>CM027861.1:49393955-49993955 GCA_016097605.1 Eucalyptus guilfoylei
TGTCACAACTCTTCCTCTCTTATAAAAATTTCGTCCTCGAAATTTAAACCTTTATCAATCCTTAAACAAAAAGGTGGGGGTGTTGTCGTCTCATTGAGTCTCACTTTTGCACGGTGTCTCTTCGGTCTCGTGGTGCTGTCAGACCATTTTAATCAAGGAGACCATCTTGGGACATAGAATCTACTCTTTTTGAACCGACAACTGAACCAGCTTCCCACGTACGACACAATGTCGTCCACGCCTAATTCTTTAGGATTTAGCACGTGGGTCGAGTTAGGCTCATATGTCCTCGACACCGACACATGAAAGACGTCATGCACTTATGCGTACCTTGGCGACGATACAAGACGATACGTTAGGATCCTGATTCTTTCTCTAGAATCCCTAAGGAACCTACGTAGCTCGGTCTCAGCTTTCCCTCCTTGCTGAAGTGCAAGATATTCCTCATTGGTGACACCTTCAAAAAGATACAATCATCAATTCGGAATTCTAAGGGCCTTCATTCATCACGATTTCGACTTTTCTGGCAGTTCCGTGCGGTCTTTACTCTGACACTGATCTCGGCAACTGCAATCACTGACTACTGTACTGACCCTGGCCTGAGATCTTTCTTTCCTTGACTTCATCTTAGCAATTGAAGTTATGTACTCTCTGCTATGCACTGCTTAAGAAAGAACCATCTAAAAGCTCTGCCAACTTGGAACATCTGATCTAGATTTGAAATACAATTCATCCCCGGCACTCCATGCCGATGAATTATCTGATATGCACATACTTCAGTATACCCATTCCAATCGAGATCTTTTGGTGCTGTACTAAGGTGAGTTGACTCCGTCCATCTGTCGACCACAACCTCATAAGGAATTAGTACTCTTCCCGACTCCTTAATAAGCCTGTCATGACATTCCATCATGCTATATTTCCATTCCCACACAGGACTCTCTCGAGTGCTTGAAAAAGCTTTCTCGGCTTACATTACCAAATTCTCACTTACTGATACATCCAACACTTACAACCTATTCGGCGATATCTATCTTCATAGCAGTCTACCAACCGATCTGATGTCGATTCTAACCTACTTCGAATTACCTGATCAAATACTACAACTACTACAGTGAATTTCTGACAAGGTATTCTCCTCAAGTTCTGTACTGTCTGATACCTATCATCACCCACGATATCTTAGCATTCCATCTTCGAAATCTAAAAGTCAACATTTCTCTTACCGGTATCCTCTTACAGGATTTCTCGAACATCCCAATCTGTTAATTGAAACGTCTGCTTTTAACCTGAATATCCGGTTCAATTCTGAGGGTGGCCATAAGATTTGAAAAGTGGCCTACCTCAAATTTGAAAACCGAATCTTGAACTTTCTCAAGTAAAGTTCATACTTTAACCAGCCCATACACAATTGAAGACTCTTGACTCAATGCATCAGAGACTTCTTTCGTTCTTCCAGGGTGATACTGGATATCACCATTTTAGTCCTCCTAAGGTTCTGATTTACAACACCGTCTCATATTCAACTCATTCTGAGAGAATAAACATTTGAGACTTTAATAGATGATGAACATATGGAATTTTCCCTCATACCAACTATGTCTCTATATCTTTAGAGCGAAAATTAATGCTGCGAATTTCCAATTCATGCGCCGGAAATTTTTAACTTATGAGGTCTCAACTAGCGAGACGTTTATGCAACAACTCTACCATATCGCATTAGCATGCAACCTAGTCTTCCGAATGACCCATTACCATAGGTCTCGTATCTTCCACGACCAGATGGAATGATCAGTACAATTGCGGTAGTCAGCTTCCATTAAGCTCTTGGAGACTACAATCACACTTGTCTGTCCACACGAACTTTTCTTCTTTCTTCAGGAGTCGAGTCATTGGCGGTACTGATGTTGAAGCTTCTCCCACAAATCCTCTGTAGTAACCTGTCCATTCCACACGGCTTCTGATCTCTGACATTGTTGCCGATCCTAGTCCGCTAACAACTGATTCGATCTTGGCTGGGTCCATGAAGATTCCTTCACCTGGAATCACATGACCATTCTTAGGTGGCTCTCGTGATCCTCAACACTTAATGAATACACTAGAATGTCGTTATACCACACCATCACCATTGATCTAGATATTCTTTGAACACTCGGTTTGTCAAATCTATGACAGCGGTTGGAGCGTTCGTCAAGTCAAATGGCTTTACATTATTCTCACAAGGGCCAAATCAAGTACGAAAAGTTGTCTTCAGTATAAACTCCTTCCTGGTTCTCTATTGACGATAATCTGTCCTCAAGTTGATCTTTGAAGACGTTAACACTCTTTATAACAAGTCACCCAATTCGTCGATCTTTGACAATGAACACTTATCCTTGATTGTCACTTGATTAAGTCGATTATAGTTGATGCATAATTGTAGCAAACCATCTTTCTTTCTTTCTCACTACGAGACTAATGTTTCCCCTAGATAATGCACCGATATGCATGAATTCCTCATTCATCAATCCTCACATCTGCACCTGATACCAAAAAGAGGCGCAAATGAGCACCATGGAGCCCCTGATACCAAAAAGAGGCGCAATAAAGCATCGTATCTTAAGAGAAACCCTCACAGTTATCCCAGACCTTGAAGTCCCAGTCCCAGTCCTTACAGTCCTCAGAGAAAAGGTCGCAGTTATCACAGACCTTATAGTCCGTGAATCGGCTCTGCTTAGAGGATCCAAAGATCAGTTCATAGAAACAGAAAAAGACCTGAGGGAATTGCATTCGATGCTGACAGTTGCAGAAGCCATGGGAGGATCAGATCAAATGCTGTCGACTCTAGTGGACGACATGCGGCAGCTTCTTGTCCACGCTGAAGACGTTGTTGATGCTTTTGTCAATGAAGGGGAAAGACAAAGCAATTGGGGTTTCTTCAGGAGGACAATTTTCTCCTTCAGAGATATGATTGCCAGGCATAGATTTCAAGATGAAGTAGAGAAGATCCAGCTTAGGATGCTGAGTATCAAGTCACAAGGAACCTCAATTGGCATTAGACCAATTGACGCCAGTGAAGACATTCAGTCAGCAGCTCTGTGGGGACCTTCTGGGAGTCACGTCGAAGAGAGTAATGATATTATGGGTATAGAGCTCCATTACAAGGTCATAAAATCAAGGCTGATGGACACGGCCGGCTCTGGTGAAAAGCAAAGCATGATCTCAATATTGGGCAAGGGAGGAGCGGGCAAGACAACTCTTGCTCACAAGATATACAATGACAGTGAGATTAAAAAACATTTCACTTGTCGCGCTTGGATCATTATATCTACGGCATTTGTACCTCGGACCTCATTGAGCAATATAAGCACTCAAATTCAGCCAGGAATTCAGGTTACAGATCAACGGACTTCTAGTGTTAATGAGTTAACTAAGAGTCTGTCTGATTTCTTAATCTCTGAGAGGTATCTTATAGTCCTGGATGATGTGTGGATGACTGAAGATTGGGACATTTTATGCAAGGCTTTTCCAAAGACTGACAAAGGGAGTGGAATAATAGTCACTACTCGCGTGAGAGAAGTGGCTTTATACACCAATCCAAAGAGCCCTCCCTATGAACTACAGTTGAGTGATGAAGATGGCTGGATACTACTCAATTCCAAGATTGATGTTCCTGTTGAGCTAGAGGAAGTTGGACGGGCGATTGTGAGAAGATGCATGGGCTCTGCTCTAATGATTTCCAACGTAGCAACTCATTTGTCAAAGAAAGAAGCAACTAGAGAGCTATGGATGTTGATGCTGGACCGGCTCAAAAGTGGTTATACACCTGTATACAATTCCTTAAGAGACACTGCCGATTTTTTGCCATCATACCTTAGGCAATGCCTATACTATTTTGGGCTTTTTCGAGAAGACTATGACATCCCTGCGAGGAGGTTGATTATTTTGTGGGTGGCGGAGGGATTGGCCCGGAAAGAAGAGAGTTCTGATGAATCTCCTGAAGTCGTTGCTGAGAAGTACTTGTCCAAGTTGATAGAACGGAACATGATCCAAGTAGTGAAGAGGAAGCCCGACGGGAGGGTCAAAACGTGTAGGATGCATGATGTTTTGAGGGATGTGTGGGTGGAGAAAGCAAAAGAAGCCAATTTCCTGCAAGCACAAAATAGAGCCCAGGCTAGCTCTTCTTCCGGCGTGGCTACAATAAGTCGACTTGCAGACCATCTCAATCCCAGGGATGATTGCCACAGTCACATTCATGGAGATAACAGCTCCAATAGTTTGTTCTCCCGTTCTCGTTACAAAAATGTCCGCACTCTACTGTCCTTTGATTCAAGGGAAGGAACTGCCCCTGGAAAAGAAATAGGACACTTTATTCGAAGGGGCATTATAAACAGGTGCTTCCAAGGAATGCACGTGCTCGATCTGGAAAGGGTAAGTGGATTTCAAGTCTTGAACAACTCGAGTGGTTGAGATTGATCTCGATTGACATCTCGGTGAAACCTTCCGATCTCTATCTGGAGTCTTTATCAGGACTTGAGAATGTCTCTAGCATATATTTGCTGGGAAGATTGACCAATTCGGCCGTGGTAGCCAAATTTCCTAAAAAGCTCACCGAGCTGACCTTGTCTTTGTCCGGACTAAGGGAAGATCCCATGCCCAATCTGGAGAAACTTCCAAATCTGAAGATCCTTCAGTTATTAAGCGACGCATTCGTGGGTGAATTCATGGTCTGCTCTCCAGGTGGATTCCCACTGCTTCAGGTGCTGAAGCTCTGGAAGCTGAAGCAACTAGAGGGATGGGTGGTCGGGAAGGGCTCGCTGCCGATCCTCAAGGAATTAGAAATCAGAGCGTGCACGGCCCTTCAAACGATCCCAGAAGGATTGCAGCACCTAGAATTGCTCCGCAAATTGAAACTCAAAGATATGCCAGAGGAATTCACAAGAAGGGTCAGAAAAGGCCAGGGGGAGGACTGGGACATAATTGCGCACGTATCTTTCGTGAAGATTACAGCTTCCAAGGACCAGCATTCTCAAAGGAGCACCAACATTTAGCGTGCAAGACCGTCGATATTCCCTGCTCCTTTTTGCTTCTGTAGTGTTTAAAAGTACCTCATGTTGTTTGTTCCTAGGGTTTAGGAATGCTCTTAATATTTGTTTGAGATTATATTCAGGAAATTCTGCATAATTTCCTTAATTGGTTCCGATTGATTGCAACTGATATTTTGCTATTTTAGATATCATGCGCTCTTCATTTAATAATGTACAACATTAAGTTCTCTTTTTCACCACGATTCCCTACTTGGCCTTATAGTTATATGAAGAAACACCTATCTAAGCCTGCTCGTAACAACCCCACCTCCATCGGCCACGTTTCTCCACCAATCCACAGCCTCTCGTAGCTGTCCAACATTCTTTCGCTGCTCTT
The DNA here is from genome assembly GCA_016097605.1 of Eucalyptus guilfoylei. Classification (NCBI taxonomy): domain Eukaryota; kingdom Viridiplantae; phylum Streptophyta; class Magnoliopsida; order Myrtales; family Myrtaceae; genus Eucalyptus; species Eucalyptus guilfoylei. The sequence continues at coordinate 49,399,359 of CM027861.1, forward strand.
TTTAGAAAACAAATACCACCACCGAACTCACCGTCCTTAGAAGAACCGGATCCTCACGTTTCAACGCGAATGGCTGCCGGAAGCTGCCTCACACCGCCGCATCCCGCGCCTTGAGTTGCTTGTTTTGATAAATAAACACCACCATCAGCACTACTGTCCTTGGGTGAGACGGTACCCGGCTACCGAGTCATTGTCCGCTATTGCACACACCCCTACACCGAAGATCAATGTGCGACGTGCTTCGGCACGCACCAGTTGCTCCTCCGTCGCAGACGTGACGTCGTCTACATGTGTTATCCACATGCCACAAGACACCATTTAAGCTGTCATCAGCTCGCCATGTCAACCTGCCAGGTCACCTCTACCACGTCTGCATATCACTGCATTATAGTCCACGTCAGTATTTAACCGTTGACCAACGTTGACTTTATTTACATATTATAATTTTTACATTTTTTATATTCTTGTTATTTCTTTTTTAGTCCTTCCTCTTAAGGGTGAGTATGGTTTGAGTGAGTGGTTCCCGACCTAAGATCGAAGCGCCCATTGATTCCGTGGATTTTACTGAACCGGACCATTGATCCGTCGCTTCCAAGGTGGATCCATGACCACTGTGATGTATTACAATTTTCAGAATTTGTTTCGATTAAATAAATCGGGCCTTTCATCAACACTTCGATAATGTTATTCTCTGAGCTGATCATTCACGAGATAACTAGACTATTTGGGGAAGCAATTAAGGAATCTAAATGCAATGGACTTGAGAATTCGACCAGGAATCGATTGCTTGACCGTGTTGGTCTGCAAGGATCATTACGGCACTGTCGAAATCGATCAGAGACCGAAGATAGGTCGATTCGACTGAGATATGTGATCAGAGTGTGGGTGATTCCACCTGGTTGCAAAATACTCGTCGATCAGCACTAGACCGATTTTTCTGTTGCTTTGATACCCGGTGTCCGTAATTGAAATCTCGAGATTTTCACAACAACCGAGAGTTGCCAATGAGTCGAAGATATATGTTGTGACTCGAGATAAATTAATCACGGGTCAATTGCACCAAAAATTCCTAAAAGTTACTCGATAGACTAAGTCATGCTAAAAGCGCACTGGATTGAAATTAACCGCAAATTTGAACCCGATTTCAGAAATTGAAAGTTCTGTGGTGTCACGATCTATTTTAGGAACGTTGACTTATCCTCCGAAGATTTTTTAGGGGTTCCGAGATTTTTATGGAAAACCGACGTTGCGGAAAATTAGCAGAAATTCAGATGGGCTAAGTCGAAGGAAATTTGGACTTCCAAGCCAAGCCTTTGAGTGTTGGGGATTGCAGAAAATTGTGTGACATCTTGATTTTTTAAATCTGATTTCAATTGAATAAATGTGGCCTTTCATCGACGCGTCTATAGTGCTATTCTCTGAGCCGATCACTCATGAGATAACTAGACTATCTGGGAAAGTCATTAAGGGATTTTAACGTAAAAGACTTGAGAATTCAATTAGGAATCGACTGCTCGACCGTGCTAACTTGCAAGGGTCATTACGGCACAATTAAATCGATAAGAGATTAGAGATAGGTCGATTCGACTGAGATAGGTGATCAAAATGTAAGTGATTCCACTTGATTGCAAAATTCTCATTGATTGGCACTAAATTGATTTTCTATCGTTTTGGGTACCCTGTGTCCGTATTTGAAACCTTGAGATTTTCACGACAACCGAAAGTCGCCAATGTGTCGAAGATAAACATTGTGACTCGAGATAATTCGATCATGGGTCAATTGTACTAAAAATTCCTAAAAACTACCCGGTGGGCTAGGTCACGCTAAAAGCACACCGAATTGAAATTAACCGCAAATTTGAACCCGATTTCAAAAATTGAAAGTTCTGTGGTGTCACGAGCTATTTGAGGAACATCGACTCATCCTCTGAAAATTTTCAGAGATTCCGAGATTTTTATGAAAAATCGGTTCGGACGTTGCGGAAAATTATCGGAGATTCAGATGGGCTAAATTGATGGAAATTGGGACTTCTAAACTCAGCCTATGAGTGTCGGGGATTTATAGAAAATTGTTCGGGATTTTTCTTTACCGAAATTGGACCTCAATTTGGGAAATTGAAGACAAAAAAAATGGAAATTCAGAGCTTTATGAGAGGGAGCAATTTTGGGCTTCAAAATTGGTTAATTTAGAGAAATTATAAGTGGGAAAGTATTAGGGGACATGAAGTTAATGCAAGGGATAGTGTTTGTGGACTTTTAAGCTTGTTCCAATCCTTTGGTTGAAGAAAACCAGCCGGCCCCCGTCGCTATCCCCCTTCTTCTTCAAACCCTCTCTCTTTGCCAATTCACCCATCTCATCTCTACCTCTCCATTTTCATTTTTCCTTTGATCTCTGCACCCCCCCACCTCTTCTGCCGAAGCACCACCCACCCAAAACTTCTTCTTTCCTTCATCCATGCCACTCGTCCGTAAGCCAGCAAACCTCAGTCAACACCTCTACCCACAGAAGCCTCTTTGTTGACCCAGTTTGCTGCTGCCCGTGCCTTCTCTCCCTTGTGTGGACGCCAGCATCACTGACTGAGCTGCCACACGTCCGAAGTCCCACGCCCTCAGCCCACAAATTCTCCTCCACGCCAACACTTTCACCGAAGCAGCTGACCGGCAGAATTTGCAACGCCTCTAGCGAACACCACCTGTCTGCGTGTTCCTCCATCAACCGAAGCAGCTGCTCACATGCATCTCTCCCTTGCCTCCTCCAGCTCGTGTCTTTAGCGAGCAAACTCCAGTAACGTCTAGTCTTCCTCAGCTCCTGCCAGGTATTCTCCTCCACGCGTGCGAGACACCACCAACGAAGCAGGCCCGTGAAATCCGACGTCTTCTCTCGCCTGGCCCAGCTCGCATGAACCAGTGGGAGTCCAACCCACTTTGAGTCCATCAACACTAGCAACTCACGGGAATTTCAGCCCAAGTCTTGGCCCAGTAGCAAGCCCACGCCTTTTAGAAGCCCAGCAGAATCAGAAGCCCGCGATTTTGAGGCCCAAGCCTGCGAAGTCAGCCTGCTTCAGGCCCAGTCCAATTCAAAAGCAAATCTCAGATTGGACTGAGATTTGTTGGACCCGTTTTAGGCCCAACCCAAGTCCGCCGTCGTTGCGGTGAACCAGTTTCCGCAATTAACCGGTGAGTTTATACTCTAAATTCTACTTAGTAGGCTAATGACGTTTAAGGGGTGTTTAGATTTATTTTATTAGGAGTTAGGTGGTTAGTTAGATTAAATTAGAAATTTAATTATTTAATTGAGCATGTTAGGTAGTTAGCATGGTTTAGCTAAGGCCTAAATAAATTGTACTGTTTATCTAGAAGGGTTCGGGAATTTTCCGAGTCCGTATTGGTATTTAATTTAATAATATTGACCTAGGTTAGTATTTTTAGAAATTAAATTGAATGAATTATTTATTAATTATTTTTCCGGAAATTAGACCAGGATAGCTAGTGATCGGAATTTCGTGCTGATTGCAATAGTGTGGTTAAATTCTGCAATTGAGTGTTAAATTATGCAAATTGCGTGCTGATTAGTTTTTTGGTATTTAATTCCAAAAATTGTGAATTTCTAATATTTATTCAGAAAATCCCGGGTGTCGGGTTTTGACACCGAAAATAGTTTTTAGTACTATATGAAATAGTGAGATTTCAAAAAAGAAGAATATCAATTTTTCTGGGTCAAGTTGACCGTGTACCCACACACGAGTAATTTCATGTGAATTTCTAATACGAAGAAAAAGACCAGGTTCACCATTTTAATTGAAGCATTTGAGTGCAATGCACGGTGCCCTGGGCCATATTTGAGTGATCGTGTGATGGTTAAGAGAAATCGTCTCGGGCTGTTAAGTTGGACGTTTCCCTATTTAGGATACCCCCTGGACAACGGGAAGCCGGTCGCAATAGATTCTGGACCATGCTCCTTCGGGAAAGCCATCTGATAAAGAGACATGCCGTGCTCAATGAGGTGAGACGATGCCTGGCAATGCCAGAAGACCGCTGAACAGAGTAGGCCGTGCTATATGCTGAGATCAAAACTAGGAACGCATCATTAATTGAGCGTGGCGTTCCAGTTGGTGGAGCTTATTTGTTACTCATGTTTTCATGCTGCCTAAGTTATAAATTGTACTGACCTGTAGGGTGAATCTGAGACGAGGTAAGTCTCCTTGATTGTGTGATTGTGTGATTGTGTGATTAGGACACTTCTGACATATTTCCCTCCTAATCGGGGTTTAGAGCTTAGACTCGCTGAGATTATATCTCACCCCGTTGTGGGACAACATTTTCAGGGTTGTCGAGTGGAGGACCGGGAGCCGAGAGGAGGTGATGTGAAATGTAGGTCAGCTAGGACCGTCTCTTTTTGGAAAGTTAGTTTTTGTGTCCTTTTGGTCATAGACCTTGTACTTGACATTATGTGAATATAAAAGCATGTTTGTTTTGTGAATTTGTATCCTGCTTTTCTATCCCAAGATGATTACTGTTAGGGGATTTTTTTTCTCTTCCGCATGTGTAATAAAATGGAAAGGGTTGGCGACTCGTCCTGGGAAGTCGCAAATTATTATCGACCAGATAGGGATGGGCACACGCTCAGGGTTCGGGGCGTGACAAATTATATAGGATTTTTTTTCAACAAAATCGGACCTCAATTTGGAGGAATCGGAGGAGAAATTGAAGCCAAAGATGGGTGCCAAAGTGTGAAATTCGGATTTAAGCTTGGACAGCAAATTTTGGCACCAAAAATTGTTTAAATGGGAAATTGGTTTCAAGAAAGTAATAGGAGGGACATTAGGATATGCATGAAGGCTTAAGGGGGGACCATGCATTAATTCCTAGATATTTTCATTTGGCTTTTATCCCTCTTTCTCCCGCATCCCGTGCACACCAGCTTTTGTCGACCTCTCCTGCTTCTGCTTTTCTTCTCCTTTACACCACCATCTCCCCCGTAGCTGCTTCCCCACCACCAAGAGAGACCCACCAAACTCCCCACAGCCTCTGCTGTTTTGCCAGCAGCCCATCTCCAAGTAAGTTTTTCTCTTTTTCCCCCCAATAGCTGCATCGGCGTCTGCTCCATCTCTCGGGTTTTTGACCACCACACGCCTCACGATCTTCAGCTGCCAGCGAAACCCAATCGAAGCAGCCCAACCCACGATCGTCTGCCAACATCTGCTTCTCCAGTCAACGTTTCTCTGCTATCCACCGAAACACTGCCTACAATCCCACCTGCTGCTCCACCACCTTGCGTCTTCTTCAGTCCAGCATCCAGCAGCGATGAACCCCCACCGAAGTCCATCTCCACGTTCGTTTCCCCTCTACTTGGCTACACGTCCTAGTCTGCTCCTTCGCTTGTCTTAGCCTAGCAAATTCAGCAACCCAGCACACGTCGAAGCAAGCCCAGTCCGCATCTTCAAGGCCCATCCCCTCTAAGCCCATACGAATTTCAGTCAAGCCCATAAGCTCCTTTGGTTTTTCTTGGTCAGCCCGTGAACTTCAACAGCCCAGTGAACTTCAGCCCAAATCTGCAAGCTTCAGCCAAGCTTTGAAGCACGCGAAGTCAGCCCAACTTCAGGCCTAGCCCAATTCAGCAGCAAATCTCAGTTTGGGCTGAGATTTGTTGGGCTAATTCTAGGCCCGATCCAAGTCCGTTGATGCCATCGAAAGTTCTGTTTTTAACCGCCGTTGCCCCGGCGTCACGCCGCCATCGCGGTGAACCGGTTTCCGCTATAAACCGGTGAGCTTATGCACTAAACTATTCTTAGTAGGTTAATGACGTTTAAGGGGTGCTTAGATTTAATTAATTAGGAATTAGGTGGTTAGTTAGATTAATTTAGTGATTTAATTATGCAATTATGCATGTTATGTGGTTTGATTAGATTAAGTGAGTCCTAGATAAATTGTGCTATTTATCTAGAAGGGTTCGGGAATTTTCGGGCCTGTACCGGTATTTAATTTAGTGATTTTGGCCTAGGTTGGTATTTTTAGAATTTAAATTGAATTATTTAATTAATTTTAGAAATTAATTAATTATTAATTATTTTTCGAAAATTAGACCGGGATAGCCGTGAATAGGAATTTCGTCTTGATTGTAATGGTGTGATTAAATTCTGCAATTGAGTGTTAAATTGCGCAAATTAAGTGCTGATTGAAATTTGAGTGTTTAATTCCAGAATTTATGAATTTCCAATATTTATTCAGAAAATCCCGGGTGTCGGATTTTCACACCGAAAATAATTTTAAGTACTATATAAAAGAGTGCGATTTTAAATTGGAAGATATCAATTTTTCTGATTCGAGTTGACCGTGTACCCATACATGACTACTTTACAATGTATTTCTAATATGAAGAAAAAGGCCAGGTTCACCATTTTAATTGAAGCATTTGAGTGCAATGCACGGTGCCCTGGGCCATATTTTAGTGATCGTGTGATGGTTAAGAGAAAACGTCTTGGGCTGTTAAGCTGGACGTTATCCCTATTTGGGATACCCCTAGACAATGGGAAACCGGTCGCAGTAGATTCTGGATCCTATGCTCCTTCAGGAAAGCCGTCTAAAAGAGACGTGCCGTGCTCAATGGGGTGAGACGATGCCTGGCAATGCCAGAAGACTGCCGAACAGAGAGTAGGCCGTGCTATATGCCGAGATTAAAACTAGAATCGCATGTTTAATTGAGTTAAATGTGCCGGATTATGGGACAAAATTGTGTGGCACGATATGGGACGTGTCATAACGATTTGGCCCTATAATCAAGACTCCTGTGCTTACTTGAGAATTTCAATATGGTGTTCCAATTAATTGAGCTTAGTTGTTGCTCATGCTTTCATGCTGTCTAAGATATAAACTGTACTGACCTGCAGGGTGGATCTGAGATGAGGTAAGCCTCCGTGATTGTGTGATTGTCTAGTTAGGACGCTTCTAGGCGTATTTCCCTCCTAATTAGGGTTTGGAGCGTGAACTCGCTGAGATTTATTTCTCACCCTGTCGTGGGTTAAATTTTCAGGATCGTCGAGTGGAGTACCTAGAGCTGAGAGAAGGTGATCTTAAGTGTAGGTCAATTAGGACCGCTTCTTTTTGGAAAGCCAATCTTTGTAGTCTTTTAGTCATAGACCTTGTACATGAATTTATGTGAATATAAAAGCATGTTGGTTTGTGAATCTGTTGTCCTGCTTTTCTATCCCGAGATGGTTATTGTCAGGGGATTTATTATTTGCTTCTGCATGTGCAATAGAAGGAAAGGGTCGGTGACTTGTCTTGGGACGTCGTAAAATTTTATCGACCAGGGAGGGATGGGCACGTGCTCGAGGATCGGGGCGTGACATCTCCGTTTAGTGGTATCAGAGCGAAGTTGTGTTTGGAGTGATGAGGTGCAATGGGTTCTTGGGATTGTTAGTAGGAATGACTTTTATTTTATGCTGATACATGTGAGTGATAGCTATTGGGTAGCTTGATTGGTGGTCACTCAAATTCTAATATGATATTGGAATTGGAAAACATGTGTCTGTAAGAACCTATAGGATGAATGACCAGGAGCCGAGAACTCTTAGGCAGAGGACCTTATCCTTAGTGAGTCGGGCTAGAACGCCACAAAGAGGCAGTGCCCGAGGCGGCCGAGGTAAAGCACAGGCAGAGGCCAACACAAGTGGTGTAGCACCGCCGCCGGTCCGGCTACACCACCGCCCGTTCGGCTACATCGCCGTCGGTCCCGCCGGTCCTGCCGGTTGGTGCTGGGGTAGCAACCCTTAGTGATCCCAGGTTCGAAGGGATCATGCAGGCGCTCCAGACTATTGGTAATCTGATGGGGCAGCAGGCCCAGAACCAAGCTGCCATAGCCGCTACCGCACATACTGAAGTTCCACAAGGGAACGTGGTTGCTGAGAGACCGATCCATAAGCTTGTTGAGTAGTTCCTGAAGTTGCAACCACCGAAGTTCACCAGAACAGGAGATCCCGAGGCTGCAACCCGTTGGATTGAATAACTGGAGAAAGCATAGTGCACGAAAGAGGAGAAGGTCACCCTTGCAGTATATCAGTTGCAGGGGATTGTAAGTACTTAGTGGAGGGCCACTAGAGAAGAAGTATTCCCAGAAGGCATAGTCCTAGTGTGGAACGCCTTCGTTAGAGCATTCAATGGCAAGTACTTCTCCAGCTGTGCCAAGCAATTGAAGATGGCGGAATTTCTGCGCCTTCGTCAGGGTCCAATGATTGTGGACTAGTACGAGGCAAAGTTCACCGAATTATCACAGTACGCCCTGAGATTCATCGAGGATCCTGAGGAGAAGTTGATAAGGTTTTTGGATGGCCTTCGACTGAAGTTGAAAAATCCGCTGGTGCCATTTGATATAAAGAACTACAATGAGCTATCTGGATGAGCCCAACTGATCGAGAAGAATCTGAACGAACAAGCCGCCGCATCTGGAATGCGGTTTGGCTCTAACTAGGATAGAAATCGGTTTGGGAAAAGACCGATGACTGGAGGAAGATACCCTATCCTGCCCAACAGGAAGGGTGGAATAGGAAATTGGCATCGAGACAGAATGGTGCGTGTCGTTTCTGCAGAAAGCAACATGGGTCAGCCCCGTGCCACTCTAGGCCAGGTGCTTGTTTTGAGTGTGGCCAGCAAGGTCATGTGGCCAGAAATTATCCCAGGAGATCGATAGGACCGCTGCAGTTGCCGCCACCACTACAACAAATGAATCAGAACCAAGGACTCCCGCCACTGATTGTACAGCAGGGTGGACTACTCAGACCTCCAACTCAAGGAAGGACTTACACGATCACAAGAGGATAGGCGGAGGATGCGCCTAATGTGATTACAGGTACTATTTCACTGAACGACCACACTGCTTATGCTTTATTTGACCCTGGTGCAACACATTCATTTATAGCTGAGCAGTATGTTAAGTTGGTATGACTAATTCCTGAGTTGTTGGAATCAGTGATTAGTATACCGACACCATTAAAGGATAAGGTGTTAGCTATAGTGGGTAGTTTTGGTTGCGGTTTGGCTCTAACCAGGATAGAAATCGGTTTGGGAAAAGACCGATGACTGGAGGAAGATACTTTGTCCCGCCCAACAAGAAGGGTGGAATAGGAAATCGGCATCGAGACAGAATGGCGTGTGTTGTTCTGCGAAAAGCAACATGGGTCAGCCCCGTGCCACTCTAGGCCAGGTGCTTGTTTTGAGTGTGGCTAAAAATTGTCCCAAGAGACCGATGGGACTGCAGCAGTTGCCGCCACCACCACAACAAATGAATCAGAACCGAGGACTCTTGCCACCGATTGTACAGCAAGGTGGACTACTCAGACCTCCACCTCAAGGAAGGACTTACGCGATCACAAGAGGACAGGTGGAGGGTGCACCTAATGTGATTACAGGTACTATTTCACTAAACGACCACACTGCTTATGTTTTATTTGACCTTGGTGCAACTCATTCATTTATAGCTGAGCAGTATGTTAAGTTGGTAGGACTAATTCCTGAGTTGTTGGAGTTAGTGATTAGTATATCGACACCATTAAAGGAAAATGTGTTAGCTACAATGGGTTGCCCTAGTTGCACATTAGCAATTGGTGAGCGAGAGGGGAAGATAGACTTGATAGTCCTAGCCATGTATGACTTTGACCTAATTATTGGCATGGACTGGCTCACTAAGCAACGAGCTAACCTAGACTGTTATTGTAAGGCGATTCAGTTTAACCCGTTAGAGGGTGAAAGTTTCAAGTTTATTGGGAGTCAAGGAGGACCCTCGATTTCCCTAATCTCGTCACCAGAGACAACCCGGTTGTTAGACGAGGGTTGTCAAGGTTACCTAGCGACTATCGTGGATCGCCAGAAAGAGAAATTGAGTTCATGATTGAGTTAGCCCTCGGGACAGAGCCAATCTCTAAGGCTCATTACCGGATGGCTTTATCAGAATTGAAAGAACTGAAGGTGCAGATGCAGGAATTGTTGGATAAGGGATTCATACGTCCTAGTGCATCACCTTGGGGAGCACCAGTTCTGTTCGTGAAAAAGAAAGATGGTTCATTGCGCCTGTGCATCGACTATCGTCAACTCAATCAGGTGACGATCAAGAACAAGTATCCGCTCTCGAGAATCGATGACTTATTTAATCAATTGCAAGGAGCGTCGATATTTTCTAAAATCGACTTGATGATGGGATATCATCAGCTGAGGATCAGGAAGGAAGACATTCCTAAGTCAACATTTTGTACTCGATACGGCCATTATGAGTTCACTGTAATGCCGTTCAGACTGACAAACGCTCCAGCTGCTTTCATGGATTTGATGAACCGAGTTTTCAAGGAGTATTTGGATCAAGTTGTGATCGTGTTCATCAATGATATCCTAGTGTACTCGAGAAGTCCAGAAGAGCATGAAGGGCATTTGAGATTGGTAATGCAGACTCTAAGGACTCATGAGCTGTACGCCAAGTTCAGCAAGTGCGAGTTTTGGTTGACTCATGTTGCTTCTCTAGGTCACATGATTTCAAGAGAAGGAATCTCCGTGGACCCAAGCAAGATTGAAGCAGTGATCAATTGGCCAAGATTGACAATAGTGACAGAAATCAGAAGTTTTCTGGGTTTAACAGGGTATCATAGAAGGTTCATGGAAGGGTTTTCAGCGTTAACGTCGCCGTTGCCTCAACTCTTAAAGAAGGAAGAGAAGTTCATATGGACAGACAAGTGCGAGCGTAATTTCCAAGAGCTTAAGGAAAAGCTTACTACCGTACCTGTGCTAACCATACCATCTGGTCCTGAAGGATATGAGATCTATAGTGATGCGTAATTTAGAGGACCGGGTTGCGTGCTGATGTAACATGGCAGAGTTGTTGCATACACATCCCGTCAATTGAGACCTCATAAGTTGAATTACCCGATGCATGACTTAGAACTTGCGGCTATCATTTTCGCTCTGAAGATTTGGAGACATTATTTGTGTGGAGAAAGATTCCAAATCTTCACCGACCATCAAAGTCTCAAATATTTATTCTCTCAGAAGGAGTTGAATATGAGACAGCGTCACTGGATGGAACTCCTAAAGGACTACGATTGTGATATCTTGTATCACCCCGGAAAGGCAAATAAGGTCGCGGATGCACTGAGTCGAAAGTCCTCAGTTGCACAGATGTTACTTAAGGAATGGACTTTGATTGAGAAGGCTAGAGATTCAGTTTTCAAGTTTGAGGTAGGCCATCTTTCAAATCTTATGGCCACCCTCAGAATTGAGCCGGAAGTGCAGATCAGAATCAAAGCACTTCAGCCAACAGATCCAGATGTTCAGAGGATCCTACAAGAGGATACCGATAAGAGAAAAGCTGACTTTCAGATTTTTGAGGATGGAACACTGAGGTTCCGAGGACGATTGTGTGTACCTGACGATGCAGAGCTTAAGGAAGAGATCTTATCAGAAGCTCATCGTAGCGGTTACAGCATTCATCCTAGCAGTAGAAAGATGTATCAGAATATGCGTCAACACTATTGGTGGTCCGGTATGAAGGTAGATATCACTAAGCATGTCGCGAAGTGTCTGACGTGTCAGCAAGTAAAGGCACAACATTGTAAGCCGGGAGGATTTCTGTAACCTCTTGAGATTCCCGAATGGAAATGGGAACATATCACGATGGACTTTGTGACGAGCTTACCGTGGAGTCAGAGGGGTAATGACTCTATTTGGGTAGTGGTCGACAGACTGACAAAGTCGGCTCACTTCATTGCAGTACGAAAGGACCTTGATTTGGATAGGCACGTAAACCTGTACGTGCTTCAAATAGTTCATGTGCATGGAGTGCCGGTGACGATTACTTCAGATCGAGACCCAAGGTTTACTGCCGCTTTTTGGAAGAGCTTGCAAGGTGCTTTAGGTACAAAGTTTCAGTATAGTACGGCATATCATCCTTAGACGGATGGTCAATCTGAGAGGACAATTCAGACTCTTAAAGATATGCTGAGAGCTTGTGTACTGGACTTTAAAGGAAGTTGGGAAGAACAGCTTTACCTTGTTGAGTTTGCCTACAACAACAGATACCAACAGAGCATTAAGATGGCTCCTTTTGAAGCATTGTATGGCAGAGCGTGCAGAACACCAGTTTGTTGGGATGAAGTCGGAGAAAGGAAAATCACAGGCCCAGAGTTGGTTCAACAGTCAGTGAATGCAGTTGCCCTCATCAGGGACAGATTAAAGATCACTTAGAGTCGCCAGAAAAGCTACGCAGATAAGCGCTAGAGACCATTGGAATTCCAAGTTGGTGATCACGTTTTTTTTTAAAGTGTCACCAATGAGGGGTACTTCGTGCTTTGGCAAGAAAGGAAAGCCGAGTCTGAGGTACGTAGGTCCATTTGAGATTCTTGAAAGAATCGGGATCCTAGCGTATCGTCTTGCATCACCGCCGAGACCGGCGCAAGTGCATGACGTCTTTCACGTGTTGATGTTAAGGAAGTATGAGCCTGACTCGACCCACATGCTTAATTTTGAGGAATTGGACGTGGACGACAGAGTGTTGTACGTTGAAAGCTCGGTTCAGATTGTGGATCGCAAGGAATAGGTCCTACGCACCAAGACCATCCCATTGGTCAAAGTGGTCTGGCAACACCACGGCACTGAAGGAGTAACTTGGGAAACTGAGGAGTCGATGAGACGATTGTACCCCCACCTTTTCGTTTAAAGATTGTGATAGGTTTAAATTTCAAGAACGAAATTTTTATAAGAGGGGGAGAGTTGTGACAACCTGAATTTTCAGAATTTGTTTTCGATTAAATAAATCAGGCCTTTCATCGATGCGCCGATAGTGCTATTCTCTGAGCTGCTCACTCACGAGATAACTGGATTATCTGGGGAAGCAATTAAGGAATCTAAATGTAATGGACTTGAGAATTCGACCAGGAATCGACTGCTTGACCGTGTTGGTCTACAAGAGTCATTACGGCACCATCGAAATCAATCAGAGACTGGAGATAGGTCGATTAGATTGAGATATGTGATCAAAGTGTGAGTGATTGTGATTGAAATCTCGAGATTTTTACGACAACCGAGAGTCACCAATAAGTCGAAGATGTACATTGTGACTCGAGATAAATCGATTACGGGTCAATTGCACCAAAAATTCCTAAAAGTTACTCGATATACTAGGTCATACTAAAAGCGCACCGGATTGAAATTAACCTCGAATTTGAACCCGATTACAGAAATTGAAAGTTCTGTGATGTCACGATCTTTTTTAGGAACGTCGACTCATCCTTCGAAGATTTTTCGGGGAATCCGAGATTTTTACGGAAAACCGTTTCGAACGTTGCGGAAAATTAGCAAAAATTCGGATGGGCTAAGTCGAAGGAAATTTGGACTTCCAAGCCGAGCCTTTAAGTGTTGAGAACTTGCAGAAAATTGTATAGGATTTTTCTTCAGCAAAATCGAACCTCAATTTGGAGGAATCGGAGGAGAAATTGAAACCAAAGATGAGTGGCAAAGTCTGAAATTCGGATTTAAGCTTGGATAGCAAATTTTGGCACCAAAAATTGTTTAAATGGGAAATTGGTTTCAATAAAGTAATAGGGGGGACATTAGGATATGCATGAAGGCTTAAGGGGGTACCATGCATTAATTCCTAGATATTTTCATTTGGCTTTTATCCCTCTTTCTCCCTCATCCTGTGCACACTAGCTTTCGTCGACCTCTGCTGCTTATGCTTTTGTTTCTTCTCCTTTACACCACTATCTCCCCCGTAGCTGCTTCCCCACTGCCAAGAGAGACCCCCCGAACTCCCCACAGCCTCTGCCGTTTTGCCAGCAGCCCATCTCCACGTGGGTTTTTCTCTTTTCTTTTCCCCCCAACAGCTGCATCGGCGTCTGCTTCATCTCTCGGGTTTTTGACCGCCACACGACTCACGATCTTCAGCTGCCAGCGAAACCCAACTGAAGCAGCCCAACCCACGATCGCCTGCTCCTTTGTCCGCCAACAACTACTTCTCCAATCAACGTTTCTCTGCTATCCACCAAAACACCACCTGCAATCCCACCTGCTGCACCACCACCTTGCTTCTTCTTCAGTCCAACATCCAACAGCAATGACCCCCCACCGATGTCCATCTCCACGTCCGTTTCCCCTTTGCTTGGCTACGCGTTTGAGTTTGCTCCTTCGCTTGTCTTAGTCCAGCAAATTCAGCAACCTAGCACACACTGCAGCAAGCCCAGTCTGCATCTTCAAGGCCCATCCCCTCTAAGCCCATAAGAATTTCAGTCAAGCCCAGTAGCTCCTTCATGCTTTCTTGGTCAGCCCGTGAACTTCGGCCCAAATTTGCAAGCTTCAGGCCCAGCCCAATTCAGCAACAAGTCTCAGTTTCGGCTGAGATTTGTTGGGCCAATTCTAGGCCCGATCGAAGTCCGTTGACGCCGCCGAAAGTTCGGTTTTCGACCGCCGTCGCGGTGAACTAGTTTTCGCAATAAATTGGTGAGTTTATGCACTAAACTCTTCTTAGTAGGCTAATGACATTTAATGGGTGTTTAGATTTAATTAATTAGGAATTATGTGGTTAGTAAGATTAATTTTGTGATTTAATTATGCAATTATGCATGTTTGGTGGTTAGATTAGATTGAGTGAGGCCTAGATAAATTGTGCTATTTATCTAGAAGGGTTCAGGAATTTTCCAAGCCCATATTGGTATTTAATTTAGTGATTTTGGCCTACGTTGGTATTTTCAGAATTTAAATTGAATTATTTAATTAATTTTAGAAATTAATGAATTATTAATTATTTTTCCGAAAATTAGACCGGGATAGCCGATGATCGAATTTCGTGCTGATTGCAATGGTGTGATTAAATCTGCAATTGAGTGTTAAATTGCGCAAATTAAGTGCTGATTGGAAATTTGAGTGTTTAATTCCAGAATTTATGAATTTCCAATATTTATTCAGAAAATCCTGGGTGTCGGATTTTAACACCGAAAATAGTTTTAAGTACTAAATAAAACAGTGGGGTTTTAAATTGGAAGATATTAATTTTTCTGGTTCGAGTTGACCGTGTACCCACACATGACTACTTTACAATGTATTTCTAATACGAAGAAAAATGACAAGTTCACCATTTTAATTGAAGCATTTGAGTGCAATGCACAGTGCCCTAAGCCATATTTGAGTGATTGTGTGATGGTTAAGAGAAATCGTTCTGGGCTATTAAGTTGGACGTTATCCCTATTTGGGATACCCCTAGACAATGGGAAGCCGGTCGCAATAGATTCTGGACCCTATGGTCTTTCGGGAAAGCCGTCTGAAAGAGACGTGCCATGCTCAATGGGGTGAGACGAAGTTTGGCAATGCCAGAAGACTGCCGAACAGAGAGTAGGCCATGCTATATGCCGAGATTAAAACTAGTAACACATGTTTAATTGAGTTAAATGTGCCAGATTATGGAACAAAATTGTGTGGCACGGTATGGGACGTGTCATAATAATTTGGCCTTATAATCAGGACTCCTATGCTTACTTGAGAATTTCTGTGACATCCCAAATTTCTGATTCTGTTTTCAATTAAATGAAACGGACTTTTCATCGACGCGTTTGTAGTTCAATTCTCCGAGCTGATCACTCTCGAGATAACTAGTCTATCAGGTGAAGCCGTTAAGGAATTTAAATGCAATAGGCTTGAGAATCTGACCATGAATCGGCTGCTCGACCGTATTAATCTGCAAGGATCATTACGACCTTTGTCGAATCGAATCGAACAGAGATTAGTCATAGGCCGATTCGACTAAGATATGTGATTAGAGTGTGGGTGATTCCACCTGATTGCAATATCCTCGTCGACCGGCACTAGACCGATTCTTCTGTCGTTTTGGGTACCCTGTGTCCGTATTTGAAACCTCGAGATTTTCACGACAACCGAGAGTCGCCAATGTGTCAAAGATTATGTCGTGGCTTGAAAATAATCAACCACGGGTCAATTGCACTGAAAATTTCTAAAAGCTACCCGGTAGATTAGGACGCGCTCAAATCGCGCCAGATTGAAATTAACCGTGATTTTAAACCTGAATTCAGAAATTGAAAGTTCTGTCATGTCACAATTCATTTTAGGAACGTCGACTCATCCTCAGATTATTTTTCTGCAAACCGGGATTTTTGGCGGAAAAGCAAAGTAAGGCCAATTTTGTTCGGGATTGTCAGAGGGCCGTTTTTGATCGAATCTTCGGGATGCAAGTTGGATCATTTGATGGGGAAAAGTCATGAGAAGGTTGAGGACACATGGACGGATTTAATTGAACTTCAATTGGATGGAATTGAATGAGAATTGGTTGAATTCAATGTACAAAATGTCCAAAATTCGTAACTCCCATGGCACACAACATTTTGGACACTCAACCAAGCTTGTTGGGGAAGATTGGTGGCTGCAAAGGGCAGAGGGTGAGGGCCATGGATGGTGGGGGCAAGAGAGGGGAATTGGACAAGTGTTGAAGCTAGAAGAGCTCTTGGGGACCCCTTTGTTTCAGCAGCCCATCTTCCTCCATAATCCAAGGCTTTCTCCATTGTTATTATCCATCTTGAGCTTCAAAGAACCAGAGGAAGACCAGCAGAAGCCGCGCCTCCGTCGTCGTCCAAACCGTCGACCGTTTTCCCCTCTGTTTTCCCCTCGTTCCAGTTTCTGCTCCAGCCGACCTTTCGTCAAAGATCCGAGTAAAAAGTTAACTTCCCGGTTGAATCAGCGAACGAGCCACCCATCGCCACGAAGACGACATCCAGCCCGTTCCGGAGCACCTCACTGTTCGCCGGAACGATTCTCCGGACGTCCCGTACGGCCGCCCGAAGTCGCCGCTCGCCGGACCGTCTGGACTCGCCTGGTTCCGCCTGTTTCGCCCGTTTCGCGGTTTTCAGCCATTTTCTCCCCATTTCTACCCTACCTCCACCCATACCAACCTCCAATAAGATTTCCTTGACCCCCGGGAGCCGCCGGTTGTCAACCACCCGCTCGCCGGAGCTCCGATCGGCCCGTTTTCGCCGTTGAAGTTGCTGGTTTCTTCTCTGCAGTTCAGCCCAGATCAGAAGCAGAAGACAGCAAGAAGTTCCAGACTTCGAGGCCCGTTTTCAGTGTCTTCCCGGCCTCCGTTGGTGTCGCCGCTTCAGGATTTATCGACCACCTTGGTGTCGTGGTCGCCGTGAACTCACCGGCGTGCAAAACCGGTGAGTTTATCCTCTAAACCTTGCTTAGTAAGTTAATCATGCTTAAGGGGTGTTTAGATTAGTCTAATTAGGTTTAGGTGGCTAGATTAGATTATTTTAATGTAAATTGGATTAGTTGTATGATTAGTTTAATTAGGGCTAATTGTATGTTTAAATTAGTGTAATCTAGTTTAAGCCCTAATTAATTATTTTTAATTAATTCATTATTTCGAATTTTATAAATATTATTTTATTAAATTATATTATTATAATATAATATTTAATTATTTAATTTTCGGAATTAAATTTAATTATTTAATAATTTCGAAAATTTTGCCTAGGGATGGCGGTCGTTAGAATTTCGCAGACCGATCGCAAAGTGCGGTCGGTTGTATCAATTGTATGCGTAATTGCGAAATTGAGTGAAAATGATGATTGTGGTTAATAATTCCAAAAATGTGGAATTAAGTGAAATTGGAGAAGTTTTGGTATTTAACTTGAAAATACCCGGTGTCAGTTATTGGCATCGTAATTGGTTGGTAGGACCAGTTTAAATCTATTGATTGATTTGATTGAGGAATGGATTGGGTGATTGTTGAATTGATAACTTTGGCGTGCAGTTATGATATAGTATATATATAAATATTGCGGCAGCTTCTGGTGAGCTATAGTATACTATATAAATATTGCGGCAGCTTCTGGCGAGCTATTATATTATCTATCAGCTACAGCTTTGGAAAGCATTTGTTTTATTAACGACTGGTGTGATAGACGGTATGGAAAGGTAGATAATGTGATTGAATTGAATCATTGTGAATGATCAAATGTGATTGAGAATTGAATTGTGCTGACGTGCAGGAATGGACTGAGGCGAGGTAAGTCCTCAATTCTCCTTGTGTGACTAGAGCGCCCTGGGGCTTATTTTCTTCCTAATTGAGTTTTAGAGGGTAGGACTCGCTGAGACGTAGTCTCATCCCGGTTTGGGGAAAATATTTCAGGTCCCTAGATGGCGGATCCTCGGAGCTTTTGGTAGACCGGTGAGGGTCGTTGAGAGGATTTTTGACTTCGCCGATCCCGACCGAAGAGCCGGCGAATGGACTGTCTAGCCGATCTTAGGACAGCTTAGTTTTTAGGATTGATCTTCTATAGATCTTTTGTAAATAGCCTAGTCCTGTAAATGAACTAGTTTGATATGTATAAAAAGTATGTGGTTGGTTTTGAAAAATGTGATCCTGCTTTTCTATCCCAATTGAGTTTTGTCTGGGGATTATTTATCCGCTTCCGCATGTGCAATTAAATGAATGGGTCGGCGACGTGTCCTGGGAAGTCGCATTTCTATCGACCGCTGTGGGATGTGCGCGTGCTCGAGGTTCGGGGCGTGACAATTTCAATATGGCATTCTAGTTAATTGAGCTTAGTTGTTGCTCATGCTTTCATGCTGTCTAAGATATAAATTGTACTGACCTGCAGGGTGGATCTGAGACGAGGTAAGTCTCCATGATTGTGTGATTGTGTGGTTAGGATGCTTCTAGGCATATTTTCCTCTTAATCAGTGTTTAGAGCGTGAACTCGCTGAGATTTATATCTCACCCCATCGTGGGTTAAATTTTCAGGATCGTCGAGTGGAGTACCCAGAGCCGAGAGAAGGTGATCTTAAGTGTAGGTCAATTAGGACCGCTTCTTTTTGGAAAGTCAATCTTTGTAGTCTTTTGGTCATAGACCTTGTACATGACTCTATGTGAATAGAAAAGCATGTTGGTTTGTAAATCTGTTGTCCTGCTTTTCTATCCCGAGATGGGTATTGTCAGGGGATTTATTATTTGCTTCCGCATGTGAAATGAAAAGAAAGGGTCGGTGACTCATCCTAGGAAGTCGCAAAATTTTATCGACCAGAGAGGGATGGGCACGTGCTCAAGGATTGGGGTGTGACAGACCCGATCTCACCAAAGATCAACCAAATATCTCAACTCTTTTGACCGTAAAGTCCTTACCGTAAACAACCTCACCAAGCATTGAGTATACATAATAATAGCCTTGTCCATTTATCATTAAAACATATAACAAGCAAAATTAGAAACCCTATCTATTTTGTGGCAAAATCAGAAAGTAAAACAAAAATAAATATGTGGAAGCAGTCTCGTTATAAGCCAACGTTCTTGATAATAACAAAAGACAATGAAATAAGCCCGCGACAACAACTAGAAACTAGAAGTAGCTAGAAGCTAGAACGTTATGTCGAAAGTGAAAGAAACTAAAAACCAAAGCAAAAGTTGGAAACCAATTAATAATATATTGATTTTTAATACAACAACTAGAAACCAAAAGCAGCTAGAAGCTAGAACATTATGTTGAAAGTGAAAGAAACTAAAAACCAAATCAAAAGTTAGAAACCAAATTAATAATATATTAATTTTTATATTAAAATTAATATATTATTATAATATTGGTCCAGTCCGGGTTGGGGAGTGGGCGGGGTGGTTCTGCCCATGGAATTGAGAATTGGATTGGTATCCACTGGTTCCAGTAAATTGGAACTAGAAACTGGACCGGTTTTGGGTGATCCGGGCAGTTTCCCATTCTTTTGCACACCTTTACTTCCTCTTCTAGAGTACGAATGCCTCTCTAAGCTCTTCATCTTCTTTTGAACCTTCATTCGCTATTCACTGTGTGTATCCATTAATTCAACTCGTGAAAACTTAAGGCTACCAAGAGAGTTGACTCCAACAAATCCAACTTTCTTTCCAACTGATGACCCTCTATCGTGATGTTCTTAGAGGTGAACCAATAAGTAGAAACTGATAAATTACTAAGTTTGCTCTCCCAAGCTTTACCAATCTCAATTCGGTTTCTCAATTTAAACATACAATTAAAATTACACTAAATGGTTATAGGTTGATTAAACACCCAAATAAAATCTGGTGATTGCCGGCCACCAACAAAAAGAAAAGGGAAAAAAAAAAAGAAAAAAAGTATCACGTTAGTGCCAACCATGTCACGTAGGATGGCCGACATCTATGTTAGCAATTTCCGGTCTAAATTGGCCAGTTAGACTAAATTGTACTAATATGAAAATATTTAAAATTAAATTGATCTAATTGAAATGTTTAGTACTGAATAGGTACTACCGCAATAAGTTTCGGATATTTTTTTTGCACTTTTTCCTACGCAATGTGTGACATCCTAATTTTTCAGGTTCTGATTTCGATTGGATAAGTTGGGCCTTTCATCGACGCGCCTATAGTGCTTTTCTCTAAGATGGCCACTCATGAGATAACTAGACTATCTGGGGAAGTCATTAAGAGATTTTAATGTAATAGACTTGAGGATTCGACCAGGAATCGGCTATTCGACCATGCTCATCTGCAAAGATCATTTCGGTACAGTAAGATCGATTAGAAATCAAATATAGGTCAGTTCGATTGAGATATGTAGTTAAACGTGGGTGATCCCACTAAATTGCAAGATTTTCGTCGATCGGCACTAGATTGATTTTTCTATCGTTTTGGTACCCTGTGTCCATATTTGAAACCTCAAGATTGTCACAACCATCAAGAGTCACCAATGTGTCAAAGGGGTTCATTGTAGCTCAAAGAAAATCGACCACGGGTCATTTGTACTAAAAATTTCTAAAAGCTACCTGGTAGCCTATGTCACGCTAAAATCGCACCAGATTGAAATTAATCGCGAATTTGAATCCGATTTTAGGAATTTAAAGTTTTGTTATGTCACAAGTCATTTTAGGAACGTCGGCTCAGTCTCCGAAGATTTTTCTGCAAACTGAGACTTTTTGGGAAAAAGTCAAGGTAGGGTCATCTTTGTCCAAAAAATTCCAAGGACTATTTTTGGTCACACTTTTAACATCCAAGATGGTTCTATGGACAAGGAAAAATGTGGAATTAAGTGAAGACACCTTGGTTGGATTTATGGGCTCCAATTTGGATGGATTGGATAGGGAATTGAATGAATTGATGAGAGAAATATGCAAAATTCTTATGCCATGGGGTACACAACATTTTGGACCCATTGGCAAGCTTGTGGAGGAAGTTTGAGGAGAGAGAATGGCTGAGGTTGAAGGCTGGTGGCTAGTGGGGGCATGTGAGCTTAGAATTGGACAAGTGTTGAGCCAAGAGAGCTCTTGAGGTCCCCCTCTTCAGCTGAAGCTTCTTCTTCCTTAATGTGTGGCTTTCTCCATTGTTGAGAAGTCTAGAGAGCTTGGAAAACCAAAGGAAGCAGCCAACAAGCCAGCCGAGCAACCTAGTCACCCGTCCAAGTCGTCGCACGCCGTGGAAGCCAGCCACTGCAGTCACGCCCTTCGGCGAGTCCAACCGTTGCTCCGCCTTCGTTCAGTCTCCTCCAGCCATCTTCCTCGCCGTTCGATCGCCACAGCATCGCCTGGAAGCCCTGCCAAGCTCCGCCGAGCACCACTGCCCTTTCTCTTCGTTTCCAGCCCAAACAGCCATCGGTTCTCCCTTTCTTGGCCTAGAACAGAGACAGAAACGAGTGGGTTTTTCCAGCAGCTATTGGCCTGCTTTCAAGGCTTTCCCGACCCCGAAAGGCTTGCCTGCTTTGAAGTTTCTCGAGCCTCTCATCGTTCCCGTCGTTTTGATCCAAGCGGATCATTGAACAAGTGAGTTTGCTCACTAAGCCTTACTTAGTAGGTTAATTATGCTTAAGGATTATTTAGATTAGGTTAAGAATAGATTATTAATAATCTAGAATGGTTATATTAGCCTTAGAATGGATTAGTGTTAAGCTAATTAGTGAGATTAACACCGTTAATGATGGATTAGTCGAATCCAGTGGAATTCCTGCAATTCTGGTTTCTCGACTCTCGCCATTTGCTATTTTTTTAGATCAAAATGGGTTGTGAATTTGAGGTTGAGTTTTTCTTGAGAAATGTTTTAGACATCCTCAGCTACAACATATATTTTTCTCAAGATTTTTAGGGACTTAAAAGAAGGAGATATTAGCTCCGTCATTTACAAACAGAACCTCAGTTTTCACTAGAACTTGTGACCTTTTAGGATTCTAGAGGTTTTTATCAACTCTTATGGTTCGAATTTCAAAAAATTTTCTTCAAAAAAGTTGTTTTTTACATCTACTAGTTTAACATACTCAAATTTCAGATCAAATTTACATGTCTAGGACCTCGAACCAAACTGATTTCGGAAAATAGACTTTCTGGAAAACGGACTCAGTTTTTGTACTGAATTGAGCAATTTACTGGGCCGAATCTAGAAGGATCTGGGTTAAGGTGTCTTCATGAAAAATGTTTATTTATGTGTTCTTTATAACATACTAAAATTTTGGAATTTTCTGAACTCGTTTAATTTTGTTTCTGGATTTAAACTGGGAGATGTGTGGGTGGGTCTATTCTGCCGGTTAGGGCCAGTTATGACTTTGTGATGGTTTTTGAGGCTTTGATTGCTGGAAAGTGCATAATTGATGATATAAGGTTGGTTTGTGCCATGCCTAGAGATTATGCTTGAAGATGGTGTGAAAGTTAAGAGAACCCGTCCCCAGCGTGTGTTGGTGGACGTTAATAGTGATTAGTCTTTCCCCGGCGTGTGTCGGTGGATACTATTTAACCTCGGCGTGTGTCGGTGGATACTATTTAACCCCGGCATGTGTCGGTGGATACTATTTAACCCCGGCGTGTGTCGGTGGATATTACCTAACCCCAGCATGTGTCGGTGGATATTATTTAACTCCGGCATGTGTCGGTGGATTTTACACTTTCCCGGTGTGTGTGGGTAGTTATTAGTCTAACCCTGGCGTGTGTCGGTGATTATTATTCTTCCCCAGCGTGTGTCGGATAAAACTACTCGTGTGAGTAGTAATAGTTCTTTAATTGGAACGCATGTTGAGTTGAATTGATGGATCGACGTGTGTCGGTAATTCTTGCTTTGAATTGTATTGGTAGTTCTTGCTCGTGTGAGCAGTGATTTAATTATAATTCTCGCTTTGATGTGTATTGGTAGTTCTTACTCGTGTGAGTAGTGATTTAATTATAATTCTTGCTTTGATGTGTATTAGTAGTCTTGCTCGTGTGAGTAGTGATGAAATTGTGATTCTTGCTCGTGTGAGTAATGATTGGTTTGGATGTTCCAAATTGGTGTGTGAATTTGTTATATACACATGGTTGTGATAAGAACTGTGCTGACTTGTAGGAAGGAACTGAGGCCAAGGTAAGCCTCTGTGATTGTATGATTGTGTGATTAAGACGTCTTAGGCGTATTACCTTCCTAATCGAGGTTTAGCGAGTGAACTCGCTGAGATTTATATCTCACCCCGTCGTGGGCTTCATTTTTCAGGACCGTAGGGTGGAAGACCTGGAGCCGAGTTGAGGGGATCGGAAGTGTTGGTCAGATAGGACAGTTTCTTTTAAGAGTCAATCATTTGAAGTCTTGTGACTTTAGACTTTTGTATTTGACTTGGTGTGTATTTAAAAGCATGTTTGTTTGAAAATCTGTTGTCTTGCTTTTCTATCCCGAGATGGTTATTGTCAAGGGATTTGTTATTCGCTTCCACATTGCAATAAAATGAAAGGGGTCGGCGACTCATCCTGGGAAGTGGCAAAATTTTTATCGACCAAAGAGGGATGTGCGCGTACTCGAGGATCAGGGTGTGACAAGATGCGTCATGAGAATCCACACATGAGTGAACTACTCTCCTCGCTTCCAAGCTGCTGAGCATGATGATTCCACTGGCAACGACTCGCGGCGTAACACAGAATCTCTGTCCACACCTCACTTATCACGGCTTCCCACTTGTTTTGGTTAGCCGTCTCTAGTGGATGCGGCAATTTCGCGAGCCTGTAGGTATCAAGCAGCACAGACTTGCTCTGATCTCCTTTTGCATCGATAGATGAAACCCGGATATCCACCTCAAGCAGTTTCTTGCAAGCGAGGCTCTTGTTTAGTATATCTTTCCTTTCTTGGATGAAAGCCTCGGCCTCGGCCTAATTGTCTTGGTAGTCTTCGAGTTGTTTATGTATCCAATTTAGGAGGCCATGGCGCTCGACTGTCTGATCATTGAAGCAAGAGGATAACATGTATTGCGCGAAACTATCGATACCACCTTTTGTTGACAGACAAAGAATGAAGGCGTGAAATCAACCCCCTCATTTCTACTCTTACATAGTCTTGCCTACTCATCCAGAGCATTGTCCCATCTGACGAAAGGAGCACATAAATCGCATATACCTCAAGACTGATCGCTTTGACCATCTAGATCACTTATTATCACGCTCATAGAAGAGTAGCCAGACAAATTAGTCAGGCAGAAGCTGTTAAAAACAGCAGCAGGTAGATGAAAAGCTGATCAATTGGAGAACGCCACCCCAGAAATGATGTACAATCGTGGCTTTGGTGAAGAGCACGTCATACATGAATCCGAGTTCCATTTCAGTCACTTTGAAAGCATCTTCCCAGGAACTTCTCAAGGAAGAATGGTCTGCTCTTCTGAAGATCCTGTAGGCCAAGGATGAGGATGGGGGAACAAGCTCCTAGAGATCAAGAAAAGGTCGTAAGCAACAATTAATGCGTCGCTCTCTCGCATTAGGTGGCTATCTAGCGCTGTCGCGTGGTCTAGAGGCGCTACTCTAAGGCTGCGTTTGGCAGTCGAGATAAAATTCAAGATAGGATATGATTTATCCTATTCTATGTTTGGTGCTCGTTCAGGACAGGATAAAGTTGGATATAAGGGGGATATAGATAGGATAAAATTATCCCATAGGGGAGATGGGACAAAGGTGGATAGGATTTCTAATGTCCATAATAGGAAAGTTATTGTTCTTGAATAACAAACTTATTAAATTAACAAAGTTGAAAATTATATTTCAATATAAATAATATTTGAATTCTAATTTAAATAATTAAAAGTGAAAAAATAAAAATTTATATTTAATTAATCTTATTTTAATTTATATATTCAACTTTAATTCTATCTTATAATAAACATTCAATTTATAAATTAAATATTTATATTTATTATATATTTTAGGTATTTTTGTATTTTAGGTATGTTAGTACAGTTTACTATTTGATAAAATTTTATAAAAGAATGATGAAAGGGAAAAAAAGAAATAATAATGAAAATAATATAAAAAAGAGGAAAAAAATAAACAAAAATAAATTAAGGAATAGTGTTACGAGAGATTTTCACCATCTCCGTTTATGAACATTTAAGTTCATTTATAATGATATGCCGTTTATATAAAAAAAAAAATGTACATGATATGATGTAAATATATCCGACTTTAATACTGCAATTCACCAAATAATGGACGGGATATAAAAAAAATCTCAGGATTTCATATCCTATCCTATCCAGTCCTATCCCGATTAGAAATTTGGACGACCAAACGTAACCTAAGAGGTGGTATATCAGTCAGAGACAGCTCGTATCCCTGGATTTCTTTCGAAGTGTATTCCTCCATGAATCTCGTGTAATTAGGGCCAGGGTCAAGATGCGGAAGGAGGGATCTTTGGAATTGCTTACTGCCGGCTGATCCGAGAACCCAAGTCTTATCAGCATCCTTGTTCAACCCGACAACAAAAAAATTGGAATTGCTAGGAAATTTAGCTAAGCAGGCTCCATGGACCTGGCAAAGATTATAATGCCTCCGCAGCCTCGACAATTAGCCCAAGCAGGTGCCGAACCCATAATTCATTTATCTCCTATTCTTGGCTCTTCTTCTTTCTGCCAGTTGTGTGTACAGGATCCCTTCACACAAACACCAAAATGTCTATAATTTCTTTATGCATACAGCTCGCCGGTCGTCTCCATCGGCAACTGACATTATTCTGCCACTGGATCACCACCGGACAGCTGCCACCAGCCGTCCATCATCTCTCATTCGCGACCATAGCTCCACCAAGGTGTGCAGAATACACGAACAGAAAAGAAATCGCAACGGTGGAATCAACACAAACATCACCAGAGGTCACCGCAAATCAGTGATTTAGATTCTAAAATGGAAGATGACATCTCGGCTTTACATTCCTCATAACAGAGTGAAGCAGAGTCGCGACATCACCTGGTCATTGAAGCTGATTAAAAGCAGATGATTTCGGCTGAAATCCATTATAAAATTGCCACTCATTATTTCGAATTTTTCATAACTCTCCTTTTACTGCCATAATGCTCGAGTTATGAATGTATATCGTGTTATATATTTCGTATCCTACATAATACTTTGACTGAATTTAATAAATTATTTTCTATATCAGCTCCAAAATTGTGTTATGTTAGCTATGTAAATGCCCATATAAGTTCTGATAGTGCACAAGTTTCGCATAAAGAATTGCCTTCTCACATTATTCTACCTTTATTATAACTTTTATAGTTCTTTTCCAATTTTTTTTCTCGGTTTTTTTCCTTCTAGTAAAATGGTCACATAGATTCGACCAAGATAAAAATTGTCACATAGTGGCGTTGAATAATGACTCCGCTCCAATGCGCCATGTGTCATTATAGCGGAGTCATTATTGTCTTTTCAAAATATGCAACCCCAATGCATTCAGACTAAACGAGAGATCCAAGCGTTCCAACGCAATGATAATTAAGTTGATTGGATGTCAGTTGAGGAAATTATCACCGGTCAAACTTTTCGATACCAAAATCTACCTGTCAATCATACCTAGAGGTCTCAGAATTTTATTTTTTTTGGTCGGTTAGAGGTCTCGGAATTGAACAAAACTAATTGGCCTTTTTATCACTCTAATTTGAAATAATAATTAGGTCCTTCTAGGAGTTTGCTTTCTATATGACAAATGGCGATTTAAATCGATCAAAATGTTTCTCACTACTGCACCATGTTGTCCAATTATCTATGTTCAATAAAAAAAAAATTGATGTATGGTGCGGTTTTTTTCGGCAAGTTGCTAAGTTCCCTTAATCTATATCTATATATATTTATTTATACGATATATAACAAATTTTCAGACGACCAAAATATCCTTATCTCAACTCCACAAAAAGAAAAAAGAAAAAAGTAAAGAGGACATCTGACATTATTTGCAATTAAAATTTGATATCCATAGGCAATTACTTCACAAATCTCCTCTTTGGATTTTGATGAACGCATATTTTTAATATTTAAATTCGTATTCGTCTCTCCTGCTTAAAATATTAAAAATTAAAAACTAGACAGGTGGTCACCTGGCCAATTATGCACATCTTTCCGCATGATTCTTCTTTTAATCCAATGATATAATTAAAATCTAGCTTGCATCTGACTAATACCACTACCCAATATAACAATTTGAAAAGCATAATCAATCAAAACTGTCAGATTTAAACAAATAAAAAGTTGATCATATTTTTTTATCACAAATTTTGGTTTACTACTGGGAATATGATGCTAAAGGTTATCAAACTTTTGCACTTCAATGTGGTATTGATTTACTCCTACAGCTAAGACTCTATGCATTATTTTTCAGTACTTTATTGCACTGTCGAGAAGAATACCTAAAACATAGTAGTTTAACAAGTACATTTTTCAGATGAGATGAGCTATTGCAAGTTTGTTCCACCACTTGCGTGACTACGCAATATACCCATAAAATAGGCATGAAAAAAATATACAAGGGCGGGGAGAGAAAAGAATGTACAATTGTTTATGAAAATGATAGTATTACCACCTAGAGTGGGGTGAATAGGTGTAAAAATAAATTTGAATATATTAATGCAGAATGAATTAAATTTCAAGCAAAGTTTCACTAAAGGTGCCACCAAACTTCTGATGTAAATTCAGACTTAATTAGACAAGGTTTAGAAATTTTATAAGTTCAGAAAAATATTATAACGAACAAATCAAAAAGGGTTAAGGGAAGAGAAAATTGAACACAAGATTTAAAGTGGTTCAGCTTAAGTCAAGCCTACGTCCACTCTTCTACGCTGATAGCCTACTGGCTGAAATTCATTGAGGTATTAATAGAGAAATACAACGATTTGAGTATGTATGAACACTCAGTGATGGATTTCTTTTTCTCTCACTAAG
Source organism: Eucalyptus guilfoylei (assembly GCA_016097605.1). Lineage (NCBI taxonomy): Eukaryota > Viridiplantae > Streptophyta > Magnoliopsida > Myrtales > Myrtaceae > Eucalyptus > Eucalyptus guilfoylei. The sequence goes on from CM027861.1 coordinate 49,427,535, forward strand.
TCACTATTCTTGTGTTTTTCTCTCTTGAATACAATAGCGCTGTCGATAAAGAATACGTGATTAGAAAGGCCTCAAACTTTGGAATTTCAATTTTCACACACTACCCCAAATGGACTGAATGACCTCATTAAATACTCTTCTACGCCTTCCTGACCATTGGCATTCTCCAGAGGAATTTCTTCCAATCCATTTGTTGGACAGATCAATTAAGGACAAAACAAGAACAATCAAAGTCTGCAAGCCACGCCAAAAAAAGTCAATCACAATCACAAGTCAAGGAAAAGATTCAATCTACATAATCTCTCCCCCTTTCTGTCAGCAACAAAAAGATAAAATCAGTGAAGCATAGTGAAGCATTAAAGAGGTTGGGTCGAAAAGGGATTAGGGTTGTTTTGGAACATGAACAAGGCCAAAATCCTCCGAGGTTTGCATGGTCTCCTCAAGCTTAGTCAGACAATGATGATAAACAATCTCAACTTTTGCTAGATTCTGCGAAGCTTGTTGATTCAAAGTCTGGACCTTATCATCAAGAGATTGTACCTTGCCTGTAAGAGACTCTGAGGTAGTACTGAGAGCAGTATGCAACTTCTGGATTTCAAACTCTATTGCATATTGCTGTGCCTTAATTTCCAAGAGGAGTTCTACTATCCGAGGATAGTTTGATTCTGGTTCTGTCTGGGCACTAGCTTCAACAGATTGTACTGGTGAAGGAACATCGACATGAACGTGCGAAATTCTTGCTCCCCCTGAACATTAGCTTCTTTGTGTTGACCCTCAGGTGAGACTTCAAGAAAATGAGATAGAAAAATGTTTTCAACATCTAGAGGAGATCAACTAATTCTATCACTAGCAGTTGGTTTAGTAAGAGGAGTTTTCTCACTTACTCCCCCTGTCTTAGTGCCTTCAGCCTGAGAAGTAACTTCTCCTTCCTGAACCCCTTCTCTACTAGCACGGGTCTGGTTACCAATTCCCGTCTCTCCAACACCTTGGGCATCAATTTCCCTTGTATCTTCTCCTTCCTTGTCATTCTCCTCCTGTTCGTTGTTCACATTGGCATCTCCTTCTGAGTCATCATCCTCACTCTCTTCCACTTCAGTTTCTTCACCATCACTCTCTTCTTTTGGTTCTTTTTCGCTTTCATCCTCTTCTTCTTCCTCAGAATAAGCTATTCCTCTAAGATCACGCAAGGCAATAGTAGAAATGGTCTCATCATCATCTTCTTCCTTTTCTTCATCTTGGAGAAGAATAGGAAGTTTTCATTTTGGTGTCTTTGAGGCAACACTTTTCCATTTGCGTTTCTTTTTAGCAGTAGATCTTGGCTTGACTTTGCTAACAGATTCTTTTTTCAAAAGAGTCAAAGCTCTAGAGAGATCCTTTAATCTCATCTTTGAAATCATCTTCAAACTAATTTGCATAGGAACAATGGTTCTGGAGCGAAGTTGGGATGGCGGTTGAATCTGAAAATGTCTGAAGAGTCTGGTTACCAATGCCGTGTATGGTAGTTGTCATTTCCCCTTCATAATAGTTTTGTATATGTGCAGTAGGATTGTGTGAGAGTGAGAAAGCAATACCATTGCATATGGCCCACATCATTTTTGCTTCGAATCTAGAAACATCAGTATTTGAAATAGCCTTGGGTCTGATGCAGTTGATGACTATCTTGTGCAGTAAGATATTAGAAGTAGACATTCAAGAGTAAGTAATACTCCCCCTAGAAATCCTATCCCTTACCAAAAACTTTGTGACCTGCTCGTTAGACACATTAATGGGCAAGAATCCACTCCTTTCTACCCCCAGAATATCAACCAATAGATTAACATCAACATCAAACACCCTATCACACAATGTAAATTGAACATGAGTGGGATCCAAGACAAATAGGTTGGAATAAAAGTATGCCGTCAATTCAGGGTGACCTCTGATGTCTCCATACAAAACTTCTCCATCTGAAATTTGGCAAACTTTTCTCTCAAGTTCACCTTAATGGAATCCAAAAAGTCAAAATCCACAGTATGAGGGTTGATGACCCCTCTGTCACGTCCCGATCCTCCGAGCACGTGCCTGTGCCTTTGGATTGATATCTTCATTCTTCTTGAAAGGAATGCGAACAAAGAACTTTGGATTCTTCCATAAATGATGGGAACATTTCTGAGAGAATTCAGAATGAGATTCCGAACAAGATTCCAACATTTTTTGAATGATGTGATCTAACAGACTCATATGAATGGAAAAAAGTCTCTGAATATTGACAAATTCAGAAAATTGATCTTTGTACTTAAGACATTTTCCAGGAATGATGCGAAGTTGAGAAATCTGAGTCATAATATCCCAACCAATGATCAAATCTTTATTGGGAAGACTGGAACCGAAGATTTTTATGGATATGGAACATTGTGAAAAAAACTGGACGGTTATCAGAGTAGTTCTCACATTTGTAGAAAAAGTATCTCCAAAGGCAGATTTGAAATATCGGACACGGGAAGTCCAATATTCTTCAGGAAGAACTTTAGTGTCTAAGATTGAAGAAGCTGCTCCAGTGTCTATGAGAGCAATGACAGTGATTGGCTTGGCAAACTTTGAAGTGAATATTTTCACAGGAAAATGGGGGCAATGAGTTTGACTCGAAAATATGTCAGTGCTTTCTTCTGAAAGAGTAAGAGATATGTGTTGCACCCCCTGAACGGCCCCCAATCCGTTAGGGTCATCACATTGTTTCCTCTACCTAGATATCCCTTTTCTTTATCAATGGACTTCCGAGAAGTCATATGGGGGTGTGGCACCCCCAAAACGGCCCCCGATCCGTTAGGGTCGCCACAGTTCACTTACCTTTCACTTGTCTTGATGATATATCACTTTAATACCATAGAATTATAATGGGTCCATAAGTCCTGGGGGTTATATCATTTAATCGGTCCTAGCGCAATTCATATAGCGGAAGCATATTCAAAATCTCCCTATCCCATACTCAAACAAGATAATGCAATGCACACCAACTACACATTTTATATAAGTTAGAGCCGAACACTTTTATTTACATAAGTTTGATAGACATCATAGGTTGGTACACCAAAAATCGCCGTGGTTCTCTACACCCGGCTACATACATAGAACATAACCCGACCTTCCCTTGGCTTCCCTTTCTCATCTAGCCCTACTCAAAAGTCTATCAAACAGTGCCAGCGGTCCAAAAAGTGTCATCTGCTACCCATCACACACGATCACACCCAGCCCGGTGCATCAGCTGGCGGCGGCGGCAGCATCCCTAGTATGATCTTGTCGCCACGAACATGGACCGATAGGAACTCCTGAACCACGGGGCCATCAGATAGACCCACATCATACATGACTAAAACTCGAACACGGATGAAGACCAATCCTCGAGCACCAACACAGATGTGCTCCGAACATGAGCACTCAACATCGACTAGGACGCCGTAAAAAGTACCACGTGTGACAGGTAACAGAGGCATCTCTTAATCTGAAATGTTAGTCCCCAAAAGGGGTGAGTACAACCACTCAGCAATAAAAGATCCATCAAACTACACAATGCAACAAGCAAAAAAACCAAGATGTCATGTGAAATGCACATATCATCTATGCGATCATGCATATACCTCCATAAGATCCATTCAATGCCTTAAAGGCCACATTTTCAATGCCAAATAGTGCCAACTCAAATTCATAAACAATTTATGGTCCATACCATATGCACACACATGCGCATGATTCATTTCCTATTTTGATATTCAAAAGGATCTCATTCATTTTTTTTTCTAGGGACTAGTGTTTGCATCCCTCATAACTCTCGCACCCAACCTGGCATCGCGAGGCCTCCAGCACACACCTCCGGGCATCTCGCACCCCAACTGGCATCATGAGGCCTCCGGCACACACCTCTAGGCCTCCGGCACACACCTCTGGGCATCTCGAAACTCCCGAGGACATTCGGCACACACCTCTAGGCATCCCGACACTCCCAGGGCATCGTCGACTCAGCCGTTCGACGGTATCATTAACATCACAATATATGCATATATATATATATATATATCTCACTTTGAAAATAACATTTGATGCCATACAATCACAAGTTTCAATGAGTTTGCAAAGCCTCGTCAATTTCATTTTGATGTCATATGATATGCTAAATTTTACTGCATCCACTATATAAATGACGGCCCAAGACATCACAACTCATAGAGCAATTTACTTGATCTTGAAATAAAACAGCTTTTCGGATAAAACAGGATGCACTCCACTAATTGGAATTCTGGAAAAATTAGTAAAAAATCTTAATAAATTCTAAAAATTTAACATGTTATAAAAGAGATCTAGAGGAAAAGGTTTTATGAAGAATACCAAGTCAAGAAAATTTCGTATAAATCGCAATGGTCCATGCATCACAGCCATAAAATTTCAACACCACTATTGCACAGTTTTAACAAAAATTTCGATAAAATCCCTAAATGAACTCAGAAAATTCTGAAATTTTTATATGTTATGTATAAGACCTAGAGGTAAAATTCTTATGAAGAACTCGAAGTCATATTCATTATATATTAAGATATATAATCACTATAACTCTCCCTAACCCTCTGTAACAGTTTCCAGATTTAACACTTTCAAAGAAAAATCGTTTCACCGACTAATACTTGTCCGTTTCTTCTCAAATTTTAGTATGTTACTCTTTAACATGTCATCTACAACTTTTATCAAGAACACGAAGTCAAATTTCAACTGGATAACTTTATAAAATTCTCGGAGTCGTAAAGGGTCAGGCTGTTCTTACATGAAACAGTTTGCTTGTTCTAGGGAAACTACTACCATTCATTCGAATTCCAGCATCCAGTATCAAGATTCAAACATCTCCGAGATCTACCACATTTCACTAGACTACCACAGCATAGCATAATGCAGATCAATGGACTTCACTTTCCTTAAGTTCAATGCAACCACAGCAAGCAAAACAGCGACTTGAGGACTTCGGGCGCGGCTCGATCGACGGCAAAGCTAGGCGGCGTCGACGGTGGCAGCAGGCGCACACACGGCGGGGCTGGTCTCCTTCTTTACCTCGCCAAAGCACCCTCACAACTCTCTCTTTCTCTCGGACTTTCTCTCTCTCTTTGCCTCTCGATCACTCTCTCTCTCGATCACTCTCTCCCTCGGTTGCTTCCTCATCCATTCCGCCCCCTTTTCTTTTCCTTTTAATTTCTTAATTAGCTAGTAATCATGAGGTTTTGCATGGGAAGGACAAGTGGAAGATGGTTATGGACAAGTGTAAAATGGCATGCATCTTCCTTCGCCCCCCCCCTTGCTGATTCTCTTCTTCTCCCCCTCTCTTCTTTCGGTCGACGGCTTTAGCGCCTCCATGGGCTGCTTGGGCCCAAAACTTTGAGGCCAAAAGATCCAAACTAAAAAGGCCCATAAACTTTAAAATATAAGCCCATTGTTTTGTACCATTATAAAGCACTTTGTTTTTTTTTTTCCAAAAATCAAATTATATTCCCTAACCCAAATGCTTCATGTACAAATGCATAACCAAAGTTCTTGCATGGAAAAAGAATTCGATCAAGCGACAAGATTTTCTTTTCCTTACTTGTCAAATCGCACAAAGAAGAGACGTACATGATCCTCAAGCAAAACTGAATTCCATCCCTTCGATTCTAAAAATATTATTCACTTATAGTCCAAAGTTTTCTCTTGTTACACGGTTGATCAGTCCATTGCTAAATATATCATATCAATCCAATAAACAAATATGAATTAATGCCCATGAATGATATCAATGCCATAGTCTGGTGATACTCCCATCGATTGACCATGACTGTCACGTATCCGAGGATCGTGTAAATTTTGGATGCCACAACTCTCCCCTCCTTAGAGAATTTCATCCTCGAAATTGAACACCACTTAAATCTCATTAAACAAATGAGGGTATTTTTCCTTTATTTCTTCCTCACTTTCCCATGTGGCTTCCTCCACATCATGATGTTGCCATAATATCTTAACCAATGGAATTTTCTTGGTTCTAAGAATTTGCTCCTTTCGATCCAGTACTTGCACAGGCTCCTCAATGTACCTCACTTTCTCATCCACTTTGATGGCTTCATGATCGAGTATATGTCCTGGATCGGGCTAATACTTCCTTAGCATCGATACGTGGAATACATCATACAAGTTCTCTAGCTTAGGGGGTAAAGCTAGTCAATAGGCTACATCCCCTATTCTTTCTAATATCTCAAAAGCTCCAACAAATCTAGGGCTCAACTTACCCTTCATTCCAAATCGAGATATTCCTTTCATAGGGGATACCTTAAGGAATACATGATCCCCCACATTAAACTCTAAAGGTCTTCTACGCTTATCTGCATAGTTTTTCTGCCTATTCTGGGCTGTTTTAAGTCTTTTCCTGATAATTTCAACAGCCTTAGTGGTAACTTGTACCAGTTCAGGTCCTGTCAATCTCCTTTCACCTACTTCATTCCAACAGATAGGGGTCCTGCACTTTCTTCCATATAATGCTTCATATGGTGTGGCACCCCTTGAACGGCCCCCGATCCGTTAGGGTCGCCACCGTCCGCTCACCTTTCACTTGCCCTATTGACAAGTCACTCTGATACCTTTGAATTGAAGCTGGTCCATACAGCCTGGGGGTTTGTATTATCTTAATCGGTCCCAGCACAATTCATATAACGGAAGCATACTCGACATCTCCCTAACCCGTACTCAAACCAAATGATACAATGCAATACACACCAACTACAACCTTTCATATATATATATATATATATATATATACTTTAGGGCCGAATCACTTTTATTTACATAACTAAGATGGACTTCACGAGTCGGTAAAACAAAAAGGGCCAAGACTTTAACTAAGCTCAGCTATAAACCAAAAGAACCCGACTCTCACATCAGACATGTACATCAAATCCATCCTCTAGTATCGGCCATCCCAAAAAGTGTCATCCTCCACCAGTCACACGCTCCAATTACATCCAGCCCGGTGCATCAACCGGTGGCGATGGCAGCATCCCCATCATCACTCCGTCACGTCGAACGTGAATAGAAAGGAACTCTTGAACTACAAGGCCATCAGATAGGTCCACATCATACATGACCAAAACACGGACTCAAACACGGACTCGAATAAACACCAGACCATGAACACCGATGCAGGGGTGCTCCAAGCACTCGACCTCAACATCAGATGGTAAGCCATAGAATGTACCGCGTGTGACAAGTGCTAGAGGCATCGATCAATTTGAAATGTTAGTCCCCAAAAGGGGTGAGTACAACCACTCAGTAGTAAAGATCCATCAAACTACATAATGCGACAGGCAAGACAATCATAATTTCAAATGAAATGTACATATCATCCATGCTATCGCACATATGTCTCCATGAAATCTATTCATAGCCTTTATGATCACATTTACCATGCCAAGCAATACCAATTCAAGAATCATGGACGATTATATCTCATGCCATATGCACACACCCATACGCATGAATCATGTCATCACACAATCATGTATATATCCTCATGAGATCCATTCGATGCTTTTCATGATCACATTCTCATTGCCAAGTAGTATTAACTCAATTTCACAGGTAATTATATCCCATGCCATATGCACACACACACGTGCATGATTCAATTCTCATTTTTAACTTTCAAAAGGATCTCATTTTTTTCTTCCAGGGACCAGTGTTTGCCTCCCGCATATATCGCTCGCACCCAACCTGGCATCGCAAGGAACCTCCGGCACACACACTCCAGGCATCCCGTACCCTAACTGGCATCACGAGGAACCTCCGGCACACACCTCCGGGCATCCGGCACACACACTCCGGGCATCCCGACACTCCCGAGGCATCATCGGATCACACCTCCGATGGTATCATCATCATCACACACACACACATATATATATATATATATATATCTCTCATCTTTAAAAAAAAAAATGCCATTTAATGTCATGATGCCAAAAGTTTCATGGAGTTTATAAAATCTCATCAATTTGATATCATGTGAAATGCACAATTATTACCACATATGCAGCACAAATAACACTCAAGATATCACATCTCATAAGACAATTCATTTATCCTTGAAAGTGAAATAATTTTTTTTGATAAAACAGAATGCACTTCTATAGTAAAAATTCTTGAAAAATTAGTAAACAATCTCAATAAATTCTGAAAATTTAACATGTTATAAACAAGATCTAGAGAGAAAGGTTTCATGAAGAACACCTCATCAAAAGAAGCTTCATACCGGTTACTACAGTCCATGCATCACAACTTAAATTTTCGGAACATTATCATTGCACAGTTTTATTCACAAATTCGGTAAAAATTCTAAATCAACTCGAAAAATTCTGAAATTTTGATATGTTATATATAAAACATAGAAATAAAATTTTCGTGAAGAACTCGAAGTCAAATTCGTGATAGATCAAAAGCTAAAATCACCAAAACCGTCTCTGTCTCTCGGTAGCGATTTCCAAATCTAACCGTTTCAAAGAAATTTCGTTTTACCAAACTATACTTGTCCGTTTCTCTTCAATTTTTAGTATGTTTCTCCTCAAAATGTTATCTACAACTTTCATCAAGGGCATGAGATCAAATTCGGACTTGATACTTGCACAAAATTCACAAAATCACAATAGGTCGACATAATATGGTTTCACCAACAAATACTTGTTCATTTTCTCTCAAATTTTGATATTTTGCTCTCCAAGAAGTCCTCTACAACTGTTATCAAGAAGTCAAAGTGAGATTCCAACTAGAACATCGCATGCAGCTCACGAAATCACCAAAGGTCGGACTGTTTTTTTTTTTTTTTCAGAAAACAGGTTACAAGGCTAAAGCACAACTCCTACAACTTCGAAAATCCTCACCTCCACTACATCCGAAATTTACCATTCATCACACACAATCACAGCAAGCAAAGAGTAGATCAATGGACTCTACTTGCCTTAAATCCAATGAAAATCACGGCAAGCAAAAAGGGCGGGGCTAGGCAGCGTTGACAGTCTCCTCCTCCCTTCACGGCTCACGCTCGGCTTCCCCTCTCTCGGTTCACTCTCCCTCTCTTCCGACTTCACTCTCCTTCTCTCGGCTTTCTCTCTCTCTCGGTCGATAACCCCCCCCGCCTCATTCAATCCGCTTCTCCTCTTTTTCTTCCCTTTCATGATTAACAATCATTAACCTTGCATGCAAGATGACACTTGGTTGATCCCCTTAGCCACTTGTCAATTTTGCCATGCAAGATGATGGGCCTCCCTTGGGCCGACTCCTCCATCCGGTCTCTCTCTCCGTTGGTCGACAGCCCTTTGGGCTTCTTGGGCCGGTCGAATGGTGGGGGCTTGTGGGCTGGTTTGGCCTTAAGAAAAATCGGCCCACACCTTCTCCTAAAGACCCACCCTAATCCTTATTTATATAAATACCTAATTGCAATTTATATGGCCATAAAACTTTGTAACATAAATCAATAAAAATCCAACTTATAAAGTTCATGGCCAAGAACAAAATGTTCCCATCAATTTGTCCCTTAGTACAATCCTTGTTCACTCATGGACATAGAATATATTTCCAACCAAATAATTGTCCATTAAAATGCCCGGCCTTAATCTATTGTAATTCATCAGTCTAATGGCTATAATATAATCCGATGGCGCTTCCATCACCTATTCATGGTTCATGGTATATCCAAGGGTTGTCATGAAATTTTAGGATGCCACATATGGAGCCATGCCTATGCTTTCTGAAAACTATTGTTATAGGCGAACTCTATTAAGTGCAACTTTTCATCCCAACTTCCCCTAAAATCAATAATACATGCTCTCAGCATATCTTCCAAAGTCTAGATCACTCTTTCCGTTTGTCCATCTGTTTGAGGATGAAAAGCAGTACTAAATTGAAGCTTTGTCCCTAAGGCATTTTGGAGATTTCGCCAAAAATTTGAAGTAAACCTAGAGTCTCGATCAAATGTGATCGTTACAGAAATACCATGTAAGCGTATTACCTGGCTTACATATATCTCAACAAGTTTATCCATCGGGTAGTCTACGCAGACTGCTAGGAAATGGGCAAACTTAGTCAAGCGATCTACTATCACCCAGATCGAGTCATGACCACTTGATGTCCTTGGTAGTCCCTGCACAAAGTCCATCGTCACATGCTCCTATTTCCATTCTGGTACATCTAATGATCTCAATAGTCCTGCGGGTTTGTGGTGTTCCGCTTTCACTTGCTGGCATGTTAAACATTGAGAAACATGTTTAGCTATATTCATCTTCATGCCATTCCACCAAAATTGCTGGCATAAATTTCTATACATTTTTGTGCTACCCGAATGAATACTATAATTACTCATATGTGCTTCCGACAGAATTTTCCTTTTTACTTCTTCATTATCGAGAACACAGAGCCGTCTTAGGCATCTTACTACTCCATCCTTAGAGACTTGAAACTCTGGTCTTTTCCCTGAAGACACAGCATTCTGTATATTCACAATCTCGGGATCAGATTCTTGTAGAATCTTAACTTTCTGAATAATTTTGGGCTCAATCCTTAATGCAGTGAGCATACCGGTAAGGTGGTCTATTTCCAACTCGAATTCCGAATCTACTACTGACTTTAACAAATTCAATTCTATTATCCTTAGACTGGCCACTTCCATAGCTGACTTACGACCAAGGGCATCTGCCACTTTATTTGCCTTTCCTGGGTGGTACCGTATTTCACAGTCATAATCCTTTAATAATTCCATCCACCTTCTCTGTCTCATGTTAAGCTCTTTTTGCAAAAACGAATACTTCAAGCTCTTATGATCTGTATAGATTTCGAACTTTTCTCCATACAGATAATGTCTCCATATTTTCAAAGCAAACACTATAACTGCCAATTTTAAATCATGGGTTGGGTAGTTTAATTCATGAGGTTTCAACTGTCTCGATGCATAGGCTATGACATTGCCATGCTGCATCAAAACACATCCTAGTCCTTTATGAGATGCATCACTATACACTGTGAATCCATCAGATCCAGATGGTATAGTTAGAATTGGAGCTGTAGTTAACTTCCTTTTAAGTTCCTGAAAATTTCTTTCACATTCTCCACTCCATTCAAACCTCACATTTTTCCGAGTCAATTTCGTTAAAGGGCCTGCCAATTGTGAGAATCCTTCAAAAAACCTCCTATAATAGCCAGCCAGTCCCAAGAAACTCTGTATTTTGGTTGGTGTCGTCGGTCTCGGCCAGTTCACTACCATCTCGACCTTTGCAAGGTCTACTGCAATTCCATTTCCTGACACCATGTGTCCTAAAAATATGATCTGGTCTAGCCAGAATTCACACTTACTGAATTTGGCGTATAACTTATGATCTCTTAATGTTTGCAATGCTATCCAGAGGTGTCGTTCATGTTCTTCAGGTCCTTTAGAATATATCAGGATATCATCAATGAAGACAATTACAAACTGATCCAGATAAGGCTTAAATATCTTGTTCATTAAATCCATGAATACAGCCGATGCATTCGTTAATCCAAAAGGCATAACTAGGAACTCATAATGTCCATAACGAGTCCTAAATGCAGTCTTAGGAATGTCTTCTTTCTTTATCCTTAACTGATGGTACCCTGACCCTAAGTCAATTTTAGAAAAGACTGAACTTCCTTGCAATTGATCAAATAAATCATCAATTCTAGGCAAGGGATACTTATTCTTTACAGTCACCTGGTTCAGCTATCTATAGTCAATACATAAACGCATCGACCCGTCCTTCTTTTTCACAAATAGGACTGGTGCACCCCAAGGTGAAGCACTTGGTCTAATAAATCCCTTATCAAGCAACTCTTGTAATTGCACCTTCAATTCCTTTAGTTCCATCAAGGCCATTCTATACGGGGCTTTCGATATTAGTCCTGTTCCAGGCATTAGTTCAATTTCAAATTCAATCTCTCGTTCCGGTGGTAACCCAAGCAACTCCTCGGGAAACACATCCTGAAATTCCCTGACTATTCGAATCTCATCGATTTTAGTCTCCTTCTTAGTAAGATCTCTTACTACTGCTAAGTATCCTTGACATCCTTCATCAAGTTGTTCATGAGCTTCTACCATTGAAATAATGGCTATAGAGGGGTTTGTCTGACCTCTAAAAGATTTAAAACTAGACTGGTCAGGTAACATGAACTGGATCACTTTTCTATAACAATCCACCTTAGCCCAATACTTATGGAGCCAGTCCATTCCTATGATAACATCAAAGTCATACATAGCCATCACGACTAGATCTATTTCCATATCTTGTCCTTCTATAGTTATCTTACATCTTGCACATATCAACGTAGATAATACCATACTCTTTAAAGGCGTAGCAACACAAAGAGGCATTTCAAGAGATGTAGTTTCTATTTTATTCAATTGCCTATATCTCTCAGATACAAATGAATGTGTAGCACCCGTGTCAAACAATGCATATGCCTTCTTGCCATTTATAAAAATCATACCTGTGATAACTTTTTGGAAGTTTCCGCTTCCTCTCGGGTGACCGCATACACCTTTCCTTGTACTGGTGGTCTCTGTGGATTCCTTTATGGATATGGTCCCACCCTACGTTGTTGTATTCATCGCATCGGATTAATATTCGGCTGCGACCTTTCTTGTGGACAATCTCTCTTGAGGTGACCTACCTGTCCACAACCATAACATTTCAGCCGTCCATTGCAAGGTCCTGGACCATGTTGCCCATCGCATCTTCGACAAGCATTATCTTGATAGTGTGCCTTTCCCAAATTTAGGCCATCCCTGGCTTTTCCAAAGTTTCCAAAAATACTCTTTTTCTTAGATTCCCATATTTGACCTTGACCAGGATAGGGTCTCTTACCTCTTCTAATATCACCAAATTCAACTGTCTCTTAGACTCTGATTGCTCTCTCACCAATTCCTGTTCCACCAACTGTGCCCTTTCATAAATTTCATTATACTCTCTTATATTCAGAGGCACCAGTTGTTTCCTGATATCAGTCCTCAACCCTTTCAGGAATCTCTTAGCTTTTTCTTCTCGATCCTCAATCAGCCTGGGAGCATACCTGGATAATTCAAAAAATTTTGCCTCATACTGGTCTACTGTGTGGCACCCCTCGACGGCCCCCGATCTGCTAGGGTCGCCACAGCTGACTCACTTAACCCTTGCACTAATAACATTCCACTCTAATACCATTTCAATTGCAGCGAGTCCATAATCCTGGGGGTTTGTATCATCTCAATCGATCCCAGCGCAGATCATATAATGGAAGCATACTTATCATCTCCCAAACCCATACACAACTAAATAATATGACGCAATACACACTAACTACAACTTTCCATATATATAAAAGCTAAAGTCGAATCACTTTTATTTACATACTAAGATGGATTTCACAAGTCGGTATAACAAAAGGGCCAAGACTATAACTAAGCTCGGCGATACTCAAAAGAAACCCAACTATACATCAGACGTGAACATCTATCCATCAGCTAGTGTCGGCCATCCTAAAAAGTGTCAGCCTCCACCCGTCACACGCTCTCATCACATCCAGCCCGATGCATCGGCCGGTGGCAGCGGCAGCATCCCCATCATCCTCCCATCTCGACGTACATGGACATACAAGAACTCCTGAACTACAAGGCCATCAAAAAGACCCACATCATACATGACCAACACACGAACACGAATAAACACCAAACCATGAACACCAGCGCAGGGGTGCTCCGAGCACTCGACCTCAACATCAGATGGTAAGCCATAGAACGTACCATGTGTGACAGGAGCAAGAGGCATCTCTAATCTGAAATGTTAATCCCCAAAAGGGGTGAGTACAACCACTCAGCAGTAAAGATCCATCAAACTACACAATGCAACAAGCAAGACAATCACAATTTATAGTAAAATGTACATATCATCCATGCTATCAAGCATACATCACCATGCAGTCATGCATATATCACCATGCAGTCATGCATATCTTACCATGCAACATGCATATACCACCATGCACTTATACATATATCATCAAGCAGCCATGCATTTATCACCATGCAACGTGCATATACCACCATGCACTTCCTGCTTGCATTCCCATGAGGTTCATCCCATGACATATGCACACATCCATGCGCATGATTCAATTCTCGATCTTTATCTTTCAATTAGATCATATCATTTTTCTTCCTAGGGACCAATGTTTGCATCCCACAATTTATCGCTCGCACCCAACCTGGCATCGCGAGGAACCTCCGGCACACACCTTCAGGCATCACGTACCTCAACTAGCATCACGAGGAATCCCCCGGCACACACCTCCGGGCTTCCGGAACACACCTCCGGGCATCCGGCACACACCTCCGGGCATCCGGAACACACCTCCGGGCATCCGGCACACACCTCCGGGCATCCCGACACTCCCGGGGCATCGTCGGCTCACACCTCCGACGGTCTTGTTATTATCACAATTTATATTCACATGTGTGTTTAACTTTCAACATGGCATTTGATGCAATAGTGTCAAAGATCTAAACCAACTTTTTGATATTATGTGACATGCCAAATTTCACCATATGTGCAGCAAAAGCAACCACTCAAGACATTATATCACATAGAGCAATTCATTTATTTTTGAAAATGCAGCAATTTTCGGATAAAACAGGATGCACTCCTTTAGTTAAAACTCTGGGAAAATTAGTAAACGGTCTTAATAAATTCTGAAAATTTTACACGTTATAGACGAGACCTAGAGGAAAACATTTCATGAGAACACCATATCAAAAGAACTTCATACAAATTCGGTACGGTCCATGCATCACAGCTTTTAAAATTTCAGCACTACAGTTTGCACAGTTTCAGAAATAATTTCGATTAAATACTCATACGAACTCCGAAAATTCTGAAATTTTGATATGTCATATACAACACCTAGAGTTAAAATGTTCATGCAGAAATAGAAATCAAATTCCTTCTATATTAATAGCTATAATCGATTTAATTCTCCCTATTCTCGGTACTGTTTTTCCAGATTAACTCCTTTCAAAGAAAATTCGTTTCAATGACCTACACATGTCCGTTTCTTCTAAATTTTCAGTATGTTATTGCTCATAATGTCATATACAACTTTCATGAAGGACACAAGATCAAATTTCAACTGAATGATTTTATAAAAATTCACAGAATCATGCTAGGTCAATGTAACGTTTCCCAGATCAAGTTTCTTCAAAGAAAAATGATTTCGCCGACCTATACTTGTTAATTTCCTCTCAATTTTTGATATGTTATACGTCAAGGAGTTCTCTACAACTTTCATCAAGAATTCAAAGTGAGATTCCAACTAAAAAGTTGCATGCAGTTCACGAAATTACTAAAGGTCAGCACAACAAATTCCAGATCTAGTTTCTTCAAAGGAAAATCATTTCACCAACCAATACTTGTCCGTTTCATGTAAAATTTTATTACATTACTCCTCAAGCTTTCCTCTAAAACTTTCATCAAGAGGTCGAAGTGAGATTCCAACTAAAATGTTGCATGCAGTTCACAAAATCGCCAAAGGTCGGACTGATTTTCCAGAAAACAGACTACTATACTAAGGCACTACTCCCATAACTTCGAAAATTCTCACCTCCACCACCTCCGAAATCCACCATACATCACACACAATCACAGCAAGCAAAGTGTAGATCAATGGACTCTACTTGCCTCAAATCCAAAGAAAACTCAGCAAGAAAATCGGCAGGGCAAGGCGGGACTCGGCGGCTCAACGGCGGCGAACGGACTCCCTGTTCCTTCCTCTCTTCCTCTCTTCCTCTCTTTCTCTCCTTCTCTTGCACGCTCTCCCTCTCTCGATTTCACTCTCTCTCTCTCGGTAACCCTCTCTCTCAATCCGCCCCCTTCTCTTTCCTTTCCCCTTAATGATTTGCAATCGTTTGGTTTTGCATGGCTAATGCCACTTGGCTCTAATGGAAAAACACTTGGCAAGCTTCTCTTGCCATTTGGGGATTTACATGCAAGTTGATGGGCCTTCCATTTGGGCCGGGCCTCTCCGTCCATCCCTCTCTCCCCTTGGTCGACGGCAGCTCCTCCTCCTTTGGGCTTCGCGGGCCAAGCTTAAATGGCCGAATGGTGGGGTCTTGTGGGCTGGTCTTGGCCCTATAATTTCGGCCCACACCTCCTCCTAATGACCCACCTTAATCCTTAATTATATAAACACCTACTTGAAATTTATAATTCATAAAAATTTGTAACATAATTTAATAAATTCCAACCTATAAATCACATGGCCAAGAATAAAATTTTCCTATCAAATAATTATCCATTAAAAAGCTTGGCCATAATCTTATTGCAATTCATAGATCAAATGGC
The DNA here is from genome assembly GCA_016097605.1 of Eucalyptus guilfoylei. Classification (NCBI taxonomy): domain Eukaryota; kingdom Viridiplantae; phylum Streptophyta; class Magnoliopsida; order Myrtales; family Myrtaceae; genus Eucalyptus; species Eucalyptus guilfoylei. Next base: position 49,443,944 of record CM027861.1, read on the forward strand.
TACAATACAACTTAATGGTGCTTCCATCACCTATCCATGGTTCATAGCACATCTAGAGGTTGACATGAAATTCTAGGATCCCACAATTCTCCCCTCCTTAGAGAATTTTGTCCTCGAAATTTGACATTTCCTATGTCTCTTGAAACAAGTGAGGGTACATTTCCCTCATCTCATTTTCACTCTCCCAGGTGGCTTCCTCCACATCATGATGTCGCGATAATATCTTAACCAATGGAATTTTCTTGGTCCTAAGAATTTGCTCCTTTCGATCCAGCACTTGCACCGACTCTTCGATGTACCTCACTTTCTCATCCACTTTGATGGCTTCATGATCGAGTATGTGATCAGGATCCAGCTGATACTTTCTCAGCATCGATACATGGAATACATCATGCAAATTTCTCAATTTAGGAGGCAGCGCCAAACAATAAGCTACATTTCCTATTCTTTCAAGTATCTCAAAAGGTCCAACAAATCTAGGGCTTAACTTACCCTTCATTCCAAATCGAGATATTCCTTTCATAGGGGATACTTTAAGGAATACATGATCTCCCACAGCAAATTCTAAAGGTCTCCTACGCTTGTCTGAATAGTCTTCCTGCCTACTTTGGGCCGTTCTAAGTCTTTTCCTTATTATCTCCACAGCCTCAGTAGTAATTTGTACCAATTCAGGTCCTGTCAATTTCCTTTCACCTACTTCATCCCAACAAGTAGGGGTTCTACACCTTCTTCCATATAGTGCCTCAAACGGAGCCATGCCTATACTTTTCTGAAAACTATTGTTATAGGCAAACTCTATCAAGTGCAACTTTTCATTCCAACTTCCCTTAAAATCAATAATACAAGCTCTCAGCATATCTTCCAAAGTTTGGATCACTCTTTCCGTTTGTCCATCTGTTTGAGGATGAAAAGCAGTACTAAATTGAAGCTTTGTCCCTAAAGCATTTTGGAAACTCCGCCAAAAATTTGAAGTGAATCTTGAGTCCCGATCTGAAGTGATCGTCACAGGAATACCATGCAAGCGTATTACTTGGCTTACATAAATCTCAGCAAGTTTATCCATCGAATAGTCTATTCGGACCGCTAGAAAATGAGCAGACTTAGTCAAACGATCTACTATTACCCAAATAGAGTCGTGACCACTTGATGTCCTTGGCAGTCCTTGCACAAAGTCCATCGTCACATGTTCCCATTTCCATTCTGGTATGTCCATTGGTCTCAATAGTCCTGCAGGTTTGCGGTGTTCCGCTTTCACTTGCTGACACGTTAAACACTGAGAAACATGTTTAGCTATATCCTTCTTCATGCCATTCCACCACAATTGCTGGCGTAAATTTCTATACATTTTCGCACTACCTGGATGAATACTATAATTACTCTTATGCGCTTCTGATAGGATCTCCCTTCTCACTTCTTCATCATCAGGAACACAGAGCCGTCCTTGGCATCTTACTACTCCATCATCAGAGACTTGAAACTCTGGTCTTTTCCCTAAAGACACAGCATCACGTATTTTCACAATCTCCAGATCAGATTTCTGTAGAATCTTAACTTTCTGAATAATTTCAGGCTCAATCCTTAATGCAGTGAGCAAACCAGTAAGGTGGTCCACTTCCAACTTAAAATCTAAATCCACCATTGACTTTAACAGATTCCATTCTGTTGTTCTTAAACTAGCCATGTCCATAGCCGACTTTCGAGTAAGGGCATCTACCACCTTATTTGCCTTTCCAGGATGGTATCATATTTCACAGTCATAATCTTTTAGTAATTCCATCAATCTCCTCTATCTCATGTTCAACTCCTTTTGCGAAAACAGATACTTCAAACTCTTATGATCTGTATAGATCTCAAATTTCTCTCCATACAGATAGTGTCTCCATATTTTCAGAGCAAATACTATGGCTACCAATTCCAAATCATGGGTTGGGTAATTTAACTCATGAGGTTTCAACTGCCTCGATGCATAGGCTATGACCTTGCCATGCTACATCAGAACACATCCCAGTCCTTTGTGAGATGCATCACTATACACCGTGAATCCTTCAGATCCAGATGGTATAGTTAGAATTGGAGCTGTAGTCAATTTCCTTTTAAGTTTCTGAAAACTTCTTTCACATTCTCCACTCCATTCAAATCTTACATTCTTTCGGGTCAATTTCGTTAAAGGGCCTGCCAGGTGCGAAAATCCTTCGATAAACCTTCTATAATAGCCGGCCAACCCTAAGAATCTCCGTATCTCAGTTGGCATCGTCGGTCCATCTCAACTTTTGCAGGGTCCACTGCAATTCCATTTCCCGACACCACGTGCCCTAAAAATATTATTTGGTCTAGCCAGAATTCACACTTACTGAATTTGGCGAATAATTTATGATCTCTTAGCGTTTGTAATGCTATCCTTAGGTGTCGTTCATGCTCTTCAGGTCCTTTAGAATATATCAAGATATCTCAATGAAAACAATTACAAACTGATCCAGATAAGGCTTAAATATCCTATTCATTAAATCCATGAATGCAGCTGGTGCATTCGTTAATCCGAAAGGCATCACTAAGAACTCATAATGTCCATAACGAGTCCTAAATGAAGTCTTAGGAATGTCTTCTTTCTTTATCCTTAACTGATGGTATCCTGACCTTAAGTCAATTTTTTAAAAAACTGAACTTCCTTTCAATTGGTCAAATAAATCATCAATTCTAGGCAGAGGGTACTTATTCTTTAGAGTCACTTGGTTCAGCTATCTATAGTCAATACATAGACGCATCGACCCGTCCTTCTTTTTCACAAATAGAACTGGTGCACCCCAAGGTGAAGCACTTGGTCTAATAAATCCCTTATCAAGCAACTCTTGTAGTTGCACCTTCAACTCCTTTAGCTCCACCAAGGCCATTATATACGGGGCTTTCGATATTGGTCCTGTTCCAGGCATTAGCTCAATTTCAAATTCGATCTCTCGCTCTAGTGGTAATCCAGGCAATTCCTCAAGAAACACATCCTGAAATTCCCTGACCATTCGAATCTCACTGATTTCAGCCTCTTTCTTAGTAAGATCTCTTACCACTGCTAAGTATCCTTGACATCCTTCGTCAAGTAGTTCACGAGCTTCTACCATTGAAATGATGGCTACAGAAGGGTTTGTCTGACCTCCAAAGGATTCAAAACTAGACTGACCAGGTAACATGAACTAAATCACTTTCCTATAGCAATCCACCTTAGCCCTATACTTATGGAGCCAGTCCATTCCTATGATAACATCAAAGTCATACATAGCCATCTCAACTAGATCTATCTTTATATCCCTTCCTTCTATAGTTATCTTACATTTTGCACACATCATTGTAGATAATACCATATTCTTTAAAGGCATGGAAACACAAAGAGGCGTCTCAAGAGGTATAGCTTCTATTTTACTCAATTGCATATATCTTTCAGATATAAATGAATGCGTAGCACCCGTGTCAAATAATGCATATGCTTTCTTGCCATTTATGAAAATCGTACCTGATATAACATTTTTGGAAGCTTCCGCTTCCTCTTGGGTGACCGCATACACACTTCCTTGTGCCGGTGGCCTCTATGGATTCCTTGGTAGGTTTGGTCTAACAGTACCTTGCTGTACCTATCACACCGAGCCAACACTTAGTTGCGACCTTTCTTGTGGACAGTCTCTCTTGATGTGACCTACTTGTCCATAGCTATAACACTGTAGCCGTCCATTGCAAGGTCCTAGGCCATGTCGCCCATCACATCTTCGACAAACATCATGCTGATAGGGTGCTTTTCCTATATTCAGGCCATCTCTAGCTCTTCCAAAATTTCCAAAATTACTCTTCTTCTTAGAATCCTAGGTCTGACCTTGACCAAGATAAGGTCTCTTACCCCTTCTGATATCACTAAAGGTCAACGGCCTCTTAGACTCCGATCGCTCTCTCACCAGTTCCTGCTCTACCAACTGGGCCCTTTCATAAATCTCATTATAGTCTCTTATGTTCAAAGGCACCAGTTGTTTCCCAATATCAGTCCTCAACCCTTTCAGAAATCTCTTAGCTTTTTCCTCACGATCCTCAATCAACCTGGGAGCATACCTAGACAAATTCAGAAAATTTGGCCTCATACTGATCTATTGTCAGCTCCCTTTGTTCCAACTGAACAAATTCAGTGATCTTCTTATCCTTGGCACAATCAGAGAAATGCTTCCTATTGAAAGCTCTAACAAATTCATCCCAGTTTACATCAGTACCTGGTGGAAAGATCGTATCTCTTGAAGCTCTCCACCAAAACTTTGCATTTCCCTCTAGCTGGTACTCTGCCAAAGTTATTTTCTCAGCATCAGTGCAGTCCAACAACCGGAAAATCTGTTCTATCCCGTCAATCCAATGTTCCGCCTCCTCAAGGCTTCCCATTCCACTAAACTGAGGTGGCTTCAGCTTCAAAAATTGCTCCTCCAGTCCTTGAGGGAGACATTGCACTCCGGGTTGTTGCTGCGCTTGCTTTTCAATCAGATTTCCAATGTTGGCCAATGCCTGCAGGATGTCTTCCATTCGGGGTTCAGCCCTTGCAGCAGAGGCTTCAGCCCTCGATGGATGAGCACTTCTAGCTCGCACCATGACTTTCCTGCAGTTTCCAAGCATTTGCCTTAGGAATAATCTGAGACCCACTGTCTCCATTTAAAAGCAACTATAACTATAGATAAGTAACATACATACGTTACTGGCACCCTAAAATCAACTCATATTAAACTACTAGGGATCTACGAGTGAATATTCATCACCCGTTGTTCAAAGTTAATCAACTATTCCAGTTAATATCCTATGGTGTGCATTGTCATCATATTCCTCAATTTCCAAATGAGGCGCCTTATCACTCCAAATAGACCATAGCTCTGATACCAACTGAACCGATGTGGCACCCCTCGACGGCCCCCGATCCGTTAGGGTCGCCACAATTGACTCACTTAACCCTTGCACAAATAATATTCCACTCTAATACCATTTCAATTGCAGCGGGTCCATAATCTTGGGGGTTTGTATCATCTCAATCGGTCCCAGCACAGATCAAATAACGGAAGCATACTTATCATCTCCCAAACCCATACACAACTAAATAATACGACGCAATACACACCAACTACAACTTTCCATATATATAAAAGCTAAAGCGGAATCACTTTTATTTACATACTAAGATGGATTTCACAAGTCAATATAACAAAAGGGCCAAGACTATAACTAAGCTCGGCGATACTCAAAAGAAACCCGACTATACATCAAACGTGAACATCTATCCATCAGCTAGTGTCGGCCATCCCAAAAAGTGTCAGCCTCCACCCGTCACACGTTCTCATCACATCCAGCCCGGTGCGTCGGTCGGTGGCGGCGGTAGCATCCCCATCATCCTCCCATCTCGACGTACATGGACAGACAAGAACTCCTGAACTACAGGGCCATCAGGAAGACCCACATCGTACATGACCAACACACGAACACGAATAAACACCAAACCATGAACACCAGCGCAGGGGTGCTCTGAGCACTCGACCTCAACATCAGATGGTAAGCCATAGAACATACCACGTGTGACAGGAGCAAGAGGCATCTCTAATCTGAAATGTTAATCCCCAAAAGGGGTGAGTACAACCACTCAACAGTAAAGATCCATCAAACTACACAATGCAACAAGCAAGACAATCACAATTTATAGTAAAATGTACATATCATCCATGCTATCGAGCATACATCACCATGCAGTCGTGCATATATCACCATGCAGTCATGCATATCTTACCATGCAACATGCATATACCACCATGCACTTATACATATATCATCAAGCAGCCATGCATTTATCACCATGCAACGTGCATATACCACCATGCACTTCATGCTTGCATTCCCATGAGGTTCATCCCATGCCATATGCACACATCCATGCGCATGATTCAATTCTCGATCTTTATCTTTCAATTAGATCATATCATTTTTCTTCCCAGGGACCAATGTTTGCATCCCACAATTTATCGCTCGCACCCAACCTGGCATCGCGAGGAACCTTTGGCACACACCTCCGAGCATCTCGTACCTCAATTAGCATCACGAGGAATCCCCCGGCACACACCTTCGGGCTTCCGGCACACACCTCCGGGCATCTCGAAACTCCCGAGGACATCCGGCACACACCTCCGGGCATCCGGAACACACCTCCAGGCATCCCGACACTCTCGGGGCATCGTCGGCTCACACCTCCGACGGTCTCATTATTATCACAATTTATATTCACATGTGTGTTTCACTTTCAACATGGCATTTGATGCAATAGTGTCAAAGATCTAAACCAACTTTTTGATATTATATGACATGCCAAATTTCACCATATGTGCAGCAAAAGCAACCACTCAAGACATTATATCACATAGAGCAATTCATTTATTTTTGAAAATGCAGCAATTTTCGGATAAAACAGGATGCACTCCTTTAGTTAAAACTCTGGGAAAATTAGTAAACGGTCTTAATAAATTCTAAAAATTTTACACGTTATAGAAGAGACCTAGAGGAAAATATTTCATGAAGAACACCATATCAAAATAACTTACATACAAATTCGGTACGGTCCATGCATCACAGCTTTTAAAATTTCAGCACTACAGTTTGCACAGTTTCAGAAATAATTTCGATTAAATACTCATACGAACTCCGAAAATTCTGAAATTTTTATATGTCATAGAAAACACCTATAGGTAAAATTTTCATGAAGAAATCGAAATCAAATTCGTTCTATATTAATAGCTATAATCGATTTAATTCTCCCTATTCTCCGTACTGTTTTTCCAGATTAACTCCTTTCAAAGAAAATTCGTTTCACTGAACTACACATGTCCGTTTCTTCTCAATTTTCAGTATGTTATTCCTCATAATGTCATCTACAACTTTCATGAAGGACACAAGATCAAATTTCAACTGAATGATTTTATAAAAATTCACAGAATCATGCTAGGTCAATGTAACGTTTCCCAGATCCAGTTTCTTCACAGAATCATACTTGTTCATTTCCTCTCAATTTTTGATATCTTATAATTAAAGAAGTCCTCTACAACTTTCATCAAGAATTCAAAGTGAGATTCCAACTAAAATGTTGCATGCAGTTCACGAAATTACTAAAGGTCAGCACAACAAATTCCAGATCTAGTTTCTTCAAAGGAAAATCATTTCACCAACCAATACTTGTCCGTTTCATGTAAAATTTTATTACATTACTCCTCAAGCTTTCCTCTAAAACTTTCATCAAGAGGTCGAAGTGAGATTCCAACTAAAATGTTGCATGCAGTTCACGAAATCGCCAAAGGTCGGACTGATTTTCCAGAAAACAGACTACTATACTAAGGCACTACTCCCATAACTTCGAAAATTCTCACCTCCACCACCTCCGAAATCCACCATACATCACACACAATCACAGCAAGCAAAGTGTAGATCAATGGACTCTACTTGCCTCAAATCCAAAGAAAACTCAGCAAGAAAATCGGCGGGGCAAGGCGGGACTCGGCGGCTCGACGGCGGCGAACGGACTCCCTATTACTTCCTCTCTTCCTCTCTTCCTCTCTTTCTCTCCTTCTCTCACACGCTCTCCCTCTCTCGATTTCACTCTCTCTCTCTCTCGGTAACCCTCTCTCTCAATCTGCCCCCTTCTCTTTCCTTTCCCCTCAATGATTTGCAATCATTTGGTTTTGCATGGCTAATGCCACTTGGCTCTAATGGAAAAACACTTGGCAAGCTTCTCTTGACATTTAGGGATTTACATGCAAGTTGATGGGCCCTCCTTTTGGGCCAGGCCTCTCCGTCCATCCCTCTCTCCCCATGGTCGACGGCAGCTCCTCCTCCTTTGCGCTTCGCGGGCCAGGCTTAAATGGCCGAATGGTGGGGTCTTGTGGGTTGGTCTTGGCCCTATAATTTCGGCCCACACCTCCTCCTAATGACCCACCTTAATCCTTAATTATATAAACACCTAATTGAAATTTATAATTCATAAAACTTTGTAACATAATTTAATAAATTCCAACCTATAAATCACATGGCCAGGAATAAAATTTTCCTATCAAATAATTATCCATTAAAAAGCTTGGCCATAATCTTATTGCAATTCATAGATCAAATGGCTACAATACAACTTGATGGTGCTTCCATCACCTATCCATGGTTCATAGCACATCTAGAGGTTGACATGAAATTCTAGGATGCCACATACTGTCAGCTCCCTTTGTTCCAACTGAACAAATTCAGTGATCTTCTTATCCCTGGCACAGTCAGAAAAATGCTTTCTATTGAAAGCTCTAACAAATTCATCCCAATTTATATCAACCTGGTGGAAAGATCGTGTCTCTTGAAGCTCTCCACCAAAACTTTGCATTTCCCTCTAGCTGGTACTCTGCCAAAGTTATTTTCTCAGCATCATTGCAGTTCAACAACCAGAAAATTTGTTCCATTCCATCTATCCATTGTTCCGCCTCCTCAAGACTTCCTGTTCCACTAAACTTAGGTGGCTTTAGCTTCAGAAATTGTTCCACTAGTCCTTGAGGGCGACGTTCCACTCCGGGTTGTTGCTGCGCTTGTCTTTCCATCAGATTTCCTATATTGGCCAATGCTTGCAGGATGTCTTCCATTCGAGGTTCAGCCCTTGCAGCAGAGGTTTCAGCCCTCGATGGATGAGAACTTCCAGCTCGTATCATGACTTTCCTGCAATTTCCAAGCATTTGCCTCAGGAATAATCTGTGAATCAATGTACCCATTTAAAAGCAACTGCAACTATATATAAGTAACATCAACATGTTACTGGCACCTAAAGGCAACTCGTAAAAATTACTAGGGATCTACGAGTGAATGGCCATCACCCGTTGTTCAAGGTTAGTCAACTATCTTAGTTAGTATCTATGGTGTGCATTGTCATTATATTCCTCAACTTCCAGATGAGGCTCCTTATCACTCCACATATAACCTTTGCTCTGATACCACTCGCTGTGGCACCCCCTGAACGGCCCCCAATCCATTAGGGTCACCACATTGTTTCCTCTACCTGGATATCCCTTTTCTTTATCAATGGACTTCCGAGAAGTCATATGGGGGTGTGGCACCCCCAAAACGGCCCCCGATCCGTTAGGGTTGCCACAGTTCACTTACCTTTCACTTGTCCTGATGATATATCACTCTAATACCATAGAATTATAATGGGTTCATAAGTCCTGGGGGTTCTATCATTTAATCAGTCCCAGAGCAATTCATATAGCGGAAGCATATTCAAAGTCTCCCTATCCCATACTCAAACAAGATAATGCAATGCACACCAACTACACATTTTATATAAGTTAGAGCCGAACACTTTTATTTACATAAGTTTAATAGACATCATAGGTCGGTACACCAAAAATCGTCGTGGTTCTCTACACTCGGCTACATACATAGAACATAACCCGACCTTCCCCTGGCTTCCCTTTCTCATCCAACCCCACTCAAAAGTCTATCAAACAGTACCGGCGGTCCAAAAAGTGTGATCTGCTACCCATCACACACGATCACACCCAGTCCGGTGCATCGGCTAGCGGTGGCGGTAGCATCCCTAGCATGATCTCGTCGCCACGAACATGGACCGACAGGAACTCCTAAACCACGGGGTCATCAGATAGACCCACATCATACATGACTAAAACTCGAACACGGATGAAGACCAATCCTCAAGCACCAACATAGATGTGCTCCGAACATGAGCACTCAACATCGACTGGGACGCTGTAAAAAGTACCACGTGTAATAGGTAACAGAGGCATCTCTTAATCTGAAATGTTAGTCCCCAAAAGGGGTGAGTACAACCACTCAGCAATAAAAGATCCATCAAACTACACAATGCAACAAGCAAAACAACCAAGATGTCATGTGAAATGCACATATTATCTATGTGATCATGCATATACCTCCATAAGATCCATTCAATGCCTTAAAGGCCATATTTTCAATGCCAAATAGTGCCAACTCAAATTCATAAACAATTTATGGTCCATACCATATGCACACACATGCGCATGATTCAATTCCCATTTTGATATTCAAAAGGATTTCATTCATTTTTTTCCAGGGACCAGTATTTGCATCCCTCATAACTCTCGCACCCAACCTGGCATCGCGAGGCCTCCGGCACACACCTCCGGGCATCTCGCACCCCAACTGGCATCCCGAGGCCGCCGGCACACACCTCTGGGCATCCGGCACACACCTCCCGGCATCCGGCACACGCCTCCGGGCATCCCGACACTCCCAGGGCATCGTCGACTTAGCCGTTCGATGGTATCATTAACATCACAATATATGCATATATATATATATATATATATATATATATATCTCACTTTGAAAATAACATTTGATGCCATACAATCACAAGTTTCAATGAGTTTGCAAAGCCTCGTCAATTTCATTTTGATGTCATATGATATGCTAAATGTTACCGCATCCACTATATAAATGACGACCCAAGACATCACAACTCATAGAGCAATTTATTTGATCTTGAAATAAAACAGTTTTTCGGATAAAATAGAATGCACTCCACTAATTGGAATTCTGGAAAAATTAGTAAAAGATCTTAATAAATTCTAAAAATTTAACATGTTATAAATGAGATCTAGAGAAAAAGGTTTTATGAAGAACGCCAAGTCAAGAAAATTTCGTATAAATCGCAATGGTCCATGCATCACAGCCATAAAATTTCAAGCACCACTATTGCACAGTTTTAACAACAATTTCAATAGAATCCCTAAATGAACTTAGAAAATTCTGAAATTTTTATATGTTATATATAATACCTATAGGTAAAAGTCTTATGAAGAACTTGAAGTCAGATTCATTATATATTAAGAGATATAATCACTATAACTCTCCCTAACACTCTATAACAGTTTCCAGATTTAACACTTTCAAAGAAAAATCGTTTCACCGACCAATACTTGTCCGTTTCTTCTAAAATTTTATTATGTTACTCCTCAACATGTCATATACAACTTTCATCAAGAACACGAAGTCAAATTTCAACTGGATAACTTTATAAAATTCACGGAGTCGCAAAGGGTCAGGCTGTTCTTACATGAAACAGTTTGCTTGTTCTAAGGAAACTACTACCATTCATTCGAATTCCAGCATTCAGCATCAAGATTCAAACATCTCCAAGATCTACCACATTTCACTAGACTACCACAGCATAGCATAATGCAGATCAATGGACTTCATTTTCCTTAAGTTCAACGCAACCACAGCAAGCAAAACAGCGACTTGAGGACTTCGAGCGCGGTTCGATCGACGGCGAAGCTAGGCGGCATTGACGGCGGCAGCAGGCACACACACGGCGGGGCTGGTCTCCTTCTTTCCCTCGCCGAAGCACCCTCACAACTCTCTCTTTCTCTTGGACTTTCTCTCTCTCTTTGCCTCTCAGTCACTCTCTCTCTCGATCACTCTCTCCCTCGGTTGCTTCCTTGTCCATTCCGCCCCCCTTTCTTTTCCTTTTAATTTCTTAATTAGCTAGTAATCATGAGGTTTTGCATGGGAATGACAAGTGGAAGATGGTTATGGACAAGTGTAAAATGGCATGCATCTTCCTTCCCCCCCCCCCGTGCCGATTCTCTTCTTCTCCCCCTCTCTTCTTTCGGTCGACGGCTTTAGGGCCTCCGTGGGCTGCTTGGGCCCAAAACTTTGAGGCCAAAAGATCCAAACTAAAAAGGCCCATAAACTTTAAAATATAAGCCCATTGTTTTGTGCCATTATAAAGCACTTTGTCTTTTTTTTCCAAAAATCAAATTATATTCCCTAACCCAAATGCTTCATGTACAAATTCATAACCAAAGTTCTTGCATGGAAAAAGAATTCGATCAAGCGACAAGATTTTCTTTTCCTTACTTGTCAAATTGCACAAAGAAGAGACGTACATGATCCTCAAGCAAAACCGAATTCCATCCCTTCGATTCTAAAAATATTATTCACTTATAGTCCAAAGTTTTATCTTGTTACACGGTTGATTGGTCCGTTGCTAAATATATCATATCAATCCAATAAACAAATACGAATTAATGCCCATAAATGATATCAATGCCACAGTCCGGTGATACTCCCATCGATTGACCATGACTGTCACGTATCCGAGGATCATCTAAATTTTGGATGCCACAATATGTGGAAAATATCTTCCGGATTTGAATCCGAATCAGTTTCACTTGGAGTTTGGTAACAAGGGATGACACAAAGAGTTTGTTCATATGGCTCTTCATCCATAGAGAATAGAGATTCGATATCATCATTTTCAAGAGAAATACCAGTTTCATTCTTTATATGATGTATCAAATGATTCTGACCTTTTCTTTGTTGAGGACAATTTTTGGCAAAATGTCCATTTTTGTTACAAATGAAGCATCGATTTGACTTTTTGTGGCCTGAGCGATCTTTCCTTTTGCGTAAGTATCACCATTTCTTCTTTCTTCCAAAATTCTTAGAGCCATGTCTGGAGTTGTTTATCCAGAGCTTCTTGAAATGCTTCTTTTTTCTGGAGGACTTGCCACAAGAACCATCACAATCTTTCTTGGAGCATTTGATCTTTAAGTTCTGGCGAGAACAAGCTCTATCAAGTTCTCTATTGTCATGGACATAAGTCTGAATCATTTGACACTTTATACACAATTCTTCAAGGCACAGATGAATTTCTTGTTGGCGTTCTCCTAATGGAACATCCTGAATCCTCTTTTGTCTGGAGAGAAAAGTTCTCTCAACTGTTTAAGATAATTCTTTGGGAATAGAGGTCAGGAAGACATGCTTCAAATTTGCATCAGCTCCAATTTGATAAAAGAGTTTAAGCATTTCCCGATAATGCTTATCAAGGTGTTTTTTCTAAAGAGAACAACATTTCTTTCGAAAAATTCTCTTCTTTTGAGCTCTATGAGATCAACGGGTTCCCTACAAAGAAGTGATATAGAAGGGTAATGGCATACTGAAAGTTTGGCGAAAGTAAAAAGTGAAGTTGGTCTTGTTCTCCTACAGATTGCCACCAAAGTTTAAGGCTGCCTGTAAACCTTGTGACAAAGTTGAAGAGAACATCATACTTGTCCTGATTGGTAATGGCTTGGGTATTTAGCCAAGTATGAAATTCTCCAAGTCTTTCTGGCCATTTGTGATAAGGGATGTCATCAATAGTGAAAAACTTTTTTGATGAAGTGGACATACTCTGGAAGGAATTGTTTGGCTGGACAACCTCTGTTTTAGAAGATTTTTATTCCATGTCATGGTCTGGAGGGTCGGCCATGAATATTGATGAAGTTACTGGTGCTATGGGAAAGGAATCAATGGTAGGTATTGAAAAGGATGATGAAGACGAAAGAGATATCGAGTCTGATTCAGTATCAAAGATGTTTTGAAAGGTTGATTCTGTTGGGAACAGAACCTGGTCTGTTGTAGTGACAGGATCAATCTGTAGTGGAGGTTGTGGAGTAATAGGATTAGGCTGTGGTTCCTGATTACTCAAGTCTCTGAGGAAAGATTCTAATGGATTTGATCTGGCCTTTCTTTTATGACAAGCGAGGATTCTTCAGACTTCTTTTCTTTTCCCTTCTCTTTCCTTATTCGATCCAATTCTTTGAGACGATTTCGCATCTCAGCCACATCTGTCTTGTCTTACCTGACAGGAATATCTATAATAGTTGCAAAGATAGATGTCTAAGGTGGTGGATGAGGGAGAGGCTATGCTCTCAAGGTAGTCGGAAATGGATTGAGTCTTCCTTCCTCAAGGATTTGGATTTGCCGTTTAAGCTTTTCTATCTCTGCTCTAGGACTTTCAAGATAATGATAACCTAAATGTTGTCCAGATTCCAAGGCATGAAGCCTTTTCTGGAAATCCAAAAGCATCTTCTTGGTGGTTTCATCATATCTTCGCAAGTCTTGTTGTACATTTTCAATCTTGGAATCAATTGCTTTGAAGGCATTGTTATGTGCCAGAAGAGTCTCTGATTGCCAATTTAGGACTGCTTCAGCAACATGAGTTCTTTTCTGTCTTCCATGCTTATCTACATTAGTGGGGGCAGGTATTTTGGGGGCATGCCTATATTTGCCTTGTGGATCAATAAACTCTTCTGGAGCAGGAAATGAGAGTTTGGAACTTTCCCGAACAAGAGGAGGAAAGTCTGTCTCATGGAACATAGCAATGGAAGAAGTGGGTGGTATCTCTGCTGGTACCTCAAATGGGTAGGAATGTTTCTTCACCCACTTTTGGATTGGCTTATAAAATGGAGAGAGAGCTGGTTTTTTCTGAGGGGGAGATGAAGGAGGTGATGGTGGTGGAATTAATGAAACTGAAGGGGAAACAGTAAACTCTGGTGGTGGAGTTGGTGCATAAGAAACAATGAACTGGAATTTATCACACTCACCAAGAGTGTCAACGGAGGGATCTCTGTTCAAGTGCCTTTGGTACACAGGGTCCTTGGGCCTTTTATGCTTTCGTCGAGGTGGAGGTTTTGCAAATGGATCTACCTCATCTGAAGAATTTGTACAATAAGAGCATTGACAAAAAGGATCCCAAAAACAGTGACCATACTGGTCTTTGTAGTAATGGACAGGGTGTCCATCACTATTGAAATGTCGAACAAGCTTTTTTTGGATCAGGCTTGGAAATCGACTCAGGAACACATGATTCAATCATGAAAAGGGTCTGGAAGATAGAAGGACTTTCTTCATTTTCCTTGCTAAATTTGATGGAAACAGTTCCATCCTTTTTTCTGACAAACTCGGAGTCTGAAGACTAGAAACGCTTGTTATGCTGATGCAACTTTTCATAGTTGGTGATCCACGTTTCTAGAAGGAGAGTGGCCAACTTTTCTTTTGGGATCTGTCTAGGAATATGGATGCAGGACGCCTGATCATTTTGCATGGAGATAAACAAGGCATCTTCATTTCCATTGTGGAAATTTAGATCAAGAGCATGGTTCTGCACTCGATAAACCATCTGGTAGTGTAGGGTTGCAGCAACAGAGTTGGCAGTTTGAGGAGCTCCAGTGAGCTGGATCTGGACTTTTAGAAATGAAAGCAACTGGGATCTGAAAGAGCAATATTGAAATTTGGATACAAAGTCACAAAGACTGTTCCAGCATTCAAAGTGGTTTGAACAGTACCAATCCAAGCATGCTGGTATTCTAGGAATCTGGTATCCAGTAAAGCAATTCTTGCCACAACTGGCAATCCTTTACCGCCATCAAAAGTAAGAGCAAGACAAACAGCTCCATAATGGACATGAGATTATCCCTGCTAGATCCATTGTTTGGGAAATTCTGGAGGGATTTGAAGAGTAACAAAGTACTCCTTTTCAGTGGCAGGAATAGGATGTTGATCGAACTTTGAGGACTGAACATATTCTTTTACTTCCTTCGAGGTCTGGTGAATGAGTTGACGAATAGATCAGATGGGAGAAAATGATGAAGTGGGTTTAGCAAAAGCGGAATAGGGGTTCATCAGGGGAAGCTGGGTTTCAGAAATCTTAGTTTCATCACTAAGAGACACTTCATAGAGATAGTCTATCTTAGAAGCATTGGAAACACGAAAATCTGAAGGGGTCGAAGAAGATGGAGTTGCAACGATAGAAACAGGTGCTTCTAGTATTTCTGGTTGATCTGTCATAATGTAAAGAGATCTTCTCAGCACTGGATTCACCTACTAAGCACATGGAACGGATATCATTATAAATGAAACCATGGCTTTGATACCATTGAATGGACCTAGACTCCAACCCAGGGAGGACAAAGTCAGTTTCCTGCAGATATGCCTTCCCACAGTGGGCGAACCTCCCGTTCAAGCCCTTCAGGGACAGCCTTTTAGTAGAAAACTATAGCGACATCCCATGACGCATCGCCGACCCATTTCAATTTAATACGCATACAGAAGCACATAAACAATCCCTAGACAATAAAACATTGGGATAGGAAAGTAGGGTTATAAATTCTTCCGAACCAACACAAGCCTTTTATAAACAAACGAGTTTATTACAAAAGCAGGCTGTTTACAAAAATATCGGTTTAACCAAAAAGAATTGTCCTATGACTAACTAGTCAGACACGTTCGCCGATTCTTCAGCCTTCACCTTCCAAACTCCAGGGCATCTGATCCTTCACGATCGCCAACTAGGGACATGAAATGTTATCTCATAACGGGGTGAGACTACGTCTCAGCGAGTTCTACCCCCTAAACCCTGATTAGAAAGAAAATACGCCCTAAGGGCTGCCTAGGCACAATCAAGCGTCAGAGGACTTACCTTAGCCTCCGTTTCCTTCCTGTAAGTCAGTTTAACTTAACAAATACTAAGATCTACATCATCCAATCAATTCAATCACTCGGATCGACCCAGCAATTACATGTCATCGAGACCATCACACAGTCATTCTGACTATTCATTCTCGACTCTTAACCACGGTCCTACAGACAAAGTCTAGATTTAGTGGTAATCACGGCCCCACTCGACAATTCTTACAATTAGTGGAATCATGGCCCCACTCGGAAAATTTAGATTTAGTGGCATCACGAACCCACTCGGCAATTTTATATTTAGTGGCATCATGACTCCACTCGGCAAATTTAGACTTAGTGGTAATCACGGCCTCACTCGGCAATTTTAGACTTAGTGGAATCACGGCCCCACTCGGCATAACCATACTCTGGTGGTTCTCTTGATTTAGTTCACAGTCTCACACGGCAATTTTCCAATCAATTGTATAATCCAGCATTTAGTTGCATAATCCAACTAATTCACAACTACCACGCAATTACCCAAATCATCACTCCGCTTCACAAAACAACATTCAATTACAGAAACTAAACACATCACTGCGATCAGCTTGAAATTCTATCGAGCAGCTCTCCCCGTATAATTTCTGAAAAATATTAATTAATCAATAATTAAATAAATTCCGAAAATTATTTTAATTTAAATAATAAGTAATATTTAATAGTATTTAATTTAAATAAATAATTAAGTAATAAAAATAATTAATTAAAGTCTAAGCATGATTAACACTAATCTAATTACATAATTAAACTAATTAATCCAACCCTTAATCTAATCATGCACATAATCTAATTAACATTTAACTAAGCTAATCTAACCACCTAAACATACTTAGACTAATCTAAACACCCATTAAGCATAATTAACCTCATAAGCAAAGATTAGTGAGTTAAACTCACCGATTTAGCGTTCCGGTGAGTCCACGGTGACGGTGATGCCAAGGCGGGCGATACACCTCGAAGTGGCGACACCAAGCGAGGCCAGGAAGGCACCTAAAATGGGCCTCGAAGACCAAAAACCCTTGTTGTCCTCGGTTTCTATTCTTGAGCCGAGCAACTGGAATCAGCGGCGGTTTCACGTGGAAACGGCGAGCGGCGAAGGTCCGGTGGCTTGGGGGCGGCCTACGGCTGATGGACGGCGGCAAGGAGGCTTAGGAACCTCAACCACAACAATCCAAGGCGGTCCAAAGGCTGAAATAGCAGCCACAAATTCGGATTTCCTCTGTAACTTGGAAAAACTAGTCACCGGAGGAGAAACAAAGCTGAACGGGCTTGGCCGGAGCTCCGGCGAGAGGTTGGCTAGCAACCGGCGGCACCCGGGGGTCGAGGGGGACCTACTGGTGGTTGGTATGGGTGGAGGAAGGGTCGGAATGAGAGAAAACATGAAGAAAACGCGAAACAAGCGAAACCGTGCAGGCTGCCAAGCGGACCGACGGACCGGCGAATGGCGGCTTGCGGCGGCCATACGAGACGGCCGGAGAATCATTTCGGCAAGCGGCGGGGTGCTCCGGAACTTTCTAGATGTCCTCGTCATGGCGATGGGTGGCTCGTTGGCTAATTCATTCGGGAAGTCGACTTTTTACTCGGATCTTTAGCGAAAGGTCGGCTGGAGCATAAACTGGAACGAGTAGAACACAGGGGAGGAAATGAGGTCGACGGCAAGAGGAAAGGGGTTGGCTCGGTTTCTTGGCTTTCCTCTGGTTTTCTTGAGCTTCCTCAAGGCCTCTACAATGGAGAAAGCCACCAAACAAGGAGGAAGAAGGGCTGATGAAGAGGGGGACCCCAAAGTGGCTCCTTAGCCTTCAACACTTGTCATCTCCTCCTCTCTCTTGCCCCCACCACCCATCAGCTATCCACAACCCCTCTCTCTCTCCTCAAGCTTCCTCAAGAAGTTTCCCAAGTAGTCCAAAGGTTGGTCACCATGGGAGGCTACGAATTTTGCGCAATTTGGCCTTCAAAGTCTTCAATTCCTCTTCAATTCCCTTCAATCCAATTCAATTGAAGTCTCATAAATTCCAGCCATGTGTTCACACTTGAATCCACATTTTTCCATGCCAATAAATCCATCTTGGATGCCAAAAGTGCGCTCTAGAACGGTCTTCCAACTTTCCCAATCCAATTCCATCAATTCTTGTTTTTTCGCCGAAAAACTCGGTTTGTAGAAAAATCTTTGGAGGATGATTTGATGTTCCTAAAATGACTTGTGACTTGACAGAACTTCCAATTTCTATAATCAGGTTCAATTTCACAGTTAATTTCAATCTAGCGTGATTTTAGCGCGTCCTAATCTACCGGATAGCTTTTAGGAACTAACCGTGCAATTGACCTGTGGTCAATTGTTTTCGAACCACAAAGTGCATCTTCGACACATTGGCGACTCTCGATTGTCGTAGAAATCTCGAGATTTCATTTACGGACATAGGGTACCAAAATGACAGAGAAATCGGTCTGATGCTGATCAACAAGAATTGTGCAATTAGGTGGAATCACCCACACTGAATTACATGCATTTGTCGAGTCAACCTATCTCCGGTCTCTAATCGGTCTGTGCCGTAATGACCCTTGCGGATTAGTACGGTCGAGCAGTCGTTTTTTGGTCGAATTCTCAAGTCTATTGTGTTTAGATTCCTTAACGGCTTCACCCGATAGACTAGTTATCTCATGAGTGGCCAACTCAAAGAAGAGAGCTATAGGTGCGAAGATGAAATGCTCGACTTATTAAATTGAAAACAGAATTGGAAAATCAGGATGTCACAACTCTTCCCATTTTATAAAAATTTCGTCCTCGAAATTTAAACATTTACCAATCCTCAATCAAAAAGGTGGGGGTGTTGTCGTCTCATTGAGTCTCACTTTTCCACGTTGCTTTTTCGGTTCCGTGCTGTTGTTAGACCACTTTGACCAAGGGGGCCATCTTGGTACACAGAACTGCTCTTTCTAAACCACCAACTGAACCGAGCTTCCCACTTACGACATTCTGTCGTCCACATCCAATCCTTTAAGATTTAGCACGTGGGTCATGTCGGGCTCATATGTCCTCAACATCGACACGTGAAAGACGTCATGTACTCGCACCTACTCCAGCGGCAATGCAAGACGATACATTAAGGTCCTGATTCTCTCTCTAGAATCTCAAAAGGACCTACGTACCTCAGTTTCAGTTTTTCCCTCCTTGTCGAAGTGCAAGGTATCCCTCATTGGTGACACCTTCAGAAAGATGTAATCACCAATTGGGAACTCTAAGGGCCTTTGACGCTTATCAGCATAGCTTTTCTGGCGGCTCTGAGCAGTCTTTAATCTGTCTCTGATGACTGCAACTGCATCCACTGACTACTGAACTAACTCTGGGCTTGTGATCTTTCGTTCCCTAACTTCATCCCAACAAACTGGTGTTCTACACGCTCTGCTATACAACGTTTCGAAAGGGGCCATCTGAATGCTCTGCTAGTAGCTATGAACCTCAGGTCTCAGTCTGATGTAATTGTTACTGGCACTCCATGTAGATGAACAATCTGACGCATGTACCATTCTATGTGCCTGTCCAAATCAAGGTCCTTTCGTACTGCAATGAAGTGAGCCGACTTCGTCAATCTGTCGACTACTACTCAAATGGAATCATTACCTCTCTGACTCCTTGGTAAGCCCGTCACAAAGTCCATTGTGACGTGTTCTCATTTCCACTCGGGAATCTCGAGAGGTTGTAGGAGTCCTCCCAGCTTACAATGATGTGCCTTCACCTACTGATACGCCAGACACTTAGCGACATGCTTGGTGATGTCCGCCTTCATATTAAACCACCAATAGTGTTGACGCAAGTTCTGATACATTTTTGTACTACTAGGCTGAATGCTGTAACTCCTACGATGAGCCTCCGATAAAATCTCTTCCTTGAGTGCTGCAACGTTAGGTACACACAATCGTCCTCGGAACCTTAGTGTTTCGTCCTTAGAAACCTGAAATCAGCCTTTCTCTTATTAGTATCCTCTTGCAGGATCTTCTAAACATCTGGGTTTGTCGACTGAAGTATCTTGATTCTAACCTGCACTTCTAGTTCAATTCTGAAGGTGGCCATAAGATTCGAAAGGTGGCCTACCTCAAATTTGAAAACCGAATCTCGAACTTTCTCAAGTAAAGTCCATTCCTTGACCATCATATATGCGACTGAAGACTTCTGACTTAGCGCATCTATGACTTTATTCACTTTTCTAGGATGATATAAAATATCACAATCATAATCCTTAAGGAGTTCCATCCAGCGACGCTGTCTCATATTCAACTCTTTCTGAGAGAATAAGTACTTGAGACTTTGATGGTCTATGAAGATCTTGAATCTTTCTCCGCACAAGTAATGTCTCCAAATCTTCAGAGCGAAAATAATAGCTACGAGTTCCAAGTCATGCATCAGGTAGTTTAGTTCATGAGGTCTCAACTGATGGGACGCATATGCAACAACTCTACCATGTTACATCAGCACGCAACCTAGTCCTCTAAATGACACATCACTATAGATCTCATATCCTCCAGGACCAGATGGAATGGTCAGCACAAGTGCGGTAGTCAGCTTCTGCTTAAGCTCTTGGAAACTACATTCGCACTTGTCTGTCCACATAAACTTTTCTTCCTTCTTCAAAAGTCTAGTCGACGGCGACACTAATTCTGAGAACCCTTCCACGAACCTTCTGTGGTAATCTATCCAACCCAAATGGCTTCTAATCTCTGATACTGTTGTCAGTCTTGGTCCACTGATAACTACTTCGATCTTGGTCGGCTCCATGGAGATTCCTTCACCTGAAATCGCGTGACCTAGAAAAGCAACATGAGTCAACCAAACTCGCATTTGCTAAACTTAGCGTCCAATCCATGAGTCCTTAGGGTCTGAAGTACCATCCTTAGATGACTCTCATGCTCCTCAGCACTCCTCGAATATATCAGAATATTATTGATGAACATGATCATGAACTGATCTAGGTATTTCTCAAATACTCCATTCATCGAATCCATGACAGTAGCTGGAGCGTTCGTCAGACCAAATGGCATTACAATACTCTCATAAAGGCCATATCAAGTACGAAATGATGTCTTCTAGAGAACATCTTTTCTAATTCTCAACTGATAATACCTTGTCCTCAAGTCGACCTTTAAAAGTAGCGACACTCTTTGTAATTGGTCACAGAATTCATCGATCCTTGGTAATGAACACTTGTTCTCGATCTCACTTGATTGAGTTGACGATAATCATTGCATAGGTGTAATGAACCTCTTTTTTTTTCTTCTTTTTTTTCACGAATAAAACTGGTGCGTACAAATTCTTTATCTAGTAATTCTCGCATCTGCACTATCAATTCTTCTAACTAAGACCACTACATCCGGTAAGGAGCCTTAGAGATTGGTTCTATCCCGGGTGCTAATTAATCATAAATTCTATCTCTTTCTCTAACAACATGTTAGAAATTCTTGAACTACTGCGATGTCCTTAATCTTCAGTTCTTCAATCTGTCTTATCTATGACAATCGCCAAGTAACCTTGGCAATCTCCGTCTAACAAACGGGTTGCCTCAAGTGACAAGATTAAGGAAGTCGAGGGTCCTTCTTGACTCCCAATAAACTCGACACTTCCACCTGCTAATAGGTTAAGCTGGGTTATGTTCCGACATCAATTCATTACCACAAAATGCTCCATGAGCACACTCTATTCACATATGACATCAAAGTTATACCTCAGCAACTAGTCGAGCATGACTTTAGTTAATGGTTCTTCTCCTACAACCTTAACACAACAAATTGAAATTCCACAAACTTAATCCCCAAAACTCTACGCGTTACTCTAATAAAATCATCCCAAAAATATTCTTCCTCTGATCGGTGCATGGTCGGTTCCATTCCTGTCCCTTTCGCCATCCTAGTGGCGTCTTATCTGCGGTAGTGGTGTCAATGCTCCCTTGGACTCACACTGATAGTCCCTCACCTGATGGCCGTGCTAGCCACATCTAAAGCATGTTCCCATTATACCAAGACACTGGATTGATCCATACTTCCTTCTACAACTCGGCACATAATTGGTGAGTCCTCTATCTCCTATCGGATGACAGCATGCACTCTTACTTGCACCGGGGTCTGTCCCAAATACCCCACGGCGTGTTCTACGGCGCATTCTCGCTGATCTGTCCCATCGACCTTCGGGGACCTTTTTCTGACCAAGTAACCCTATTGGTCACACTCAGAACAGGCACCCGTCTTAATAGGACACGGGGCTAATCTATGTCAGCTTCCGTCAGCACAACACACTCCGTTCTGATTCATTGCTAACCTCACCATCCCACATTTCCAGTTGGACGGAATAGGATATTTTCTCCAATCATAGGCTCCTTCCCAAACTGGTTTCTATCTCTACTGAATTTGAACCTCGACTCAAATGCAACGGTTCAGTCCCATATCACAACTCCAAGTTGGGCCTCGGCAGGTGCGGTCAACAACAACGGTTACGGCATTAATGACAGCGACAGCGACAACAGCGACGACTTTGATCCTGAGCTTGCTGGCTCAACAAATTCCCAAAGGTCACTAGCGCCTGAACGATCCCATCAAAGCTAGGATCGCTCGATGCTGCTACACTCTTAGTACCAACTTGTGGCGGTACTCTTACACTCGCACTGACCTAAGCCGGCGCTTTGCCACAACCACATCGGGCACCGATCCTTGTCGGCGTTCTACCCCGAGTCATAGAGGCTACTGCCCTCTTACTAGGAGTCCTCAGCTCCTAATCACTCATGCTACGGGATCTTTATAGAAACCTATTTTCTAATTCCAATACCATATTGGAATTTGAGTGACCCATACAAACAAGCTACAAATCAGCTATCAATCATATGCACCAACATGAAATAAAGGTCCTTCCTAATAACGATCCCATGACTCATCGCACTTTATCACTCCAAACACAGACCTGCTCTGATACCACTTAAACGGGGATGTCACGTCCCGATCCTCCAAGCACGTGCCCATCTCTCATTGGTCGATTAATAGCAACAACCTAGGACGCATCGCTGACCCATTTCAATTTAATACGCATGCGGAAGCATATAAACATTCTCCAGACAATAAAACATTGGGATAGGAAAGTAGGGTCATAAATTTTTCCGAACCAACACAAGCCTTTTATAAACAAACGAGTTTATTACAAAAGCAGGCTGTTTACAAAAATATCGGCTTAACCAAAAAGAACTGTCCTATGACTAACTAGTCAGACATGTTCGCCAATTCTTCAGCCTCCACCTTCCAAACTCCAGGGCTTCCGATCCTCCACGATCGCTAACTAGGGACCTGAAATGTTGTCCCACAACAGGGTGAGACTACGTCTCAACGAGTTCTACCCCCTAAGCCCTGATTAGAAAGAAAATACATCTTAAGGGCTGCCTAAGCACAATCAGGCGTCAGAGGTCTTAGCTTGGCCTCTGTCTCCTTCCTGCAAGTCAGTTTAACTCAACAAATAATGACATCTACATCATCCAATCAATTCAATCACTCGAATCGACCCAGCAATCAATTGACTCAGTCGATTACATGTCATCGACACCATCACATGGTCATTCTGACTATTCATTCTCGACTCTTAACCATGGTCCTACAGACAGAGTCTAGATTTAGTGGTAATCACGGCCCCACTCGGCAATTCTTAGAATTAGTGGAATCACGGCCCCACTCGGCAAATTTAGATTTAGTGGCATCACGACCCCACTCGGCAATTTTATATTTAGTGGTATCACGGCCCCACTCGGCAAATTTAGACTTAGTGGTGATCACGGCCCCACTCAGCAATTTTAGACTTAGTGGAATCATGGCCCCACTTGGCATAACCATACTCTAGTGATTCTCTTGATTTAGTTCACAGTCTCACATGGCAATTTTCCAATCAATTGTACAGTCCAGTATTTAGTTGCATAATCCAACTAATTCACAACTACCACACAATTACCCAAATCATCACTTAGCTTCACAAAAAAAAACATTCAATTACAGAAACTAAACACATCACTGCGATCAGCTTAAAATTCTATCGAGCAGCTCTTCCGGTATAATTTCCGAAAAATATTAATTAATCAATAATGAAATAAATTCCGAAAATTATTTTAATTTAAATAATAAATAATATAATTTAAATAATATTTAATAGTATTTAATTTAAATAATTAATTAAGTAATTAAAATAATTAATTAAAGTCTAAGCATGATTAACATTAATCTAATTACATAATTGGACTAATTAATCCAACCCTTCATCTAATCATGCACATAATCTAATTAACATTTAACTAAACTAATCTAACCACCTAAACATACTTAAACTAATCTAAACACCCCTTAAGCATAATTTACCTCCTAAGCGAGGATTAGTGAGTTAAACTCACCGGTTTAGCATTCCAGTGAGTCCACGGCGACGGCGATGCCAGGGCGGGCGATAAACCTCGAAGCGGCAACACCAAGCGAGGCTGAGAAGGCACCTAAAACGGGCCTCGAGGACCGAAAACCCTTGCTGTCCTCGGTTTCCATTCTTGAGCCGAGCAGCTGGAACCGACGGCGGTTTGGCATGGAAACGGCGAGCGGTGAACGTCCGACGACTTGGGGGCGGCGTACGGCTGATGGACGTCGGCAAGGAGGCTTAGGAACCTCAACCACAGCAACCCAAGGCGGTCCCAAGGCTGAAACAGCAGCCACAAATTAGCACTCCCTATGTAACTTGGAAAAACTGGTCATCGGAGGAGAAATAAAGCTGAACGGGCTTGGCCGAAGCTCTTGCAAGCGATTGGCCAGCAACCGGCGGCACTCGGGGGTCAAGGGGGACCTGCTTGTGGTTGGTATGGGTGGAAGAAGGGTCAGAATGGGAGAAAACACGAAGAAAACGCGAAACAGGCGAAACCATGCAGGCTGCCAGGTGGACCGACAAACCGGTGACCGGCGGCTTGCGGCGACCGTACGGGATGGCTGGAGAATCATTCCGGCGAGCGGCGGGGTGCTCTGGAATGGTCTGGATGTTTTAGTGACGGAGATGGGTGGCTCATTGGCTGATTCATCCGGGAAGTCAACTTTTTACTCGGATCTTTGGCGAAAGGTCGGCTGGAGCAGAAACTAGAACGAGTAGAAAACAGGGGAGGAAATGAGGTCAACGGCAAGGGGAAAGGGGCTGGCTCGGTTTCTTGGCTCTCCTCTGGTTTTCTTGAGCTTCCTCAAGGCCTCTACAATGGAGAAAGCCACCAAACAAGGAGGAAGAAGGGCTGATGAAGCGGGGGACCCGAAAGTGGCTCCTTAGCCTTCAACACTTGTCATCTCCTCCTCTCTCTTGCCCCCACCACCCATCAGCTGTCCACAGCCCCTCTCTCTCTCCTCAAGCTTCCTCAAGAAGCTTCCCAAGTAGTCCAAAGGTTGGTCACCGTGGGGGGCTACGAATTTTGTGCAATTTGGCCTTCAAAGTCTTTAATTCCTCTTCAATTCCCTTCAATTCAATTCAATTGAAGTCTCAAAAATTCCAACGTTGTGTTCACACTTGAATCCACATTTTTCCATGCCAATAAATCCATCTTGGATGCCAAAAGTGCGCTCCAGAACGGTCTTCCAACTTTCCCGATCCAATTCCATCAATTCTTGATTTTTCGCTGAAAAACTCAGTTTGTAGAAAAACCTTCGGAGGATGAGTCGACGTTCCTAAAATAATTTGTGACTTGACAAAACTTCCAATTTATGTAATCGGGTTCAATTTCACGGTTAATTTCAATCTGGCGCGATTTTAGCACGTCCTAATCTACTAGGTAGCTTTTAGGAACTTTTCGTGCAATTGTCCTATGGTCGATTGTTTTTTAACCACAAAGTACATCTTCGACGCATTGGTGACTCTCGGTTGTCGTAGAAATCTCGAGGTTTCAAATACGGACACAAGGTACCAAAACGATAGAGAAATCGGTCTAGTGCTGATCAACAAGAATTGTGCAATTAGGTGGAATCACCCACACTGAATTGCATGCCTTTGTCGAGTCGACCTATCTTCGGTCTCTAATTGGTCTGTGCCATAATGACCCTTTTAGATTAGTACGGTTGAGCAGTCGTTTCCTAGTCGAATTCTCAAGTTTATTGCGTTTAGATTCCTTAATGGCTTCGCCCGATACAAACTCGGTTTGTAGAAAAACCTTCGGAGGATGAATCTGCTTTTGCTTTGGATCTAATGCGGATTCCTTCCTCTATATTGCCAATAATGAGTTCTTTGGGATGACTTGATTTGTGTTTCCAGTTACTGTTAGGTTTGTTGTTTTCTGCAAGGATTTGCTAATCGTCAATTTTCTTCGATTCTTCTGACTTTTGTTATGCTTGACTTTGTTCACCAGAGGACTAAAGTCCCTTGGGGGAATCAGACTTTATTAAGTCTAAAATTAGTTCAAACTCTTTAAGTTGAGTATGATCTTGTTGGTTTTGGATACTTTCCTAAAATCTAATATTCATAGATTCTTCGACAGTTTGTGTATTCTCGTTGAAGACCCTATAAACTTTGCTTGAAGTAGAGTAACCAAGAAATATTCCTTCATCCGATCTTTCTTTAAATTTTCCAGGCCAATCATTTCTCTTTTTCAAAATACAACACTTGCAACCAAACACATGAAAATAAGATATATTTGGCTTCTTCCCTTTATATACTTCATAGGGGGTCTTCTTTAGGATGGGCCTTAAAAATACCCTGTTAATTATATAATAGACGGTAGAAACTACTTCTGCCCAAAAACGGAAAGAGATTTTACTTTCTATCAGTAGAGTTCTGGCCATCTCCTATAACGATCTATTTTTCCTTTCTACAACTCCATTTTGTTCCGAGGTATATGGAGAGGAGAAAACATGTTGAAGACCACTCTCATCACATAAATTTGCAAAGTCTTGATTTTCAAATTCTCCCCCATGATCAGTCTTTATGCTTGATATGGCATAACATTTCTCATTCTGAATTTTCTTAGTAAACTTTGAAACATATAAGAAGGTTTCAGCCTTACTTACCATGAAGAAAACCCAGGTGAATCTTGAATAATCATCCACAACTACCAAACAATATTTCTTTCCGCCAATGCTCTGTGTTCTTGTTGATCCAAAAAGATTTATATGAAGAAGCTGTAGAACACGATTAATAGAAACTTGATTTACAAGTTTAAAAGAGCTTCTGACCTATTTTCCCAAAATACAAGGAGTACACAACTCAGACTTCTGGTATATCATTTTGGGAAGACCTCATACCAGCTTCTAAGAAGAAAATTTGGCAATTTGTTTTATATTCGCATGTCCAAGCTTACGGTGCCAGAAATATGCTTCATCTTGAATTGAAATAAGACCTTGAGAATTTTCTGGGCTTATGTCCAGAAGATAAATATTGACATGTCTTCGTCCAGTGAAGGATTGAGATAAGTCTCAACTTACTCCAAAGTAGACATCTTCTTGAAAATTAATTCTAAATCTTGTATCACATAGCTTGCTTATGCTCAGAAGATTGTAATTCAAACCTTTTACTAGTGAAATATTGTTGATGATTAAACTTCCAATCCTCACTATTCCATGTCCAATAATTTTTCCTTTGTTGTTTCCACCGAATGAGACATTTTCTCCTTTTTTTCTTTCTAGTTTTACGAAACTACTTGAATCTCCAATCATATGTTTAGAACAGCCACTATCCAAGTACCACTTGCTTTTCTTTTTAACAATGACCTGCAGTTAAAAAGAAATCTCAAACTTTCTTTGGTACCTAAATTTTTTTTGGTCCTGGCGAGTTAGTTTTGAAGACAGCCTTTGCCCAATTCTTCTTAACAAGTCTCCAAACTTTAGGACATTCATTCTCAGAAAGTTTTGAGATGTTACACTTAGAACATTTAAGAGCATTCCTACCAATTGGTTTTATGAAAAAATTTTGAAAATTATTTTTATATAAAGATTTTAGGGGTCTTTGTCTAAGTCTATCCTTCACTTTAGGAAAATCGATCGAATGAGTACTTTCCTTGTTCATACCCAAACCAGATTTGTTAAAATAGGGTATTTGAACTGAAAGAATTTTCTATAAAGTTTTTGACACTTTAGAAAACTTTGTAAAAATATCTGAAATCTCCTTTTTCAAACATTCATTTTCTTTTGAAAGGGAATCATCATTTTTTTTTTTAAACCATCAAAATCATTTTTCAGACTTTCAAACTTTTTTCTCTAAGAGTTATCCCGTTGCCTGAATTTTGAATTTTCCTTTTTTAGTTTGGAAATCCTTTTAAGAGAGGATTTGAGATTGAGACAATATTCATCTACATATTTAGAAACTTTAATAGGAATTTCTGAATGACTTACCTCGATTTCCTTATTAGATTCCAAGTCTGATTCTGAATGTGCCATTAGACAAATATTTGCAAATTCCTCTTCACTTTCCTCACATTCTGTGTCACTCCAAGTTTTTACTTTAAGAGCTTTCTTGTATTTCTTATATTTTACTTTCTTCTTTTTCAGCAGAGGATAATTAGGCTTGATATGTCCCTTCTTCTTGTACTCAAAGCATATTGCATCCTTGATTGTTTCAACATCTTCCATCGATCTCTTCTAGGAATTTTGCTTGCTTTGCTTTTTCCAATTCCATCTTCTTCATTTCCTATTCAACTTTCTGAATTTCTTTATCATAAGAGCCAACTCCTCATCGTCTATGTCATCAGTGTATTTGTATCATCAGAATCAGCATTAGACTTAAATGCAATTGACTTCTTACCTTTTGGATCATCTTCATTATTGATTTGTTCCACTTTATACGATTGAAGAGTGCCTATCAACTCATCAACAGAAAGAGGCATGATCCTTTGCGTCTCTTGAATTGATGTCTTCACATGATTCCAGTCCTTTGAAAGTCCTCTTAGTAGTTTGTTGACATTCATTGGAGCAGAAATTGATTGACCTTGATATGCCAATCCATTTACAATTTCCATAAAGCGACTGAACATATCTTCAATAGACTCTCCAAGCTTCATTCTGAATGACTCGTATTGACCAAGCAAGATGTTTATTTTTGTCTCCTTTACACGATCTGTTCCTTCATAAGTGACGTGAAGCCTATCCCAGACTTCTTTAACTGTTTCACATGAAGAAATTCTGTTATATTCAGTAAGACACAAATCACAGTATAAAGAATAAATAGCTTTAGCATCAAGAGCCTGTCTCTTGGTAATTTTTGCTTGGTTGGAATCCTCAGCATCTTTATCTTCGACTTCTTTTCCCTTGTCTGAAGTTGATGTTGCCTTTGGATTTATTCATCTTTCCACAACATCCCATTCCAGAGGGTCTGTGGATCTTAGGAATGCCTTTATTTTATTTTTTCACACATTGTACTCTTTTCCATCAAAGTAGTGTGGTCTGGTATTGTTTTGTCATTCAATCAACCCTGGTGCCAAGATACTAGCCATATAAGATCTTTAGCTCAGAAGTAAAAACACTTCAATAAGACAAACATCGCAGCTCTAATACCAATTGAAAATGCTAGTATTACCACCTAGAATGAGGGTGAATAGGTGTAAAAACAAATTTGAACAAATAAATGCAAAATGAGTTAAATTTCAAGCAAAGTTTAACTAAAGATGCCACCAGATTTTTGACATAAATTCAAACTTAATTAGAGAAGGTTTAGAAATTTGATAAGTTCAAAAAAAGATTGTAACGAACAAATCAAAAAGAATTAAGGGAAGAGAAAATTGAATACAAGATTTATAGTGATTCGGTTTAAGTCAAGCTTACGTCCACTCTCCCACGCTGACAGCCTTCTGGCTGAAATTCACTTAGATATCAACAGAGAAATACAATGATTTGAGTATGAACACTTAGTGAATGATTTCTTTTTCTCACACTAAGTCACTCTTCTTGTGTTTTTCTCTCTTGAATACAATTTGTAAGTGTTGTCGATGAAGAACAAGTGATTGGAAAGATCTCAAACTTTGGAATTTTAATTTTCACATGCTACCCTAAATGGACTAAATGACTTCCTTAAATATTCCTCTATTCCTTCTTGACCGTTGGCATTCTCTAGAGGAATTTCTTCCAATCAATCCGTTGGACATAATCACTAAAGGAAATCTTGTAACCGTTTGAAGATTGAGATAAAAATATGATGATTCTTGTCGCCCATACAATCATAATCTAGGTTTCCATAAGTAGATGCTTCCCAAAAAGGAATTTGTCTTCGGAATTGATTTCATCAATTCGTGATTGATTCCATCAATATATTTATAAAATGTAAGTAAGATTCTTTATCAGAAAGCCAGATATTAAGGATAAATCTTGTTTATACTGAAACCTTGTCAAAAGATCAATAATTCTAAGTCTGATTATATCTTTATTCTGGACTTAGTTTCAGTCTGGATCTAGTCAGAGTGGGAAAGACTTCTGAAGTAGATAGACTTTGACAAAATTCCACGATATAACACAGAAGTCTAGTAATCTTCATAATAAGAACAATAATAAGAAGAAGAAAGTTTTGTCAACTTCAAAACCTAATAGAAGTTTTCTCAACAATTTCCAATCTTGTGATATGAAACTTAAGGCTAGGGGTGAGCATTGGTCTGGGGTCAACCCTAGACCGCTCCTAGACTGGCCCAACCTTGCTAGATAGTCTGGTTCCTAGGAAGACTAGATTGATCCTTGGTCATGGGATTCCTAGACCAACATTGTGCGAGTTGATTCTCGGTTCTAGGAGTTTAGGGTCGGTTCTATCTGGATCAACCCTGACTATATAAATATATATTATATCTAATATATTATTTATAATTTATTTATATAAAGAAAACCCTAAAATAAACGGCATCAACAACATTGAACAGCTCATTAATGAGGAGTTTAAGTAATTTTATATTTATTCTTTAATAACTTAGATTTTTAATGTATTTTATTGTGTCAATAGCCATAATTTATAAATGAGGAAAACATTTTTATGAGGAATCCTCACAGCGTCCAAAATGGTATAAACAGCTTCTCACGGCATCCTCCTTTAGTACTCGTTCTCTTCTGTCTTATTTGTCCTCTTAGTCTTCAATTTGCCAAAATCGAAAAAAACAACTTCTTCGCTCATCACTTGATGCTCACCAGGCTTGTTGCTCCCTACTCGACGCTCGATGCTCACTTTACTCGACGCTCACCCCACTTGACGCTCGCCACTCGCCTCTCTTAGCTGACCTTACTCGTCATCGAGCCCTTTGGGTCGGTCCGATCCTCAATCGTTTTTTCAAGGAGTACAAAAAATGAAATAAAAAATTATTGGTTTGTCCCAGGTTAACCTTGGAACCGAACTGAATCCATTGCGTCAATCCAGTCCTCGATTATTTTTTCAAGGAGTAAAAAAAAATGAAATAGAAAAAATTATCGATTGGTTTGGGGTTGACCTTGGAACTGGACCGAACCCACTGGGTTGGTCCGATCTTTGGTTCCAAGCTTAATAGAGTCGGCCCTCGGTCCCAAAAATTAAGAACCAACACTATGCAGGTTGATCCTAGGGTTGGGGGATGGACCAACCCAACCCAGACCATGCTCACCCCTATTTGAGGCAGCCTAACTATTTAATCGTTTGAGATTCGAGAAATATGTGCCATCTCGAAAATGATGAAGTCAAGCAGTACATGAAGGTATTTGCATAGTTGTATATATTTACATATGTGCATCATTTCGTACTCTTCCCTCAAGTATACTATTCATATGCAGCCCATGATGCATAATCTACAGTTACATTCGGCGAAAGCAATGCAGCATAAGAAATCCACAACATTGATGGTGCAAGAGATGGTACCCATTTCCATTTCTAAACATTCCATATAGACAACCATCTTAATGGTGAAAACGATCACATGGAAAGAGTAGGACGCACGTGCTGTGACGAGTTGGAGATGAAGAACATGTTCAGAAAAAAGAACATTGAAGTCCCTTGAAAAAAACACATGATCTATCTTTTAAGTAAGCCACTAAAAGTAAACCAGCTACCGAACAATGTACCAAGTTATGGTGCTTTAGACCAGCAGTGAACGGGAAAAAGATACCAAATTGGCCAAAGCAAGATCGAAATGATGACTTAAATTGTTCTTTTTATTTTCTTTTAGGGGAAAACGAAAAGAACGACTCTTCATGATGGACAAATCCAAAATGCCCCCCCCCTCTCGATTCAATACAAGGCAATTGAATAAGGGTTCCACACCAACCCCACACAGCCCACCAAAAATCCCCAAAAAAAAAAAAAAAAAAAAAAATACAAAGAAAGAAAAAAGATTAAGCAAAAGAAACAACAACAGCTGCATTACTATTGCGCAGCTACAGTAGCTGCAGAGCTAATCAAAAGGAAACTTTCTTCAATTTCCACGCTTCTCAAATTCCACAGATATCACAGAAATTGAGCTCAACAGAGAATGCAAAAATAGAATTGCGTGACTTCATCAACTGACAGACGCCCAACTTCATCTGCACACGAAGAACGGCAAGGAAACCGACCGCGCTCTCGATTTTGCAAAAAAGGAAATCGCCATCACTAGCACAATCACCCATGTTGGATGAACGGACTATTTTGCTGGCAGGTCATGCCCTTCGGTCTGAATAAGGCGTCAGTTATCTACCAGCGATGAACCTCATCTTATCCCAAGCACAGAGAAGAAGCCCTTGGTCTTTGTTGGTGGGACAGTAGATGGTGTTTAAAATAACCATTGTTTGCTATTAAATGGAAATTTCATAAGAAAAGAAAGCATAAGGAAGAATCGAGAGCTGGTGCGCAGTTCCTCGGAGCTTTTAAATGTGCGATAAACCATTCGCTATCAGCTGTCTGAGCAATGTGTTGAGCATGAGGGCGCAAGCAGATGGTTTCTTTCTTTGTCAGCTACTTGCCTGGCTCACTAGTCATACCCAAAAAGGGGTATGTGCATCTTGTTTGGATGGCTAAGTTTGAGCTTTTAAGAATTGAGTCTTGGTCTCTGCGCTCCTTGATCGCCGAGGGAGAACCCAATCTGTGAAAGGATTGACTGACAAAAATCCATCGAACCCACAAAGAAGATAAAAAAAAAAAAAACAACTAGAGTGCCTAGAAATAGGAAAGGAATGCTTCTCCTTGAAAAAAAAAAAAAAAAACCTAAAGTATAAATAAGTAAGCTTTCAACTCCACCTTCACTCCTGGCTCACAATAAATCCGCCAAATGTTCGTTTGGCAGCTCAACTCTATAATTGAATACTTCACTAGCGTCATCTATTTCTGACGGATGCAGGCGCTTCATTCACAGTTGGAGATTTGGAGGGACATGAATGGATGTTGGAACAGGTCTCGAGTCAACTGCATGTGTTATTACTACCTCCCTAGCAGTCACCTCTACCTCATCCATTCCATTTCTAGTGCAATATCTAACGATAGCAAATCCCGCGGATCGAAAGCCATCACCTCCCATCTATATCTATAGGTGGCAATGGTAAGAGCTGGTAAGCATGGCAATTGTATTGTCGTTCAGGGCTAGCACTCTGCGTTCTATCTAGGTTCCATCCCAAGCATAGAGAAGAAGCCCTTGGTCTTTTTTGGTGGGACAATATACGATGTTTGAAATAACCATTGTTTGCCGTTCCAAGAATTCCTAACTATTGCATGGGAGCAAGTTCATTTTCAAGATCTTTTTCCTTTCCAATATTTTTCTATTGGATCTTCTCTCATTCCTTTTATAGAGTATAATGATGCGAATCGAGCTTTAATGCGTTTGAATACGCAACACCAAACCCATTTTTGACCTATTGGTCCTCGTATCATAGGCCACCGAACGGCCGCCTCCTAATTACTGGACCAACCTGTTGTAATAGTTCCATAAACACCTAGCGAAAGATATGGCAAACAAATAAAGTAGCCCTATGTTCATATTTGACAATACCATACCATCATCAAAAGGTACAACGGCCCAAGCAACCAAACTTAACATAAATATAGCCACTGGAGCCATTCTAAAAAGGGAGAAATTAGCACTACTTGGTGGAATAGGTTCCTTTAGAATCGATTTCGAACTATTTGCTAGAGGTTGTAACAATCCAAACGATCCCACTACGAATGCTATCGGTGAATTACTTTGGCTAGGAGGCTTATTATAGGAACGAGGGCTTCAATTTGACAAACCTTTGAGGTTCTATTGTGGCAATTAAAGCAGCAATAAATATTGCTCATAATCAAGTGCGGGTAGATTATGGCAGCTGTCACTTCCTCAAAGAGAAAATATAGAAAGACCGATCAAATTTTGAAATTTGTTCAATTGAAGTCCCAAGGGAGCCGTAGAAATGTGAACAGGAGACAACCGTCTCTTGAACATTATACTATGCACATCGCGTGCCCAATCTAGCAATCTTGGGGGAGAAGGAAGTAGGATTTTGAATAGGAAGAACTTCCCTTATGCCAGAGCTACGTCTAAAAGTAAGCATTGGATGACTGTCCCTAGATTAGGAGCTCTTGCCACTCTATTGAAATGAAAACAAGAAGAAAGCTTCATTGAGTTTGTGATAGCGATAGCGGATAAACCAGGTTCTTCATCTTCAGTGGAAGAGCCATCTGTCCTGGCCTCTTTGAAAAAGGAAGTTCCTCTTTGGGCTAAATCTTTCAAGCAGCAATTCCGGTAGAAAGAGAAAAAGCGAGTGGAGTAGTAAGTAAAGTGAAACCTACTTTAAAGGCATCTAACTTTCGGTCAGTCAATGCAGGTTGTGAAATAATAATATTCCCCATCATCTCCTCTCCACTTTGATTGAGCTGTTTCGCTTCATTGCCGTCAAAAGGAGAACGAATCCTAATTAGTGCTGGTTAGCTTGGCGCTAGGAGTTGTCTTATCAAAAGGCATAAGCACAGCAGCTAACACATCCCCAGACATACAGTGCCGTGACCCTTTTCTTTCACGTCAATTGCCTTTGCTTGCAGTCCCGTCATTGGGGAGAGTTTCTTTTTTAAAAATCGTTCCCTTGCCTTGCCTTTCTTATGGTCATGACCAGCTAAAGATTACTTCATCTCACGGATTAGATTTGAACCACTCAAGCGACTTTAATGTTGTTGTTTCAAATTTTTCTGGATCTCAGGTAGAAGCACTGCTGTGGCAAAGCTAGCTAACAGAAAGTTAGATAGGGCTGAAGCCTTTTCTTTTTAGTCTTTCCAAGGAAACATCGAAAACCAGCTCCCTCCCTAGGAGGAAAAACAAACCAAAACCTAAAATACCAGGAAAGCCAGCACTCGCGGGAGAACAAAATTAGGGCTTCGACCGAACGAAATCGGAAAACGCCGCCCTCCTCTGCCGCTCCGCCGCATTCAGCTCGCCGCTCGCCATTTCCGCCGGAGCTCTCTCTCTTCGTTCCCGCTCCGCAAACGCTACACAAAGAACCCCCGCAAAAGAAAATAAAGGAGAGAAAGAAAATTAAAAAAGAAAAAAAAAACCTGAAATCCAATGAACGGAAAATAAAAAAAATTGCAAGACGCGACGACCGCGAGTGCGCGAGTGCGCGAATGCCACTGTTATGTTATCCTGATGCTGGTTTCTCGTGTCCGTTTGATTTAGGGGCGTCCCGGGAGGGCGCTGGTCGGCGTACACGTGGCGGTTTCGGTTTTGTCTGGACGTCATGCGAGCCTACCCACAGTTTTGGAAACCCAGAGCATGCGTCCGGTGGGTTTTCAACGTCCGGTGGGCTTTCAACGGTTTCTCACGGTTCGCGTCGAGGCTAACGAGGCGCGATCCCGGCCGTCGATTTTTGATCCCCCCCTTCCCGGGGGGTTCCATCTGGTTCCCCGCCGTCCCCACCACTCACCGTGGAATTTTCGTTTCCTATATTTTTGCATAATATATTTGGGAGGAAGGGGGGACCACGTGTGCAATGACTAACTTCCGATGATTTTAAAGTCGCTTTAGCAGTGACAAGTGGCAGAATTAAAGGGGAACTTGTGTAGCTAGTCTCATTCTTCGGCTTCCTACATTGGCCCTTTATAAATGGAAAGCATCAATGATAAATGAGAATAAAATTATAAATTTGAACTAGGTGTGTTCTTACGGGCCATGTTTTCTTCTAATTACAATTGAGGAATACGATCGACGATCTTTTATTTGTCATTTTGATTTGGGTGGTGGGGATTCAAGGGAGAAAAAGTTTTTTTTTTTTTTTAAGTCTATTTTACTCTAAGCGCGCGTTCGTTTGAGGAAAATAATTTCTAAAAAAATGTTTTTCGGATTTTCCAAAGATTCGTTTCGGAAAATGAATTTTAGGAAAATGTTTTCCATGAAAGGAAGAAAGTCTTCTAAGCCTTCATTCGTTTCGCGAAAAATAATTTCCAAGAAAATAATTTAGGATTTTCCAAATGCGTTCGTTCACGGAAAATGAATTTTTTTGGGAAAATATTTTCCATAAAAAATAAAAAGGAAAAAAGTCTTCTAAATTAGGGAAAATATTTTCCACTTTTGAAAAGTGGAAAACATTTTCCTCACATGATCTCTCTTATTTCACACATCTACAAATTATCACTTCCTCCTCCCCTTTCTTCTCCTTCTTTTCTTTTTTTATTCGAATTATTTTTTATTTTTCTTTTTCTTTTTTAATTTGAATTATTTTTAATTTCCTTTTTCTTTTCTATTTCTTTTCTTTTCTTCTTTTTCTTTTTTTTTTTCTTTTCTTTGTTTCCCATCTTCTTCTTTTTTGGCTAGTTGTAAGCTGTTATTAGGCAAACTTCGAGCTCGTCGATCTCAAACTCATGCTCTGCACTCTTACTTATCATTTTCTTTATTTACTCTACCACGTAGTTGTACATTGCTCAAGCAAAGGGCTCTACATGTTTTTTTTTTTTTTTTTGCCTTTATTAGAACACAAAATACGTAGGGAGAGAACACGCCACTCAACTGGAAGATTCTCATTAGGGCTGTACATGTTTTGCTTATTTTCTCTTTTACTTCTTTTTAAAAATCCATACGAACATTTTTTAAAGTAGATGGACGTTTGACGACAATGAGCGAACAAAGATATGAAGTAAGTTTGCCTAGATTTAAAGGCAAGTTCATATTTGATGGATTCATACGTCGGTAAGTGATGCATGTCTAAGTAGTGAAGTCTTAGAAAATATTTTCCTTATCGAACATTGGAAAATATTTTCCAAAACATTTTCAGTTTTTAGCCGAATACCAGAAAATATTGTCATTTTCATGAAAAATGACTTTTGGGAAAATATTTTTCGAAAATGATCCATTTTCCGCGAAACAAATGGACTCTTAGAGGAAAATATTTTCCACTTTTAAAAAGAGTAAAACATTTTTCTCACTTGATATCTCTTATCTCACACCTCTACAAATCCTCACTTCCTCCTCCCCTTTCTTCTTCTTATTTTATTTTTTTATTCGAATTATTTTTAAATTTTCTTATTCTTTTTTAATTCAAATTATTTTTAATTTCCTTTTTCTTTTCTATTTCTTTTCTTTTTTTTTCTTTTTCTTTTCTTTTTTCCTTTTCTTTTCTTTGTTTCCCATCTTCTTCTTTCTTGACTAGTTGTCGGCCATCGCCAGGCGAACTTCGAGCTTGTTGATCTGGCGAGCCTCGAGCTTGACGCTCGCGCTCACCAATTTGGGGAGCGGTAAGCCTCGTGCTCGTCAGTGAGCTCAAGGCTCGCCGATGGCCGATTGCGGGGCATTGCCGTGGCTAGTGACCGACCAAGAAAGAAGGAGATGGAAAACAAAGAAAAATGAAAAGAAAAAGAAAAATGAAAAAAAAAATAATAGATTAAAAATTAAAAATAACTAAAAATCAATTTTTAAAAATATGAAAAATCCATTTTAAAAAATAAAATAAATGAAAAAGAGTATATGAAGGAAAAGATTTTCCTTACTGAATAGTGAAAGATATTTTCCATTTTATTTTTAGGTTTCATCCGAACACCGGAAAATAATTACGTTTTCTTGGAAAATGATTTCCTAGAAAATATTTTTTGGAAATGTCACATGTTCCACGAAACGAACGGAGCCAAATTCTCAATTCATTTTCAAATTTTTACTCTACTTTTTTGCGGTGCGTGAGAATCAAACTTTACACTTAAAACTAATTGTCCCAACTCTAACCATCAAAGAAAATGGGAATCAAAATCTAAAGGTTGACTAGAGGAGAGAATGATATGACGAATTTGTAATTTTTCTCGAAATCTCAAATGTCATTTATGTCCGTTTGTTTTAACATTATTTGATTATGATTTCCCCTTCTTACGCAGATTTTTCAGTTCTTATCTCAAAATCTACGGATACCGAACAATTTGCAGGTTTGGCAGATTACTTGAGATTTTCTAGAAATGCATATATAACCTAAATAGGAAAAAAGCACCTTATATTCGTTTTCCTGTTGGTATTGTCTAATAATATTAAGATAAAGAAACCATCAAAATAGCGTTAATTTGTCCATAATTACGGCTGCGTTTGGTTCAGCATTTGCAAGAGGCTTTAAGTCCAATGCAAATGCTGAAAGCCCAAAGCTACTTTGTGGCACCCCTCGACGGCCCCCGATCCGTTAGGGTCGCCACAGTTTGTTTACCTTTCACTTTCCCTAATAACATGTCACTCTGATACCATTTCTTTAAAGCGGGTCCATACAACCTGGGGGTTTACATCTTTTAGATCGGTCCCTTGCACAATTCACATGACGGAAGCATAACTAACAACTCCCTTCCCTATATTCAGAAAACAGTGCACACCAACTAAACATCTTATATAAGTTAAAGCCGAACACTTTTATTTACATAAAGCAGATGGACATCTTTAGTCGGTGCATCGAAATGCCATGGTTTTCTATACTTGGCTATACTTCAAAAGATGACCGACATCTCCTCCAACAGTCGTATACTTAAAGTCCATCGATCAGTGTCGGCGTCCAAAAGTTCCTTCCTTTGCTATCTTCCTCCTCGCGATCATATCCGACCACTTAATCCATCTACCGGTGGCAGTAGCAGCAGAGGTATCTTATCTAGTCTGAAATGTTGGTCCCCAGAGGGGTGAGTACAGGCACTCAGCAGGTAAAAGATTCATTAAACTACTCAATGCATCACACAATACAATCATAACACCATAGCATAGTACATATCAATTCATGCATCCAAGCATAACTTACCTTGCAGCCATGCATATGTCATCATACCATATGTACATACACCATCATGCACTCATCATCAAGTATTCATACATATACATACCTCATGTGCACATACCACAATGCACTCACACACATCATATCATACAGCCATGCATATGTCATCATACCATATGTACATACATCCTCATGTACTCATCACCATCATGTCATACATATACCATGCCTCATGTACACATACTATCGTGCCATAGGTGCACATACAACCATGCACTCATCATCATCATGTCATAGCATGTATCATCATGCCATAGGTGCACACACAACCATACACTCATCATACCATATGTGCATGATTTAATTTCCACTTTTATCTTTCAATTTAATCACCACATCTTTCATTCCCGGGATCAATAATTGCATCCCACATTTTATCACTCGCACCCCAATCCAGGCATCGCGAGAAAACCTCCGGCACTCACCACCGGGCATCCGGCACCCCCACATTCCAGGCATCTCGCATCCCAACTAGCATCACGAGGCATTCCCTGGGCACAAACCTTCGAGGCTTCCGGTACCCAACCATTCCGGGCATCCTAACAGTCCCAGGGCATTATCAACCCACCTCCAACAGTTTCCTCATTCATCACAATTCATATTCACCAATATATGGCTCACAATCAACATGGCACATGATGTATGACAACAAAGTCAAATTCAGCATTTGATTCTATATACAATGCCAATTTTCATCACATGCTCAACAAGACTCAATCACCTCGATCAATATAATTAATAGGGCTCATCCAAAACAGAAACAATCATAAACTTCAGCATTTGAAATTCGCACAATCCAGCTTGCACAGTTTTAGAAAATATTTCCATTAAATACCCAAATGGTCTCTAAAAATTATGAAATTTGAACACGTGATATTCAAGACATAATGGCAGATATTTTATGAAGAACACTTTGCCAAAAAAGCTTCATATAAAATGATATGACCCATGCATTGAAACTGATTAAGTCCAAACGCGTCAGATTATAGGGCTTTAGAAATATTTCCGATTAAATACCCTAATAACCTTCAAAATTCATGAAATTCAACTATGTTGTATTCAAGATCCTAAGGTAGGTTTTTCATGAAGAAACCAAAGTCAAATTCATTCTGGATAATTTAATATAAACAGTTGAAGCTTCTGTTTCAATACCGAAAATTCCCAGATTCAACACCCTCCGAAAAACCACAAATTCACCTATCTATTCTCGTTGGTTTTCTCTAAATTTTTGATATGTTAATCCTCAAGATGTCTTTTACAACTTTCATTAAGAAATCAATGTGAGATTTTCAAAGGAAAGTCACTTTATAGTCCACGAAGTCACTGGAGCTCAGTACATCATTTCCAGATGTAACGTCTCCAAAATAAAAATCGTTTCACTAGGATATAATTGTTCATTTTATCTCAAATTTGAGTATGTTAGCCTTCAAGATGTTCTCTACAACTTTCGTGAATAAGTCGAAGTGAAATTCTCAGTAAAAAGTTACATGCAACACACAAAACTACCAAGAGGTCGACAAAACAGTTTCTGATCTAGCGTTTTCGTAGAGGAAGGGTTTCACCCCTTAAAACTCAGCCATTTTGTCTCAAATTTTATTATGTTATACTTTAAGATGTTATCTACAACTTTCATGAAGAAGTCGAAGCCAAAATCCGACTCAAAACCCGCATACAAGCCTCTACAACATTCTGGGTCAGGCGGTATACTCGAAAACAGAATGCTATTTCAAAAACAACACACTCAAGCTTCGGTTTCTCACACCCTAAACGTCCGAGATTCATCACCATTCAAACACACATGCTAGATACAACATGCAAGAGCAGAATATAGATCCCAACTTGCCTTTGTATCGAGCTACAGCGAGCACGACGGTGGACAACGGACGCACGGCGACGGGCGACGGACGAGCAGACGGACGGACACACGGCTTCTTCCTCCTCTCTCTCGGTTTCCCTCTCTCACTCTCTCGACAGCTCTCTCTCTCTCTTAATTTCCTTTTCCTTCAATCATTTGAAATGATTGAAAGCTGCATGTGGCCGCCCAAGATGGCCAATGGGGCAGCCACACTTGGCAACTAGGGAAGAACACTTGGCAATTTGCCATGCAAGAGGGGCTCCATCCGGCTGGGCTTGGGGCCAGCTTGGTCGACGGCCCAATGGGCTTCATGGGCCGCCCCTCTTGGCCCACTTTAGGCCAACACTCTTGGGCCTAAAGTCCAAACTTAAATGGCCCAAGTTTATTTTTAATAATACATCTTAATCCCAC
The DNA here is from genome assembly GCA_016097605.1 of Eucalyptus guilfoylei. Lineage (NCBI taxonomy): Eukaryota > Viridiplantae > Streptophyta > Magnoliopsida > Myrtales > Myrtaceae > Eucalyptus > Eucalyptus guilfoylei. Next base: position 49,485,714 of record CM027861.1, read on the forward strand.
TTATACAAGGTACCAAATTACAAATTTAAATGGCCATAATACTTTGTAACATAGTTTAATAAAATCCAACTTATAAAATTCATGGCCAAAAACATAATTTCCTCATCAAATAAAATCCTTGGTCTCACATGGACATAGGACACGTTTCCAACAAAATAATTATCAATTTATATAAATACCAGATCATTCTTATTCACTTGGCCGTAAATCTTGAAATCATAAATCAATAAACTCCTACTTATAAATCACATGGCCATGAGTTATTTTTGGGATGCCACATACTTAGGGAAATGCAATTGTGTTTGGTAAAATTTTTTTTACAAATGGACTTTGAGTTGAACGTGCATTTGGTAAAAAAAACTTTCGCAATGAACTTTGATGGGTATTATATATATATCTTCTTCTTTTTTTAAATTGAACTAAACCCTTCGCCGGACCGGCGAAGGGCTACAGCCGCCAAAGAGCTAGATCTGGCGCCGGCGAGGGTCGCGGGACCCAGTCGAGGGTCGTCAGAGGTCGCCCAACCTCGGGCGACCCTTGGCGAGGGTCACTCGACCCAGGCGCCACGCGACCCAGGTGACCGTTGCCTGGGTCTCGCAAGGGTCACGTGACGGCGGCCGGAGTTGTGTGACCCTTGTGAGACCCAGGCGAGGGCCGCCTGTGGCCGCGAGACCTAGGTGGCGATCGCCTAGGTTGCATGACCCTTGGGTCAAGCGACCCTCGCCGAGGGTCGCCTAAGGTCGAGCGACCTCCAGCGGCCCTCAGCTGGGTCGCGCGACCTTCGCCAACGGCCACCGGCGCCAAATCTAGCTCGCCGACGAAGGGCTGCCTCCTTTTTCAATTAAAAAAAAAATTAGGGGCAAAATCGAAAATATGAAGAATTAGTGAGGGTAGTTTTGGAAGGGAAAAAATAATTTCAGCATTTTGAAAGCAAGTTGAAAGCTGAAAACCGGCTTCAAAGTTGAACCAAACGGTCCAACATTCCCCCTGAAAGCCCCTTGGAAATGCTGAACCAAACACAGCCGTACAAATATTAGGCCAAACAAGAGCATCCTAAAGAGAGTTGCAACAAGCCATTTTCTTGGCCCAAAAAAAAAAAGTACCAAGTTGTTTTACATACAAACAGTCAGGAATGTGCATTCTAATGATTAGAATTTCTTGCCATGCGAGTTTCATACACATTAAATTAAATCCGAGACTCCTTATATGTATGTGATGTTTGTTCCTTAATTTAAAAAAAATGATAAATACCACGAAAACCTCAAATTAATACATTTGCGACAAATTTACCTTCATTAATTTTCGTTAAATTGGATTAATATCACGAAAAAATTGCAAATTGGTACACCTATAATAAATGGAGGATAAATCCTCAAACTGGTACACCTATCAACTGCTACATGTCAACATCCAACTCAGCAATTAGACAATAAAATATAAAAGAAACTAATAGAGGGTAAATTTGTCATAAGTGTATAGTGTACTAGTTTGAGATTTTTTATGCTATTAACTCTTAAAAAAATTCTAGCCAAAAAAAATAAAAAATAAAAGAAATGAACATTCTGGTAATATTGCAAGTTGGTGGGAAAAGGGTCCTGAAGTAATTGAGGAGATGGCAAAGGAAGGTGAAATAAAGCAAGAAATCGAAGGAAAGGGGATGAAAAGAAGATAGTTTATGGGAAAGAATTTTTGTATTTCTATTTTGTATTGATTCAATGTACAGTGCTCCATGTACAAGGTGCGTATAAGAAAAGGGAAATAATGTATCCTATAAATCAATTCCAATATCATATTGATCTCAATTGATTTAGTATATCGATCTCAATCCAAATGGATATCAAACAATTTACATATATCTTCCATCACTCCCCCTCAAGCTAATGGCTTGTTGGTGAAGACATCTATAGGTTGTCTTGTGGTCTCAATCCCTCTTGTATGAATTACTTTTTCTTGAATCTTCTCTTGAGTGAAATGACAATCCACTTCTATATACTTTGTTCTTTCATGCACTATGGCATTAGACGCAAGTTTGAGAGCTACATCATCATTACAAAACAACTTGGTTGGCCCATTTCTTTGTACCCCAAAATCTTGAAGTAAGCCTTGTAACCATACTATCTCGCAAGTGATTTTTGCCATAGCTCGATATTCTGTCTCTGCTTAAGATAATAAGACAGTTGGCTACTTCTTCGTCTTTCATGAGAGTAGAGATTCTCTCAATTTAATACAAAAACCTGTGATGGATCTTCTGCTCATCGGACAAGTTGCATAATCCGCATCGCAATAAGCGGTCATTTCCAGTTGCACTTTCTGGAAAGAAGTATCCTCAATCATGGGCATTTCTTTAGATTGCTTCGGTTTATGCATAAACTGACTAAATGTTTGTACCGTATAATATATATTTGGTATGATCATTGTTAGATATATGAGTTTTCCAATGAATTTTTGATAACCTGATGGGTCTCTAAGCATGGGATCGTCATCTTGAGATACTCCTGCGACATAATCCACCGTGGTTCACTTAATATTTTGCTTGATTGGAACAATAACAGGCTTGCACCCCAACAAACTTGCTTATGATATTATTTCCAATACAAACTTTCACTAGCTGAGAGAAATCCCTTGGTCAAATTAGGCAATTTCAATTCCCAAAAAATATTTGGGTAATCTCAGGTCCTTTATGTGAAATGTAGAGTGCAGATATTCCATGAGGCTCTTTATGGCAATTTTTTCATTACCTATATTGAGTATATCATCAATATATATCATCAAATAGATGGATGACATACCTTTTATTCATGTGAAAAGAGCATAATCATAGATGGATTGTTTGAATCTCGCATCTAGGAGTGCATTGGCAAATTTGGTGTACCCCTGCCTGGAGGCTTGATTGAGGCCATAGAGGGATTTGCAGAGACGACATAAATTATTACCTTGTCTCCAAAAACCCTGAGAAACTTCCATATAAATTTCTTCATCTAAATCTCCATGAAAGAAGGCATTGTGGACGTTCATTTGGTGTAATGGCCAATCTTGGAAAGGTACAACTAATAGGAATGAGTGGACCATGACATCTTTGGCTACTGGAGAGAACATTTTGTGATAATCAATCATTCCCGCTATGTAAATCTCTTAGCCACCAACCGGGTCTTGTAGCGTTCAATGGATCCATTTGCTTGATACTTTATTTTGTACACCTGCTTGCATCCAGTTGGCTTTCGGTGAGGAGGCAATGTAACAAGTTCCTAAGTTTGGTTTTCTATTAGGGCTCATAATTTTGCTTCCATAGCTTTTTGCCATCATGGGTTGGAGTATGCTTCATTGTAGCTAGAGGGTTCCCACTTTTCGGATATGCGGCTAATACAACACCTATGTTCTGGAGATAGCTCATTAAAGGAAACATAGGAGGAGATGAGGTATTGAATACCTAGTAAATTGTGTGTAGCACAAATGTAGTCTTTAGTCCATGTTAGCAGACATGTGGTGCGTCCAAAACGTTGCGATGGATCTTGTTTTGGTGGTCAAAGTGATGGATCCTTTGCAAGTGGTCCCGATGTGGGACTAGGAACTTCTTCAATGGACATATCATTAGACATCTGTTCCTACATTGTCAACAGAGGAATAACTTTATCTGCACTTGTGTCAGACGCTAAGGAGTTGCTTGGATTCTTGGGTGATGCAAGCAGAACATATTCTGGATCTTTAGAAATATCTACTTCAATTGGAGAAGTGCAAGAAGTACCCATGTTTTCTGAGTCTTCTTTTGAGGATTTTCTTTCATCAAATGAAAAGATATCTTCGTAAAATATGACGTCCCTGCTTATGAAAAATTCTCCTGTGGAGGGTTCAAACACACGGTACCATATTTGTGGACTTGGGTATCCCATGAATAGACAATGCTGGGCACGGGAATCCATCTTGTCCCAAGGGCCTACTGTAGTGGCATAACACAAGCATCCAAAAATTTTCAGGTGATCCAACTCTAGCTTCTTTCCAAAGAGTAACTCGAAAAGAATCCGTCCATTAAGCACTTTCGTTGGCATGCGATTAACCAGGTAAGCTAAAGTTACCACACAATCCCTCCAAAAGTTGTTTGGAATATAAGCTTAAAATTTCAATGCACGTGCAACTTCCACTATACGACAGTGCTTCCATTCCACTACCCCATTTTGCTGCGGGGTGTATATGCATGAACTCTCATGTAGGATGCCATGAGATGAGAAAAGAGAATCACAATTATGGTTCAAAAATTCTCTTCCATTATCTGTCCAGATGTGTTGAATAGATTTTCCAAATTGGGTCTTCAATAAAGAAAGGAAAGTCTTCAAATCGGAGAAAACTTGACCCTTAGACTATATAAGGAAAACCCATATGGCTCTAGAATAATCGTCCACGATAGTAAGCAAAAAACGAGATCCATCATGATGTTGTGTATAATAGGGTCCCCAAACATCAATATGAGGTAATGAAAAAGCACTATTTTCACGATTTTTACTTAGTGGAAAAGATGCACGTGATTGTTTCGCGAGTGGGCAAATATGACATTAGGGATAAGGAAACAAAGCACTATGCGCCATTCTGGAATGCAAAAGGAAACTTTTATTATCGGTAAGTCATATTACACAATGATTGTATATTTAAGGAAACACAAGATAAATCAAGGGTTCTTGGAAAGCTAGTCCAAAAAAATAATCCTTTAGAGAGATTACCCAAACCCATCAATTTGCCAGTCGAAAGGGTCTAAAAAAAAAAACAAATATCGACATCGAAAAGAACTCGGCAAGAATTTTCCTTACACGCTCTGGACACATAAATGAGGTTAAATTGGAAATCTATGACATAAATGACATTTTCAAGGGTAATTTGAGAATTGAGATTCATTGTCCCTATCATAGTGACTTGAGTAACATTTCCATTTTGTAATCGCACGAAAATAGGAATATTCAAATTTTCATGAATAGTGAAATAGAAACACTTATCGAGACAATATGGTCACTAACTCTTGAATCAATAATCCAAGCATTTCTTGAAATGAATCGGACAATGAGAAATACCTGAGAAACTACTCCTTTTGCTAGAAGTGTTCAATTTTTGCAATGCTTGCATAAGTTGTTCATATTGCTCATGTGTGATGGGTTGATCTAAATTTGGACCAGTTGAGCCAGTGACTTGGTAGGCTGCTATTGAAAATTCCTTTCCCTTTTTTTTCCCTTTTCCCTAGATTTATTATGCAACTTCCAGCAATTATCAATTATATGGTGGGTTGCTTACAATATTCACAAAATAATTTACCTTTCCCTTTTGAATTTGGCCCAAAATTCTTAGAAAACCGATTGCCGTTGGATGCTTTTATTTCGAACACTTGTCCACTGTCTGATTATGATGAAGGATTGATTGCTTTGGAGTCGTTCGATCGTTGCACACGATCTGGACCGTTCGTTCCAACCCTTTTAAAAGAACGTAGATCACTTCCAAACCCTAGCCCTTCTCTCCGCTCCTTCTCTCAGTCTAGGGTTCTGTGGCCCAACTCCCTCCTCTTGCGGCGAGTTGCAAGTGCGAGGCTCTTTGCTCCTTTCACATACTCCAGCGAGGTGAGTCGCCGGCTCTCTTCTTGCACGGTCAGTTGAAAGATGCAGCTGACCGACAATACTGTATTCATAGCTAAGATCTAGGATCTAAAGATCAGGTAAGAATCGTTCAAAATCAGAAGGAATTGAGTTACCTTCTCTCTGTCTTTCATCACCCTATACTGTTGTAAGGTCACCTCTGGCCCTTTAAGCTTTTCTTCCACTACTTCCGACTCATTGCAGAGCACTGATAGCCTATTGAAGCATGCTGTAATAGTCTTGTTTCCTTGCTTCAACTCTAAAAGTGCTCGGTGGAGCAAGAAAATTTTTTCTTTGAAAGTTCCAAACCCATTGGTTGTGCTTGCCCTGCTTGTGGTTGGTGGGCCGTTGTTGGGCTAGACGTTATCTCCATGAGTCTAAATTCCTAGTAATGAAAAATTTGGGCTTGGCCCATAATACATAGGGAATAGCAGCCACTGGCATGGTTGGTCCACGATGTGCTAGCTTGGAATGGGCTGCCACTATTAAAAATGGCTTGGGTTGGGCTAGCCTGGAATAGGCTGCCCTTGGGCTCCAATGACTTTAGCAGGTGCACTCAGGATGGAATCTTGGATTTCTGAAATTTGCGGTGTTTCCATCATTGGCGTACATTCTTTAGAAACTGATGGCTGATCTTCGGCCATAGTGATGGTAAAAAAATCCTTTCTTCGCTTGCTTTTATAACTTCAAGAAACTGATTCCTACACTGGAGTGCTAATGTTGTTTTGCTGGTTAGTGTGTCTCTTCCATCAGGCAATCAATGGTGCAGAAGCTAAGTCAAATGCACAAACCAGTGCTCTGATTCCATGAAAAAAAAGCAAGAAACCAAAGGAAATGAGATGAAAAGAAGATAGTTTGTGGGGAAAATTTTTTATATTTCTATTATTTATTGATTCAATGTACAGTGCTCCATATTATAGTATGAGGTGTGTACAAGAAAAAGGAAATAATGTATCCTATAAATCAATTGCAATATCAGATTGATCTCGATCGATTCAATATCTCGATCTCAATCCAAAATGGATATTGAACAATTCACGCATATCTTCCAATAGAAGGGTTCTGGAACAAAGCCCTTAAGCATTTACGGGAAATCTGAGTAGAAAATCACTTCACTCTTAGTTTGGTTCTGGCAAGACCCTCTATGATTTGGAACTGCTCAGATATGCCGAGATGTGTCATGAGAATCCACACGTGAGTGAGTAGCTCTCCTCCACTCCTAAGCTGCTGAGCATGATGATTCCACCGGCAATGAGACGCGGCGTAACACAACATTTCTATCCACACCTCGATCATCATCACTTCCCACCTGTTTCGGTTTCCCATCTCCAGTGATCGGAGTGATTCCGCGAGCCTGCACACATCGAACAGCAAGGACTTACTCCGATCTCCTTTTACATCAATCGGCGAAATCCGGGTATCCACCTCGAGCAGTTTCTTGCAGGCGAGGCTCTTGTTCCGTATATCTTTCCTTTCTTGGATGAAAGCCTCGGCCTTGGCGTAGGTGTTCGGGCAACATGAAAGGGCACTTCCTTAGTATGAACAACCTCTGACTGCTTCGCAATGTGAGTTACTGGCAGTACATAGATTCTTGTCATCGCTATCATCGTAGAGACAGAGATCTGTTGCAATGTGCCAGAGGATGATGCTCTGATCAAACTCCACCTCGATGCTCCATCCAAGCTTCTCAATGCACCCATATTTTTTTAGCACCCATTCACCTCTATAAGAGCATCACTCCTTGCGAAGTCTGAAATCCGCAGCGTTCGGTGACTTCTCCAAGTGCTGTTTGAAGACTGACTCCTTTAAATAATCTGAAACTGGCTCCATCTGATCATCTTGGTGGTCTTCTAGCTGTTTGTGTATCAAATTTAGGAGTCCACAGCACCTGACCGTCCGATCCTCCAAGCAAGAGGCTAACAGTTGTATTGCGCGACACAGTTGGACCACCTTTTGTTGATAGACAAAAAATGGAGGTGTGAAGTCAACCCCCTCATTTCTGCTCGTAAATTGTCATGCCTGCTCATCCAGAGCATTGTCCAGACGGATGGAAAGGAGCCCAAAAATCGCATATAGCTCAAGACCAATAGCTCCGACCAGCAAGATTAGACTGATTCCCACGCTAGCAGAAGAGTAGCCAGACAAATCAATCAGGCAGAAGGCTGTTAAAGCAGCAAGCAGTAGATGAAAAGCTGATCGATCGGAGAACACCACCCCCAGAAATGATGTACAATTGTTGGCTTTGGTGAAGAGCACATCATATATGAATCCGAGTTCCATTTCAATCACTTTGAAAGCATCTTCCCAGTTGCTTCTAAGAGTGGTTGGCTCTTCTGGAGATCCTCGAAACTAAGGATGAGATCGGCGAATAGGCGCTTGGAGATCAAGAAAAAGTCATAAGCAACGATCAATGCATCACCCTCTTGCATTAAGCGGCTATGTGGCATGACCTCGTGGTCAGAAGGAGCAACTCTAGGAGGTGGTATGACATTCAGAGATAGCTCGTACCCCTCGATTTCTTTCAAAGCGAATATTCCTCCATGAATTTTGAATAATTAGGGCCAGGGTCAGGATGTGGAAGGTATTGGGAAAATACGGCTTCGAATTGGGTAAAACAATGAAGTCGGATCTTTAAAGCAATCAAGTCAGACTTTGAGGCACGATATCCCTTTCTTTAAAGATTTATTTGCCCAACAATGTTACTAATAGTCACCAGCAAATTTCATCAAAGATACAACAAAGTCTCAAATAAGAATACTAAATAACAATTTTAGTATTTCTCCAGGGTCTCTCATGGAAAACAATTGGAAACAATGGTTGTAGTTTCTTTCGAAAGAAAACAAAATAATGAAAGAAGATGTTAGTTTGATCGCAAAACAAAAGTACTTATATCTATCTTTCGAATAAAGACATCTCTTCAAAAGGTTGCAAAAAAGAACAAGGGCAACCTTTCGGAAAATGTTGCAAAATGAACAAGGACGTCTCAAAGGTTACGTTGAAAAGACATAAAAAATTCGGAATTAAATAAATAATAAATAAAAAAATAACCGTAACTTTTTCGTGAACAATCGCATTGTTCCAACAAGACTTTATGGTTAATTTTCATAGAAATAAATCCGAATTTTCAATAAATAAAAATAATGATCATTGGTTAGTGCCAAATCTCGTCCTGGTGTGCACTTACATCTTTTCGCTGTAGGACAAAGCACCTCTTCATTCGTTTTATAAACAAACTACCAACAGAAAGAGAGATCTTCGAAATTGCTTACCGCTGGCCAATCTGAGAACCCAAGTTCTTTCACCATATGATCAACCCTGCAACAAATATCGGAATGGCTAAGAAATTTAGCTAAGTAGGCTTCATGGACCTGACAAAGATGTACAATGCCATGGCAACCTCGACAATTAGCCCGAGCAAGTGCCGAAGCCATAATTCATTATCTTCCAATGAGTACGCAGTAACTGTATCAGGGCCACCAAGGTGAAGGAGCAAAAATGGAGCCCAGATGGCCATTATTACGTACTCAAGATCTATGAAAGCATCGGTGCATTTGCCTTGGCTGCGTGAGAGGATGCCGAGGGAAATAATTGCTATTGAGTCCGCAGATAAATAGGGGAGCCATAAGACAAATGCAATTTTGTTCCCAGCTAAGTACTTTCTTCGGTTGCCTAAACCAACGAGGATAATCTGTAAAATGAGACTCATCAGAACAAGCAACCGCGACTCCCATTCCTCCCAGAGTAAGATTATGTCACGCCCCGAACCCCGAGCGCGTCCGCATCCCTCTCTGGTCGATAAAATTTTGCGACTTCCCAGGACTAGTGGCCGACCCTTTTTATTTTGTTGCACATGCGGAAGCAAAAACAAATCCCCTGACAGTAACCATTTCGGGATAGAAAAGCAGAATAATAATTTCATAAACAAACAAACATACATGCCTTTATAAACATATGCTGAGTCATGTACAAGAGTCTATGGTCAAAAGACTACAAAAGACTATTCTCCAAAAAGAAGCGGTCCTATCCGACTCATATTTCAGATCACCTCCTCTCTGCTCCACGTCCTCCACTCGATGACCCTGAAAGTGGTTATACAATAATCAGTGAGACAATGTCTCAGCAAGTCTATGCTCTAAACTTCGACTAAGAGGGAAAGACGCTAAGAAGCGTACTAACCACACAATCACAAATTTAACATAGAGGACTTACCTCGCCTCAGTTCCACCCTGCATGTCAGCATAGTTCATATCACAAACCAGAGCATCACTCAAGTTCAATTAATTGGAACACAATACTCAATTCATCATGCGTTCCTAGTTTTGATCTCGGCATATAGCACAGCCTACTTTCTGTTCGGCGATCTTCTGGCATTGCCAGGCATCGTCTCACCCCATTGAGCATGGCACGTCACTACGTCGACGGCTTTCCCGAAGGAGCATAGGGTCCAGAATCTACTATGACGGGCTTCCCTTTGTCTAGGGGTATCCCATATAGGGGTAACGTCTAGCTCAACAGCTCGGAACGATTTCTCTTAATCATCACTCAAATATGGCCTAGGGCACCGTGCATTGCACTCAAATGCTTCAATTAAAATGGTGAACCTGGCCTTTTTCTTCCTATTAGAAATATGCATGAAAATACTAACCTATGCCAAAATTATTAAATTAAATACCAATACGAACCCGGAAAATTCCCAAACTCTTCTAGATAAATAATACAATTTAATTAGCCTTAGCTAAACCATACTAACCACCTAACATGCTCAATTAAATAATTAAATCACTAATTTAATCTAACTAACCACCTAATTCCTAATTAAATAAATCTAAACACCCCTTAACATCATTAACCTACTAAGAAGAGTTTAGAGTATAAACTCACCGGTTAATTGCGAAAACTGGTTCACCGCGACGACGACGCGACGGCGGCCGAAATCTGAATTTTCGGCGGCGTCGGCGGACTTGGACCGGGCTTAAAACGGGCCCAACAAATCTCAGCCCAAATTGAGATTTGTTACTGACTTGGACTGGACTTGATCTGGGATTGGGCTTGCTTTTTGGGCTTTAAGGTCGCGGGCTTGACCGCTGAAAATGGACTGGCTTCAAGATGGGCTGTTGAAATTTTGTGGGCTTCAAATGTTGAAGAGAAGATGGGCCGATTTCTTGGGCTCGTGGACAGGCCCAACTGCTGGGCCGTTGAAAATCTGTTGGACTAGGCTTCAAGTGGTTGATTCCTTGGGCTACTGCTGCACACGGTTTGGAGACAGGGAAATTGCGAGCTGGGCCGAATGGTGAAGGGAAATGGAGAGGGATCGATGGGCTGCTGCAGGCGTCAATTCCTGGCTTCGCTGGGTGAAGACATAAGCGAAAGAGAGAGCGGCTTCGTTGATCTTCGGTGGCAGCGAAAGCGGCAGGGAAGCTGGCGTGGACTGAGCTTTGCTCGGTGGGGGAAAGATGGAAACGTGCGTGGCTCCGTGGGACGCGCGGCTTGGACGGCAGCTGCAAGAAGCAGCTTCAGTCGTGGCAACAGGAAACGGTAGGTGGCGCACGAAGGGAGCTGCTCGGTCAAAGATGCAACTTCGGTGGTGTTGATGTTGACCAAGGTTTGCTAGCTTACGGACAAGTGGCGTAGATGAAGGAAAGAAGAAATTTTTGGGTGAGTGGTGCTTCGGCAGAAGGGATGAGGGAATGCAGAGATCAAAGGAAAAATGAAAGTGGAGAGGTAAAGAGGAGATTCGGTTGTTTTGTGTAGGAGAGAGGAAGGACCGAGGATGCGAAGGGGGAAGGGACGGCGTGCAGAGGAAGTTTTGAAGAAACAAAGTAAAAGTCAATAAACCTATCCCCAAAATTAAATGCTTGGTCCCACCTAGGCCTTCATATTTATCCCTTATGACTCTTATTACTTTCTTGCAAGTAAATCCACCAATTGATCCAATTTTTGGCCAAAAATGCACCCCATTTCTTAGCTCCGAATTTCACACTTTGGTTTTCAATTTCTTCAACAAATTTCCCCAATTGGTATCCAAATTTGATGTAGAAAAAGCCCACATAAATTCTACAATTTCCCCTTCGCCAAGTAGCTCGGTTGGCAAGTTAGAAATCTCTTCAATTTGGCCAATCCGAATTTCCATTAATTTTCCACGACATCCGAATCAAATTTCTGTAAAAATCTCGGGATCTCCGAAAATTCTCGGAGGATGATTCAACATTGCTAAAATAGATCATGACATGACAGAACTTTCAATTTCTGAAATCGGGTTCAAATTCACGGTTAATTTCAATCCGATGCGATTTTAGCGTGACCTAGTCTACTAGGTAACTTTTAGGAATTTTTGGTGCAATTGACCAGTGATCGATTTATCTCGAGTCACAATGTACATCTCTGACACATTGGCGACTCTCGATTGTCGTGAAAATCTCGAGGTTTCAATTACAGACACAGGGTACCCAAAACGTCATAAAATCAATTTAGTACCGATCGATGAGAATTTTGCAATCAGGTGGAATCACCCACACTCTGATCACATATCTCGGTCGTATTGACCTATTTCTGATATCTGATCGATTCTGACAGTGTCGTAATGATCCTTGCAGACCAACACGGTCGAGCAGTCGATTCCTGGTCGAATTCTCAAGTCCATTGCCTTTAGATTCCTTAATTGTTTCCCCAGATAGACTAGTTATCTCATGAGTGATCAGCTCAGAGAATAGCACTATCGGCGTGTCGACGAAATGCTCGATTTATTTAATCGAAAACAAAATCTGAAAATTCAAAATTTTGTCACAACTCTTTCCCTCTTATAAAAATTTCGTCCTCGAAATTTAATCCTTACAAATCTTTAAGCAAAAAGGTGGAGGTATAGTCATCTAATCGACTACTCAGTTTCCCAAGTTGCTCCTTCAGTGCCGTGGTGTTGCCAGACCACTTTGACCAACGGGATGGTCTTGGTTCACAGGACCTGCTCCTTGTGATCCACAATCTGAACCGGGCTTTCAACGTACGACACTCTGTCGTCCACGTCCAATTCCTCAAAATTGAGTATGTGGGTCGGGTCAGGCTCATACTTCCTCAACATCGACACGTGAAAGACGTCATACACTTGTGCCAGCCTCGGCGGCAATGCAAGACGATATGCTAGGATCCCGATTCTTTCAAGAATCTCAAATGGACCTACGTACCTCAGACTCAGTTTTCCTTTCTTGCCAAAGCACGAAGTACCTCTCATCGGTGACACTTTCAAAAAAACGTGATCACCAATTTGAAACTCCAATGGCCTTCGACGCTTATCTGCATAGCTTTTCTGTCTACTCTGAGCGGTCTTTAACCTGTCCCTGATAATGGCAACTGCATCCATTGACTGCTGAACCAACTCTGGGCCTGTGATTTTCCGTTCTCCAACCTCATCCCAGCAAATCGATTGTTGACACCTAAATTTTCTCATTTTCATTTAGGATTTAATTGTGTACGGAATTAGAAATTAGTCATTTTAAAAACAAAACAAAAAAATAAAAATAAAAACAACAAAACAACAAAACAAACAAAAAAGAAAACAAAAACAGCAAAAGGAGAAAAAGAAAAGGTGGAAGGGGCCGGGCCGGATCTGGCCTTGGCCCGGCCCATGTCACCTTCTCCCCCCTCCACCTTCGCGTGGAACCCTAGAGCAGTGAGAGAGCAAGACAGAGAGGACAGGGGGCTCGGAACCGAAGAAGAGGGGAGGCACGAAGGAGAGAGGACAGCAACCCAGAGGAGAGGGAGAGAGGGAGAACCGGCAGCGGCTCCGCCCGGCGGCCGCTCGAAGCCTTCGCTGGGCCGACCGCCTCGCGGCGGAGCCGCTCGTCCGCAAGCACTGCGCCACCACTGCCATGCCCCATCTCGCCGAGCCACTGCGTGCCTCCGAGCGCCAACGCCAGTCACCGCTGAGTCCCGACGACGACAAATCTGAGCTGGTCGTCGATCCACCGCCGAGTGAGCCCCGCACCGGCCTGTGCCTCTGCGCCGTCATCTGCCGAGCCTCCGCTCGCCGCCCTCCTACCCGAGCACCAGATCTCAAGCCCCCACGACGCCGCCTCTACTCCTGCTTGTTGATCCTCGCTGAGCCACCTCACTTCCACCTGTCGTCGCCGCCGCCACAGCGGCTCGACTCCGTCATCGTTCCGCCAGCCATCGTCGTGCTCCGCCTCATCTACAACCCGTGAGATCTCGACGAAGCTGCTGCGGCCCCTGCTCGCTCGACGCCGCTCCTTAGCCGCGACCCAACACAGCCCCTGCAGCGCCTCTGCCTGCGACGCCGTCGTCGTCCCTGCTGCTGCTTCCGTCGTCTGCCGCCCACCGCGCCGCAGTCGCCGGCGTCCCGAGCGTCCTCCTTCAGCGCCGCAGAAGCCCCGGAGAGAAGGGCCACTCCAAAACCAGGTCTTGGCCGGGTTGGGCTAAAGTCACGAACCGAGTAGGGTTTGCTCACATCCGGGCCGGTATATTGGAGTTGGGTTTGGGCTTTTGGGCCTGTTTTGCTATGTGGGCCTGGTCTGTCTTTAAAAGAGATGAGAGTGGAATTCTTGGGCTGGGCCCAGGCTTGGGGCCCACTTGGGCCTACTGGACCGAACCCGGGTCCGGTCGGAGACCGGACCCGATCCGCGTCGATCGGGCCGAACTCGGGTCAGTTTGGACCAAACCGGACCGGTTCGCCCCTAAAAAATTATTATTTTATTAAAAAAACAATTTCGAAAATCCAAAAAATATTAAAAATTAAAAAACATTAAAAATATTAAAAATATTAAATTTTAAAAAACTTTAAAAACTTTAAAAATTAAAAAAAATGAAAAAATTTCGAAAATCCGAAAATGATGGGATTTGTTGAGGAATTGCTATGTTTTGTCTTTTCAGTGTGATTAGACAAACATTCATTTGCGCGTATATTAATTATGTCGCATGTATAATTTGCATATCTAATTATATTTAATTGCACGTGTTTAATTTTCTTGCAATTAGAATCTTGGTAGCTATGATTAGGATCTTGGTGGCTATGATTATTACTTTAATGACTGCGCACCCGCATGATCACCTCACATGTTAGTGGATATGTGTAAAATTAACCAAAACTGCCTGATAAAAATATTTTCTTTTAAAATGAACAAGATTAGGTACCGAAATGGCACTAATTGATCAATTAGTGTAATCAAGTCCCCGACCCTAGATTCTCTGGTTGCGTAGGAGGTGAGGTACACTCTCATGCCTCACTTGGTTTCTAGCCGACCCCAATAGACTAGTGGCGACTCCTTTTGTGCAAAATTCCTTAAGAATACCCTAACGTCACGCGGGGTATGGGCTTGGGAGAGCCCACGCCTAATCATGGGCCTTAGGCCCGTCCTTTAGGCAATACCCCTAAACCTATTCTCTCCCCCCGAGGGTAGGTCGCGACATCGATGTTCTGCACGCTCTGCCATACAACGCTTCAAAAAGTGCCATCTGAATGCTCTGTTGGTAGCTGTTGTTGTAGGCAAACTCAACAAGGTGAAGCTGTTCCTCCCAACTTCCCTTGAAATCCAGCACGCAAGCTCGCAGCATGTCCTCGAGGGTTTGAATTGTCCTCTCAGACTGGCCATCCGTCTGAGGATGATATGACGTATTGTACTGCAGCTTCGTTCCTAATACACTTTGCAGAGTTTTCCAAAATGCAGCTGTAAACCTCAGGTCTCGGTCTGATGTAATCGTCACCGGCACTCCATGCAGACGAACAACTTGACGCACATACAGATCTGCGTGTCTATCCAAATTGAGGTCCTTTTGAACTGCAATGAAATGAGCCGACTTTGTTAGTCTGTCGACCACTACCTAAATAGAGTCATTACCTCTCTGACTCCTCGGTAAGCCCGTCACAAAATGCATTGTGATATGTTCCCATTTCCAATATGGGATCTCAAGAGGTTGCAGAAATCCTCTCGGCTTACAGTGTTGAGCTTTAACCTGCTGACATGTCAAACACCTGGCGACATACTTGGCGATGTCCGCCTTCATACCAGACCACTAATAGTGTTGACACAGATTTTGATACATCTTTGTACTGCCAGGATGAATGCTGTAACTACTACGATGTGCTTCTGATAAGATCTCCTCTCTAAGATCTACATTGTCAGGTACAACCAAACGTCCTCAGAACCTCAGTGTTCCATCTTCAGAAATCTGAAAGTCAGCTTTTCTCTTATCGGTATCCTCTTGCAGGATCTTCTGAATATCAGGATTTATCAGCTGAAGTGTCTTAATTATTATTTGCACTTCCGGCTCAATTATGAGGGTGGCCATAAAATTTGAAAGGTGGTCTACCTCAAATTTAAAAATCGAATCTCGAGCTCTCTCGATTAAGTTCCACTCCTTCATCACTATATGAGCAACCGAAGACTTCCTACTTAGTGCATCTGCGACCTTGTTCTGTTTTACGGGGTGATACAGAATATCACAATCATAGTCCTTTAAGAGTTCCATCCAGCGACGCTGTCTCATATTCAACTCCTTCTGAGAGAATAAATACTTGAGACTTTGATGGTCTGTGAAGATCTGGAATCCTTCCCCACACAAATAATGTCTCCAAATCTTCAGAGCGAAAATAATCGCAACGAGTTCTAAATCATGCATCGGATAATTCAGTTCATGAGGTCTCAACTAACAGGACGCGTATGCAACAACTCTGCCATGTTGCATCAGCACACAACCCAATCCTCTAAACGATGCATCACCATAGATCTCGTATCCTCCAAGACCAGATGGTATGGTCAGGACAGGTGCGGTGGTAAGCTTTTCCTTAAGCTCTTGGAAACTACGCTCGCACTTGTCTATCCATATGAACTTCTCTTCCTTCTTTAAGAGTCAAGTCATTGGCGATGCTAACACTGAAAACCCTTCTACGAACCTTCTGTAATACCCTGCTAAACCCAGAAAACTTATGATCTCTCTTACTATCATCGATCTCGGCCTTGATTGATTCGCTTCGATCTTGCTCGGGTCCACGGAGATTCCTTCTCCGGAAATCACGTGACCTAGGAAAGCAACACAAGTCAGCCAAAACTCGCACTTGCTAAACTTAGCATACAGCTCATGAGTCCTTAGAGTCTGCAATACCAATCTCAAATATCCTTCATGTTCTTCTGGACTTCTTGAGTACACCAGGATATCATCGATGAACACGATTACGAACTGATCTAGGTACTCTTTGAACACTCAGTTCATCAGATCCATAAAAGCAGCTCGAGCATTCGTCAACCTGAATGGCATGACCATGAATTCATAGTGACCGTACCGAGTACGAAACGCTAACTTCGGTATATCTTCCATTCTGATTCTCAACTGATGATATCCGATCCTCAAGTCAATTTTTGAAAATATCGACGCTCCTTGCAACTGATCAAACAAGTCATCGATCCTTAGTAATGGATACTTGTTCTTGATCGTCACCTAATTGAGTTGTCGATAGTCAATGCACAGGCGCAACGATCCATCCTTCTTCTTCACAAATAGAACTGGTGCTCCCCAAGGTGATGCACTGGAACGTATGAATCCCTTATCCAATAACTCTTGCATATGCACCTTCAGTTCTTTCAATTCTGATAAAACCATCCGATAAGGAGCCTTAGAGATTGGCTCTGTCCCGGGGGCTAACTCAATCACGAACTCAATTTCTCTTTCTGGCGGCAAACCTGGCAATTCTTTCGGGAACACGTCTGGAAATTCTTGGACCACTCCTATGTCCTCGATCTTCAGCTTCTCAACTGTCGTATCCACGACAGTTGCCAGGTAACCTTGACAACCCTCGTCAAACAACCGGGTTGCCTCTAGTGACGAGATTAGAGTAATCAAGGGTCCTCCTCGACTTCCAATAAACTTGAAACTTTCACCCTCTAACGGGTTAAACTAAATCGTCTTGCGATAACAGTCTAGCTTAGCTCGTTGCTTGGTGAGCTAGTCCATGCCAATTATCATCTCAAAATCATACATGACTAGGACTATCAAGTCTATCTTCCCCTCTCGCTCACCAATCGCTAATGTGCAACCAGGTCAACCCACTGTAACTAACACCTTATCCTTTAATGGTGTCGATATACTGACCACTAACTCCAACAATTCAGGAATCAATCCTACTAGCTTAGCATACTACTCAGCTATAAATGAATGCGTTGCACCGGGGTCAAATAAAGCATAAGCAAAATGGTCGTTCAGTGAAACAGTACCTGTAATCACATTAGGCGCATCCTCCGCCTATCCTCTGGTGACTGCATAAGTCCTTCCTTGCAATGGAGGCCTGAGTGGTCCACCCTGCTGTACAATCGGTGGCAGGAGTCCTCGATTCTGATTCATCTGTGGTGGTGGTGGCAACTGCGGTGGTCCCATCGGTCTTTTGGGACAGTTCCTAGCCAAGTGACCTTGCTGGCCACACTCATAACATGCACCCGGCCTAGAGTGGCACGGGGCCGACCCATGTCGTCTTCCGCAGAAGCAACACTCACCATTCTGTCTCTGAGCAGACTTTCCTATTCCACCATTTCTATTGTGTGGAATGGGATAACTTCCTCCAGGCATAGGTCTCTTCCCAAACCTATTCATATCTTGGTTAAAGCCAAACCGCGACCCAGATGCGGCGGCTTGTTCGTTCAGATTCTTCTTTATCAGCTGAGCTCGTCTGTATAGCTTGTTGTAATTCTTTATATCAAAAGGCACCAATGGATTTTTCAACTCTGGTCGGAGGCCATCCAAAAACCTCATTACCTTCTCCTTAGGATCTTCAATTAATCTCGGAGCGTACTGTGATAACTCGGCGAACTCCGCCTCGTACTGGTCCACAGTCATTGGACCCTGACGAAGGCGCAAAAATTCCGCCATCTTCAATTGCTTGGCACAATTGGAAAAGTACTTGCCATTGAATGCTCTAACGAAGATGTTTCTCACCAGAACGACACCTTCTGGGAAAACCTCTTCTCTAGTGACTCTCCACCAAGTACTTGCAATCCCCTGCAGTTGATATACTACAAGGGTGACCTTCTCTTCCTCAGTGCACCTCAGCAGTGCAAAAGCTTTCTTTAGTTCCTGAATCTAGAGGGTTGCAGCCTCGGGATCTCCTGTCCCTATGAACTTGGGCGGTTGCAATTTCAGAAACTGCTCAACGAGCTTATGGATTGGTCTCTCGTTCCCCTGTGGAACTTCAGCAGGTGCGGCAGCGGCAGTGGTAGCTTGATTCTGGGCCTGCTGCCCCATAAGATTTCCGATAATCTAAAGCGCCTGCATGATCCCGTCCATTCTCGAATCACTAGGGGCTGCTACCCCAGCACCAACCTGCGGAACCGGCTGCAGTGCTGCTCCACTTGCACTGGCCTCAGCCTGCGCTCTACCACGGCCACCTCGGGCATCGCCTCTTGTCGGCGTCCTTGCCCGAGTCACTGAGGATAAGGTCCTCTGCCTAGGAGTTCTCGGCTCCTGATCACTCATGTTGTAGATCTTCTACAAAACCTATTTCCAATTCCATACCGAATTAGAAACTGAGTGATTACCACAACCAATTTACCAAACAACTATCAATCACATGCATCAGCATAAAATAAAGGCATTTCCTACTAACTATCCCAAGAACCCATCACACCTTATCACTCCAAATACAAACCTGGCCCTAACACCATAAAAAGGGGATGTCACGCCCCGAACCCCGAGCACGTGCCCATCCCTCTCTAGTCGATAAAATTTTGCGACTTCCCAGGACTAGTCGCCGACCCTTTTTGTTTTGTTGCACATGCGGAAGCAAAAACAAATCCCCTGAAGTAACCATTTCGGGATAGAAAAGCAGAACAATAATTTCATAAACAAACAAACATACATGCCTTTATAAACATATGCTGAGTCATGTACAAGAGTCTATGGTCAAAAGACTACAAAAGACTATTCTCCAAAAAGAAGCAGTCCTATCTGACCCATATTTCAGATCACCTCCTCTGCTCCAGGTCCTCCACTCGATGACCCCGAAAGTAGTTATACAATAACCAGTGAGACAATGTCTCAGCAAGTCTATGCTCTAAACTTCGACTAGGAGGGAAAGACGCTAAGAAGCATACTAACCACACAATCACGCATTTAACATAGAGGACTTACCTCGCCTCAGTTCCACCCTGCAGGTCAGCACAGTTCATATCACAAACCAGAGCATCACTCAAGTTCAATTAATTGGAACATAATACTCAATTCATCATGTGTTCCTAGTTTTGATCTCAGCATATAGCATGGCCTACTCTCTGTTCGGCGATCTTTTGGCATTGACAGGCATCGTCTCACCCCCATTGAGCACAGCACGTCACTACGTCGATGGCTTTCCCGAAGGAGCATAGGATCCAGAATCTATTGCGATCGGCTTCCCTTTGTCTAGGGGTATCTCATATAGGGGTAACGTCCAGCTCAACAGCCCGGGACGATTTCTCTTAATCATCACACGATCACTCAAATATGGCCTAGGGCACCATGAATTGCACTCAAATGCTTCAATTAAAATGGTGAACCTGGCCTTTTTCTTCCTATTAGAAATACGTATGAAAATAGTCGTGTGTGGATACACGGTCAACTCAACCCAGAAAAATTGATATTCTTCCTTTTTAAAATTTCACTATTTTATATAGTATATAAAACCATTTTCAGTGTTAAAATTCAACACTCGGGATTTTCTGAATAAATATTGAAAATTCACAATTTTTAGAATTTAATACCAAAAATCCAATCATCACTCAATTTGCATAATTTAACACTCAATTGCAGAAACTAACCACACCATTGCAATCAACACGAAATTCCAGTCACCGGCTATCCCGACCTAATTTTCGGAAAATTAATTAATAATTAATTAATTTCGAAAATTAATTAATTAATTCAATTTAATTTCTAAAAATACTAACCTATGCCAAAATTATTAAATTAAATACCAATACGGACCGGAAAATTCCTGAACCGTTCTAGATAAATAATACAATTTAATTAGGCCTTAGCTAAACCATACTAACCACCTAACATGCTCAATTAAATAATTAAATCACAAATTTAATCTAACTAACCACCTTATTCATAATTAAATAAATCTAAACACCCCTTAACATCATTAACCTACTAAGAAGAGTTTAGAGTATAAATTCACTGGTTAATTACGGAAACCGGTTCACCGCGACGACGACGCGACGGCGGCCAAAATCTGAATTTTCGGCGGCGTCGGTGGACTTGGACCGGGCTTAAAACGGTCCCAAAAAATCTCAACCCAAAGTGAGATTTGTTACTGACTTGGACTGGACTTGATCTGGGCTCGGGCTTGCTTTTTGGGCTTTAAGGTCGCGGGCTTGACTGCTGAAAATGGACTGGCTTCAAGATGGGCTGTTGAAATTTTGTGGGCTTCAAATGTTGAAGAGAAGATGGGCCGATTTCTTGGGCTCGTGGACAGGCCCAACTGCTGGGCCGTTGAAAATCTGTTGGACTAGGCTTCAAGTGGTTGATTCCTTGGGCTACTGCTGCACACAGTTTGGAGACAGGGAAATTGCGAGCTGGGCCGAGTGGAGACGGACCGAATGGTGAAGGGAAATGGAGAGGGATCGATGGGCTGCTGCAGGCGTCAATTCCTGGCTTCGCTGGGTGAAGACACGAGCGAAAGAGAGAGCAGCTTCGTTGATCTTCGGTGGCAGCGAAAGCGGCAGGGAAGCTGGCGTGGACTGAGCTTTGCTCGGTGGGGGAAAGATGGGAACGTGCGTGGCTTCGTGGGACGCGCGGCTTGGACGGCAGCTGCAAGAAGCAGCTTCGGTCGTGGCAACAGGAAACGGCAGGTGGCGCACGAAGGGAGCTGCTCGGTCAAAGATGCAACTTCGGTGGTGTTGATGTTGACCAAGGTTTGCTGGCTTACGGACAAGTGGCGTGGATGAAGGAAAGAAGAAATTTTTGGGTGAGTGGTGCTTCGGCAGAAGGGATGAGGGAATGCAGAGATCAAAGGAAAAATGAAAGTGGAGAGGTAAAGAGGAGATTCGGTTGTTTTGTATAGGAGAGAGGAAGGACCGAGGATGCGAAGGGGGAAGGGACGGCGTGCAGAGGAAGTTTTGAAGAAACAAAGTAAAAGTCAATAAACCTATCCCCAAAATTAAATGATTGGTCCCACCTAGGCCTTCACATTTATCCCTTATGACTCTTATTACTTTCTTGCAAGTAAATCCACCAATTAATCCAATTTTTGAAGCCAAAAATGCACCCCATTTCTTAGCTCCGAATTTCACACTTTGGTCTTCAATTTCTTTAACAAATTTCCCCAATTGGTATCCAAATTTGATGTAGAAAAAGCCCACATAAATTCTACAATTTCCCCATCGCCAAGTAGCTCGGTTGGCAAGTCAGAAATCTCTTCAATTCGGCCAATCTGAATTTCCGTTAATTTTCCGCGATGTCCGAATCAAATTTCCGTAAAAATCTCGGGATCTCTGAAAATTTTCGGAGGATAAGTCGACGTTCCTAAAATAGATCGTGACATGACAGAACTTTCAATTTCTGAAATCGAGTTCAAATTCGCAGTTAATTTCAATCCGATACGATTTTAGCGTGACCTAGTCTATTAGGTAACTCTTAGGAATTTTTGGTGCAATTGACTAGTGATCGATTTATCTCGAGTCACAATATACATCTCCGACACATTTGCGACTCTCAATTGTCGTGAAAATCTCGAGGTTTCAATTACAGACACAGGGTACCCAAAACGTCAGAAAATCAATTTAGTGCCGATCGATGAGAATTTTGTAATCAGGTGGAATCACCCACACTCTGATCACATATCTTGGTCGAATCGACCTATTCCTGATCTTTAATCGATTCTGACAGTGTCGTAATGATCCTTGTAGACCAACACGGTCAAGCAGTCGATTCCTGGTTGAATTCTCAAGTCCATTGCATTTATATTCCTTAATTATTTCCCCAGATAGACTAGTTATCTCGTGAGTAATTAGCTCAAAGAATAGCACTATCGGCGCATCGACAAAATGCCTGATTTATTTAATCGAAAACGAAATCTGAAAATTCAGGCTGTCACAAGTTAAGCTTTCAAAGAAGCTATTAGATGCCATTCCCTCTATGAAGACCAATACCTGGACAGTTGAAGATTTCAGACTAGATGTATGAAAAATCTTATGGATGTCATAGTTAACCATACAAATCAAACCATAGATAAGGTCCTTACTCAACATAGACACTATATTTTTGGAAGTCAGAGCTGTCATCAACTGAGGATATCATGTGCCAAACTTTTAATGAGAACATAATTTCTGATATATGTATTAAAAAACTGACCTTTGATAAATAACATTAGGGCAGCATCTAACCCATTGAACTGTCAGTCTTGATTCGCTGGCTCACTGGCATTTGGTAGCCCTTTGCAATTTTATGGTTATGCCACAAAAGCGTCACCAAGCCGAAACAAGGAAGCTTATGGAGCTCTTCAATTTCCTAATTGGAAGCATTAGCTGGATAAATTCCCCTTCGTAGCTCATTCTTGTGGCTCAAAGCTTAATCACTTCTCCATTGCAGAAGCTTTCAGAAAACCAACAGTAACAGTAACCCTGCCCCTCCCTCTAACGCATGTGCAGAACTCATCTTCAAAGTTGACGCTTAGACTGATAGTTGCAACGAACTCTATGTGAGAATGGAAGCTGCAAAAAGAAAGAACAAGTATCGTGTTTTGACTTAAAAGTTAATGCAGATGGTATAGCCACCCAACATAGAGTGAAGTCTTTGGATTCTTATCTTCATCGTTCTTGAGAATGCCAGGTGGGAACCATTATTACGTTTGACTCGAAGTCAACACAGATGGCATAATAACTCAAATTATCTAAAGCCCACCGTATATTATGATAAAATATAGAGTGAAGTTTTTGGTTTCTTATCTTCATCATTCTTTACTCATCTTCATTTCTGGGTGGAAAATCTTTCGCTTCATATCCTGTCACCATGATTGTTCTTTTTCTCATACTTGGGTTTTTGAAACTGCTTTGAACACGGTTCGGTGATCGCAAATGAGCAATCTTCAGCAAGAGGAAAACGTAACCACCAGAACAAGTGCAGCCATGGAGCCCCTGTTACCGGAAAGGGAAGGAGGCGCAATAGAGCATCGTAACTTCAGAGAAACGCTCAGAGTTGTCGCAGACCTTATAGTCGGTGAATCGGCTCTTCTTAGAGGATCGGAAAATCAGTTCATAGAAGCAGAAAAACACCTGAGGGAATTGCATTTGATGCTGACGGTTGCCGAAGGCATGAGAGTAGATCCAACGCAGCAGGCTCTACTGGGGGAAATGCGAAAGCTTCTTACCAACGCGAGTCATGTTGTTAAAGCTTTTATCACTGAAAGGAGAAGACAAAGCGAAAGGAGTTGCTTCAGGAGGACAATTTTCTTCTTCGGAGACATGATTGCCAGGCATAGATTTCAAGATGAAGTAGAGAAGATCCGGCCTTGTCTGATGAGTATCAAGTCACAAGGAACCTCAATTGGCATTAGACCAATTGACTCCAGTGAAGACATTCAGTCAGCAGCTCTGGGGCGAATTCTTTCTAGGAGTAATCACGAAGAGATCGTTGATATTGGCGTTCTAGAGCTCAATTACAGGGTCATAAAATCAAGGCTGATGGCCAGGGCCCGCTCCGGTGCAAAGCAAAGTGTGATCTCAATAGTGGACAAGGGAGGAGTAGGCACAACTCTCGCTCGCAAGATATACAATGACGGTAAGATCAAAAGTCTTTTCCCTTGTCAAGCTTGGATCACTGTATCTCCGACATCTGTACCTCAGACCTTGTTGCACGATATAAGCAATCAAGTTGAGGCAAGACTTCAGGTGACAGATCAACGGACTCTAGCTAAAAGTCTACATGATTTCTTAAGCTCTAAGAAGCATCTTATAGTCCTGGATGATTTGCGGATGACTGAAGATTGGGACATTTTACGCGAGGCTTTTCCAAAGTCTGGCAAAGGGAGTGGGATAATAGTCACTACTCGCGTGAGAGCAGTGGCTTTATACACCAATCCAAATAGCCCTCTGTTGGATGCAAATTACGCAACCCCAAGATCTCCATAACTAGAACAAAAACATGTATAATAGATCAGAAAGATTTACGCACCTGTTTTAGGATCCATTGTATTTGAAGCAGAAGCGGAAACACAATGTTCCACGCGCAAGTCATTCTCCTCTATTGCCCTCCGTATCACTGGCTCAATGAGGCAACCCCCCTCACGTTTAGTGTTAGGTAAACACTCCTTAGGTGAGGATACATGTGAGAATTAGGGTTAGAGGAGAGACTTGAGCACTATTTATAGAGTTTCAAACCAACCGGTCCTCTCATTACGGGCCAGCTCAACTCGGCCCACACACTAAATGTACCCATATTAGACTAATTAAGAAACCTTCTATCTCACCTTAGACCAAACCCCGTAAAACGATAAACGTTAAACGGTAAATTACAATATCAATTAATATAGTCCATAATTAGAAAAACTCTTACATTCTCCCACTTTGACTATATTAATTGAAATCGTACTGTATGTGCGCACATTGGTCCAGAGATAATTTTTAATAGTCAATCATATCCCATAAAGTCTTAAACACGGAATCATGGCGGTAACTGCATGTATACACACAGAGCCTTCCATGGTCACGAATGTTTTCAACTTTATTGATATGGATTCAATATTAGGGGTGTGCAACCGAACCGGGTCAACCCGGTTCGGCCCACCCGGAAAACAGGGTCGGGAACCGGTTCCGGTTGAAACCGGTCCGGGAACCGGTTCCCAAAGTTCAGACCCTGTTTGAACCGGTCCAGGAACCGGTTCCGAGGGAATACCCACCCGGGAACCGGATCGACCGGACCGGTTTGGGAACCGGTTTTTGGGCCCCAAAACAAAACCCTAGTCGTTTCTAAATTTCTATCTTTACTCCTTTACTCTCAGTCTCTCACGCAGCACGCTCGTCTCTCTCAGCCTCTCACGGTCTCACCTCCGCCGATCCATCCGAGCGGAAGCAGCATCACCTTCCTCCAGATCAGCGCCCCCATCTTGGTCCGGCCATCCTCGCCACCCCGGCGCCGTCGGCCTCGCTGCTCGAGAAGGTTGGGTGCAAGACGTTCGCGGGCCTCCTCGTCTCGACACCGGGGTCGACTCCTCACGGGTGGCTAGCACGGTGCTCAAGTCCACCCCCGTCGCGATCTTCACCGTCGACAACGTCCTCCTCCCCGCCGAGCTGTTCGGCAAGTCCCGTCCCCGCGCCGGCGCCGTCGCTGGTAAGCACGATTTTTACTCTTCGTCTTGAGCTGCCGGCTAATTAGTTCTACTTACCCCCGCGCCGGCGCCGTCAATGTTTGCTCTTTTGATTCGTTCTTGTATTGCAAGTCTGGTGTTTTTTTTTCTCGGTGGGACGAATCTTGAGAATTGGTCAGGAGTTGAGCGAACGAGCATTTGAGGTTATTGTGAATCACAGTAGTTTGTTTCATCCTAATAGTTTGTTTCAATGCTGTCTAGCAGCTGATCAATGACAAAAATGCACACACACATGAGAGATATGTATAGTTATTACACTTGCTGGACTTCACTGGGTGTGGTGATATAAGATAGTCAATATACCCCATAGGATCAACTAAGTGGTTAAGGGCATACTTATATGTGTGAATCTGGCACGCCGTACAAGTTTGATTCCCACACCACTGAGTACAAACATTTTCAGGGGCTTGCCTACCTAAGGTCCTAAGGTGGGTGCCTCAATCCTAGTTATAAAAAAATATAAGAGTGATTACCTAGGAGGAGCGGTAAGAAGCTAGCACAAACTTTGACAGATCAGAATATCTGCTTGAGAATCCATGTTGTTTCAGTGAAATAGGATAGTTTTAGTTCATTGGAGCCTGTCTTCCTATCCTCTGGACAAGATTATTGTTTTAGCTTTGTGACAGACGTGTTAATTCCGCAAATTTTCTGTCATTCATGAATTTCTGCAGTGTAATTCTTGCCATTAATCTTCTAGTTCCCCCATCAAAAAGTTCATGTGAGTTGAGTGGAGAAGAACACGAAATTTTTGAGGAAATGTCGCGGCCTCTCTCTCCTCTCTCTCCTGATTCTCGCTCTAAGCTGTTGGGTGATTATCTAATGATTATCACAATTTGTGATGATGCGCGTTCGCGATGGATGGTCGAGTGGTCACTGATGAATACGATGAGTTTGAACGGGCCATCTTCGCTGGTATTCTATTTTGAGGAAATGCTGAGAATTGTAATTCCAAGCAAAGAGCAAAGCATGTGAAAGTGAATGCTGTAAACTTTGTTTGGTTAGCAGGATTCTCTTTTAAGAGATGTAACCAATTATGTTGTAACTGAAAAGTTGGTTGATTTGATAGGAGAAAGAGATGACAGATAGAAAACGGACGGAGCTATTTTTTATGCCAGATTACCAATGCTTTTGGCTGATTAATTCTTTTTAAACTGAGTTTATCAGAATTTACACATGTTTGGACATACTACTAAAGACTCAGATTTCGTCGATTCTTGTCTTTGACTATCTCACATGCTTTCAATTGGCACGAGTGCCTTGGATTTGAGCATCAGACAAAATGCAGGGTTGCTCTTTTTGTGGGCTGGCTAGGTCACTTCTTGCTTTCCTTAGTTTATAGGTGGCTGCTTTTTTCTCGGTGGGACGAATCACTGATTGGTGATATGTGATTATTTTTTAGAAATGATCTTTCTTGGCTCTTCTATTCCAGCGACCCATCGCTCCCGAAATCCAGTGGAAGCTAGACCCCCCGCGCTCGCCGGAAAGGAAGTGGAGCGAAAGAGAGATTTCTGCTCCCTCTCGGACCTTTCTTCACTGAAGCATCGAGACTCCAAGAACAAGAATACTCTTCTGCATACTCTTGATTGAACCTACGACGTCGACTCCAGTCCAATCTTCGGCCGCCGCAAACATTCGAATCTCCGTCAACCGAGGCGCCTCCACCTCTGGTCGCTTTGAGCTCAGCCCGGGACTCCTTTTTGTAAGGTCAGCAGCTGATCGCGGCTGCAATCGCACATCATCAAGGTAAAATTGTTACTGTTTGTGTGAAAATCGGCCACGATTGAGGTTCTATTAAGGATTTAAGCTTGCTTTTTTAACATCGTGGTTTCTTCTTTTGGTAGGATTTGAAATGGTGTATTTCTAAGAAATCTAGTTCTTTAGCATTCTTAATTCAAAGTCCTCTGTGGTTGGCATAGAAAGTATGTTGGATGAATTTTTAACCATTATTTTTCTGGCCATGCAAAATTTATACCTTTGAAATCTTGTCACGGTTTGGCTGCAGGATGAGATGTTAAGACAGAGATTCATGGTTTATAATGGAGTTAGCTCAATTGATACGTCAGTAATAGCTACTGAGTACATGCCTGCGTGTAAATGGCTTCAGCATAGACTCCAAGCTCATGAAGTGATGATGCTGAGCACTAAGATTGAAGATGGGATCAGTTTAGATGACCGAGAAGTGAAGAACAGAGTTCCTCGTATAGCATTAGGTTGAGTAAAATTTTGAAGTTATCCTTTGTGTATTTCGTCCTTTACTTCTTCAAGGAAAGTTAGATTGTATGCGGAGAAAAACGGAAAGGGAAAATCAAATCGTAGGTCTTTGAAGTCTTTCTCGATCTTTAGTAGTTATGAGCGAACTAAAATCCTTTCTTGAGCCATCTGTTAAACTTGATACAGCTGGTGAAGTTTGCTTACTGCAGTTTACTAGCAAGATGTGAAATGTGCACGTTCAGAAAAATTTTGCAAAACAGGTTCCAATATAAACAGGGTCAACCCTGTTCCCGGACCGGAAAAACAGGGTGGGTCAGGAACAGGGTCCAATGCAAACAGGGTAGGGAACAGGGTCCAAAAAAAGAGAACCGGTTATAACAGGGTCGGGAACAGGGTCCAGGTCTAGACCCTACCCACCCTGGACCCGATCACCCCTATTCAATATGGTAGTGTGTCAAATGGATAACATCTCTCATAGAGAAATCTCATTTGTCAGTCACCATTCTCTTACCTTAAGCGTCACAAAAACTTGTGCCACTAGAGAATGTCCATTCTCTTACCTTAAGCGTCACAAAAAACTTGTGCCACTAGAAAATGTCTTATGGTTCCAATGAACCCACATATGTCTTATCTTTACGGTTAACCTTTCTTTATGTATAACAAGACATATGCACAAGGCTAATAACTGGATGCCCCTAGCCTTCACTCAAGGTTTATACAGTACCTTGAGACTTTATCAATATGTATTCAACATAACAACACATTCAAAAATATTTTATTGAATGCAAAAGTTGATACATATCAAACCGTTACAAAGTGTAACGAACACAGATGTGAACTTTATTAGAGTAAAGCCAAAATAGCTCCCACTAAACAACAGCATCTCATGATGCTCCTAGGCCCATGCTAATGACATGTCATTCAGATACACATGGGCGTAGGCCTTTAGTTAGTGGATCTATAATCACATCATCTATAGAATTATGTTATATTATAACGTCACCTTTTTGTACCGTTTTTTTATGGTCAAAAATTTTGACCACCATATATTTAGACCCATTAAGACCTTTGTTGTTAATACTACAAATTTATTGTCTCAATACAACCGTATGGGCCTATTCATAAAATTAAAAACGGTTAACTCTTTAATGAGGTTCCGGAGCCTAATAGCCCAAGTAACAACCTAAAAGAATGTTATTAACACTGCTTACATAATAGAAGATGACAAAGAATTTTATTTACTACACTTTATGCTAACATAAATATGTATTATGTTATTGATATCTTGTCATCATAACAGATAACAAAATTTACATCTAATTACCCTATTAACTGCAAGAATTAAACATGTCTGTAAATTAGCATATAATCTCTTGTTCTTTTAAGTACCTCAAAACCTTCTTGGCAGCAACCCAGTGATCACATCCTGAATTTGACTGATATCTGCCTAAAAGTCTCGTCATAAAGACGATATTTAGTCTAGTGCAAATTCGAGCATACATTATACTTTCAACTGCACTGACACAAAGTACACCATTTAACTAGATTTTCTCAATATCTAAATAAAGACAATGTGATAGATTCAATCCATCACCCTTAACAACAGGAGCAATTCATGGCTTGCAATGATGTATATTGAATATTTCCAATATACAATTAGCAAATGTCCTCCGAGAAAATCTAAAATAATATGGCAAAAACAATCCTTACAGACCTCAGTACAAAGGATATAAGATGTCTCAAGGTCACAACTTGTAAACAAAAAAAAAATTATGTACATAAAGTATGAGAAAAAAATAAATTTCCTCCCACTGACCTTGCAGTATATTGAATTACTTTGTTCCCAATTGAACAAAATAACAACACTACGAAACTTTAATAATATTGTCTAGAAACTTGCTTAAGACCATGAATTAAGACTTTTCAGTCTACACACAAGTTTACTTGAATTTGCTGCAAAATCATCAAGTTGCACTATATAGATTTTGTATCTATTTGACGTAACTTCATATCAAAATAAATTATTAATGCCATGTTCACTCTGAAAGAATCTTTTAAAGAAATAATAGAAAGAAATATTTATTTTTCACTATAAACTATCCACCCCTCTTTCAGAGTGAAAACATTATTATTATTTTTTTATGGCATCTAATCACATACTTAACCAAGAACAAGAAACGACATTTATATAAGTTGCTAAAACAACCATGTAGTAGATATTATAATCATGCTCTCACAAATAGACTATATAGTTTGATGGTATAACTGATCATCTTTCCCTAACAAATCTCCTCAATAAAGCTGCAACCACTTCATTCTGCACTTGAGAGGTTTAAGAAATTTCATTATAAACTATATTAAGAATAGTACCTTAAATCTCAACAAATTTAGTCTATGGTACAGGAGATTCCATAATTATCTATATAGGTAAAGACAAAAACACAGTAATCTCCATCATACTATTATCTTTAATAGTCCGAAAGCAAACTATCCTCTACAAATACGTCGATCTTTAGAAACTTTAGAGTATGTGATTCTATAATTCTTGTATCTTCTTAAGGGTCATAAAATCAATACCCCTTTAACAATCTAGATAAGTTACAAAATAATTCCGAGTGGATTTGAATTGCAACGCACTTAAAATTGGATTAGATAATCTCACTTCCATAACACCTCTAAATTTAATATGATTCAAGTAGTCTATCCCAGTCTATAACTCAAAAGAAGTTTATGAAACAACTTTGATAACAGACACCTTTTGTATTTGAAAAAAGTTGCTTTCATAATATTAGTCCACAGAAGATCGAATAAATTAGTATTACTTACCATACTCATCACCATGTTCATTATGGTGCTTCATGCCTTTTAGCCAAATCTTCTTGTTAGGATTTTCAAGCATAGTAATTAAATTACCACCCCAGAATTTACCAAGTATTTGACAAAAGACCCTTTAAGTAATTCAGTATGGTCATACTTGCCAAAATACTTACCGCTACTATTAGGCCTGACAACCTTCAAGACTAATTTTTAACCAGTTTATTCTTTATCATGGCCATTTTCCTCAAATAGAAAACTTTTGGAAACAACCTTTTAACCATATACGAGATGTATATGTCATTAGGATTTAAACACAATCTTTGCAGATGTATCCTAATTTCGATATCAGACAAGACATAATTACAAGCAACTAAGGCTTCCATCATCTTATAGCAGTGCAGTCCGCAAGCAAACCTCTTTTCAAGTGTTTTAGAATGGAACGCTTCATGAACAGTAAGCAAATTCAATTGCTCTTTTCTCAAGCAACAAATCATATGTCCACAACTTAAATTTGAAGCAGTAAAAACCTCAATAATAGTGGAGTTATAAATTACAGAAAAGGTGACTGAAAAACAAGTAATGTATATAATTAGCACCGCGTGAGCACCGTGTAACTTGACGTACAAGTACACATTCAGAGAGTTACTCACATAATCATATAATCACCTTTGGGCAGAATACATGACATGCAGTTGTACACTCCCCACATGATAGCGGTTATAAGAATATATTCTAATTATTCGTGAATTCATCACCTTTGGGTATATGAATCACTAGAATCAGTCACTCCTCCACCACACCATCATGTATCCCTCCATGAACTAATACACAATCACCTCCTTTGGGAGTATGACTACGCATTAGACTAGGAGACATCCCAATCATCATACAAGACCGAAATTTCTCAAACCCAATCAAGCGTGCCACTTTGGCGGTCACTACTCAATTGAATCCTTGAAATTCTCTCATATCAGGGATATAAACTTTATTTCTCACATACACCATATACATGTGATTTTAACTTTAGTGATAGGGGCAGCATATCACCAAAATCACATATCATGCTAATTATATTGCTTTATTCATTAATAAAATCTTTCTTATACATATATATATATATATATATATATAGTGAACCTGAAAGACAGATTCCAATGAGATCAACGATCACAACAACACAAGAAACTTCTCATAACATAGAAGTAAGCATCTCTTGTGCACCCCGATTATTGATTACTAAAACAACATAAAAAGAATGCTGATCTAGAATATCTCTCACAAAATAGCATCAATAGTAATACATGGTACAGCAAATCGACAAGCTTGACAACTTATCCATTATCACTCATGAGTTCATAAGGCAAAAAATAACTCCAAGGCCAACAACTGATTTATTATCCAATTTTTAAGTAACAAATTATCATTGTAATCAACCAATGGCCTATTAATTGAATCAAACCAGAGAACCAAATATCTAAAATTTAACAGTAGATACTATTGCTCTGCGTAAATGTTATCATACTCCTTAACCATAAAAAATATTCAACTTGATAGACATTAACAAGTGACCAGATGAGTTCATGTACAATATGCAATAACTTAATTGACATGCATTACCCACATTCAGCAGATGTGTTAATCAATACAATCAGTTTGGTCATGAGTTCTTAAGACGTCCATCATTCAAAGATTACCAGTGTGTAAAGGAGTATACTTAAACAACAAAAATTTCAGAATTAATACATAGCTCAATTACTATCCCATAATGGTTGTATCTCATTAAGTCAGCTTTAATTCACAATAAAGTTTAATTTTTATTAATGAATCACACCATTATAATGTTTATGTGATAACATACCTGTAACCCAACACTTATATTTCCAAAATCAGAGAAAATATAAGAAAAATACGCAAAAATACACTAAAAATACACGTATTTAGGATTCCGTATGTATTTTCACATCCATAAAATTATCAAAAAAAATAAAATAAATACATCACGACGTAGAGGAAGATCATACGAGTCCAACGCCGCCGGTCACGCGCCAATCCAACGCTCCACGCGCCCACACACGCTGCCTAAGTGCGCGGCGCGTGGAGCTCACGCTCGGCGCGTGTTCGACGCGCAGACGGCGTGTGGCCGCGCGTGGGGGCGCTTGAGACCTCCCCCGGCGACGCGCCGCCAACCATCTTGCTCGTCTCGTCGAGCCCAATCCGAATTTATGATTTAATTTTATTTTTATTGAACAAAAAATCACGAAAATCACAAATTATGGCAAAAATTCTATGCGTTCGAGTTCTAGGGTTATGGTTGCTCGATACCACATGTTGGATGCAAATTACACAACCCCAAGATCTCCATAACTAGAACAAAAACATGCATAATAGATCAGAAAGATTTACGCACCTGTTTTAGGATCCATTGTATTTGAAGCGGAAGCGGAAACACAATGTTCCACGCGCAAGTCCTTCTCCTCTATTGCCCTCCGTATCACTGGCTCAATGAGGCAACCCCCCCTCACGTTTAGTGTTAGGTAAACACTCCTTAGGTGAGGATACATGTGAGAATTAGGGTTAGAGGAGAGACTTGAGCACTATTTATAGAGTTTCCAACCAGTCCCTCTCATTACGGGCCAAGCTCAACTCGGCCCACACTAGCCAGCCCATATTAGACTAATTAAGAAACCTTCTATCTCACCTTAGACCAAACCCCGTAAAACGATAAACGTTAAACGGTAAATTACAATATCAATTAATATAGTCCACAATTAGAAAAACTCTTACACCCTCCCTTGGAACTGCAGTTGAGCGATGAAGACGGTTGGATACTACTCAATTCCAAGATTCACGTGCCTGTTGAGCTAAAGGAAGTTGGATTGGCGATTGTGAGAAGATGCATGGGCTCTGCTCTATTGATTTCCGACGTAGCAAAAAAAAGCAGTGGATGGGAGAAATTAAGGCGGGATATAACTGGATCCTGAACAAACTTAAAAGAGAATTTAACCCTGTATACAAATCCTTAAGAGACGCCTTTGATTTTCTGCCATCATACCTTAAGCAATGCCTATACTATTTCGGGCTTTTTCAAGTAGACTATGACATTCCCGCAAGGAAGTTGATTATTTTGTGGGTGGCGGAGGGATTGGCCTGGAAAGAAGAGAGTTCTGATGAATCTCCTGAAGTCGTTGCTGAGAATTACTTGTCCATGTTGATAGAACAGAACATGATCGGAGTAGTGAAGAGGAAGCCCGACGGGAGGGTCAAAACGTGTAGGATGCATGATGTTTTAAGGGATGAGTGGGTAGAGAAAGCAAAAGCAGACAATTTCCTGCAAGCACAAAATAGAGACCAGGCTAGCTCTTCTTCCAGCATGGCTCCGATACATCGACTTGCAGACCATCTCGATCCAAAAGATGATAGCTACAGTCACATTCACGGAGATAACAGCTCCCATGGTTCGTTCTTCTCTTCTCATTACAAAAATGTCCGCACTTTACTGTCATTTGATTGGAGGGAAGGACCCACCCCTGGAAAAGAAATAGGACGCTTTCTTCGAAGAGGCATTATAAACAGGTGCTTCCAAGGAATGCGCGTGCTCGATCTGGAAAGGGTGTTTCGACCAAAATTGCCAGAATCACTAGGGGAACTGATCCACTTGAGATATCTGGGGTTAAGGTGGACTTACCTGGAGAACCTCCCGTCATCCATAGACAAGCTGTTCAATTTGCAAATTCTCGATCTGAAGCACACTTATATAAGTACACTTCCTAGATCCTTTTGGAAGATGCAGCAACTGAGGCACCTGTACCTGAGTGAGAGTTACCGAACGAAATTCAGGCCTCCACGGGGCACGAGTTCTTTGACTGACTTACAAACACTATGGGGCGCATTTGTAGACGAGGAGAGTACAATGGACAATAGCCTCTACAGGTTGACCAAGCTTAGGAAGCTGGGGCTAACATGTCGGCTAACCCCTGATCAACAAAATGCAACAGCCGAGTGGATTTCAAGTCTTAAACAACTCGAGTCGTTGAGATTGATCTCGATTGATGTCTCAGTGAAACCTTCCGATCTATATCTAGAGACTTTATCAGGACTCGAAAATCTCTCTAGCATATATTTGCTGGGAAGATTAACCAACCCGGCCGTGGTAGATAAATTTCCTGGGAAACTCACCGAGCTGACCTTGTCCTTGTCCAAACTAGGGGAAGATCCCATGCAGAAGTTGAAGAAACTTCCGAATCTGAAAATCCTTCGGTTATTATGCAAAGCATTCGTGGGGGAATCCATGTCCTGGCCTCGAGGTGGATTCCCATCGCTTCAAGAGCTGAAGCTCTGGAAGCTAGAGCAACTAAAGAAGGTGGTGGTATGGAATGACTCGCTGCAGGCCCTCGAGAAATTAGAAATCAGAGCGTGCAGTGCTCTTCTAACAATTCCACAAGGATTGCAGCACCTAGAATTGCTCCGTGAATTGAAACTCAAAGATATGCCTGAGGAGTTCACCAGAGGGGTCGAAGAAGTACTGGGAGGGGGCTGGGACATCAAAAAGCCTGAAACCGTGACATCAAGAAGTTCCGTGGATCAGCAATTACAGACGAGCGTCAGCATTGAGTATGCAAAAGGGTAAATCATCCCGGTGCCTCTTTTTTCTTTTTTAATTTTGTCAAAACACTAGTACCGTTGCACTCATTCACAGCAGTACTAAATAAGTATTGATGACAAGAGTCTAGGCATAATAATACCCAAAGGTGTGCGGGAGGCTTAGATAGCCAATTACTACTGCATTTGGAAGAGGCTTTGGGAAGGGACTTTGGGCTTTTAAGGATCTTTAGGGCAAATATTAGGTGTTTGGCTTTTAGCCTTCCTGGAAGGCAAGGGAAGTAGAAAATTTTCTTCCGATTTTATCCTCGCTGATATTTTGGTTTTCCAATTTTGCTCTTGTTTGCAACTATTCATCTTCTCCTTCTTGCACTGGCTAGCGTGGTTGTTGTGGTTGCGAGGGTTCGACCAAGGGAAGTAAAGAGAGGCCAACGATGTCACCGGTGACCAAGGTAACTATTGCTGAGGGTCGCGCAACCTAGGTGAGTGTCGTCTGTGTTGCGCAACCCTCACGAGGTCAGCTGAGGTCACCGATCCAAAAGGTGACTGTCGCCGAGCACGCAACCTTGATGGCTCCATCCCTCGCGACCTAGCTTGCCCTAACTAGCCTTTGTCAGAGTTTAGCAACCTTCGCGAGGGTGAGCCAACGAGGGCTTCCTGGGTTTGCATGACCTAGGTGGCCCTCGCTGGGGTTGAGCGACCTCCGTGAGGGGTTGCGCATGTCGCTCGACCTTCGCTGGGGGTCGCCTGACCCTAGGCGATCTTTGCTGGCGGTCTCCAGGGGTAGATGACGGTCGTTAACAATCCATCGACAATAGATCTTGATCGCCGACAACCACTTGGGCTGTCAATGCTAACTTTTTTTTTAATCACTGAAGTGTCGTATGAGTATATTTTTGCCAAACAACTCAAAAGTATTTCACAATAGAATTTTAGATTATAATTTACCAAACACAATTTGTATTTTGGAAGACTCCTTTAACTTAGGATCTGTTCATTTCACGGAAAATATCATATTTCCGGAAAGCTATTTTCCAAGAAAATGACTATATTTTCCGGTATTCGAATAAAACCTAAAATTTGAATGGAAAATATTTTCCACTGTTCATTATCTAATTTGATTTTTTGGGAAAAATTACCAAAAAAATTGAATTTTAATATTTTTAATTGACAACAAAAATTAGTTTTATTTTATATATTTTAAATTTTTTTATTTCTAAAAATATTGAATTTTTATTATTTTTAATTTTAAAATTTCTTTCTTTTTCTTTTTTTCTTTTTCTTCCTCCTTCGTCCTCCTTCTTC
Organism: Eucalyptus guilfoylei; assembly: GCA_016097605.1. Classification (NCBI taxonomy): domain Eukaryota; kingdom Viridiplantae; phylum Streptophyta; class Magnoliopsida; order Myrtales; family Myrtaceae; genus Eucalyptus; species Eucalyptus guilfoylei. The sequence goes on from CM027861.1 coordinate 49,522,584, forward strand.
TTCCTCCTTCCTCTGCCACCACATGCTTAAGAATGGCCGGCTATCCAGCGGCCGACCAAGACGCAGTCGCCAAATCCGACAAGCTCGAGCCTCATCCAAGCTCGGTGAGCTCAGACCTTGCTGAAATCGAGCGAGCTCAAGCCTTGTCGGCTTGGGGCAAGGCCCGAGCTAGATCGCGATCGGTCGCCAGCCGTTGCTGTGGCGAACGACCGGCCAAGTCCAAGGAAGAAGATGAAAGGGAAAGAAATAAAAGAAAAAAAGAAAAAGGAAAAAAAATTAAAAACCTGATTTTTAAAAAAATAAAATGAAAATGTGTTTAATGAAAGGAAGTAATGTGGAAGAAGTTATGGAAAATGTTTTTCACTTTTTAGAAGTCGAAAACATTTTCCTCACTTTTAAATGTTGTTTTTTCCAATAGTAGAAAACATTTTTCTTTACTAGTTCATTTTTTGTGAAACGAATACCGAAAACTTCGAAAAACGTTTTTTTGAAAGTTATTTTCTGTGAAATAAAAGGAACCTTAAAGTCCTTTGCATTTTCCCAAAAGCTTTCTTCAAAGTTCAACCAAATGCACCCTACATGGGAGTATTCCTTTTCGGAGGGTTCTAGCGGTCTAATTTACAACTTGGTTGGCTCTCTGTGTGCTGTAGGCTAAGGAAAACCCTTTTTCATTGAGCTAATAAGTCTTTGTAACCCTCAAAAAAAAAAAAATTCCCGGTGCCTTTTCAGTTGTCATAAATGTATCCCACATCCCCGCCGCTTGTTTACAGGACAACAGAGCCCAGCCCATGGCTCAAGTATATGTAAAACTTCAGCCCACTTCGCTTCAACCTCCCAAGGAGACAAAAGCAAATAGAGAAGAAAGGGAGAGAAAGAAGTCGGCAAGAAGGAAGGAAAACAGATACAGAGCAGTGGAAGGAAAGGGGAAAAGAGAAAGGGATTCCTTGCATGCGCACTCCAAACGTGCTGGCAAGTTCAACTAACTCCGTTTCGTAGCGTTCGGTAAGGGTTTGTATCATTTGTTTTTCTAATTGGAAGAACTTTCAAAACTCAGGCGTGAATTTGAATTCCCGTGAACTTTGAGTTTCTAGGCCTAATTGTTAAGTTGCGAAACTACGTGAAAATAATAATATAGCATGTTGTGGAGCAGTGGAATTTTATAAAAGACGATTTGGAAATTATAGTATGGTCAAAATGAATTGTTTTGAATTTCTTTTTTGGCCATGATTTTCGTTTGTCTTTGGCCGTCTTTAGAGTTGGTGAATTATAGCATATTTTAGTATGTCGAAAGAGTTTTCTTTTGATAGTAAGAGTACTTGAGACGTAGTTCGGTGGAAAGAATTGTGGCGCATCCAAATTCAACACGTAAGCTACGCATAATAGACAGTGATGGATGAGCTCTTCATTGGTGCATAGGAGTAGTTTTGTCACCGCATTAGCTTAGTTTAGTTGAGAGATAATGAAATTAGCTTTTTATTTGATATTTTAAAATCGCTTTTCACTTATTTGATATAGGATTTCGAGTTTGCCAACTTATGTAACTTTCGTTGTTTTATTATGAGCATTCCAAGTTTTTGAATTCGTAAACTTACATCTTGAAAATGCAAAAAAAAATTAAGTTAACACGACATGATATCTACAAAAATGGACAGAGATGTTTAGAACAGCATTTACTACTCTTTTTGATTATTTTGAAATGGCATGATAAAGTTGATTGATTGTGAAATGTTTTGAGAAATGTCTTAAGCTATATGTGCTGATTTTTTAAGCAAATGTATGAAAGGTATTCTGTCGTGCATGGTTATATATTTTTGGTTTATAAAACCGATTTATGATATGAATTTTGAATTGGTTTTGTGGATTATTAGAAGATGATGATTTGATGCTCGATGCATATTATATTGTTCTAGATATGTTTTTTGGCAAAATCACTGGCTAAGAATGAGTGGAGACTTTATTAGGAGAATCTTGATTGCTTGTCACTAGACATTTAGCTAATCACTCACCATTTCCACAGAGCTCCTCTCTCTCTCTCTCTCTCTCTCTCTCTCTTCGTTCCCGCTTCGCAACTCTACACAAAGGACCAAAAAAGAACAATCTGAAATCCAACAAATGGAAAATCAAAATGCAAGCGAAGACCGAGTGTTATCTTGATCTTGGGCCACAGTCGGTTTCTCGTTTCCGTTTAATTTCGAAGCGCGAGGGACTGGGCTCAAGCTGGGGGCGGGTGATGTACACGTGGCGGTTTTGTCTGGACGTCAGGCGAACCTACCAACCACTTTGGAAACTCGGAGCCCGTGTCGAGGTTAACGAGGCATGATCCCGGCCGTCGATTATGATCCCCGTGGGTTCATCTGGTCCCCCACCCACTGTCGGTTTATGCTTAGCCGGTGCCTTTTTTTTTGGTTGGGGGGTGGTGTGGGGGATGATTCTAAAGTGCAATCTTGAAAATTACTGGACGGGACACGCGGCAGAATCAAGGGACAACTTGTTGGCCAATCTCATTTTTCAGCTTCCAAAATTTCCAAATTGGCCCTTTCTAAATGGAAAACGTATGATAAATGAGGATAAAATTGTAAATTTAAACTAAGTGTGCTTTTTGACCAGCCATGTTTCTCTTATAATTACATATGAGGAATTATAGTGGACGATTTTTTATTTGTCATCTCGATTTGATGGTGGGATTCATGGAAGAAAACTAAAATATGGGTTGAATAGAGAAGAGATTGGAGAGGCGAATCAGCACATGTCTCGATATCTCACTGTCATTTTTGTCCTTTTGTTTTGACATAATTTGATTATGATTTCCCCTTCTTACGCAGGTTCTTTAGTTAATTTCTCATTTGCTGTTAGTTCTTATCTCAATATCTACGAAAATCGAACATGCAGGCAGATCACTTGAGACTCCAACGATGTTGACAAAAGCCAATCCATCCTCTCCATTTCTTAATGCCGTTACCTACCTAAATAAAAAAAAATGTAATCAAATTTTGCTCTTTTCTAAAAATGCATCTACATGATTAAAGGGGAAAAGGCATCAAAAAACTCAAATTACCCATTGTGATACATTTATCATGAACTTTTTATTGTGACATAAAAAAATCTTAAATTATGTCTACTATAATACATTTATCTTAAATTTTTTATTATGACATAAAAATCTTAAATTTGTACTTACGTGACATATTTGACTCATTGCAAAGTCTGAAATTTGAAGCCTTTGGAGACTTCTCCAAGAGCTCTTTGAAGACTAATTTCGTTAAATAATCCGAAGCTGATCGTCTTGGTAGTCTTCTAGCTGTTTTTATGCATCCAATTTAGGAGGCCACACTTGACCGTCCGATCCTTAAAGCAAGAGGATAACACGTATTGCGCGACATGGTTGGACCACCTTTCGTTGACAAACAAAAATGAAGGCGTGAAATCAACCCCCTTGTTTCTACTCTTAAATTATCGTGCCTACTCACCCAGAGCATTGCCCGGTCAGACGAAAGGAGCACAAAAATCGCAAATACCTCAAGACCAATCGCTCCTACCAGCAAGATTAGACTTACTATCACGCTCGCAGAAAAGTAGCCAGACAAATCATTCAGGCGGAAGGCTGATAAAGCAGCAGCAGTAGATGAAAAGCCGATCGATCGGAAAATGCATCCCCCGAAATGATGTACAATTAGGACTTTGGTAAAGAGCACATCACACATGAGTCCGAGTTCCATTTTCAATCACTTTGAAAGCATCTTCCCAGGATCTTCTCTGGGAAGCTAAGGATGAGGATCGGGAACAACAGGTGTTTGGAGATCAAGAAAAAGTCATAAGCAACGATCAATGCATCGCCCTCTTCCATTAGGCGGCTATCTAGAGCTATCGCGCGGTCAAGAGGCGCAACCTGAGGAGTTGGTATATCAGTCAGAGACAGCTCTTGCCCCCGGATTTTTTTCGAAGTGTATTTCTCCATGAATTTCGTGTAATTAGGGGCAGGGTCAGGATGCCGAAGGAGGGATCTTCGGAGTTGCTTACTGCCGGCTGATCAGAGAACCCAAGTCCTTTCGGCATCCTTGATCAACCCGACAACAAAAATGTCAGAATTGCTAGGAAATTTAGCTGAGTAGGCTCCCTGGATAACGCCAGCGCAACCTTGACAATTAGCCCAAGCAAGTGCTGAACCCATAATTCATTGTCTCCTATTGCTATCCTCCCTTCTGCAAGTAGTGTGTACAGGATCTCTTCCCTAAATGATATTGTTCAAAAGTTATAAATAATGATCATTTAAGTGTCAAATTTTATTTAAAATGATCATCAAATTTTATTTAAAATGATTGTTTGAGTATCAAAATTTTATTTAAAGTGATCACTTTAATGCCAAGCATGCCACATGGAAATGTCATGTGGAGTGGGAGTTTTTAAAAAATTTACCAAATCATATTATAATTTTAATTACAAATGACAAGTAATTAATTTGGTCGGAATTTCTCACTTTGTTAACACTTAAGTGATCGTTTTTCTCCGATTTAGCACTTAAATGAGTTGGCGAAAATTTTTGACATTAAAGTAAACGCCGTACACAACTTTTGACACTTCTAATGTATTTAAATAAAAATATTGGGTAGGACTTGCATTAGGCTAATGGCTTTGGAAATGCTAACTCTAGCTTAAAGGCCTCTACAATTTCATTGCCAAATGCCTCAACATCTTGCGAAAGACCTTTATGGACTTAAACTCTTTTGATAAAGCTATGCCAAACGCACCTAAGTATCAAACCAAGTCATTTTAATTTAAATAACTAATTACTAATCAGCAAAAGTTACTTATTGGCTGGACGTTCGCCTATTTTTCATGGGCTTAATCTGATCCGACCATCTACATCCCTCGAACGAAGATTGAAAGGTGTAAAACGGGGCACAAGCACAAACTGAAATTTCAATTTTTCATTCTTAAATTGACAACAAAAGACAAAAAGTACATGTAAATAAGCTGCTGTCTGATGCGGGTATAACATAACCCATACCGGGAATTTAATCAATACTAAACTTGAATTCATGTAAGTCCTACCTGAAAATAAACCTACTCTCACTATTGGACCTGGATTTGACATCAAAATCTTTTGAAAGATCGGAGTGAGAATAACAGTTTGTTGTGAAATACAAATTTTAAATTTTTTTATTTAATTTTTTATATTTTAGAATAAACGGTTATTCTCACAATCTCAATCTTTATACAGAGGAAGAGGGACCAAAGATTGAGAAATCAGGTTGGAACCATTGGCCTGCATGACGGGGACCAGTTGCACCAGAGTATGTCTCGACCTTTCCGTTTTCCATGCTGTAAATCTTCTTCTTCTCCTCTTCTACGTAATCTGTGAAAAAGACGTGGTTCGGCTTGAATCCGGGAACGCAAGATGCGGTGTCGAACTCCATCGAGAAGGAAGAGTTGTCGTTCAAGAAGAGAGAAGCCTTCCCCAACCTCTTGACCTCTTCCTGAGTCCCCTTCTGCAAATCCACTTCGAAAACTCGGAATCGATTCCCCTCGGCGCCCTTTGTCTCCTAACCACCAGCAAGGAGCCCGAGCATTTACGGCCGACCTTCGAATTTCTGCCCTAGAACTAGTCGCGATTCCATGCGGCTTTCTCTCTCGTCAAGAGTCCTTATATGATTTTCCGCATCCAAGGCCACAAATAGCCCATCGGAGCAAATCAGCTGGAGGACTTCGATTGGACGAAGATGCGTCGCTGGGCTGACTCTCCTCCTCCCATCTTCTCCTGATCTGTGCAGGGCAAGCAATGGTACCCCAAAAGCGAAATGATAAGCGATCATGACAGCGTAGCTCCTGGACAAAGAAGGGCTCGAGGACAACGCGATCTTGTCGATCCTCTGGACTTGCTGTCCCAAACGGGGCTCGACTTCACTGGGTAAATTCTCCCTCTAGAGGGGCTGCAGAACTCAGGCATTTGTTTGTACACATTAGTCACGAGCCATGGGGCTTTCGACTTCGCGTCGTATGTCTCCTTGGTGGCGGCGGACAGTCATGAGGTGCGCGCAACTCCAAAAGCTACAAAGTCTTCTATGGCTAGCCGTTGAGCGATGACGTTTAGGAGCTCTTGGGGGAGTTCTTCCCGATTCGCCATTTACTTCGTCGCAGATTGAATGATAGACTTTTCTGGCGTGCAACTTTGCTTTGAATAATTCATTCCTCAGGTGGGTCCTTTCTTCTAATACGAGGAAAGGCAACTTCGGGGATTCTGCTACCTTTACGGTGCAGAGTTACCCAAATCTAAAATTATCTCTTTCGACAAATCCCTTCGCAAATCTTGTGGCTTTCTTTTTACATTCTTAAATGAATATTCCTTTGTCGGCGAGATACACTTTCCCTCTTGGTCTGATGTTTCTGAGAGTGTTAGTATGACCACCTAGAGGGGGGTGAATAGGTGTAAAAACAAATTCTTTATTTCCTTAAAGACTTGAACCAGAACAAGGATATAATTAAACAGATTAAAACATGAAATATGTAAGGAGATAAGGAAAGAGAATTGAAACACAGAGTTTATAGTGGTTCGGCTTATACCAAGCCTACGTCTACTCTCCCACGCTAACAGCCCACCAGCTGGATTTCATTAAGAATCAAAAGGAGATGTTACAGTCTCACGTCCTCGAATCCACAGTGCAGAGACTCTACTACACTTCCTCGAGATCTCACAAAATTCTCTCTTTTAAGTACAGTTGTATGCTTAACAAATGAAATAGCAAAGAGTAAGGATCTTCAGACTTTGGAATTTTTCTATCTCGCACACTCGAACAACTAGAGCATCTTCCTTTTATACTCCTCCATGCCTACATAACCGTTGGCACCTTGCAAAGGAGTTCGTCCAATCTACCCGTTGGACCGAATCAATTAGGGAGATCTCGCGTTATTTAAGGAATATGAAGATAGCACATCAATTCTGTTCGCCCATACAATCAGGATCTAGGTTTCCATAAGTAGAACCTTCCAAGTATACTTCGTCAATCAACGTATCTGACTTACTCGATTTATTTGTCATACGAATAATAGATCTTTAAATGCTTTCTCCAACTGTGAGATAATCTTCGACCAATCGAATCAAATCCTTAAGGATATCGTCATATTTGGATAAGACTTCTTCAATGATCTAGAAACTATCAACGATGGCAGACTTTAAATCTTGAGTCTAGCGATCTTCAGTCTGGAAGTCTTCAGACTTTAATAGATGAGTCTGGAAGTCTTTAGACTAAGAAACATTTTGTTAGCTTCAAAATACAGAAGGAAGATTTCTTCAACAATCTCCCCATTTTTTATGGTGACAAAACTTTCCTGGAGATTTAGACATTTTGACCTGCAAAACAACACTCAAGCAAATCAAGATTTTCTTGTACAAATATTTAAAGATTAGATAAAGATAGTAGCGAATCAGTAAATCTGCAATCACAGAAAACATGTTAGTCCTGAAAACACAACTATCTTTAGCATAATCAATCGTAGCTTAAGTCACTTTAGCAAGCCTCAATAGTCCAAACCAGTCCAAATCAAAATCACACCAAACAAATATAAAGTCCAAATCAAATCAAAAAGATAATGTCAACATAAATCTGCATAAACTTCTCCCCCTTTTTGGCAACAGCAAAAAGTGGAGATCGAACAAAAGATGGTTTAAAAAAGATTGAGAGTTAAGGCTTCTTGGACAAGCGAACAAGTTTGTATTCTCCCATTGAGTGCACTGTCTTTTCAAGCTTGTCAAAACTTTGCTTCAGCGCCTGAAATTCTTCACCTTGCACGTTAGACTGAACTTGATTCTTTAGGGTATTTAACTGTTCATGAAGAGACACTGAAGTGGCCTTAACAGCATTCTTGAGATCCAACATCTCAAAACTCATAGCATATTGTTTATTCCGCACATCCAAAAGAATTTCCAACAGTCTTGAAATGTCTGCTGTTTGAGCAGCTGTATCACTTGGACCAGCAGAGTGAAATTCGGGGAATTTGAGAGATGCCGGGGCCTCTGTGGATGGTCCACCATGACTCTCTTCTGGATAATGGAAGGCATACACTTCTTCTGGGTCTACTGCAAAACGACTTACATCACTAGCAAATAAAGGTGAAGAAGTACCTTTTTGTCCATCAGCTCCCCCTGTTTTGATGCCCTCAGGTGGAGTAGGTAAAGCTTCCTCAGCCTCAAAGTGATGCACTCCAACAGATTCATCTCCTCTTATCTCAGAATGACTAGACAAAGAGATAGCCAATGTTGGCTCGAAGGAGTCTTCTGCACCCTGATCTCCTTCTCTCTCTTCTTCTTCTGCTACTTTTTCTCCTTCTTCCACTTCTTCTTTTGCTTCCTCCACTTTTTCTTTCTTCGATTCTTCTTGACCCTCTTCTTCCTCTGCTTCTACTTCTTCTCTTCTTCTTTCCTCCGTTTCCCTTTGTTCTTCTTCTTTCTCAGATTCTTCTCTCTCTCTTCTTTCCTCTGACTCTTCGCTTCTCTCACGAAAGCTGACAAAAGTCTTTAAATTTTTCAAGGCAGATATAGTAAGCTTATCCTCATCGTCTTCATCTTCCAAAATGAGAGCTCTTTTCTTCTTTACAGGAGCAACCATGGGCTCCTTGCCTTTTCTTTTTGCCGCAGCAGAGTCTTGCCTAGCTTTGAGAGGAGATTTCTCCTTCATACGTTCCAGCACTTTGTTTAGCTCCTTTAAGCACATATTTGTCACCATTTTGAACCCAATTACCATCGGAGTAATGGCTTTCAGACTTAATGGTGCAGAGATATGAATTTTGAAGTGCCTGAAGAGTCTTGTCACAAGAGCAGAGTAAGGAAGCTGTCCTTTATCCTTCGTCACAGTTCGATACATGTGAAACAGTATGGTGTGAGGCAGAGAAAACTTAAAACCAGTATTGATTGCACACATCAATTTGGCTTTAGATCAAGAAACATCAGTCTTGGATGTCGATTTAGGACGAATGCAATTAATCACGATTTTGTGCAGCAAAATGTTAGAGGCACTCATCCTTGTATAAGAAAGTTTTCTTTCAACATCTCTGTCTCTCGCCAAAGACAGTATAGCATGAGCAATGGACACACTAATCGGTTGAAAACTTGTTCTTTCCACCCCAATTATGTCTGCCAAAATGTCTGTAGTCACCAAAAATTCCCTCTCTTTCACAGTGAAGATAAAACTTTGTGCATCCAAGAAAGATAGATTCGAATAAAAATAAGCAGTAAGCTTTGGAAATGCAGCAGTGGATTCAGAACGGAACTTTTCCAATTGCAAAAGAGCAAACTTCTCTCTCAGATTAACTTTTATCGAATCCAGAAAATCAAAATCAATAGTCCTGGGGTTCATCACCCCTCTCTTCAACAAACTTGCATAAACCTTTTTATGATTCTTGGATCTAAAAAGGTTTGAACCGTCAATAATGCTTGCAGCCACCCCAGACCTAGGTTGAAAGTGAGAATACAACCTTTCATCATCATCCAGAGTTTGTGGTTGATTCGCAGTGTCATATTGGGGGTCACTTGGAATATTCGCATACGCTTTCTCAGCCGATCCTTTCTCCACAACTCCTAATTTCTCTAATTCTCTCAAAAACAAGGTTTCATTCTTAAATTCTCTATCTTTTAAGAACTCATCAATAAGAGACATTGGCATCCCTCCTTTCTTCAAATTCAAGTAGAGTTTGTAAGTATTCTTTGAAGTTAGAGTTCTTACAGGTTCGGCCTCTTCTATGACTTCATCGGCTGGTCGATTTGGGGAAGGTTGACGCTGCTGAGAAGGTTGATGCTGACTTGGATGCATTGGAGGAGAATCTTCTTCTTCTTCGGTTAAGTCAAGGTGGGTAGGACCCTCAGGCATGCGACGTGGTCCCCTGTTTGCAATCCTTGAAGACTTTCTTGAAGACATTGACACTCCAATGAAGAGAATCACCAACTTGTTTCGAAAAAGATGAAAACTTTCGAACGAATCGAGGGTGAAAGTGAAAGAAAGTAGAATTTTGTATTCTAGGGTTTCGAAGTAAAAGTGAAGAAGATGAAACACAGTGGTATATAAAGCAAGTAAAGCGGGGTAATCGAAATGTCATAAAAGGAAATAAAAAAGATGTCTTTTCAAAAATAATAACTTCCCTTTATGAATTTAACTAAATGTTTTTTTAAAAAAATCAATAACTGCATTTTTGAAGTAAGGAGTAATTTAAGAAAGATAAAACCAATTGACTAACAGCCAATAGATAATCGTACTTTTTCAAATTAAAAATTAGAAACAACTTACAGTCAAGATTTGAGGTCTTCTGAGTCTGAGCATTGAAAGACTTTTATCTTTGAGTCTTGAGAGTATCCAACTTTGCTAAGTAAGAGATATAATATTAAGTCTGGTACGAATAGACTCAAATAAATTTTTATCCAGTGGCTTTGTAAATATATCCGCCAGTTGATTCTTGGAGTCAATGAACTGGATCAATAGTTCTCCATTTTGAACATGATATCTAATAAAATGATGTCGAATCTCTATATGCTTTGCTCTTGAATGAAGAATAGGATTCTTGGTAAGATTAATCGCGCTGGTGTTGTCACATTTGATCTCATTGCAAGAATCTTTTACTCCAAAGTCTCTCAGTTGTTGTTTTATCCATAAGATTTTAGAACAGCAACTTCCGAGAGCCACATATTCTTCTTCTACTGTTGAAAGGGCTACCGTACTTTGCTTCCTTAAGAATCAGGATACTGTCCTATTGCCGAGTATTGGACAAGTACCGGAAGTGCTCTTCCTTTCAACTCGCAGCACTGCTAGATCTACGTCGAATATCCAAGGAGGGTAAAGTCTCCTTCTTTAGGATACCATAGACCTAACTTTGAAGAAGTTGCAACGTATTTGATTATGCGTTTTGCAGCACTTAAATGAGAGTCTTTTGGATCTGATTGAAATCTGGCACACATGCAAACACTAAACAAAATGTCAGGTCTAGAAGCAATAAGATAAAGAAGTGAAGCAATAATACTCCTGTAAAGTTTTTGGTCAACTTTCTTTCCTCCTTCATCTTTATCCAGCTTCAATGAACTAGACATTGGAATTTCAAACCTTTTTGTAATTTTCTAAACCGAATTTTTTAATAAATTCTTTCGCATATTTTTCTTGGTGAATGAAAATTCCTTCCTTCAATTGCTTTACTTGTAAACCGAGAAAAAAGGATAATTCACCCATCATGCTCATTTCAAATTCATTCTGCATAGACTTAGAGAATTTCTTGCAAAAACTTTCGTTAGGAGAGCCAAAAATTATATCATCAACATAAATTTAAACAAGCAAAAAAATTTTACCTTCCCTTTTGATAAACAGAGTTGTATCCACCTTACCTTTGGCAAAACCATTTTGAGTTAAGAAATTACTTAACCTGTCATACCAAGCTCGAGATGCTTGCTTTAAACCATATAGAGCCTTTTTTCAGTCTGAATATAGAATCTGGCTTCTTTGGGTCTTCAAAACCGAGAGGTTTTTCCACATGGACTTCTTCTTGGATAAATCCATTTAGGAATGCGCTTTTGATGTCCATTTGGAATAACCTAAAAATTTTCTAACAAGCAAAAGCAAGTAATAATCTAATTGCTTCTAACCTTGCTACTAGTGCATAAGTCTCATCAAAGTCTATCCCTTCTTCTTGTGTATATCCTTTGGCCACGAGTCTTGCTTTGTTCCTTACAACTTTTCATTTTTCGTCCATCTTGTTCCTGAAAACCCATTTTGCTCCAATAACAGATTTTCCTTTTGGTTTAGGAGTTAATTCCCAAACATCATTAACACTGAACTATCTCAGCTCTTCTTGCATAGCTTCAATCCAGCTTTCATCAGATAAAGCTTCTTCTATGCTTTTGGGTTCTATTTCAGAAATAAGAGCCACAACACTAGACTCTTCATGCCTTTTGGATCTTGTACGAATTCCTTCATCAATGTTACCAATGATGAGTTCTTTAGGATCACTAGACTTGTGCTTCCAGTTGCTGATTGGTTTGTCAGATTGTTGATCTTCCTTTTTCAGTTGATTCTTCAGCATTCGATTGATGTTGACTTTCTATAGTCTGAGCTGCTTCAGAGGAAGTAGACTTTGTAGAGTTTGGAGCAGGTTCAGATTCTTCAAGTTGAGTCTGGATTGATTGATTTTGCATAAAATCTTGAAATTTGACATTCATTGATTCTTCCACAGATTGAGATTTCTTGTTGTATACTCTATATGTTTTGCTGGAAGTTGAATATCCAAGGAAAATTCCTTCATCTGACTTTTCTTCAAACTTACCAATTCGATCATTTGCATTTTTCAAAATAAAACATTTGCAACCAAACACATTAAAGTAAGAAACAATTGGCTTCTTTCCTTTGAAAAGCTCATAGGGAGTTTTCTCAAGAATTAGCCTTAATACAATTCTGTTTATAATATAAGAAGCTGTAGAAACAGCTTCAGCTCAAAAATGAGAAGAAATATTGCTTTCAATTAAAAGAGTTCTAGCAATTTCTTGCAAAGATCTATTCTTTCTTTCCACAACTCCATTTTGCTCAGGAGTGTAGGGAGAAGAGAACATATGTTGAAAACCAGATTCTTCACAAAATATAGTAAAGTCTTGATTTTCAAACTCACCTCCATGGTCTGTCCAAATGCTTGAAATAGCATACCCTCTCTCATTTTGAATTTTCTTGGCAAACATTGAAAAGTAGGAGAAAGTTTCTGACTTACTTGCCAAAAAGTAGACCCAAGTAAATCGTGAATAATCATCCACTATTACTAGGCAATATTTCTTTCCACCAATGCTTTGAGATCTCGTTGGTCCAAATAGATCCATATGCAGGAGCTGCAATACACGATTAGTGGAAACTTGATTTATTGGTTTAAAGGAATTTCTAACATGTTTTCCCAATACACATGGTGTGCATAAGTCAAATTTTTTATATTTCATGTTGGGAAGTCCACGAACAAGCTTCTTTGAAGAGATTTTGGCAATTTGCTTCATGTTGATATGACCAAGCTTACGATGCTAGAGATTTGCTTCATCTTGGATTGAGATTAGACATTGAAATCTTTCTGGATTGATATCCAAAAGATAGATATTCCCAAGTCTTCACCCAGTAAAGGATTATGAGAGATCTTTACTAGTGCCTGAACATATTCCTTCTTGAAAGTTGATCTTGAATCCAGTGTCACACAATTGGTTGATGCTGAGCAAGTTGGAGTAAAGTCCTTCCACTAAGGAGACATTATTGATTATGAGACTTTCAATTTTTACAGTTCCTCTTCCAACAATTCTTCATTTGCTGTTTCCGCCAAAAGAGACTTTTCCACATGTTACTTGTGTAAGATTGATAAAACAATTTGAATCTCCAGTCATATATCTTGAGCAGCCACTATCCAAATACCATTTTACCTTACTCTTGATAGTGACTTGCAATTAAAAAAAAAAACTCAAGCTTTCTTTGGTACCCACACTTTCTTAGGTCCAGTAGAGTTAGTGTAATAAACAGTCTTTGCCCAATCCTTCTTAACAGGCTTCCAAACCAAAGGACATTCTTTCTCAAAGTGTTCTGAGCTATTACACTTAGAACATCTAAGAGCACTTCGGCTAACAGGTTTTACAAAGACTTTTTGAAAATGATTCTTGTAAAAGATTTTTGTAGGTCTTTGTTTGATTCTTTCTTTTACTTTTGGAAAATCAATTAAAGGAATGGTTTCAGAGGTCATCCCAATCCAGATTTATTAAAGTAAGGTCTTTGTACTGAAAGAATCTTTTCTAATTTCTCAAATCCCATAGAAAATCTTTTTGAAATACTTGAAATGTCATTTTTCAAAATTGTGTTTTCTTTTGAAAGAGAATCTGCATTTTCTTTTAGAGTAACAAAACTTTTATCCAGACTTTCAAATTTTTCTTTCCAAAGAGTTTCCTGTTGCTTCAGTGTAATATTTTCCCTTTTTAATTAGGAAATCCTCTTAAGAGAGATTTTGAGACTAAGACACAGTTCATCAATTTACTTTGAGACTTTAATAGGAATCTTTGAATCACTTACCTCGATTTTACTATCTGAATCTGAGTCTGTATCAATTTCAGAATCTGAGTTTGATTTTGATTTTGCCATTAAACAAATGTTGGCATAATCATCATCACTCTCTTCGTATTCTGTATCACTCCAAGTTTCTGCTTTGAGTGCTTTTTTGTATTTCTCAACTTTTCCTTTCTTTTTCTTCAACAAGGGACAGTTGGGTATGATATGCCCCTTTTTCTTGCATTCAAAACAAATCACATCTTTATTTGAATCATCATCCTCAGCTGGTTTGTTTTGAAATCTTTGAGAACTTTGTTTCTTCCAATTGAATCTTCTTCCCTTTTTATTCAGTTTCCTGAATCTTCTTATCATGAGAGCAAGTTCTTCATCATCCATATCATCTTCAGAATCTGTAACATCAGAATTTTCGTTAGATTTTAAAGCAATATACTTCTTACCTTTGGGATCTTCTTCTTCATTGATTTGCTCTACTTCATAGGACTGAAGTGTTCCAACCAGTTCGTCAACGGAGAGTGGTATGATCCTTTGTGTTTCCCTTATTGAAGTCTTTATGTGATTCCATTCTTTGGAGAGTCCACGCATCAATTTGTTAACCTTCATAGGTCCTGAGATTGGTTGACCTTGATATTCAAGGCCATTCACAATTTCTGTAAAACGGTTGAACATGTCAGTAATAGATTCTGCCGGCTTCATATTGACCAAGCAGAATGTTGATTCTAGTCTCTTTTACTTGATCTGTTCCTTCATAAGTAATGTGCAGTCTATCCCAGACTTCTTTAGCTGTTTCACAGGAAGATATTATGTTATATTTAGTAGGAGATAACACGCAATATAAGGAGTAAATTGCTTTTGCATCAAGAGCTTGTCTCTTGGTGATCTCTTCTTGAGTCATGTCGCTAGCTTCTGCAATTTCTTTCCCTCTTTCTGAAATTGTAGCTTTAGGAATGATTCCTTTGTCTATTACATCCCATTCCAGAGGATCTTTCGATCGTAGGAATGTTTTCATCTTGTTTTTCCATATGTTGTATTCCTTTCCATCGAAATAAGGCGATCTTGTGTTGCTTTGACCTTCAACCAACCCTGGAGCCAACATACTAGCCATGGATCTTTAACTCCGAAGTAAAAACACTTCAAATAAATGAGTACACAGGCTCTGATACCAATTGAGTGCTAGTATGAACACCTAGAGGGGGGTGAATAGGTGTAAAAACAAATTCTTTATTTCCTTAAAGACTTGAACCAGAACAAGGATATAATTAAACAGATTAAAACATGAAATATGTAAGGAGATGAGGAAAGAGAATCGAAACACAGAGTTTATAATGGTTCAGCTTAAACCAAGCCTACGTCCACTCTCCCGCGCTAACAGCCCACCGGCTGGATTTCACTAAGAATCAAAAGGAGATGTTACAGTCTCATGTCCTCGAATCCACAGTGCGGAGACTCTACTACACTTCCTCGAAGTCTCACAAAATTCTCTCTTTTGAGGACAGTTGTATGCTCAACAAATGAAATAACAAAGAGTAAGGAGCTTCAGATTTTAGAATTTTTCTATCTCGCACACACTCGAACAATTAGAGCGTCTTCCTTTTATACTCCTCCATGCCTACATAACCGTTGGCACCTCCCAAAGGAGTTCGTCCAATCTACCCGTTGGACTGAATCAATTAGGGAGATCTCACGTTATTTAAGGAAAATGAAGATAGCCCATCAATCATGTTCACCCATACAATCAGGATTTAGGTTTCCATAAGTAGAACCTTCCAAGTATACTTCGCCAATCAACGGATCTATCTTACTCAATTTACTTATCATACGAATAATAGATCTTTAAATGCTTTCTCCAACCGTGAGATAATCTTCGACCAATCGAATCAAATCCTTAAGGATATCCTCATATTTCGATAAGACTTCTTCAATGATCTAGAAACTGTCAACAAGGGCAGACTTTAAATCTTGAGTCTGGCGATCTTCAATCTGGAAGTCTTCAGACTAAGAAAAGTTTTGTCAACTTCAAAATACAAAATGAAGATTTCTTCAACAGTTTCAATGTTTAAATCTTTAAATAAGGTGCAACAAATCCAAAAGTCAATTTCTTTTTCGAGCTTTCATGAATAGAATCCCTAAGAAGATCCATACATATCATTTAATTGAGCAATAATTGCACCTATTTCATAGGAATGTAATCCCGCAACAAAATACCTTTCACCAAAAGTTCTCTCCTAACTTTTAATGAGAGAAGAGGGGTTCCATTGTGACTTTGAATAGATAATATCTCATGCAAAGGGAAAATCAACTTTTATTAGTTGAACAGTATTGTGCAATCTTAACGTAAACTGGAATTTAATCAACAACAAGGGTTTAGAAATTACAGACTTGATGACGCAACAAGTTAAGATCAAACTATGAAATGGAATTTGAGGTAGCTTAACTATTTAATCATTTGAGATTCGGGAAATTTGTGCCATCTCGAAAATGATGAAGTCAAGCAATACGTCAAGGTATTTACATAGTTGTATATGTTTACATATATGCATCATTTTGCTCTAGTCCCTTAAGTAGACTATTCATATGCGGCCCATGATGCATAATCTACAGTTACATTCAACGAAAGCAATGCAGCATAAGAAATCCACAACATCGATGGTGCAAGAGATGGTAACTGTTGACACCTATATTTTGGCAACTTGGTCATTTATTAATCGCATAGAAAATTAGGGATCGACCCTGACCCCTAGCAAAAATATTAATTAATTGCAGCGGAAGCATTTACTACATAGTTCATATTTCCATTAATTACATTTTTATTTGGACCGGCGGCAAATGGACTCAAATGAAAGACTGGGCCCATGAACTAAAAGAATTCAGTCAAGCCGTTCATTATTGGGGTTGAACTTTTTGCACGTTGATGCCACACTTGGAAATACTGCAAACATATACATGGAGATTCACCGTTGAGGATTCGATCAAGCTAGTGGATATAAATGTGTGGACCAAGAAAATCAAAGAAAGAAGATCGGCAGGTTTCGAGGAGGAAAGCGGAATCGGTCAAAGCAGGAATATATTTGAGACCATCTTTAGGCGTCCATGGGCATGGATGAAATCAAGTCAAATATATTTGAATATTGAGAATAAGGAAAGAAAGATATGCGCTTCGGCTCCTTCCATGAGCAGACACCTTGCTTGGCTTATAAAAGAAGAAAAACCATCGAACCAAAAAGGAGGAGGCCACACAATTCCATAGACGGCCACATTGAGAACGCATTGAGAGACACACGTGAGAAGGGAGGGAGGGGTCCTCTCTCGACCAAGTCGTGAGACTCCCTTGTCGTGCGAGACTTGTGCCACCTGCCATTGCAGCTTTGCCATTGTTGTGCCTTACTGCCCATGACGCTACTTTAAGTAGCCTACAATCCGCGATGATCAGTTGCTGATCCGACGACGCTGAGTCGCTGCCTCTAGCTCCACGTCCCCCGTTGCGGCTGCTCACCACCCTCATCGTCGTCCGTGCTGCTGTGTCTAGTACCCGAGCTATCGCCTTTCGCCATTGCTGCTCACCTGACTGAACCGCGAGCTGCCAACAAGACCGCCCCTGCTGTCCAAACGAACCGGACCACAAATAGATACCTTTATCGATGACCTCAGCCTCAACTACTTGCTGTTCAGATTGTGCCTTCGATTTTCTTTGCTTCGCAGGCTGAATTGTGTGCCAGCGAACACCACATTATTGGGGCCGCACAACTCAAAAGGACATTGAAAAAGCCAAGAAATTTCTCCTTTCCTTGGGGTTCGGGCTTCACGTTCAGTTTGTCCTATTCAGTGGGTTTGATGCCACAAAGTTCCATCCCAATGATAGTCCAACGCATCAAGCACACTTGCATTAGCAAAGTCAACATCTCTATGGGTCCCTGTTGCTGCGCGAGACCACCTCCTCGACCAACGTTCGAATATTTTGGAGAATTCCTAGTTCCGGATTAACGCACAAGCAATGCAATAGTGGTGGTCCAGCAAGCTCTTTCTCAAAAACCAGCATAATCTTGATTTTCATTTGCATGTTTTTGTTGAGTCTTCGTCACGACTAAACCACGTGTGCTTGTGTCCCGACGACGAGATCATTACCGCTTGCCACCGCCTTGCCGCTGTTGCCGTTCACTGTCGAGGAGCCGATTGCAATCCCGGTTCAATTGCGCATAGTCAAAATTTAGAAGTCAATATTCGGATTAGCTAAAAATTTTGTCTAATTTGATTTCCAAATATTTCGTCTCCTTATTTAAAATATCTCGATGCACATATCGAAGTTCATGATATACAGTCCTATTCGTAATCTAGAGCAGCCTTCTAAATTGAGAAATCTTCATAATTTCACAACATGCATGTGACGTCCCAAGGCGTCACATACTAAGCGCAAGCGGAATTATAATAATGATTATCTTCTTGCCTAACTTGTGATCTCCTTTTGATAACCTATAGTGTTTACCATTGAAGGTTAGCATGTATAACATGAATTATTTAAAATCTCAAGTTTATGTTATGAGGTTATCCTGCAATCACTCTACCTTCAATTCTTAAGTATTGGCCAAATCATTCATGCACATAAACAAGAACACGAGAAACTTCATTACTTCTTTTCATCATCAGGGCTTACAAAATTTATCAACTTGGACTCTTTCCATGTTCATCGCCTATATATACAACATGTACATAACAAAAGTCAGGCGTAACAAAAGTCAGGGATAAAGGGTGAGGGTATCTACTCCACGAGTTCCCACACAAGCCCGTATCTAACAAAAAACAAAAGTCAGTCAGCTTCTACAAGATCAAAGGCGTCTAGGCACCGTCCATCCCCGCTCCAGGTCCTCCTGCTCCAAAGGGTAAAGGTCCGAATATCTCCCCTTCATGGTTGATAAACCATGCCACGAACGTCATCGATGTCAAGTCAGCTCTACCGTCATCCAGCCATAAAGTAGCCTCATACTTGGAGAAAACCATGTCAATGTCGGGATCATACACGTCATGAAGAGAAACATCAAGACGCACTACCGCCCCATATCGAGCTACTGGCGGTACATCCATGCTATCAATCTGAAAATGTAAGGTATGAGCAAACAACCTTGCCTAGTAAAGAATGATAAAACTCTAACTTAAACAATCCATAGCCATCAAGATTACAAGAGAATCATCAAACAATTTAGGATGCTAAAGGAAGTATATCACAAGCATAAACAATTGGATATTAACACATTATGTATATAATCACCTTATAAGCATCCATTTCTATGCTTACCTTTCTCAAGCTCAATCTCATATCAAGATGTAATGCAACAATAATAAATGGACTCACTCACCAAGTAGAATTATATTTAGTGTACATATGATCCACCCTCGATCAAACACTAACCGGAATTCAACCGGCCCGATCGAGTCACTTTCGGAAGTTACCTCATCCGAACTTCCACAATATTTCTATCATAGGCATCTTACTCCAAGGCATCTCGGTATCACACAACCGAGGTCCTCCCAAGACCACTCAGCAAGGGGCATCTCACTCCGAAGCATCTTAGTATCACACAACTAAGGCATCCTTGATCACACACAAGGGCATCTCACTCCGAGGCATCTCGATATCTCTCTACCGAGGCATCCAAGACCACTCAGAAAGGGCATCCCAAACTTCCGGGGGCATCACCGGTATCTCTGTACCGATGGGTTCATTCACTCACTTATGCACACGTTTCACACCACCACACCTTTGATTAATGCATTTATCGTATGCAAAAGAAAAGACTCCAAAGTATCTAACCATATATCTAACTCTCATGAACCTAGCACACGTGTGTGTCCAAATTATAAGATAAAACCCATTACGACATGTCTCATTCCATGCCGAACAAATATTTATCCCATAATTAAGCACTAGGCATCGCACTCATTGCACACGCATGATACTATATGCACTTATATGTCTCAAATAAGATGTGAGACTTACTTTTATACAAATAACCTCTATTAGAAGGTTTATTATACTCTATGCGTGTCATACAAGTCTAATAGAAAAGACACAACATCTATTATATGTTCTCGGGTTTAAACAGTTTACTAGTTAAATGCACAGTTTCGGTTTCGAACACAGAAGGTATATCAATTCTTGTCGAAATACTACCAAATTTTAGTATGTGAAACTAGAGACATAGATTGACATTTTCCGTGAAGAAACTTAAGTCTGAATCTCACTGTATTAAGAGTAACAGTTTCCATAATCTTTACTAGTACTCTGTACCAACGTCCAGATTCTTTATCTACAACGAAAATTGTTTTACTAGCCAATTCTTATCCTTTTAATCTCAAATTTTGACACGTTATTCCTTAAGATGTTTTCTACAATTTTCATTAAGTATTCGAAGTCCAAATCTAACTAGGTAAATACAGAAAATTCGTATAATCAGTAATGGTCAAACCGTTTCTCACAAAACAGTTTACTGGTTTTTACTAAATTCACTTCTATCTCTATGTTTTTATACTCATATGGTTATAGCTACGTGTATAACTCGATTTTATAGATGTTCTATCATGTAGAATGGTTTCTTTCTTATTTCCATTAACATACACAAAGAAAATAAATACAAACAGAAGACTCCATAAACCGTTTTCACCTAGAACAGAATAGGTACACGATTTCCTTTACTTCTAACCCAACTAAACCACTTATCTTTTCACAAACTTCTTCTACAATACTTCAATGCCTAATCACAGTAACTTAAGACACCTTCGGCATGTCTTTCTCTAACAAATAATCAATCCACAACTCGGCTCGAAGTATAAATGCATCCATGAGTTCACTCATCACAATATACTCCATATCCATCCATTCGGCATCCATTTCATCACTTCACTCAGCAAAACAGCATAATCACACTTGGATTTCGAAACATGCAAGGCTTCTACCTTCAATCTAACACTTACTAAGCTTAGATTAACCACAAAACAGCAACTACAAACTAAATCCTTCACTGTTTGGATTGACCCGCAAGCTTTCTTGATAGAACAATGGATAACTTTCAATTTAGAGTTATATCTTTCCTTACCTTGTTCAGCTATTAGACAACACAAAAGTGCTTCAAGATCAACACCAAAATCTCGCATGCAAGAAGAAGAAATCGCCGGTTTGCTTCTGGTTCTTCACTGCTCGACCGAGAGAAAAACAGAAAAGAAGAAGATGAAGATGGGTTGCTCGGTTTTATATAGAGGGAGAGAGGGTTCCGAAACTTAAGAGGGAAGTAGATCTACATAGCTAATCCCTAGGCTAGAGTAATGATGAGATTTTACTAATGATTATGTCTTCTTGAATTGATGGTTTCGGTTTCTAGGGAATAGAAAACCGTGGGTGTCGAGTGAGAAGAAAAACAAGAGAGAAGAGAGAAGTGCCGTGGCCTCTAAGTTTTGGTGTCATTTGCCATTTGTTATTCAAAATCAATTAGTCTATAATCCATGTCATTAGTTGGTTCATTAGTGTCTAATGTTTTTCAATTAATTTCCTTTTGTTTCTTCTTGATTTCAATCCTTTTATAATTATACAAAATCATGACATAACATATCGGCTAGTCAATGTTAGTCTATAAAGAATTCATCACAAGAAATGCTAACATTAGAAATTGACACTTACATTACAATCACTAATCAAATCATCATAACTATAATCTATAAAATAAAATCATTCGGGCCTAAATATTCATTTCCGGCCCAATAGGCTTAGTCTATAATAATCCGGCCCACTAAACTAAATCTACAAATCTGATAATTCCGAACCTTGGCCCGCTTCAAGCCAAGTTCAAGCCCATAATTTCTCATTAGACTTCTCAAGTCCAATTCGTGTGGCCCACTTATTTCTCAAGCCCACACATTTCTCACGATCCATCGGGTTCACTTTCTGGCCCAATCTAATTAATCTAAGTTCCTAATGATCTACTTACACTAATGGAGGTCGGTGAAATTTGGGATGTCACAATGCATATGATTGACAGTCCAATTTTATACTCGAAATATGACCGCAATCGCGTGAAAAAATCGTCAATCCGATCTCATGCTTGAGATATGATTTGCGATTTTGTTAAAAAAAAAAAAAAACCATTCCAATCTGATGCGCAAGATACGATTCGTCAATTTATTAGATAGATATCGATCATGTCTTACTTGATTTGCTGCCTTATTATTTTGTTTATGTCTTTGCTTAGATTGATTTTGCTTCCTTAAAAGAAAACCCAAGAAAAAATAAATATATTTGAGTTAGATTAGGTTCATGCTAGAATATTACCTGTTTTAGGATAATTACATATTTAGATTAGGCATTTTAATTATTCCGAATTTTTGAAATAAAAACACCAAAAACATTAACTCGGGATGTTAAATTTTCTTTTCATTAATTTAAATTGCATGTTCAATTACATAAAAAAATATCATGCGTGTGTCACCCAGAACTAGGTCATTCCGTCATCTAGTTATTGCATGTTTAGGATCATTTGAGTGTGTGACATATTAGGATAGTTGCACTTAATATTCTTGTCATTAGATCATGTTAAATAATTAATGACGTGTGACATATAGTTTGCACGATAGGTTGCATGTTATATGTCATTTTAGTTAGGCATTTTGGCATGTCATTGCATTGCTTTCCACGTAAGCTAAGAGAAAATCCTAAAAAAGATTGAGTGATTGCATGTTAACTAGAAATTATGCCTAGGACTCTTGATTAGAATTCTAAGCTAACATTATAGATGTTTTCGTTATTACGAGGTAAGTCTCATAATTTATTTATTGTTTTTTTTAGTGTTAAATTGGTGATTTACGCATCCGCATGATCACCTCACATGCTAGAAAAGTAAATTAAAATCAATTTAAGCTGTCTGCAAAACATTTTTTCGAAATAAAAGATAAATGTACAGAAAGGGCGTTAAAGAAATCTAGCGTAATCAAGTTCTCAAACTCACAATCTCCAGTTCGCATGAGTAAAATAAATCTCCTGTTACTTTATTTGGGTTTCTAATCGACTCACCAAAAATAGATTAACGACTGTTAAAGAAAACTCATTTACTGTTTTGAAGTTGACAAAACCTTTCCAAAGTCTAGTCTGAAGACTTCCAGACTCTAGCGTCAGAGTCTGAAAACCGTCAGACTTTAGGTTCAAAGTCTGCTCACACTAACAGTTTCCAAACTAAAGAATGAAAACTTATCCAGATGCGAGATTAACTTTATTTCTTCAAGGATTCGATTCGTATGTCTTATGGATGACTTTATGACTGGATATAGCACCTACATGATTGATTATCCTTATTAGAATCAATTCTGATAATCAAATCTTTTGGAAGGCAAGCAAACTTGAAAATTTTTACTTATGGAAACCAAGATCCTCATTGTATGGGTGAA
This sequence comes from Eucalyptus guilfoylei, assembly GCA_016097605.1. Lineage (NCBI taxonomy): Eukaryota > Viridiplantae > Streptophyta > Magnoliopsida > Myrtales > Myrtaceae > Eucalyptus > Eucalyptus guilfoylei. The sequence goes on from CM027861.1 coordinate 49,546,043, forward strand.
TAGGATTGACGGGCTTTCATCACAATCATCAAACAACTCGAGATCTCCTTGATTGATTCTGTCCAACAAGTAGATTGGAAGAATTCCTTTGGAAAGTGCCAACGGTCGTGAAGGCATGAAGGAGTATTTAAGGCGGACTCTCTAGTTGTTCAATAGAGTGCGTGAAAGAAAATTTTCAAAATCTGAAGCTTCCTAGTTCCTTGTTACTTCATTCACTGAGCTTAAAATTATATACAAAAGAGATAAACTCATAGTGAGACTTTGTAAGAGACCAGTAGAGACTCTTCACAGTAAAGATCTCGATCATCAAGTTGTAAAATCTCTTTTGATTCTTAGTGGAATCCAGCCAGTAGGCTGTCAGCGCAGGAGAGTGGACGTAGGTTTGATCTAAGCCGAACCACTATAAATCTTGTGTTCCTATTCCCTTCCCTCAACTCCTTTATATTGACTCGTAGCTCTAATTAACTGTTTAAGTTTAAATTCCTTGATTTTATTTGAAAATGCTAAAGGTTGAATTCGTTCTTAGTCTGTGATTTCCTACAAGCAAATTACTTCTACTGAACTTTGCGAAAAATTTTGTTCGCACCTATTCACCCCCTCTATGTGTTATTACTAGCCAGAGCTTGTGTGCTCATTTTATTTAAGTGTTTTTATTTCTGAGTTAAAGATCTATGGTTAGTATTTTGGCTCCAAGTTTGGTTGAAGGCCAAAGTAATACCAGACCTCCTTACTTTGATGGGAATGAGTACAATGTGTAGAAAAATAAGATGAAAGCGTTTATGAGATCGAAAGATCCCTTGGAATGAGATGTGGTAGAAAAATAGATCAATCCCAAAGCTACATCAACCTCAAAATGTGGAAAGGAAGTTGTAGATGCTGGCGAAATGACACAAGAAGAATTAACCAAGAGATAAGCTCTTGATGCTAAAGCTATCTACTTTTTATATTATGCTTTATCTCCTACTGAGTATAACCGAATTTCTTCCTGTGAAACAGCGAAAGAAGTTTGGGACAAATTGCACGTTATCTATGAAGGAACTGATCGAGTAAAGGAAACGAAAATCAATATTATACTTGGACAGTATGAAGCTTGGAGAATCCATCACTGATATGTTCAGTCGTTTCACTGAAATTGTGAGTGGATTAGCATATCAAGGACAACCAATCTCAGGACCAATGAAGGTCAATAAATTGTTGCGTGGACTCTCCAAAAATTGGAATCACATGAAGATGTCAATTAGAGAAACCTAGAGGATCATGCCTCTTTCAGTAGACGAACTAGTTGGCACACTTCAGTCATATGAAGTGGAGCAAATCAATGAAAAAGAAGATCCTAAAGATAAGAAGTCAATTGCTTTAAAATATAATGATGATTCTGATGATATAGATTTAGAAGATGACATGGACGATGAAGAACTGGCGCTTATTATTAAGAAATTCAGGAAGTTGAATAGAAAGGGAAGAAGATTTAACTAGAAGAAGCGGAGCATTCAAAAATTCCAGAACAAACCAACTAAAGGCTATAAAACCAACAAAGATGTGATATGCTTCGAATGCAAGAAAAAGAGGCACATCAGACCCAACTGTCCTCTATTGAAGAAAAAGAAAGGAAGAACTGAGAAATACAAAAATGCTCTCAAAGCAGAAACATGGATCGATATCGAATGCGAAGAAAGTGATGAAAAATATGCCAACATTTGTCTAATAGCCAATTCAAAGTCAGACTCAAACTTTGAAACATATTCTGATTCAGACTTAGACAAAGAAGTTGAGGTTAACAATTTAAAAATTTTTGTTAAAGTCTCGAAATATATAGATGAACTCTGTTTCAGTCTCAAAGGATCTCTTAAAAGGATTTCCGAGCTAAAAATGGAGAATTCTAAACTGAAGCAATAGGAAACCTCTTAAAAAGAAAAGTTTGAAAACCTAGATAAAAGTTTTGTTGATTTGAAAATAAATTTTGATTCTCTTTCAAAGGAAAATGTCTTTTTGAAAGAAGATATTTCAAATTTCACAAAAAAATTTTCAGAATGATCTGAGAAGTTGGAGAAAATTATTTCTGTACAAAGACCTTATTTTAACAAATCTAGTTTAGATATGACTCCAGAAACTATTACTTTAATTGATTTTCCCAAAGTTAAAGAAAGAATCAAACAAAGACCTACAAAGGCACATTACAAAAAACATTTTCAAAGAGTTTTTGTAAAACCTGTTGGCCGAAGTGCTCTCAAATATTCAAAGTGTAACAGCTCAGAATATTTCGAGAAGGAATGTCCTAAGGTTTGGAGACTTGTTAAGAGGGATTGTGCAAAAACTATTTTTAATACTAACTCTCCTGGACCCAAGAAAATATGGGTACCAAAGAAAGCTTGAGTTCTTCTTTTGATCACAGGTCACTATAAAAAAAAGAAGATCAAATGGTATTTGGATAGTGACCGTTCGAGACACATAACTAGATATTCGAGTTGCTTTATAAAGCTTGTTCAAATAAATGGTGGAAAAGTCTCCTTTGGTGGGAACATCAAAGGAAGAATTGTTGGATGTGGAACCGTGAAGATAGGAAGCCTGACTATCAATAATGTCTCCTTGGTGGAAGGTCTGAATTACAATCTACTCAGCATAAGTCAGCTTTGTGATGCTAGATTCAAAATTAATTTCCAAGAAGGCATCTGTTCAGGAACAAGTAAAGATTTCTCTCAATCTTTCACTAGGTGAAGACATGGGAACATTTACCTTCTGGATATAAAACCAAAAAGTTCTCAGTCTTATATCCATTCAAGATGAAACAAATCTTTGGCATTGAAAGCCTGGTCATGTCAACAGTAACAGATTGCCAAGATTTCATCCAACAAGCTTTTTCAAGGTCTCCCCAACCTGGCTTATCAACAATTTGAATTATACACTCCTTGTGTTTTAGGAAAACAGGTTAAAAGTTCCTTTAAACCTGTAAATCAAGTTTCTACTAATCGAGCTTTGCAGCTTCTACATATGGACCTCTTTGGACCAACCAGAACTCAAAGTATTGATGGAAAGAGATACTGCCTAGTAATCGTGGATGATTACTCTTGCTTTACTTGGGTTTACTTTCTGGCAAATAAGTCTGAAGCCTTCTCTCACTTCTCAAAGTTTGCCAAGAAGGTTCAAAATGAAAAATGATATGCTATTTCGAGCATACGAACAGACCATAGAGGTGAGTTTGAAAATCAAGACTTTGCGAAGTTCTATGATGAATCTAGTTTCCAACATGTTTTCTCTTCTCCATACACTCTAGAACAAAATGGGGTTGTGGAAAAAAAAGAATAGATCCTTGGAGGAGATGGCAAAAACCCTCTTAATTAAGAGTAAAATTTCCTCTCAATTTTGGGTTGAAACAGTTTCTACAGCTTGCTACATCATCAACAGAGTGTTCTTGAGGCTTCTTCTAGAAACTCCTTATGAAGTGTTTAAAGGGAAGAAGCCAAATGTTTCTTACTTCTATGTGTTTGACTGTAAGTGTTATGTTTTGAAAAATGCAAATGATCGAACTAGGAAGTTTGAAGAAAGATCAAATGAATGAATTTTCCTTGACTACTCAACCTCAAGCAAAGCATATAGAGTTTTCAACAAGAAGACTCAATATGTGGAAGAATCTATGTACGTCAATTTTCAAGACTCTATGTAGAATCAACTGGATCAGACTCAACTTGAAAAATCTGAACCTGCTCCAGACTTTACAAAGTCTACTTCCCCCGAAGTGGTTCAGATTTCTGAAGATCAACAACAAATAGAACTAGAAGATTCAACTGTAGCAGAGGATCAACAAACTCTCAGACCAACTAGCAACTAGAAGCATAAGTCAAGTCATCCCAAGGAACTCATCATTGGCAACATTGATGAGGGAATTCGCACCACATCCAAAAGGCGAGAAAAGTCTAGTGTCCTAGCACTTATTTCTGAAATAGAACCCAAAAGTGTAGAAGAAGCACTGTCTAATAAAAGCTGGATTGAAACTATGCAAGAAGAGCTCAAATAGTTCAGCATCAACGATATTTCGGAGCTAATTCCTAAACCTAAATGTAAGTCTATTATAGGAACTAAATGGGTTTTCAGGAACAAGGTGGACAAGAAAAGAAAAGTGGTCAAGAACAAAGCAAGACTCGTGGCCAAAAGATATACGCAAGAAAAATGGATAGACTATGACGAGACATATGCACCAGTAGCGAGGTTAGAAACAATTAGATTATTACTTGCTTTTGTTTACTATAAAAATTTCAAGTTATTCCAAATGGATGTAAAAAGTGCATTCCTAAATGGGTTTATCCAAGAAGAAGTTTATGTGGAACAACCACCAGGATTTGAAGATCCAAGAAAGCCAGACTCAATCTACAGACTGAAAAAGGCCTTATATGGACTGAAGCAAGCACCTCAAGCCTAGTATGAAATGTTAAGTAAATTCCTGACCCAAAATGATTTTGTTAAAGGAAAAGTAGATTCTATTTTGTTCATAAAAAGAGAGTGTAAAGACTTTCTGCTAGTTCAAATTTATGTTGATGATATTATCTTTGGATCTCCTAATGAAAATCTATGCAAGAAATTCTCTAGATGTATGCAGGATGAATTCAAGATGAGTATGATGGGTGAATTAACCTTCTTTCTGGGATTGCAAGTTAAACAATCAAAGAAATGTATCTTTATTCACCAAGAGAAGTATGCGAAAGATCTCATCAAGAAATTTGGATTGGAGAATTGCAAAAAGACAGAGACACCAATGTTAAGTTTTTCGAAGTTGGACAAAGATGAATGAGGAAAGAATGCAGACTAGAAGCTTTACAGGAGCATTATTGATTCGCTTCTTTACCTTACTGCATCTAGACCTGACATTTTGTTTAGTGTTTGCATCTGTGCCAGATTACAATCAGATCCCAAAGAATCTCATTTAAGTGCTACAAAACGCATCATCAAATACATTGCAACTACTCCAAAGCTAGGTCTGTGGTATCCCAAAGAATGAGACTTTACTCTCCTTGGATATTCAGATGCAGATTTAGCAGCTTGTAAAGTTGATAGAAAGAGTACTTCTGGTACTTGTCAGCTGTTAGGCAACAAGCTGGTGAAGCAGAGTATTGTAGCTCTATCAACAGCAGAAGCAGAGTATGTGGCTCTTGGAAGCTGTTGTTCTCAAATTTTGTGGATAGGGCAACAGCTAAGAGACTTTGGAATTGAAGAATCGTGTACTGAAATCAAATGCGACAACACTAGTGCTATTAATCTCACAAAAAATTCAATTCTTCATTCAAGGGCAAAACATATAGAGATTCGACACTATTTTATAAGAGATTATGTTCAAAATGGAGAAATCATGATTCAGTTCATTGACTCAAAGAATCATTTGGTAGATATATTTACAAAGCCAATGGAGAAAAGTCTATTTGAGTCTCTTCGCGCCAGACTGAATATTATATCTTCTATCGCTTAAAGTCTGAAGGTAGTCGGACTCGTAATATCCAGAAATTACATCTGTAAGTTAATATTTCTTCAATGTAGGTAATTTAATTGCGAACAGGTACGTTGATATTTGAATCATTACTTGCCTTTTTATTTTAAGAAATTGTCTTTTTCGAATTTTTGAATTTTTTGCAGTTTTTATTTTTGAAAATGGTAGTTTTCTTTTTTCCTTATGATGATTCGTATACCCCATTTCACTTGCTTTATATACCGTCAAGTCCTTCTTCTCCATTTACGTTTTCACAAACCCAAAAATACAAAATTCCTACTCTCTCACTTTTACTCTAAAGTTTGCTCTACAAGTTTTCACATTTTTCAAACGAACGAGTTCGAGAAATCCTCCTCAACTGTGAAGATGTCTTTCCAAAAGAAGTCGTCTCGCATCACAAGTAGGGGACCATAGAATATTCCAGAAGGTCCTACTCATTTTGACTTGACCGAGGAAGAAGATTCTCCTCAACAACAACAACATTCTCAACAGCATCATTCTCCACAACGTGCCACTCAAAATCCACCGCGCCAACAATCAGTTGAAGCGGAGTGGTATTACCATGACCTTTATTGATGAATTTCTGCGAGAACAAGGATACAAAAATGAGACCCTGTTCTTACAATCAATGGAAAGGACTAAATTCCGATGATTTCAAGTTGCAATCTTCGGAAACTATTGAGCAGTGTTACGTGGCGAAATTAAGGGAAATTTGTGTAGCTAGTCTCATTGTTGAGCTTCCCAAATTGGCCCTTCATAAATGGAAAACATGGACAAGATTTAATCAATAGCAATACTCTTAGATAAGAAACACAATGCCGAAATCTGATCAACGATGTTGGGCTTGTGGAACAACATCGGAATTCAATCAACAATGTTGGACTGGATAGAGATGCATGGCAAAATTTAATTAACGACGGGAATTTGAAAAATTACAACTAAAATGCGATAAAGTAAATATAAAGTAAAGATAATTGTTGTATTGTTCAGAAAGGGAGGGAGGCTTCTCAATGGTAGGGCTGCGGGATTTATAGAGTTGATTGATTATTCCTCAGTCAATTGCTCTTCCTTGGGCAATACTCTTCGCATTTCCACGTTTTCCAATTCTTGATGACCTTATCCTTTAATAACCGCTTCCTGCTCCGTTGACAATGCTCGTGCAGCTTGTTCCTCAAGCAAATAAATGCTTCCTATTTTTATGCACATTTCTTGCAATAGTTATTCTTGCCCGAGTTTTAATGCTAATTTCGCTTTATTTTCATATCTAATGCACTATCCCCATAACCCGATAGGTGGCAATTAATCTCCTAGCCATCGACTCTAGAGTTGGCTTCTATAGTTCCATCGAGGCTCAACTTAAGTAATCTTCATAAAAATTGTTTTACCCTTAACTTCATGAACTGAAATGGAGCATTTCATTCAGTGTTCTCTCGTGACTGGCACGTGGTTATGAGAGTAATTTTGGGTGTCAACATATGCCCCTTTTTAAAAGAAATAAATTTGAAATTTATTTCTTTTAAAGAAATACCCTGTTTCCGCACGGTCTCCCAAGGTAATCATGCCCTTCTATCTTCTGACATCTTTTCTCCAATACGGATTTTCATTCCCGGTATTATCTCGACACATCTTCTCTAATTTTGTGACTTTTCCCTTTTTCTTTCCCTTTTTAAAAGGAATAAATTTGAATTTATTTTTTTTAAAGAAATACCCTGTTTCCACATGGTCTCCCAAGGTAATCATGCCCTTCTATCTTCTGAGATATTTTCCCCGATACAGATTTTCATTCTTTGTATTATCTCAGCACGTCTTCTCTAATTTCGCGACTTTTCCCTTTTCTTCCCTAAGGCGTCGTTTTCTATCAGTATCTCCTCAAGGATTCCATTACTATATTTCATCTTCCTACCTTGCCCTCTTTCCAACTTCTTCGCGATTCCTTTTATTTACACTTCGTCACTTGCTATGGTACCCATGAAAACATTTAGATATGACTCAATAGACTATATTAGCAATTTGATCACTCTCCAGACGGGAATATGCTAAAGATCGTTGTTTTGGCTTGATGAACAAGGTCGAGGAGGTAATGGGCTACTTTCTTTTGGGTCCCAATATTACTGACTATAATAGAATCCCTCCTCCACTCAAAGTTTGCTTTCCTACTAGGTGTGAGACTTTGGCTTTTTAACACAACTCCTTCCAAAACGTTTGGTCTTCAGCTTCTCCTTGATTTTGTGGATTCCCTTCATGGTATCTCCAATTATAGTCCCTCGAGATCGGCCCCGTTGATAAAAATGAACATATCATTTTCTTGTCGTATTGGCTATCAAGATACGTTTTCTGTCGTGCCACACTTAAAATGAACAAGGATTATCTTCAAATAGTTGCAAATCTTGCGCATGGTAGGTGCATTGCACTAGCTCCAGTAGTTATTGCTTCTCTGTATAGAAGGCTAGCACATGCTTCTATGGTCATGAAAGCTGACAAGAGTAGTGCCATCTCTAGTCCATTCTAGATCAAACAAGCTTGGATATCATTATATTTCGAATTTCTTTTTGACTTAGGTTCTCGTGACCTCCCTTATTACCCTCTACCAAGCATAGCATCTATAAAGCCTCTTCTAGGCTATTGACTTTCGAAACATTTACTTAAGAAGGTTCCTTTGAGTGTCTCTCATTTTCTTCCTTATTTTCAAACTACATTTGAGGTTGATTACAGGGATATTGACAATTTTTCCCTATGAGAATGATGAACATTATTACCTTTTTTACCTTGATAGTATGAACTCTTTCCAAGACTTATGGGTTTGCGCATTATCTCCAATAGACCTTCCATTGTGGCTATCCACAAAGGGTCGATTTTACCCATGCTTCAAAGTATACTCTCCTCATTGCTATGCAAGGCAATTTGGCTTCTTTTAGGCCATTCATATGCCTATTCCCTACTCAATGGATTTCTCACATTTGAAGAAAGAGTATAATCTGGAAGATTGTAGGCCCCTAACTTGCCGTGCCGAGATAACCAAGACCATGTACGCCAAATATTCCTAAGATCTTAATAGAGACTTTTAACCTTATCCTAGTCAACTCCCTGAATGGACAACATGGTGGACCAATTTTACTCATGAGGGTCCTTATGAAGAGGGTATTATCACAGCAATCGATCAAATTCAACATAAGGAGAAATTGAAGCAAGGCCATCCAACCACCAATCCTGATTCCTCTTTTGCTCTGGTCACATTTGATGGCCACACTTCACGCAGCAATCTTTTGTTTGAACTGAGCAATCCTCTCCTCGAGCCTTTACCTGGCTTTAATGAGCTCGATATGTCACGCCCCGACCCTCGAGCACGTGCCCATCTCTCGGTGGTCGATAAATATGCAACGTTCCAGGACGAGTTGTCGACCCTTTCATTTTTAATTACACATTCGGAAGCGAAACAAATCCCCTGACAACCAAAAGCTTGGGATAGGAAAGCAGGTCACCATTCACAACCAAAACAAGCCTTTTATAAACACACAAGGTTCATTTATACAACACTGGTCTATATACAAAAGACCGGCTCAACAAAAAGGGAACTGTCCTAAGACCACTAGTTGGACACGTTCGCCGAGCCTTCAATCTCCACCTCCCCAGACTCTGGGCTTCGAGCCTTCCACGACCGTCATCTAAGGACCTAAAAATGGTTATACAATAACCATAAGACAATGTCTCAGCAAGTTTACCCCCATAAACTTCGACTAGGAAGGAAATACACCTTAAGGGTTACCTAAACACAAATACAGGTTAGAGGACTTACCTTTGCCTCAGATCATTCCTGCAAGTTAGTACAATTCATATAATATCATCCAATCATTTCAATTCAATTCAACCATCACTCAGTCGACTCATTTGACTCCACAACATCGATACCATCCATAACTCTATCTATTCGAACACTGCTCTCCTAAGCTAAAATAGAAAGTCTAGCTCACCGAAGCTAATGTCTAAATTTGCTCATCGAAGCTACTAGATCAATTATTGCTCACTGAAGCTGCTAAATAATATTTGCTCACCGAAGCTACTAGATGACATTTGCTCACCGAAGCTGCTAGAAAACTATGATGCTTGCTGAAGCTGATATCTATAGTGCTCATCGAAGCTGCTAATGTATTATTGCTCACCGAATCTGCTATAGACCTATATTGGTGTTAATGCTCCCCGAAGCTGTTATAGATCTATATTCCTCACCTAAACTGATCAATGATCACTAAGCTGATTTGGTACTTAAAGACCACTTTCGGTGTCAATACCTGACACCCGGTATTTCTAATTAAAATACCTATATATCACAATCATTACTCAATTCAACAATACATCATTTAATTACAGAAACTAAACACAACACTGCGATCAGCTCGAAATTCTATCAAGCAACTCTCCCAGGTATAATTTAGGAAAATATTAATTAATAATTAAATAAATTCCAAAATTAATTTAATTTAAATATAAAATAATATAATAATATAATATTTAATTTAAATAATTAATTAATTAAATGCAATAATTGATTAAAAGTCTAATTAAGATTACACTAATCTAATTACATAATTAGACTAATTAATCTATCCACTCATCTAATCATGCACATAATCTAATCAACATTTAATTAAACTAATCTAACAACCTAAACATACTTAGCATAATCCAAACAACCCCTAAGCATAATTAACTCCCTAAACATAGTTTAGTCGGTAAACTCACCAGATTAACAAGCCGGTGAGTCCATGGCGACAGCGGCGCGATGGCGGCTGATAAACTTCGAAACGGCAACGCCAAACGAGGACCGGGCCGAGCCGAAAACGGCCACGAAGTTGGCTGGATTTTCTTTGCGGCTGAACGTGCTCGGCTTTAAACTTCGGTGGGCTCGGGGACGCGGAGAAGACACGGATTCGGCGGCAAAGGGCAGCAAGGGTCAACGTTCGGGGGGGGGGGGGGGGGGGGGGGGGGTGGGTTTCGTGCATGGGATTGTTGACCTGCAGGGGATGAACAAATTCGTTGAAGCAGCTTCGGTGGATGATGGCAGCAAACTCGGTAGTGGAGCAGGGAAATTCGGTGGAGAGGGGGACAAATGATGGTGGTTTGCTGCGGTGGCGAATGAAGTCAACGTGGGGATGGGGGAATGAAGGGTGGACGGTGGTGGATGGAGAGAGACGTGAAGAAGAAATGAAAATGGAGATGAGGGCAGAAGGAAATGAAAGAGAAGTGTGGGTGAGAATGGATCGAGCGTGAAAGAAAGGGAGAGGGAGGAAGTCGGCTGGTGTGGCGTCCGAACGGTGAAGAAGATGGGCAGCAAGGGGATGGGTCGCACGAATGGAAGGAGGGGGAGAGAGAACCAAGCTTGAAAGTCCAAGCAAAATATCTATTTCATCATTTCCTTGGACCAAAGTCTTCATGCATATCCCTTGTGTCCCCCAAATACTTTCTAGCACAATAAATCCACCAATAATCCAAATTAAAGCCAAAAATGCAGCCCCCATAATAGCATACGAATTTCACAAATTTTAGGCTTCAATTTCTTTATCAAATTCCTCAATTTGATGTCCAATTTCGTTGAAGAAAATGCCCATACCATTTCTACAAGTGCCCATCGCCAAATAGCTCAGCTTCAATGTAAAAATTCCCCTCAATTCGGCCAATCCGAATTTCCATTTGTTTTCCGAAACGTCCATATCGATTTTCTGTAAAAATCCCGAACTTTCCAAAAATTCTTCGAAAGATGAGTCGATGTTCCTAAAATAAATCGTAACATGACAGAACTTTCAATTTCTAAAATCGAGTTCAAATTCACGATTAATTTCAGTCTGATGCGATTTTAGCGTAACCTAACCTACCAGGTAGATTTCAGAAATTTTTTGTGCAATTGACCCGTGATCGATTTATCTCAAGTCACAACGTACATCTTCGACCCATTGGCGACTCTCAGTTGTCGTGAAAATCTCAAGATTTCAAATATGGGCACAAGGTACCAAAATGACAGAAAAATCGATCTAGTGTCGATCGACGAGAATTTTGCAATCTAGTGGAATCACCCACACTCTGATCACCTATCTCAGTCGAATCGACCTATCTCCGGTCTCTGATAGATTTTCGACTGTGCTGTAATGACCCTTGCAGAGTAGCACGGTCGAATAGTCGATTCCTGGTCGAATTCTCAAGTCTATTGCGTTAAAATCCCTTAATGACTTCCCCAGATAGTCTAGTTATCTCATGAGTGATCACTCAGAGAATAGCACTATAGGCGCGTTGATGAAAGACCTGATTTATTCAATAGAAAACAGAATTGAAAATTCAGGTTGTCACACGATAGACCAAACAATGACACCATCAGCTTCCCTGATGACTCGAATAAAGGTACATTATTTCTATCTTCTTCACGTTTCTTCTTTTATGCATATATATTTACTTACAAGAGGTTGCATACTTCAAATTCAGATAGAAAACCACTGGCACAATTGCTGAGAAAAAGGAACAGAGTTCCCTCTATTTCCCCAAGAAACGAATTATAGTACTTCTATAATTGATATTCCATCACCCTTTTTTTTGGAAAAAAACTCCTGCAGATAATGTTCCAACCACCTCAAATCCTCCAATAGGGCTTTTTGGTGCCATTGATGATGGGGTAGATGATGTTCTTATTGTGCCTACTCCTTCAATAGAGCCTTTTAGCATTGTCGACAATGTTGTTTTCTCCAATCTCATCATCTATTCTTCATCTCAATTGGAGCATGATGATTTCAATCCTCTTGTATTAGTTGTTCACTGTAAGTTCTATTTGACTACCTTTCGGCTATAAATATATCATGTACTTTGCAATGACCCTCGGTTTATGGACGACAGCTGAGCCCACCATTGCAATTGGCAACATTGAATGTGTTGAAATTGACACAACCATTGCGACTGATAATATTGAACATGCTGAGGCTCTCGATACTTCAACTCTTATTTTACTTATAGATGCTCCATTTCCAAGTCCTGGTATGCATTTCCTCGCTTGGTCCTTACTAGTTATTTTATTGGCTATCTAGTTTGATAACTGACCTTGTATTTCCAACTGTCCCTATCATTGAGCTCTCCAGTCCTACTCCTAATGTCCCTATTGTTGAGGTTCCTACTATTACTGCCACCGAGTCTTCTGATCCTAGCCTCGTTGTTCCTGTTGTTAAGACTCATTTATTAGCCTTCTAGATTGAAGCTCGTGTGGATACATCTTCTCAACCTGAGCCTCGAGCACTAACGACTTCCCTAATATTAGAGGTATTGGATAGGGCAAAGATGATCTTAGGCCTTAATTCCTATGATCTATCCCCTAGTCGTACCCCCAATACTTTGAATAGGGACAAGCTAAGGTTGGAATTATCAAAGTTCATAGACCTTACAGTGGAAGAAATTTGAAAAATCCCACGGAAACAAGAGATCGTTCATTAGCTTGAGGCTCTATGTAATCAGCTTAGTGATAATAATAATGAGATCAATGCATTCCTTTCTCAAGAGCATAAAGATAGGATCCATAAGTTCTTTGAAGAATACCGCCATATATTTGACAAATATTGCTATCATTTAGATGAAATAGCAAAATTAACTCCTTCTAAGGGTAGTGATGCAAAACCTAGAGCTGAGTTTGAGTGTGTCATGTGACATCCCAAATTTTCAATCATGTTTTCTATTGAATAAATCGGGCATTTCATCGACGCACTTATAGGGCTGTTCTCAGAGCTAATCACTCTTGAGATAACTAGACTATCTGAGAAAGCCATTAAGGAATTTTAATGCAATAGACTTGAGAATTCGACCAGGAATCGGCTTCTCGACCGTGCTCATCTTTAGAGGCCATTACGGCACAGTTAAAAATCGATTTGAGATTAGAGATAGGTCGGTTAGATAGAGATGTGTGGCTAATCGTGGGTGACACCACTAAATTGAAAAATTCTCGTCGGCCGGCACTAGACTAATTTTTCTATCGTTTTGGTATCTTGTGTCCGTATTTGGATCCTCGAGATTTTCACGACAACTGAGAGTTGCCAATGTGTCGAGTGGGTTCATTGTGGCCTAAAGAAAATCGACCACGGGTCATTTGCACTAAAAATTTCCGAAACCTACCCGGTAGCCTAGGTCACGCTACAAACGCGCCTAAGTGAAATTAACCGTGAATTTGAGTCCGATTTCAGAAATTGAAGATTCTGTCGTGTCATAATAAATTCTAGGAATGTCGACTCAGTCTCAGAAGATTTTTTTGAAACTCGAGACTTTTTGGGAAAAAGTCGTCCTAGGGCCGTTTTTGTTCAGAAAAATGCCGTGATCGTTTTTTATCGCGCAATTGGAATGCAAGATGGAAGAATTGGTGAGGAAAAAATACCAATTTGATAATTGAGGTGCTAATGGAAATTATTGAGGCCAAATTGGATTAATTGAAGCAAGGTTTAGTGTCTAATTGAAGCCTAAGTCTTTGAAATTCGTATGCCCCATGTCTAGCCCATGTTTGGACCACTTCAAGGGTTGTGAGGAGTGCACGGGTGGAGCAATTGCAGCCAAAGAAGCCACACTTGGCTAGGAATGGGTCAAGGAGAGAAGGGATTGGAAAATATTGGCCATGGTGGCCCCCTCTTGCCTCTCTCTCCCTCCAAGGCTGCCGACCAGCTTTCCTTCTCCCCCATCCTTGCCGTTTGACCACCAGCAACTAGGAGAGAAGCCATCAAAGCTACCTTGCCGTGGCCAGCCCTCGCCGAAGTCGCCGTTGGCCGCCGTGACGCCGTCGCGCCTCATCCGCGCGCACCACTGCCCGCATCGCTGCCTTGCCACACCACCGCCTCCCTCTCACCCTCACGCCATCCTAGCCACTGTCCAATAGCTTTTGGAGCTTAGCCGGAGCCCGTGCTCCGCCGTTCCGCCACCGGTAAGCCCCGCCAAGGCCCGATTTGCCCTTTTCCATCTTCCCCGATCAATTCCCGCCTAAACCAAGCTTGTTTCCCCTTTGTTTCAATACAAAACAGAGGTTGAGGAAGTGGGTTTTCCAGCACCTTCAAGGCCTATTTTGAGGTGGATCCCGACCCTAAAACTTAGGCCCGCTTTGGAGAGAAGTGACCCCCGTGACGTTCTCGACAAATTGAACTGAACGGTTCGATAAATAAGTGAGTTTAACTCACTAAACCTCGCTTAGTATGTTAATGATGCTTAGGGGTTGATTAGATTAAATAAAGCATGTTTAGGTGGATAGATTGTATTAGATTAGTTAATTTAATTATCTGCCGATGCATGTTAGGTGGTTAGATAGTGCTATTAGCGAGTAGACACGTGCTAGTATTTATTTAACGAACCTTGAGATTTTTCTGGGTCCGTTCCGGCGTCCAATTAGGCATTACAAGCCTAAATTGGATTTATTGGCATTTATTTAATATTTTTGTAATTAATTATTTATTTATTTATTTTCCGGAAATTAGGCTAGGATAGCCGATGACCGAAATTTTATGCTGGTTATTGTGGTGTATCCGTTTATTTATGTGAGATCTAATTTGTGCTGAATTGCTTTATTTGTGATTTTAGGATTTTATTCCTAAATTATTTAATTTCAGTAATTGATTGGAAAATAACCGAACGTCGGTTTACAACGCCAAAAATATTTTGGTGGACTATATAAAATAGTGGGAATTGTGAAAGTGAAATTATGGTATTTTGGCTAAGACCAATCGTGTACCTACACACGGTTATTTTATCGGATATGATAAAAGGTGAGAAAGAATGATGTATTATATGGGTTGGTGACCAAGTATGTTATCTTGGAGAATGCACGTGACTCGTTGATTAGATACATCACCTTGGAGAATGCACGTGGCTCAATGATTAGGTACGTTGCCTTGGAGAATGCACATGGCTCGGTGACTAAGTACATCACCTTGGCGTATGCACATGGCTCGGTGACTAGATATATCATCCTTGAGAATGCATGGTATTGATTAAAATGACCAGGAAATGGTCTATTTGACATGTAATCAACTAGGTCGATTGATCGATAGTTCGATCTGATTGGGTGAATTGATGTGGTTTGTGTATATTTGAAATATACTGACTTGCAGGAAGGAAACAGAGGCCAAGGTAAGTCCTCCAAACCGTGTTGTGCTTAGGCATCTCTTAGGGCGAAGTGACTTCCTAATTGAGTCTTAGTGGGAGTAGAACTTGCTGAGACATTGTCTCACTAATTATTGTATAACCATTTTCAGGTCCTTAAATGATGTTGGTGGAGGACCGAGGGCCCCGGAGTCTGGAAAGGTAGAGACTGAAGAATCGGTGAATGTCTGACTGGAGGGTCATAAGAAAGTTCCCTTTTTGGTTAAGCCGATAATTTTGTAAACATCCTAGTTTGGTGTATAGAATTGTTTATTTTATAAAAGGCTCGTTTTGGTTATGAGTTGTGTTCCTACTCTTTTCTATCCCATTGTTTTATTGTTTGTGCATTATTTATATGCTTCCGCATGCGTAATAAAATGAAAAGGTCGACGATGCATCCTGGGACATCGCTATTATATCGACCAAGGTGAGGGATGAGTGCGTGCCCGAGGATCGGGGCGTGACATCCCCGTTTAAGTGGTATCAGAGCAAGGGTTAGATATTGGAGTGATAAGGTGCGATGGACCATGGGATAGTGGTAGGAAAGACGTTTAAGTTCATGCCGGTGCATGTCTGTGTTAGTTGATTGATAAAATTGTTCGTTGTTTGGGCCACTCTGTTTCTAAATCGGTGTAGAATTGGAAACAGGCTTCAGTAAATAAAGCTGAGCCATGAGTGACCAGGAGTCAAGAACTCCTACCAAGAGGGCCAATAAGGTCATAACTCCGGGTAGAGCGCCAACCAGGGTCGGTACCTAAGAAGGCCAAGGTTGAGCGCCAGCACAGGCTAGCGCTAGTGGCGAAGCACCACCTCCTGTTGGTGCTGGGGTAGCAGCCCCGAGTGATTAGGAAAACATAGGGATAACCCAAGCCTTAGATGCCATGCGAGAAACGATGGGGCAGCAAGCCCGAGATCAAGCTACCGCCTTTACTACCGCTATTGAAGCTGCCGCCACTGCCGCTGCCAATGTTATCGTTGCTGCCGCAGCTACCGCCGTACCCATCACCGCACCTATTGCTGCACCTGCCGCCACACCTGCTGATGTTCCAACTGGGAACATAGACTTAGGCAGAGATAGACCGATCCTCAAGTTAGTGGAGCAATTTCTGAAACTAAACCCGCCAAGGTTTATGAGTACTAGAGACCCCGAGACCGCCTCACTGTGGATATAAGATCTGAAGAAGGCTTTTGCACTCCTGATGTGCACTGAGATAGAAAAGGTAACCCTGACAGTATATCAGTTGCAGGGCAATGCCAACACCTGGTGGAGAGCCACCAGAGAGACTGTATTTCCAGGAGAAGTAGTCCCGCTATGAGATGCTTTCCTCGGAGCGTTAAATGAATAGTATTTCTTGAGGAGCGCTAGAGAACAGAAATTGGAAGAGTTTCAGCGTCTTCGTCAAGGGACGATGACCGTTGACCAGTATGGGGTCAAATTTGCGGAGCTATCTTAGTACGCTCCGAGATTGATTGAAGACCCTAAAGAGAAGGCTCGGAGGTTCAAGAATGGCCTTTGACAAGAGTGGAGACAGTCGTTGGTGCCGTTTGATTTGATCGATTATCAAGAGATTTATTGTCGAGCACAGCTGCTTGAAAGGAGCCTGCATGAACAAGTCCCCTTGTCTAGATCGAGGTTTAATTCTCATCGAGAAAGGATTCGCCAAGGAAAGAGGCCCACGCCTGGAGGTGTCGCGACCCGATCTCGCCGCCCTCGAATGTCCAAGAGGGGAAAGGTCGGGTTTAGGAGTACTTTGATCACGAGAGTTCCCTCACGAGATCGCGAGCTCTCCCAAGCTCGTACCCCACGCGACAGCGGGTTTATTAATACGATCTAGGTATTTAACAACCTAAGAATATACAGGAGTCACCACTAGCCTTATTTTTTGGGGGTCAGCTAGAAAACCCAATCGAGGGTCGGGAGAGTTCCCTCGATTCCTACGCAACCAGATATCTAGATTCGGGGACTTGGGTTACGCTAATATAGCTATTAGCGCCCTTTCGGTACCTAAACAGTAAGTTGTGTTTTTCCTAACATGTCCATGGGTCTCTTTTTACATTTTCGGGATCATCAATTTTATACTAAGTGATCATGCGTGGTAGATTACTTTCATTCTATTCTATTCCTAAGAAATGAAAGGAAAACAATCAATGAAATTGAAATTGCAAGACATGAAGTAAACAATCAAGAAAAGCAGTAAACCTAATTATGCAATCCTAAAGAATATAAAAGAGAAAACAATCGGGAAAGAAAGGAAATCCGCCACTCATCGGGTTTGATACAATGCATGGAACCCGAGACATATGTCGGGAAAACTAATGGTACATAATAATGGTCAGAATGGACATCAACCTCCACCATCTTCACGCTTTATCCATGTTCAGAGTCCTATTCTAAACCTAATCCAAGAAACTTATAACTAGGTACATACAAATGAGAGAAACAAACATGCATATCAAAACAACCAAAAACAACAAGACATCTTTTGCGTTCACAAATGGTGATTAAAGTCATGAAATCCCTAAATCGAATTCTAGGTGATATCCCAAGGTTTAGCATTATTATGTGTCGCACCTAAATCGTTCATCTAACGATCACATGCAAAGCGTATAACATGACAAGCATTTAAGCCATATGACCTTGATTCTCAGTTAATCAAACAAATGAGTGAGCTGATGAAGGATCACTTACTAAACATATGCATCATTGAACATGTTCATGCAACATGTATACCCAAACAAATCTCATGAAGACATATGCAACAGATTCTTTCTAAAAATCAAAGAATTAAGGCATATCACTATGGAAATAGAACATGAGAGAAGCATACATGTCTGATTCACAACCATTTACATCATCCAAAAATGATCCATTCAATATGAAATTTCTACACAACATAGATCATACAATTTCCTGCTACTTTCGTAAGGACATCTAAAGCTAATTCAATTTGCATGAATTTACAAAAATCACAATGTCAGCAAGTGTCCTTCAAGTCAGACATATCAGAGTAGCCAGTGCATTCAGTTTAAGCATGATAAACCTATCCAAATGATGTTCACTCTTCATGTAAATTTTATATTTTGTTCAAAAAGGACAGAAAGAAATTTTCATGAAGAAACCATTTTTAGATGCTGACATATGCTTTTATAAAGATCAAAGAATTTGTGCAAAACAATCAGCTCAGCAAAATTCCAAACAAGGTCAGGGATATTCTAGACCTACTCGACTTGGGTAAATGACCTTCAATTATCACGAAATTTTTATTTGGTATAGATTGGAACCTAATGAACAACTTTCATTTAGGCATCAACTTTAGAATCTAATCACAAAAAATCATGTGAAAATGGTAAACAGCACAGGTCATTAAAGTAGAGCATGAAAACAGAACACTTAATCATTTACAAATTGTAGCTCCGTTTGTAACAATTGTCGAATCTAGTAAATGATGACCAAATCCAAGAGTTCACGGCATCCATTACAAAATATCAAGAAAGAAGCAAAATCTATCCAGACATGCCCGCATGTTGACACAATCGCAATGTCTACAGATTGAAATTAGCAGAACTTCATCATAAGAATACATTACAAAGTGTATGTTCTTGTACCACATGAGGAGGTAGACAAAAGGGCTCACAACAACCAAACCCATGTAGAACAGAGCTACAAAACCGTATACGTCGACATTGAAAAACTCAATGAACCAAGCAAAGCAGAAGAACATACAACACTGTAGTCGAGTTCTAATGACAAATGAATCCGCCGGAGGGAGAGACTGGAGTAGTCACAAACTGCCCATCTTTATATGCATGCATGTACTGCTGAGGTGAAGGAAATATTATCTAAACAGTGGCAATAACCACCAGTGTGATCAAAGGAGTTTGTATTTGGTAAGAATATGAAGTCCATGGCAACGTATTATGTATATGCATCAACATGAATAAGATATGAGTATGTATCCAAGTCAGAGGTATGAGCTTTGTAAGAGGGGCGCTAAGTGAAACTGGAAAGCATTTGCTCGAATGTCGAAAGGCTAAGAAACAAATGCTGAAGGATGACACAAGGTGGAGCTTCAAACTTATCCGAGACCCAAACTTAGATCAAAATTAGCAAACAATGAACGAACTAGGTTCAGCCTTGAGGTAGGGACAAGTAGTTTATGCTCAATACAAACAAAAGGACAGCAAGCCTCGAGCACAGTAAAGACTATGAACGTGCGTTTAGCTTAGGCATTTCATCGAACGCTAAATAGGCACAACAAAAAACAGGGAGCACTGAGACTGAGCTTGAGTAGGGATTCAAAAACAATCAACACCCAAGACCTCGCAATCACAGCATGCATATAGACAAGGCCAAAACTCGCATGAACCAGACAACAACGATCCGGTCCGGCGAGCCCGAAACCAGGCACAAAGAAGACGCAAAACAATGCAGTCGATTAAAGGTTGCTACCTAGCTCGCGGCGTCGGACGGGAGATGAGGTCGAAGATTAGGTTACATTCGTTCGCCTTGCACACCTCTGAATTCCTCCACCGGCCGTTCCAGAGAGTCGAGTCCAGTGCACGAGGGAACGATCGAGAGGGAAAGACTGGTTCTCGAGCCTTCTTGCATGCGAAATCAACGGAAGACCAGAATAATGAAACGATCGGAAGCCACCGCCTACGCAGCTGACGATGCCTCCACTGATCGGCCTCGAATCTCTATCTTCGGAATCGAGCCGATATCTCTACACTCGGCACGCATCTGAGCTGACGTCGCCGCTGCCGTCGATGTTGATCGATCGGCTTCGGATCTTTACTCTCGGAGCCGAGTCAAAACCTCCAAACTTGGCACGGATCTGAACCTCGCTCTTCGAGTTCCTCCATCGACAGATGCTTCGTCTTCGAGAGTTGATCTGGAGTGAGAGCCAAGCGAGAGCGAGAGCTGACGATCAAGCGAGCGAGTGTCCGATTTCCGAGAACGAGCCAGAAAACGTCCGATCGAGAGCCTCCAAAGCTAAATCCCGTGAGCCAGATCTAGAGAAGAATCACCGATCAAGAGAGAGAGAGTCTCCAATCGTGAAGATGCCGGATTCGGCGCGCTACTTCTCAAGAGGAACACGGCGAGACCTGGAGGCGATCGTCGAGGGAAGGAGCGGAACCATGGCCGGCGTCGGAGGGTTCTTCGTCGGCCTCTGAGATGGGGAAGAGATAGAGAAAGAGAGGAGGTTGTTACGGTGGAAGAGAGGGAGTCTACGAGCCAGAGTGTTAGAGCGAGTCTTTCGTTTTTTTCCTGAGAGCCAGAGTGCCAGAGAGAGTTCCAAAGTCGAGAGGTTTCAAGAGAGAGCTTGTGAGAGAGAATCCGCGCCAAAAAAAATGAGCCCGCCCCCGTCAGCGTTTTCCCCTTTTTCTTTTTGTTTTTTTTTTCTTTTCTTGTTTTCTTTACATTTTTTTTTATGTTTTCATTCATTCATTTTTTATCTTTTTGGCTCTTTATTTTTTTTTATATTTTTGCAAAAAAGATGTTTAAAATGTCGACAAAAAATCGGGTGTCAACAAGAGGTAGATCTCATGTTCCACCCAACAAGAAGAGTGGATTTAATAGGTCAATGCCTAGTAGGAGTGAAACGTGTCATTTTTGTGGAAGACGACACGGGTCAGCCCCATGCCCATCTAGGCCGGGTGCGTGTTTTGAATGTGGTCAGCAGGGCCATATAGCTAGGAATTGTCCTAGGCGACCAAGAGGACAACCGTAGTTGCCGCCACTGCCACCTATGGGCCACATTAGAGGATATACGCCTCAAAACACACTGCAAGGAGGACAACTGAGACCACTAGTTCAAGGCACGGTGTATGCCATCACTCAAGGTCAGGCAGAGGCTGCGCCTGACGTGATCACAGGTATGGTTTCGCTGAATGACCATCTTGTTTACGCTTTATTTGACCCAAGAGCAACCCATTCCTTTGTTGTCGAGCAGTATGTTAAGTTGTTAGGATTAAGTCCTATATTGTTGGAGTCGGCAGTTTGCATATCTACACCATTGAAGAATAAAGTTATTGCTACTTTGGGTTGTTCTGGTTGCAAGTTAGCGATTGGTGAGCGAGTGGGGAAGATAGACTTATAGTCCTAGCCATGTATGACTTTGATTTAATTATTGGCATGGACTGACTCATCAATCAACGAGCTAAAATTGACTGTTATCGCAAGTCGATTCAGTTTTACCCATTAGAGGGTGAGAGCTTCGAGTTTGTTGGGAACCGAGGAGGACCCTCGATTGTCTTGATCTCGTCGCTAGAGGCAACTCGTTTGTTAGATGAGGGTTGTCAAGGTTACCTGGCAACTGTCATGGATACGACAGTTGTGGAGCTAAAAATGGAAGACATTGCTGTGGTGCAAGAATTTCTAGATGTCTTTCCAAAGGAATTACCAAGACTACCGCCGGAGAGAGAAATTGAATTCGTGATCAAGTTAGCACCCGAGACAGAGCCAATCTCTAAGGCTCCTTACTGGATGGCGTTATCTGAGTTGAAGGAACTGAAGGTGCAGATGCAAGAGTTATTGGATAAGGGATTTATTCGTCCCAGTACATCACCTTGGGAAGCACCAATTCTATCTGTAAAGAAGAAAGATGGTTCATTGTGTTTGTGCATCGACTATCGGCAACTCAATCAAGTAACTATCAAGAACAAGTATCTACTTTCGAGGATCGATGACTTGTTTGATTAGTTATAAGGAGCGTCGATATTTTCTAAAATCAACTTAAGGATAGGATATCATCAGCTGAGAATTAGGAAGGAGGATATTCCTAAGTCAGTATTTCGTACTCGGTATGGTCATTACGAGTTCACTGTGATGCCATTCGGGTTAACGAATGCTCCAGCTGCCTTCATGGATTTGATGAACCAAATATTCAAGGAATACCTAGATCAGTTCGTGATCGTGTTCATCGATGATATTCTGGTGCATTCAAGAAGTGATGAAAAGCATGAGAGTCATTTGAGATTAGTGCAGCAGACACTAAGAGTCCATCAGTTGTACGCCAAGTTTAGCAAATGCGAGTTTTTGTTGACTCGCGTTGCTTTCCTAGGTCATGAGATTTCAGGTGAAGGAATCTCCGTGGACCTAAGCAAGATTGAAGCCGTGATTAACTGGCCAAGACCGACTACAGTGACAGAAATCCGAAGTTTTCTAGGTTTGGCAAGTTATTACAGACGGTTTGTGGAAGGGTTCTCATCTTTAGCGTCGCCACTGACAAAACTCTTGAAGAAAGAAGAGAAATTCGTGTGGACAGACAAGTGCGAGAGTAGTTTCCAAGAGCTTAAGGAAAAGCTGACTACCACACCTGTGCTGACTATTCCATCTGGTCCTGGAGGATTCAAGATCTACAGTGATGCATTACTCAGAGGATTGGGTTGCGTGCTGATGCAACATGGCAAAGTTGTTGCATACGCCTCCCATCAGTTGAGACCTCATGAACTGAACTACCCAACGCATGACTTAGAACTTGTGGCGATTATTTTTGCCCTAAAAATTTGGAGACACTATTTGTGCGAGGAAAAATTCCAGATCTTCACGAACTATCAAAGTCTCAAGTACCTGTTCTCTCAGAAGGAATTGAACATAAGACAGCGCCGATGGATGGAATTACTGAAGGACTATGACTGTGATATTCTATATCACCCGGGAAAGGCGAACAAGGTCGCCGATGCTTTGAGTCGGAAGTCTTTGGTTGCTCATATATTGATTAAGGAGTGGAACTTAATCGAGAGAGCTCAAGATTCGGTATTCAAGTTTGAGGTAGGCCACCTATTAAGTCTCATGGCCACCCTCAGAATTGAATCGGATGTTCGGATTAGAATCAAGTTACTCCAACCGACAGACCCAGATGTGCAAAAGATCCTTCAAGAGGACACTGAGAAAAGAAAAGCTGACTTTCAGGTTTTTGATGATGGAACACTGAGGTTCGGAGGACGCTTAGTTATACTTGACAATGTGGAGCTTAGAGAGGATATCTTTTCAGAAGCACATCATAGCAGTTATAGCATTCATCCTGGTAGTACCAAGATGTATCAGAATCTACGTCAACACTATTGGTGGTCAGGTATGAAGGCGGATATTGCCAAGCATGTCGCTAAGTGTTTGACGTGTCAGCAGGTTAAAGCTTAGCATTGTAAGCTGGGAGGACTTTTGCAACCTCTTGCGATCCCAGAATGGAAATGGGAGCATGTCACGATGGATTTCATGACCGGACTACTAAGGAGTCAAAGAGGAAATGATTCGATTTGGGTAGTGGTCGACAGATTGATGAAGTCGGCTCACTTCATTGCAGTTCGAAAGGATCTCAGTTTAGATAGACACAAGGATTTGTATGTGCGTCAAGTGGTTCGCCTGCATGGAGTGCCGGTTATGATAATTTCAAATAGAGACCCAAGATTTACCACCGCTTTTTGGAAGAGCTTGCAAAGTGCTTTAGGTACAAAGCTGCAGTACAATACGGCATATCATCCTCAGACGGATGGCCAGTCTGAGAGAACAATTCAAACCCTCGAGGATATGCTGAGAGCTTGTGTACTAGACTTTAAAGGAAGTTGGGAAGAACAACTACACTTGGTGGAATTTGCCTACAACAATAGTTTTCAACAAAGCATCCAAATGGCTCCTTTTGAAGCATTGCATGGCAAAGTGTGTAGAACACCAGTGTGTTAGGACGAAGTTGGGGAAAGGAAGATTATAGGCCTAGAGTTGGTCCAGCGGTCAGTGGATGTCGTGGCAATGATCAAAGGCAGATTAAAGATCACTCAGAGCAGATGGAAAAGTTATGCAAATAAGCGCCGAAGGTCTTTAGAATTACAAGTTGGTGATCACGTTTTTCTGAAGGTGTCACCAATGAGTGGAACTTCGCACTTTGGAAAGAAAGGAAAATTGAGCCCGAGGTATGTAGGTCCATTCGAGATTCTAGAGAGAATCGGGACCTTAGCGCATCGTCTTGCGTTGCCGCCAAGATTGGCGCAAGTTTACTACGTCTTTCACGTGTCGATGTTAAGGAAGTATAAGCCTGACCCAACCCACGTACTTAATTTCGAGGAATTGGACGTGGATGACCGTGTGTCATACGTTGAAAGCCCGGTTCAAATAGTAGACAGAAAAGAGGAAGTTCTGCGTACAAAGACCATTCCATTGGTCAAAGTGGTCTAGCAACACCACGGTACTGAAGGAGCGACATGGGAGATTGAAAAGTTGATGAGACAGTTATACCCCCACATTTTTGCTTAAGTATTGTAAGGCTTAAATTTCGAGGACGAAATTTTTATAAGAGGGGAAAAGTTGTGACATCCCAGATTTTCAATCCTATTTTCTATTGAATAAATCGGACATTTCATCGATGCGCTTATAGGGCTGTTCTCAGAGCTGATCACTCTTGAGATAACTAGACTATCTAAGAAAGCCATTAAGGAATTTTAATGCAATAGACTTGAGAATTCGACCAGGAATCGGCTTCTCAACCGTACTCATCTTTAGAGGACATTACGGCACAGTTAAAAATCGATTTGAGATCGGAGATAGGTCGGTTCGACAGAGATGTGTGGCTAATCGTGGGTGACACCATTAAATTGGAAAATTCTCGTCGACCGGCACTAGACTGATTTTTCTATCGTTTCGGTACCCTATGTCCGTATTTGGATTTTCGAGATATTCACGACAACTGAGAGTCGCCATTGTGTCGAGTGGGTTCATTGTGGCTCGAAGAAAATCGACCACGGGTCATTTGCACTAAAAATTTCCGAAACCTACCCGATAGCCTAGGTCACGCTAAAAATGCACCTGAGTAAAATTAACCGCAAATTTGAGTCCGATTTCAGAAATTGAAGATTCTGTCATGTCACAATAAATTCTAAAAACGTCGACTTAGTCTCAGAAGATTTTTTTGAAACCCGAGACTTTTTGGGAAAAAGTCGTCCTAGGGTCGTTTTTGTTCAGAAAAAGACCGGGATCGTTTTTAATCGCGCAATTGGGATACAAAATGGAACAGTTGGTGAGGAAAAATACCAATTTGATAATTAAGGTGCTAACGGAAATTATTGAGGCCAAATTGGATTAATTGAAGCAAGGTTTAGTGTCCAATTGAAGCCTAAGTCTTTGAAATTCGTATGCCCCTTGTCTAGCCCATGTTTGGACCACTTCAAGGGTTATGAGGAGTGCACGGGTGGAGGAATTGTAGCCAAGGAAGCCACACTTGGCTAGGAATGGGTCAAGGAGACAAGGGATTGGAAAATATTGGCCATGGTGGCCCCCTCTTGCCTCTCTCTCCCTCCAAGGCTGTTGTCACGCCCCGGTTCTCAGGCACGCGCACATTCCTTACTTTTGGTCGATTTTAAAATGCGATATCCCAGGACTATGTATCGCCGACCCTTTCATTTATATATGCACATGCGGAAGCAGTTATAAATCCCCAGACAATAAAATAATGGGAAGAAAAGCAGGCCATATTTTTCATACTGAAAATTCACAATCACACCTTTTTACACGCATCTCATAGTATTCTACAATACTATATATACATAAGTCTGATCTAACATCTATTCACATACAGACAAGGTCTGACAAGACAGGACGGGATCTCAGTCCTCATCCGAGTCGTACTCGAGGTCATCCTCGGGGTCCTCCTCCACGTACTCCTCTTCAGGTTCCTCATCAGGGTTCTCCTCGTCAAATTCCTCCTCCTTAGGCTCCTCATCCGGGTCCTGAAATGGTTATTCAATAACCACCGAGACAACGTCTCAGCAAGTTCTACCCCCTAAGACTCGATTAGTAAACTAATACACCTTAAGGCTACCTATACACAACACGAGCCAGAGGACTTACCTTAGCCTCAGATTCCACCTGCATATTAGCACAGATCAAATAGGCTTCCAAGCAATCACATCACTGATCGAAGCATCGATCGAATCGACCTAGTCGATTACACATCAATAAGACCACTCACGGTCATTTCCATTCAATCAATCAATTCACAGCATCGAATCAAAGCAATGAATCACATCAAATCACACTCAGATCGAATCATTGATCAGTTGACTTAGTCGATTACATACCATCAAAACCATTTCCGGTCATTTCAACTATTCCAACTAAATTCCCAATTATGAATCACAGTCCTTAGGACACAACTTATCTATAGGTGGTAATCACGGCCCCACCAAGCAACTTTCTTAGAATTGGTGGCTTTATGGTCCCACCTGATCCTTTCAAGAACTGATGGATTTACGGTCCCACCCGACCCTTTCAAGAACTGATGGATTTACGGTCCCACCCGACCCTTTCAAGAACTGATGGATTTACGGTCCCACCCAACCCTTTCAAGAACTAATGGATTTACAGTCCCACCCGACCCTTTCAAGAACTGATGGATTTACGGTCACACCCAACCCTTTCAAAATCTAATGGATTTACGGTCCCACCCGACCCTTTCAAGATCTGATGGATTTACGGTCCCACCCGACCCTTTCAACTACGGTCAACGATGTTGCACCTCGTAATTAAATTCCTCAATTTCATAATATCTTGGCCTAATTTGCTGGTATCAAAGATACTCGATAAAAATATCGTATGTGGGTACACGATCGGCCTTAGCCAAAATAGAATGATTTCCTTTCTATAAATCCCACCATTTTCTGTAGTCTACCCAAACATTTTTGGCACTGTCAACTGATGCTCGGTTATTTTTCGATGAATAACCAAAGATTATTCAATTTAGGAATAAATCTTAAAATCACTCATAAATCAATTTCTCACAAATTAAGGCTCGAATAAATAAGCGGACTGCACCACGACAATCAGCACAAAATTCCGGTCATCGGCCATCTCGGCTGAATTTCCGAAAAATAAATAATTAAATAATTAATTTCGAAAATTAAATAAATAAACACAATAATTCCAATTTAGCATAATATGAAGCTCAATTAAGTAAACGGATTACGCCACGATCATCAGCATAAAATCCCGGTCATGACCATCACAGTTGAATTTCCGGAAAATAAATAATTAAATAATTAATTTCGAAAATTAATATTTAATTCCTAAAAATTCCAATTAGGCCCGAATTGCCTAATCAAAACCCAATAAGGGTCGGGAAAAATCCCAAGAAGCATTCAATAAATACTAAGGGCTATTCTCTAGTTAAGTACACTTACTATTTCACTAATATGCAATGCAATTAACCAATAATCGCTAATCCATTATAATCTAACCACCTAATTGTACTTAACTAAATCTAATCAACATTTTAAGTATAATTAGTAAACTAAGAAGGCATTAGTGAGCAAAACTCACTTGGCAAAGCGAAGACTGAAACACTGCGATGATGACACAACGACGGTCGAATCCCAAAATTTCGGTGGCGGCGATAGAAGCTCGGGCCGGCCCAAGAAACTTTGCAAGCCCGCAAAAATTCTGGGCTTGGGCCTACTGAAATTCTTGGGCTGAACTTGATCTGGGCTTCAAAAATTTCGCTGGGCTTTGCTGAACTCAACTGGGCTTGGGCTTCAAAGAGCTACACCAAAATTCGAATGGGCTGAGATTTTTCGTGGGCTTCAAATACAAGCTTCAATAGACTAAGAATGGGCTGCATTCCACATGGGCTGATTTTACTTGAGGATGGGCCGAAACTAGAACTTGCTGGGCTCGAATTCGTTGGGCTTCAAGAAGGTCGAACTGCTGACTTGTGGGCTGAAGACACGGGCCCAACTATTGGGCCAAAACTCACTGGAGAAGACCACGCCGAATGGAGCTACTTCAGTTTCACTTGACTGAGCTGGGGGAGAAACGCGCGGCAGCTGGCACGCGGTGTTCTTCACCGAATGTTGACCGAGTTTGGGGATGACCACGCGAGCGTGCGAGGCAGCTGGCGTGAAGAATTCGGTGCAGATGGGCTTCGGTGGATTGAAGCCGCGTGGAGCTTCGGTCTTCAAGCAGTAGCGTTGAAGGATTCGGACGAAGCAAGGGAGAGAGTATCGTGGACGATGGCAACACAGGACACGGCACTGCTGAAGTTGAAGCAATTCGGTGGCTGGGGAGCTGCTCGGTCTTCAAGATCAGCAAGGCTTCGACTGTTTACTTGGCGATTTCGGTGGATGATGCTGCAAGAAGGTGGGGTTGAAGACGCAAGGCTGAGGGACGTGTGACGTGGAGAGGGCAGCACCGAGGAAAATGAAAGAGAAACCGGTGGATGGGGGAAAAGTCAAGATAAATAGTCCTTATTCATCATATCTTAGCCCCAATAGTCCACATAATTATCCTTTTATGTCTCCTAATTAAATCTTGCAATATAATCCACAAAAATATCTTCTAAATTCATCCTAGGCCGAGTATATTTCCCTTGGTTCAAAATCAGCCAACACCACTTCGCTTTGAATTGACTTGAAATGGTCAAAGAGACTACGCCAGGGAGATACGAATTTGATGGGGCTTTGGCTTCAATTGACTTCAATTCCCTCTTGATTCTCTCTCAATTGACTCTCATAATTTGATTGATCGCCTCATTTATCAAATTGATAGTTTTCCTCATCCAAGAATCCTCATACTTCTCAATTTCACAACCGAATTAATCATCGGCTCGAACTGTTGAACAAAAATGGCTACTTAAATTGACTTTTTAAAAAATCTCTCGGTTGTCGGAAAAATCTTCGAGATCGAGGCTGAGTCGACGTTCCTAAAATTTATTGTGACAAGACAGAATCTTCAATTTCTGAAATCGAACTCAGATTGGCAATTAATTTCACTCGTGCGCGTTTTTATTGTGACCTAGGCTACCGGGTAGTTTTCAGAACTTTTTAGGACAAATGACCCGTGGTCGATTTTCTTCAAGTCACGATGAACCCACTCGACCCATTGGTGATTCTCGGTCGTCGTCAAAATCTCGAGGATTCAAATACGGACACAAGTACCAAAACGATAGTAAAATCAAATTAGTGCCGGTCGATGAGAATTTTCCAATTTAGTGGAGTCACCCACGATCGGTCATTCATCTCAGTCGAACCGACCTGTCTCTGATCTTAATTCGATTTTTAACTGTGCTGTAATGATCTCTAAAGATGAGCATGGTCGAGAAGTCGATTCATGGTCGAATTCTTAAGTCTATTTGCCTTAAAGTCCTTAATAGCTTACCCAGCTAGTCTAGTTATCTCGTGAGTGGCCAACTCAGAGAAAAACATTGTAGTCACGCCGATGAAATGCCCAATTTATCTAATCGAAATCAGAACTCAAAAATCTGGATGTCACAGCTGCCGACCAGCTTTCCTTCTCCCCCATCCTTGCTGTTCGACCACCAGCAACTAGAAGAGAAGCCACCGAAGCTGCCTTGCTATCACCAGCCCCCACCGAAGTCGCTGTTGGCCGCCGCAATGCCGTCACGCCTTGTCCGCGCGCACCACCGCCCGCACCGTTGCCTTGCCACACCACCGCCTCCCTCTCGCCCTCACGTCGTACTAGCCATTGTCCAGGAGCTTTTAGAGCTTAGCCGAAGCTCATGCTCCGCCGTTCCACCGCTGGTAAGCCCCGCCAAAGCCTTGTTTGCCCTTTTCCATCTTCCCAGATCAATTCCCGCCTAAACCAAGCTTGTTTCCCCTCTGTTTCAACACAAAACAGAGGCTGAGGAAGTGGGTTTTCCAGCACCTTCAAGGCCTATTTTGAGGTGGATCCCTACCCTGAAACTTAGGCCCGCTTTGGAGAGAAGTGACCCCCGCGACGTTCTCGTCAAATTGAACCGAACGGTTCGATAAATAAGTGAGTTTAACTCACTAAACCTAGCTTAGTATGTTAATGATGCTTAGGTGTTGATTAGATTAAATTAAGCATGTTTAGGTGGATAGATTATATTAGATTAGTTAATTTAATTATCTGCCGATGCACGTTAGGTGGTTAGATAATGCTATTAGCGAGTAGACACGCGCTAGTATTTATTTAACGAACCTTGGGATTTTTCCGGGTCCGTTCCGACGTCCATTTAGGCATTACGAGCCTAAATTGGATTTATTGGCATTTATTTTTGTAATTAATTAATTATTTATTTATTTTTCGGAAATTAGGCCGGAATAGCCGACGACGGAAATTTTATGTTAGTTATTGTGGTGCATCCATTTATTTATGTGAGCTCTAATTTGTGCTGAATTGCTTTATTTGTGATTTTAGGATTTTAGTCCTAAATTATTTAATTTCAGTAATTGATTGGAAAATAACCGAGCGTCCGTTTACAACGCCAAAAATATTCTGGTGGACTATATAAAATGGTGGGAATTTTCAAAGTGAAATTATGGTATTTTGGCTAAGGCCAACCGTATACCCACACACGGCTATTTTATCGAGTATGATAAAAGGTGAGAAAGAATGCTATATTACGTAACTCGGTGACCAAGTATGTTATCTTGGAGAATGCGCGTGACTCGTTGATTAGATACATCACCTTGGAGAATGCACGTGGCTCGGTGATTACCATATTCTTTTAACATGCAAAACATGCAATGTCATTACCATATTCTTTTAACAATGGCTCAACTATTGGCTGATTTCAGATTGGAGCCATGTAAGGAAATCTTGGGATCTGTTGCACGGCATAATTGGGCTCTAATGCTAGATTTGCATTCTGCTGAGGTATTTGATGGTATTGTTGTTGGGGCCAAAAAAACTGCAGCTATGGTTGGGCTACAAATGCCAGATTTATTTGTGGTGGACTGGGCATGTTTACTTGAGCAGGAAGAAGAGGTTGCTACAACATCTGAGGTTGAACATTCAGAGGCGCCCGGGGCCGTATATTTGGAATTTGTTGGGCATTAAATGCCTCTAACCGAGGTGCTTGGGTTTGAACATTCGAGACTCCTATTTAAGGCTGAATGTTCATTTGTGATAGTTGATCTTGCCCCCTAGCTAGAGTCATTACCACTCCGAAAACCTCTACTATGATAGGGAATACATTTGCGTGAGGCATTAGAATGGGGTCTAGCTAAGTTAGACCCATTTTTTAGGCATTCTCTAATAATGTATTTTGTTGAGTTGCTGGCGAAGTGAACACTGTAGGACTGCGATCATCTTTTGTAATGACACGCGCATTGGTAGACCCATTTGCTTGCACGGTCGCAAGAACTTCTCCCCTTTGAAGGATTCTCAAAGGAG
Source organism: Eucalyptus guilfoylei (assembly GCA_016097605.1). Taxonomy (NCBI): domain Eukaryota; kingdom Viridiplantae; phylum Streptophyta; class Magnoliopsida; order Myrtales; family Myrtaceae; genus Eucalyptus; species Eucalyptus guilfoylei. The sequence goes on from CM027861.1 coordinate 49,577,791, forward strand.
GTCCAATCGACGCGGTTCGTCCCGCATTACTTAATGTCATTTGTGAAGTTGATGACATAGGAACATACTTGGTTGAAATAGGGACTTGTCCAATCCGAGGTTCAATTGGGTTCGTTGGAACACCATGTTGTCCTTGTGTACACTCATGATACGTGTTGATGATTAATGGTCTAACATCAATTAATGGTCTGACTATATCAGTCATCCGTCTGATCATATAATCAGCAAATTCATTTTGAATTTCCTCCATTGTTTGCCTCATAGTAGCAAGTATGACTGTCTTCTTTTTTTCTGCACAATGCCTTGAAGCATAAGCACCTTCCTTTTGGACTTAATTCGTGACCTCATTTCGAGGGTGTTGGATTGATGACGACTCGGCTTGTGCATTGTTCTTAGCCATTAGCACTTGCTTGTCACTAGTATTATTTAAGTTGATTTGACTTTGGGTTCATGACATAGCACTATCTCAACTCAACACAATACGCTTTGTCATGACCTCTCTTTTGTGCTCAGGGAAAAAGGAAGAGGTTTAGGGGTATTGCTAAAGAGGCGGACCAACGGCCCATACCTTGCACCACGTTGGATTTCGTATTTCAGTTCTTAATAACCTAAATATTTCTAGGAGTCGCCACTAGCCTATTGGAGTCGGCTAGAAATCAATCGAGACATAGAAGTATTATCTCGATTCCTACGCAACTGGAGATTTCTAGGAATGGGGACTTGTTTACGCCAATATTTTTATTAGCACCCTTGCAATATCACTAACTTGGAAGGTTCTTTATCTAAATGATCACACAATCTTAATTACCGATCATAATCCTTATGAAACAACCAAGTGTCCATACAAATGTTTTTATAGGTTTGTTTACGTTAATGTCTAGACTAATCATAACCTAACTTAAAAAAGAAATTTACACTCAAATTATTGAAAAGCTGTGCGGTAAATAAACATTCAAGAAATTGAAATGACTTGAAAGTAAATGTGGAAAAGGAAAATCCGATACAAGTTGGGCAAATAATATTACATGGCCTTGTTATCACGCCCCAAGGTAGGATTCTTGTGATCGAAATATGAATTTAAATATACATGAAATTACTCTAGATGCATGAAATTACTCTAAATAATTTCAATCTACGCAAAATAGATTATTTACAAAAATGATTATAAACTACCAACATAGCATTAAATTAGGAAAAATGACCTTATAAAATTAGGAAAATTTCATAGATGCCATTTCTACCCTAATTTGATACTATCCAACATTTTTTATATATTTTTTTGAAACTTTTAGATTTTTCTTATTAATTTTTTATTAAGAAAATAATTCCCTAAACCAATCTATGCTTGATTTGCACTAACATGGAACAACCTAGTACATGAATATTACAATAACTGAACTCAAATTAATCATCTCAATATCAAAACTTGATTTAGGCATTTCGTCGAACATTTGGTGTGCATCAAACCACCCAAGCAGCTTCCTTGAACCATGTTCGTGGCCTTCAATCTCGACCCATAGGCAATCTTGTGTGGAACTAAAACATCAAGGTTATACTACTACATCCAAAGAATAAGATTAGTTAGAAATCATAGCTTAAGACACATAAGAACCAAGCTGAAATCGGCCTCAAATTTACTGATTTGAGTTGTTTTTGCACATCTGGGTTTATACTCAAAGTCAAGCGTCCCGACACTCATCGCATATGAGATCTATGGGAAACACTACTTAATCTGAATAAAATTAGGTAACGTGGATTTTCAAATGCAACAAGCATCATAGAGATTGATCAATTGAACACATCAAAACAATCTTCCCAAGAAGCATACACGGATGGTCTACACTGACCAGCCATTAATCAATGTGGATAGGTTTGGTTTTTTGGCTCAAGTTGTAGACGATCCCATGGTTCACACGGGGATTTAAAGACCAAATCAAGCCAACCTCAGCATCATTTGTACTCCCATATAACATCCATCAAGCTTAAGAAAACAAGTAATGCATGAAAAGAGGCATAACAAATCAAACATGCGAGACTCTTGAAAAGACTTCAGAAAAAATTCAAGCCTTAGAAATCAGTTCTCTGAACCGGTTTTCCTCTTAATTTTTCACAATCAAAACATGTTCAAACTCGAATAAAAATACATCTAAGATGCTTACCTTGCTTCTTAGGTTCTTTTTGAAGTGGCTGTTAGCCTAGGAAGCCAATGAACTCTCCTTTGAAAGCGCTTGGAAGTTAGCCCCTTCAATTGGAAAATGAGATTTGCAAAGAAATAACTTGCCACGATGGTTTTTGTTGGTCCCCAAAACCAAACCCTAGTACCTCTTTTGTTGACCAATTTAATACTTCTAGTTTATGTTACAAATTATGGTTTTCCTCATTTGTTTCTTGTTTTTCTCGAAAAACACTGACTTTCCTTTACCCACAACCAATTGGGCTCAACACCAAAAAAAATTTCAAGAATTTCTTGGCCCGCTGGGAGGGTATCTTTCGGGGGTTTTTAGGAGGCCTTCTTGATCTCCGTTTGGGACGTGCTACCTACGATTGGAAAGATCTTTAAGTGAAGTTTCAATCTCTGGTTGAAATTTCTGGCTAATTTTGGTTTGCGATTTTGTGAAAATTTTACTTTTCTCTGCAAATGTTGGTCTAGAATTTCTAGGGGTTTTCTTCTCAAGTTGCTTGTGGGGGTGACTTTGGAGAACGATTGTGAGCTCTCCCTCCCGCGTCTTGTCTCCTACCTTTCATGCTAAAAAAGAGCCTGCTTCCGAGATCTTATCTCGTGAATTAAAGGATCTTTTGATCGGTCTTTGTCCACCTACTAAGCCTGCCAACAGAGCTACTTCAACAACTGACTTAGCCAAATTTTCAAATTTTGTAGCTATTGAGTGTGCAGATTTTGCTGTGATTTTCACATGCCTTCATCAACTTATCTTTGACCAACTTTTGTTCACTTGCACTACTAATTATGGTCTTCCATCATGTGCAAAGATTAGGCTGATCAGATGGCTGGGTAGGATGTGGCGGGGTCACAAGGTTGCTTACTCAATAGATCCGAATTAAGACCAAATCGTGGGCTAAGTTTTGGTAGCTAGTTTGAGTGCTTTAATCCATCAATTTGGCTACGATTTTTGATCAATTAGTAAGCTGTGTGTAGTTCTTTGAGATCTTAACTAGTCTTCGCAATTTCCCCTGCCGAATTTTGCAAGAAAGTCTCTCAAAGTTGGCAATTTTATTGCTCGAGAATGCCCAATTTAATGCAATTTGGTCCTTTCGGCTCGATTTGATTAATTTGACTTGGCCCAAGTTTAATTTTAACTTAATTGGTGCCAAGATGATAATTTAAGAGCTTGGGTGAAATTTTGTAAAATTTGCGAATTGGTCCCTTAACTTTTGGAAATTGCATTTTGGCCCCCAACTTGCTGTTTTTATTCCAATCGACCCCTAGGGTTTGGCTAGACACATTCAGATCATCAACTCCAACTTTTCTTTTTCTTTTTCTTTTTTATGTTCTTTCTTTTTTTATTATTTTTTTATTTTTTGATTTTTTTTATTTCAAGAAAATAAATGCATTTAAAAACTATACTAAATGCCTAGGTAATCTATATGCAAGAATTTAACAATAAATATTTTTGTGGAAAAACATGTTCCTGTTTTTCAGAAATGATCTTTGGGCAAAAATTTAAGTGTCAACATGTCCCACCGTGCATTCTAAAAATATATTTCACCGGTTTTGATTCCCATGAAATCTTTCACCAAATTTTGCGTTTTGATCTTATTAGATCCAGGTTCGGTATTGAGTTTGGACAGAGAATGTCAAATGCAAAGAAGAGTTTTATTTATCAACTTGTATATACAATCCTAACAATTGACACTCAGATGATTCGAGGATTAATTGCTCCTAGGCACAAATTACATCAAAATTCACTCAATGATACAATCTGGACACTAGTAGCTATCTACTCTATGCTTTGAACTCAAATTATGCCAGAATTTAATCTATGATACAGTTTGTTTTAGGTGTAAAGCTGAATTTAATCAATGGCAATATTCCTTAGTAAGAAACACAATGTCGGAATCTAATCAATCACGTTGGGCTTGTGGAACAACACCGAAATTCAATTGATGGTACTGCATCGAATAGAGATGCATGTCGGAATTTCATCAACAATGGGAATCTAGAAAGCTATAGCTAAAATGCAATAAAGTAAAGATAAAATAAAGATAATTGTTATGTTGTTCGGGAGGCTTCTCAATGGTAGGGTTGCAGTATCTATAGAGTTGACTGATTGTTCCTCAGTAGGTCGCTCTTCCTGAGCACTACTCTTTGCATTCTCCATGTTTTTCACTTCTTCTTGATGACCTTATGTGACATACTGAATTTTCAGATTTTATTTTCGATTAAATAAATCGGGCCTTTCATCGATGCGCCAATAGTTCTATTCCCTGAGTTGGCCACTCACGAGATAACTAGCTTATCAGGTGAAGCCGTTAAGGAATTTAAATACAATAGGCTTGAGAATTCGATCAGGAATTGACTGCTCGACCGTGCTAATTTGTAAAGGTCATTACAGCACTGTCGAAATCGATCAGAGACCGGAGATAGGTCAATTTGACTGAGATATGTGATCAAAGTGTGGGTGATTCCACCTGATTGCAAAATACTCGTCGATCGGCACTAGATCGATTTTTCTGTCGTTTTGGTACCCGATGCCCGGAATTGAAACCTTGAGATTTTCACGACAATCAAGGATCGCCAATGTGTCGAAGATGTACATTGTGACCCGAGATAAATTGATCACAGGTCAATTGCACTAAAAATTCCTAAAAGTTACCCGATAGACTAGGTCACGCTAAAATCACATCGGATTGAAATTAACCGTGAATTTGAACCCGATTTCAGAAATTGAAAATTCTGTCGTGTCACAATCTATTTTAGAAATGTCGACTCATCCTCTGAAGAATTTTCAAAGATTCCGAGATTTTTACGGAAAATCGATTCGGACGATTCGAAAAATGAACGGAAATTCGGATGGGCCAAATTGAAGGAAATTTTGGCCTCCTTACTGAGCCTTTGGGTGTTGGGGACTTGCATAAAATTGTACGGGATTTTTCTTCAACGAAATCGGACCTCGATTTGGATAATCATAGAGGAAATTGAAGTTCAATTTGAGTGAAATTCGGAATCAACCAGATCAGACTGAACTTGAAGAATCTGAACCTGCTCTAGACTTTACAAAGTCTACTTCCCTCGAAGTGGTTCAGATTTCTGAATATCAACAACAAACAGAACTAGAAGATTCAACTGTAGCAGAGGATCAGCAAACTCTCAGACCAACCAACAATCGGAAGCATAAGTCAAGTCATCCCAAGGAATTCATCATTGGCAGCATTGATGAAGGAATTCGCACCAGATCCAAAAGGCGAGAAAAGTCTAGTGTCTTAGCACTTATTTCTGAAATAAAACCCAAAAGTGTAGAAGAAGCATTGTCTGATAAAAGCTAGATTGAAACTATGCGATAAGAGCTCAAACAGTTCAACATCAACGATATTTTGGAGCTAATTCCTAAACATAAATGTAAGTCTATTATAGGAACTAAATGGGTTTTCAGGAACAAGGTGGACGAGAAAAGAAAAGTGGTCAGGAACAAAGCAAGACTCGTGGCCAAAAGATATACGCAAGAAGAATGGATAGACTATGACGAGACATATGCACCAGTAGCGAGGTTAGAAACAATTAGATTATTACTTGCTTTTGTTTACTATAAAAATTTCAAGTTATTTCAGATGGATGTAAAAAGTGCATTCCTAAATGGGTTTATTCAAGAAGAAGTTTATGTGGAACAACCACCAGAATTTGAAGATCCAAGAAAGCCAGACTCGGTCTACAAACTAAAAAAGGCCTTATATGGACTGAAGCAAGCATCTCAAGCCTAGTATGAAATGTCAAGTAAATTCCTAACCCAAAATGATTTTGTTAAAGGAAAAGTAGATACTATTTTGTTCATAAAAAGAGAGTGTAAAGACTTTCTGCTGGTTCAAATTTATGTTGATGATATTATCTTTGAATCTCCTAATGAAAATTTATGCAAGAAATTCTCTAGATGTATGCAAGATGAATTCGAGATGAGTATGATGGGTAAATTAACCTTCTTTCTGGGATTGCAAGTTAAACAATCAAAGAAATGTATCTATATTCACCAAGAGAAGTATGCGAAAAATCTCATCAAGAAATTTGGATTGGAGAATTGCAAAAAGACAAAGACACTAATGTTAAGTTCTTCGAAGCTGGACAAAGATGAATGAGGAAAGAATGCAGACCATAAGCTTTACATGAGCATTATTGATTCGCTTCTTTACCTTATTGTATCTAGACCTGACATTTTGTTTAGTGTTTGCATCTGTGTCAGATTCCAATTAGATCCCAAAAAATCTCATTTAAGTGCTACAAAATGCATCATCAAATACATTACAACTACTCCAAAGCTAGGTCTGTGGTATCCCAAAGAATGAGACTTTACTCTCATTGGATATTCAGACGCAGATTTAACAGCTTGTAAAGTTGATAGAAAGAGTACTACTGGTACTTGTCAACTGTTAGGCAACAAGCTGGTGAAGCAGAGTACTGTAGCTCTATCAACAGCAGAAGCATAGTATGTGGTTCTTGGAAGCTGTTGTTCTCAAATTTTGTGGATAAGGCAACAGCTAAGAGACTTTGGAATTGAAGAATCGTGTACTGAAATCAAATGCGACAACACCAGTGCCATTAATCTCGCGAAAAATTCAATTCTTCATTCAAGGGCAAAACATATAGAGATTCGACACCATTTTATAAGAGATTATGTTTAAAATGGAGAAATCATGATTCAGTTCATTGACTCGAAGAATCATTTGGTAGATATATTTACAAAGCCATTGGAGAAAAGTCTATTGAGTCTCTTCGTGCTGATCGAATATTATATCTTCTATCGGTTAACGTTTGAAGGTGGTCAGACTCAGAATATCCAGAAATTACATCTGTAAGTTAATATTTCTTCAATGTAGGTAATTTAATTGCAAACAGGTATGTTGATATTTGAATCATTACTTGCCTTTTTATTTTGCGAAATTGTCTTTTTCGAATTTTTGAATTTTTTGCAGTTTTTATTTTTGAAAATGGTAGTTTTCTTTTTTCCTTATGACGATTCGTATACCCCGTTTCATTTGCTTTATATACGTCAAGTCCTTCTTCTCCATTTACGTTTTCACAAACCCTAAAATACAGAATTCTTACTCTCTCACTTTTACTCTAAAGTTTGCTCTACAAGTTTTCACATTTTTCAAACGAACGAGTTCGAGAAATCCTCCTCAACTGTGAAGATGTCTTTCCAAAGGAAGTCTTGCATCACAAGCAGGGGACCATAGAATATGCCAGAAGGTCCTACTCATTTTGACTTGACCGAGGAAGAAGATTCTCCTCAACAACAACAACATTCTCAATAGCGTCATTCTCCACAGCGTGCCACTCAAAATCCTCCGCGCCAACAATCAGTTGAAGTAGAGTGGTACTACTATGACCTTTATTAATGAATTTCTGCGAGAATGAGGATACAAAAATGAGACCCTGTTCTTACAATCAATGGAAAGGTTAGGTATAGCGCCTAAAGGAATAGCAGACAGGACGTTTGCTAACTTTCCAATTGATCCCCAGTTTAGTTCTTTTAATCATCCAGAGGTGAAGGATGATGATGAGATAATGCACGCGAATTTTCAGCCTAGAATGGGCATTGCAATTAATGTGCGTGGTAAGGGAACGGGTTTGTTTCGTTCTAAATAGCACAAAAAGACTAACTCGAAATTGTTAAAAATAGGGGTGATGAACCCTCAATCTGTGGATTTTGATTTCTTGGATTCTTTGAAGGTGAACCTGAGGGAGAAGCTGACTTTCCTTCAACTTGAAGGATTTTGCTCTGAGACTTCTGTTGCTTATCCTGAGTTAGCTGCATATTTCTATTCCAACTTGTCATTTCTTGACGCGAATAGATTTCGTTTTACAGTAAGGGATAGAGTATGTAGTGGATATGAACACTTTGGCGAATGTTATTGGTGTGGAAAGAGGGAATTTCCAACCAATACATGTAATTGTTGGTCATGCAACAAGTTTTCTTGTGAAGGACAGACTTTCTGAGGGTGGCATTATCTATTCCAGAATGACTATCTCCAACATTTTGCTACTAATCAATTGCATCCAACCCAAGTCCACCTCCAAGACAGATGTCTCTCGTTCTGAAGCAAAATTAATGTTCACTATCAGTAATGGAATGAAGTTCTCGTCGCCACACACAATCCTGATGCACATGTACAGGACTGTTGTAAAGGATAAGGGACAACTCCCTTACTTAGCGCTAGTCTCCAAATTGTTTAGACACTTTCAAATTTAGTTTCCAGCATCTCTCTGTGTTCAAACCATTGCACCTATGGTTATAGGACTGAAGATGGTATCAAAGATGAGATTAAAGGAACTGAACAAAACTTTGGAGCGCTTGAAGGAAAAGTCCATCAGCAAAACAAAACAAGACTCTGCTGCAAAGAAAAGAAAATGCAAGGAGCCTATGGGTGCACCTATCAAGAAGAGAATAGCCCTTATCCTGCAGGACAAAGAGGATGAGGATGATCTCACTCTCTGCATTTGCCTTGAAAAATCTTCGGAGTTTTGTTAGTTTTGAGCAACCGCAGGACAGAGATGAAAGAGGACAAGGAGAAACAGAGCGAAGAAGTGAAGGAAGAAAAGAGAGGAGATAGAAGTGAAGAAAGAAAAGTAGAGGAAAGAGAAAGAGAAAGAAGAGAACAGAGAGAAGAAGAAAGAAGAGAAGCAGAAGAGGGAGAGGGTCAAGATGACTTTGTTGAACCCACTTTTGTAATATCCTTGTCAGAGGATTCTGAGAAGACTAGGAGTGGAACTGCAGGAAATGGAAGAGAAAAAGAACATCACTCGGGTGCTGATACTGAGAAAGAACAAGAAGAAGATTTTCCTTCTCCATCTTTAGGCACGGAAATAAGGGGAACTGCTGAGAAAATAGATACTTCTTCTTCTCCTGTTTTTACCAGTGATGATGTTAGCAGATCTCCTATCGATCCAGAGGATATCTATGCCTCTCAATTTCCTGAAACTGATATTGAGGCATCATCTCCAAGTCTTAGTGATCGACGTGCTGATGTTCCCTCAAATCTCACAACTCCTAGAATTAATTTGGTTGGACCTAATGCACCAACAGAACCAACTGCAGACTTTCAAAGGCTGCTAGAACTCCTTCTGGAGTTAAAGGCTCAGCAATATGGAATGGAGTTTGAGATCAAGAACCTCCAATTAGCTTTGAAATCTACTTCAGATTCTCTACACGAGCAGGTGCAGACCCTGAAGCTTCAAATTCAAAAGAGTGCCAAGGGTGAGGATATTGAGAAGCTAAAGGAGAATGTGAAGAAGCTAGAGGAGACTGTTCAATCTATGGGGGATTTTCAGCTCGTTCGCATCCCCAAACAGCCCTGATTTTATTGAACTTTTTGTTCTTTTCCACTTTTTGTTGTTGACAAAAAGGGGGAGAATGTGCAGATTTAACTTTTGTTTGACTTATCTTTGCTTTTGTTTGATTTATCTTTTGACTTATCTTTTGGTACTGTTGGACTTTTGTTAACTTTTGTTTGATGTTTGATTGTTGAACTTTTTTTTGTTGAACTTTTTGACACTGTTTTACGCTTGTAGCAACTTTTGGTGATACTGATTATGGTTGGATAGTTATTTATTTTATCTTTTCAAGATTAACATGTTTTTTGTGGTTGCAAAATCGATGCTATCCGAATCCTAATTAACTTATTTTTATAAGGTATCATGTATTGCTTAAGAGTTGTTTTGCAAGTCAAAAGTTCTCAAATCTGCAGGAAAGTTTTGTCACCATCAAAAAGGGGAAGATTGTTGGAGAAAACTCCTTTACTGTTTTGAAATTGACAAAAAATTTCCAAAGTCTAGTCTGAAGACTTCCAAACTCTAGCGTCAAAGTCTGAAGACCGCCAGACTTTAGGTTCAAAGTCTACCCACACCGACAGTTTTCAAACTAAAGAATGAAGACTTATCCTGATGCGAGATTATCTTTATTTCTTCAAGGATACGATTTGTATGTCTTATGGATGACTTTATGGCTGGACATAGCACATACATGATTGATTATCCTTATTTGAATCAATTCCGATAATCAAATCTTTTGGAAGGCAAACAAACTTGGAAAGTTCTACTTATGGAAACCAAAATACTGATTGTATGGGCGAACAGGATTGACGGGCTTTCATCACAATCATCAAACGACTTGAGATCTCTTTGATTGATTTTGTCCAACGCGTAGATTGAAAAAATTCTTTTGGAAAGTACCAATGGTCGTGAAGGCATGAATGAGTATTTAAGGTGGACTCTCCAGTTGTTTGATAGAGTGTGTGAAAGAAAAATTTCAAAGTCTGAAGCTTCTTAATTCCTTGTTACTTCATTCACTGAGCTCAAAATTATATACAAAAGAGAGAAACTCATAGTGAGACTTTGTGAGAGACCAATAGAGACTCTTCATAGTGAAGTCGAGATCATCAAGTTGTAAAATCTCTTTTGATTCTTAGTGGAATCCAGCCAATAGGCTGACAGCGCGGGAGAGTGGACGCAGGCTTAATCTAAGCTGAACCACTATAAATCTTGTGTTCCTATTATCTTCCCTCAACTCCTTTATATTGACTCGTAGCTCTAATTAACTATTTAAGTTTAAATTCCTTGATTTTATTTGAAACTATTAAAGGTTGAATTCATTCTTAGTTTATGATTTTCTACAAGCAAATTACTTCTACTAAACTTTGCGAAAATTTTTGTTCATACCTATTCACCCCCCTCTAGGTGTTATTACTAACCCTTTCAACGACGACTCCTAATTGAAAAATCATTTACATGTTAAGAACTTGAACCGTGAATTGATATGGGTTTAAGAGAGCCCGAACTAAGTTTAAGCTTAGTAATCTATTAGCCAAATTTTAGGTCGTTCACCCGAAATTAAGTCACGACAGTACCCATTTCCATTTCTTCTACAGTAACATTCCATATAGACAACCATCTTAATGGTGAAAACGATCATATGGAAAGAGGAGGATGCAAGCACGTGCTGTGATGAGTTGGAGATAAAGGACATGTACAAGAAAAAGAACATTGAAGTCCCTTAAAAAAAAAAAAAAAAAACATATCGTCCATCTTTAAGTAAATTACTAAAAGTAAACCAACCACTGAACAATGTACCAAGTTATAGTGCTCCAGACCAGCGTGAACAGAAAAAAGATACCAAATTAGCCAAGACAAGATCCAAATGATGACTTAAAATTATTCTTTTTATTTGCTTTTAGGGGAAAGAAAAAGAGCAGCTCTTCATGATGGACAAATCCAAAATCCCCCCCTTTCGATTCAATACAAGGCAATTGAATAAGGCTACGACACCAACCCCACACAGCCCACCAACAAAAATCCCCCCCCCCCCCCAAAAAAAGGATAGACAAAGAAGGATAAAGATGAAGCAAAAGAAACAACAGCTGCATTACTGATTGCGCAGCTACAGTGGCTGCAGAGCTAATCAAAAGGAAACTTTCTTCAATTTTCATGCTTCTAGAATTCCACAAATATCTCAGAAATTGAGCTCAACAGAGAATGCAAAAATAGAATTGCGTAACTTCATCCACTGACAGACGCCCAACCTCATCCGCACACGGAGAAAATATTAGGTACGTAAGACGCTCCAGCGTGGCAAACAAGAAGGCGGTCGGAGCGCGACACGTGTCTCATGGGACTCACAATTTCAGGCGCCCATTTTGAAAATTTTCCTGTACTGTAGCTCTGGAGAGAGCATTTTCTGCCACAGGTTCTTTTATTGCGCCTCTCTCTCTACACTCGCTCTCTCTCCCCGACGAAGTCCCTCTCTCTCTGCCCTCGCTTTTTCCGACCGGTGAACCACCGCGAGCAACCGACGAATCAGGAGGATACCGGTGAGACGACCGCGAGCAACCGACCGGCGTGCGACCTCCCTCTCTCTCTCTACCCTCTCTCTTTCCGATCGGCGAACAACCGCTTGCAACCAACGAACCACCGCACGGGACCGGCGAGAGGACCGCGACTTCCCTCTCTCTCTCTGCCCTCCTTCTTTCCGACCGACGAACCACCGAATGGGACCGGCGGGAGGACCGCCACTTCCCTCTCTCTGCCCTCCTTCTTTCCGACCGACGAACCACCGCACGGGACTGGCGAGAGGACCACGAGCAATCGATGAACCACCACACGGGACTGGCGAGAGGAGCGCGACCTCCCCCTCTCTCTCTCTCTGCACTCCCTCTTTCCGACCGGCAAACCACCGCGAGCAAATCAGATGTTTTTGTAGAGATCTCCCATCGTCGCCTTCATCTTCTTTTTCCCCCTTTTTTTTTGTGTTGTTATTTTTTTTTCCTAGTGTTCTGATGGCGGATCTGGAGTTGCATATGGAGGACGACGTGATGTCCCACATCGACCTCGACGGCTTCTTCGGCGACCTCCTGAGGCCGGCGACGTCATCGGCGCTTGCTCCTCGACGAACGCGTTGTCGTCGTCGTCATCAATAGACTCGGGGCTCTCGTGGTTCAACAAGATCGAGAACATCTTGATGAAGGACGACGAGGACGGCGGAGTTGTCGGTGGCGGGATTAGGGTTGATTCGAGCCAGGAGTTCTGCGATAGGTTCCTCGCTGACGTGCTCGTTGACTCCCCCGGAGATAGGGTCCGCAGAGATAGCCAATGGGTCCGGCGACAAGGAGGAGCCTGGATCGTCGGATGACGGTGGGGTCGACGCTGCGAAGGTTGATGGGGCTAAGGGTGGCGGTGAAGCCTATGATCCTGCTTCTAAGAAGCTCAGGAGGTACATTGATTGATCGGTGCTGCTTAATTATTCGATTGGTTGCTTTATGTTGAATTCTGTTGTAAGCCTTTGTAAAACTGAAATGAAGGTCATTGGGGAGGGGTCCATACATCACCTATTTTACCTTTGTAACTCAGTTTCTTGGGAAAAGGAAAAATTTATTTAGTGGTTTGCCTATCGACAATGTAGCATTTAGTCAGATGCATAATCTATTACAAATGTTTTGGTATATATAACGTAAAATTGTTTGATTATGTGGTTGATAGAGAGAATATGAGGAGTTCAAGGTGCGAATCAATGCTTTGGTTGCAAAGGCACAAAAGATGCCAGAAGAAGGGTGGACAATGCAGGATGGCACTGCCTGGCCTGGAAATAACCCCAGGGATCACCCTGGAATGATACAGGTATAAGATATTAACCAGTATTCCAGAAGCATTTAAATCAACCCTCTCCCCTCTTATGCATCTAGTTAGTGTTTTCTTTTTGTTGTCGAAAATAATAGGTTTTCCTGGGCCACAGTGGGGGACTTGATACTGATGGAAATGAGCTACCTCGACTTGTTTATGTTTCTCGTGAAAAGCGACCTGGTTTCCAACATCACGAGAAAGCTGGAGCCATGATTGCTTTGGTTTGTCATCTCTATACATCTTATGTAGCTTTTCTTGTCATGTGTCTCTTTTAGTGACAGGCTGACATCTTTAATTGTAAACAAATGAATGTATGTTGGTGTGATTTGGTTTTTCAGTTTAGATTCTTCATTTAGGTTCTTCATCGCTTGCTTGCATTGAAATTTATATCTATACGCATTAGGATCCTGATTAATGGATCTCTAGGTTCGAGAAATCGCATTCCAAGTTCACGCTACATTATTGAAGCTTATTCTTTTTGTGCTTTCAGTTCAAATGTACAGTTGGAATTATTTTTTTCAAGGATCAGTTACCTTTTATTTTTTCCCCCGTGGATTGTAATGTTGATAGTGGTGTCTCTAGCTTATAGTGAGGATTTGTTTATCATAAAGAGATTCATTGTTCCCGACCCTACTTTAACTTCATACTATTTCTCTTCATATTGAGAAACAAATATTACGGTTTGGTTTTCCCACATTGCTGCTTGTCTGAATGTTGTTCTTATCCGCTGGAGAAATCGGTTAGATCTGCTTATTACTTTTTGGCATTTCTGAATTTATAACTTACTGTTTTATTTTGTGTAGATCCGGGTCTCAGCTGTCCTAACCAACGGACCGTTGTTGGAGTGTTATGCCTCAGTGCTGTTGATGTTGCTGATGTTCCTCTGTTCTGGTTTTTTCTTATGTTTGTTTTTTATAGCTAAGTTTGTTAAATTATGCAGGTCGTATTTTCGTTATTTTTAGGAAGTGAATTAACACGTTTATGTGCGGTTATATGTTGCACGTATATAAGCAATTACTGCTTGTATTTAGGGACCAGACTCGACAGTTTCTCTAAGAACTGATGTATGCAAGTCTTGTGCTCTATTTTTTTTGTGCTATCTTCCTCTGTCGAATACCATAGCCTCTGGTTTTTGTTTTGTTTTATTGCTTTGATTAGTCATAACAGTGGTATCAAAGCACTTCAATGATCTTGAGGGACTGTGAAGTGAGGTAAGCAACAAAGCGTGAAGAAGTAAAAGGTTGATGGAGGCAGGATCGAGTGGATTCTCTGCAATGGCTGCTCCAGTATTTACTGGAGAGAATTATCAAGCTTGGGCTGTTGAGATGACAGCATTTCTGGAGGGTCACGATCTGTGGGAGGCTGTGGAGGATGATTATGAAGTTGCTCCACTTCCAAATAATCCGACCATGAATCAGATCAAATTCCATAAAGAGAGAACCACAAGGAAAGCTAAGGCAAAATCTTGCTTGTATGCTGCTGTCTCACCTACTATTTTTACAAGGATCATGAGGTCTGACTCTGTAAAGGCTATATGGGACTTCTTGAAGGAAGAATATGAGGGAGATGAGAAGATAAGAAGTATGAAGGTGCTGAATCTCTTGAGAGAATTTGAGAGACAGCAGATGAAGGATTCTGAGTCAGTGAAGGAATACTCTGATAGGCTGGTTGGGATAGCTGATAAAATCAGAGTTTTAGGGACTGACTTGAAGGATGAAAGGCTTGTTCAAAAGATCCTGGTGTCTCTTCCAGAGAAATTCGAAGCTACCATAGCTTCTCTGGAAAATACAAGGGACTTAGCTGATATAAAACTTGCAGAGTTGTTGAATGCTTTGCAGGCACAAGAGCACAGAAGACTAATGAGAAGAGAAGAGCATGTAGAGGGTGCATTGCAAGCTAAAGTGAAGGCAAATGATGGAGGCAAAGGGAAGAAATGGATTCAGTTCAGAGAAAATACTGGTGATTCGAGGTTTGGACCAAAAGAAGGAACCTTCGGTGGGTCTAGCAAATGGAAGAAGAACAAAAAGCCATGTCAGTACTGTGGTGGAACCAATCATCAGTTTTTTAGATGTTGGAGAAAGCCTGATGCTAGGTGCAGAAGATGCCACAAGTTGGGTCATATGGAAGCCATTTGCAAAGAGAAAAATTACCAGCAAGCAGGAGAAGCACAAGTGGCAGTAAATGAAACTGAGGAAGAGCACCTGTTTGTAGCTTCAGTTTGTGAATCTTCAGTCGAGAATGATACATGGCTGGTAGATAGTGGCTGTACCAATCACATGACTAGCAATTTGAAGCTGTTCAAGAATCTAAATAAGACAATCAGGTCCAAAGTCAGAATTGGCAATGGACAGTACATTGAAGTGCAAGGTAAGGGTATAGTTGCTATTGAAGGAAATCAAGAAGTGAAGCTGATCAGGGATGTTCTCTTTGTGCCAAACATTGATCAAAATCTATTAAGTGTTGGTCAATTAGTTGAGAAGGGCTATAAAGTGAAGTTCGAAGGAAAGGAATGTCTCATTAATAATGCAGACAGCAAAGAAGTGTTGAGAATTCCAATGAGGGACAAAAGTTTTATGTTCAAGCCACAAGAGATGCAACAGATGGCTTTGAAATGCAAAGAAGAAAATGCAGAGCTATGGCATAAAAGACTTGGGCATGTTCACAGGAGGAGTATGCTATTTATGCAGAAGAATAGCTTGGTAGATGATTTGCCAAGCTTGGAGGGAGAACTTCCACAGTGCAGAACCTGTCTTCTTGGCAAACAAGCCAGATTTCCCTTCAAAGGAGGAGGCTCGAGGACATGTGAAAAGCTGCAGTTAGTTCACACAGATGTATGTGGACCTATGTCTGAATCCTCTCTTAATGGTAGCAGGTATTTTATTACCTTCACTGATGATTTGACTAGGATGAGTTGGATTTATTTTCTGCGAGCTAAGACTGAAGTAGCTGATGTGTTTGTGAAGTTTAAAGACTTAGTTGAGAATCAGAGTGGGAAGAAATTAAAACTCTTAGGTCTGATAATGGATCTAAGTATACAGCTCACAAGTTTAAGCTGATTTGTGAGCAAGCAGGAATTGTGCAGCAGTTTACTGCACCTTACTCACCTCAACAGAATGGGGTTAGTGAGAGAAAGAACAGAAGTATTATGGAGATGGCTAGATGTATCATGCAAGAGAAGAAATTGCCTAAGAGGTTCTGGGCTGAGGCAGCTAATACTGCTATGTTTCTGCTGAATAGACTGCCCACAAAAGCCTTAGAGAAATCAACACCTTTCGAAGTCTGGCAAGGTGTTAAACCTTCTGTAAAAAATTTGAAGGTTTTTGAATGTTCGTGTTACACTCATGTTCCTGAGGTTAAGAGGGACAAACTAGATAAAAAGGCAGAGATTGGGATATTTATTGGATACAGTCTTCAATCAAAAGCTTACAGGATTTTCCATCCCATGACAGGGAAAGTAACTGTGAGCAGAGATGTTATCTTTTTAGAGGAAGATGAGTGGAATTGGATGGAAGGAAGGATTGCAGAACTACATCACTTCGAAAAACAACCTGCAACAGATGTGGAGGCTAATGAAATTACAGAGGGATTGGAAGACCGTATAGATGACTTACCAGTGAGAGGCACAAGGTCACTTGCTGAGATCTACGAAAGAAGCAATGTGGCAGTGCTCGAACCATCTAATTTTGTGGAAGCCAAAGAAGATCAAAGGTGGATTGCAACAATGCATGAG
Organism: Eucalyptus guilfoylei; assembly: GCA_016097605.1. NCBI lineage: Eukaryota > Viridiplantae > Streptophyta > Magnoliopsida > Myrtales > Myrtaceae > Eucalyptus > Eucalyptus guilfoylei. Next base: position 49,594,857 of record CM027861.1, read on the forward strand.
GAGATTGCAATGATCCAGAAAAATCATACATGGGAACTTGTAGACAGACCACTAGATAAGAATGTGATTGGGGTTAAGTGGGTGTTTAGGACAAAACTTAATCCTAATGGTTATGTTAATAAATATAAAGCAAGACTGGTTGTGAAAGGCTATGCTCAAATATGGGGAGTAAACTATTCTGAAACATTTGCTCCAGTTGCAAGGCTGGATACAATAAGACTTTTGTTAGCTGTTGCAGCAGAGAAGGGATGGCCTATCTTTCAGTTAGATGTCACTTCTGCATTCCTAAATGGAGAGCTTGAAGGGGAAATTTTTGTTGAACAACCTGAAGGTTTCAGTATTAAAGGGCAAGAAGAAAGTGTGTACAGACTGCGCAAAGCTCTATATGGACTGAAGCAAGCTCCAAGAGCTTGGTATGAAAAGATAGATCGATACTTACAGGATTTTGGTTTTGTAAAAAGCTTAAGTGAGTTCACTCTTTATGTCAAGAAAGTGAATCACAGTGTGGTAATTCTGTCACTCTATGTAGATGACTTATTAGTGACAGGAAATGATGCAGAATTGATAGAGAATGTTAAACAAGGTTTGTTTGCAGGTTTTGAGATGTCAGACTTGGGAAAGATGGCTTATTTCTTAGGTCTGGAAGTTAAGCAAAGTCCATATAAGATCTTCATTTGCCAGAGGAAATACATGAAGGAAATTTTAAAGAAGTTTCAGATGGAAGATTGTCGAAGTGTTAATACACCTATGGCCACTAGAGAGAAACTGCAGAAGGATGATGGAACAGATGCAGTGGATGCCTCGATGTATAGAAGTCTGATAGGGTGTCTCATGTATCTTACAGCAACCAGACCAGATATTCTATTTGCTGTAAGTGTTTTATCCAGATTTATGAGTAATCCTAGTCAGTTACATTTGATTGCAGCAAAGAGGGTCTTGAGATATCTAAAAGGAACCTTGTTCTTTGGTGTGGAGTTTCAGAGGGGTCAAAAGTTTAATTTACAAGGATTTTCCGATAGTGATTGGGCTGGTTCGATGGATGACATGAAGAGCACATCTGGATATTGTTTTAGTCTTGGTTCAGCTTGTTTTTCTTGGTGTTCCAAAAAGCAAGACATTGTAGCTCAATCTACTGTAGAAGCAGAATTCATAGCTGCTACTGCAGCTGCAAATCAAGCTTTGTGGCTGAAGAAGATAATGAAGGATTTGTGGTTGAATTCCAGTGGCTGTATCGAAATCAATGTGGATAATCAAGCTGCTCTAGCAATATCACAGAATCCAGTTTTTCATGGCAAAACCAAGCATTTCAATGTTAAGTTCTTCTTTCCGCGTGAGGTGCAACAAAATGGTGAAGTTAAGCTGGTTTATTGCAGATCTGAAGATCAACTTGCAGATATGTTCACAAAGCCACTTCAAGCTGGAAGATTTGAGTTATTAAGAGAGAAAATTGGAGTTTGCAGCAGCAACTGATCCAAGGAGGAGTTTGTTGGAGTGTTATGCCTCAGTGCTGCTGATGTTGCTGATGTTCCTCTGTTCTGGTTTTTTCTTCTGTTTGTTTTTTATAGCTAAGTTTGTTAAATTATGCAGGTGGTATTTTCGTTATTTTTAGGAAGTGAATTAACACGTTTATGTGCGGTTATATGTTGCACGTATGTAAGCAGTTACTGCTTGTATTTAGGGACCAGACTCGACAGTTTCTCTGAGAACTGATGTATGCAAGTCTTGTGCTCTGTTTTTTTTGTGCTATCTTCCTCTGTCGAATACCATAGCCTCTGGTTTCTGTTTTGTTTTATTGCTTTGATTAGTCATAACAACCGTATCTTTTGAATGTTGACTGTGATCATTACTTTAATAATAGTAAAGCATTGAAAGAAGCAATGTGTTTCATGATGGATCCCGCTTATGGAAAGAAGACGTGCTATGTGCAGTTCCCACAACGTTTTGATGGGATTGACTTGCATGATCGATATGCTAACCGCAACATCGTCTTCTTTGATGTAGGTGTCACTTCATCTTTTTCCTACTTCCAAAATGCTAGTTGTTTATGTTCATTTGTTGCCTTTTTTAACTGAGCTAGATTATCTTATTTATGATCTCAATGCAGATTAACTTGAAAGGGCTTGACGGCATCCAAGGTCCTGTCTATGTCGGAACTGGATGTTGTTTCAACAGGCAAGCCCTTTATGGATATGACCCTGTATTAACTGAGGAAGATCTGGAACCAAATATTATTGTAAAGAGTTGTGGTTCAAGAAAGAAGGGGAAGGGTGGCAATAAGAAGTACATTGACAAGAAAAGAGCAATGAAAAGAACTGAATCCACTGTTCCAATTTTCAATATGGAAGATGTTGAGGAGGGGGTTGAAGGTAGGTCTTGATTTAATTATGAGTTTCGTTTTGTATCTTTGGATGTTAGAAAGCAGACTTCTACTGGTCCACATGCCTGGACTTACTCCATGATTACTGTCAAAACTAGCCTGAATTGATGTCAGATTGGGGTATCTTACCTTGCCCTTAAAGGACCCCTTTAAGCTTTAGAATAAACCAAAAAATGTCTCTCTTTTGATGTCACTTAATTGTTCGACTGACTTAACGGTACCTTTGCTATGTGTTATATCATGTTAACAGCACCAATTTGTTTTGTAGGATATGATGATGAGAGGTCGCTCCTGATGTCTCAGAAAAGTCTAGAGAAAAGATTCGGTCAGTCTCCTGTTTTCATTGCGGCTACTTTCATGGAACAGGGTGGCCTACGACCATCTACCAATCCTGCAACACTTTTGAAAGAAGCCATCCATGTTATTAGCTGTGGCTATGAGGACAAGACTGAATGGGGCAAAGAGGTATGTTATGATGTTATACAATTTCTATTCCAGATGTAAAATTCCATGTCATATGGTAGGAATTGACTTGATGTTCTTTCTACGAACAGATCGGATGGATATATGGTTCTGTTACAGAAGATATTTTGACTGGATTTAAGATGCGTGCTCGGGGCTGGATTTCAATCTATTGTATGCCTCCTCACCCAGCATTCAAGGGGTCTGCTCCCATCAATCTTTCTGATCATTTAAACCAGGTTCTCAGGTGGGCCTTGGGGTCAATTGAGATTTTGCTAAGCAGGCATTGTCCTATATGGTATGGATATAATGGGAAATTGAAGCTCTTGGAGAGATTGGCGTACATCAATACAATTGTGTATCCCCTCACCTCAATACCGCTGATTGTGTATTGTATTCTCCCTGCATTTTGTCTTCTCACTAACAAATTTATTATACCTGAGGTAAGTGATACTTCTCTCTTCATTGTAGAGTATTCAATCTCATGTATTTCGTTTGTTGTACGTTAATCCACATTGACTCTATTTAAGTGAGATGAACAAAAGAAGGGTCATTGTTTACTTCTGTCATCTGATCCTAGCATCTCCACCTCTTTGGAATGGAGTTAATGTTCTCTTTGTATTTAGTTTTCGAGTGGCTCTGCATCTTGTTTTAATAAAGCTTGGATGAGAAACCATTAGGAAACATTGGTAAAAGAAGATGCCTAAACATCATTCCAATGGCTATGGTGGTTGAATAATATTCAGCTGATAGCTGGCAAACATAGGCCTTTTGATATAGTTAAATAGAAAGCCCTAAGTCAACCATATTCTAGGTGCCCTTACTGTGTGGTCACCAAAGTCCTCTTCACAGGTGGACTCTTCTTTGTATTCTTTAGAGTATGATCATGATCCTCAATTTCATTTATCTGCATTTTTTTTTAACCTTAAAAATGATGTAGCTGTTAGTCCTGGCTCTTCTGCATCATTTGTACATTTAAAGTAATCTTCATTGACAAAAGACGGCTCAATTAAGATGCTAGTTTCCATCTTTATTAGATATTCTCCTTATTATGCTATACTACCGATTTCATAAACTAAATATAGTTGTCTCTACGCTAGACTATCTAGAGCTACATGTAAGTAATTTCAGCGTAATTAGAGATTGTTTCCTCTTTTCTTTCATTTGATGACTGATCCGATGTTAAAAAAAAAATTGCAGATAAGCAACTTTGCTAGCATGTGGTTCATTCTCCTTTTCGTCTCAATTTTCGCAACTGGTATTCTTGAGCTCCGTTGGAGTGGTGTCAGCATTGAGGATTGGTGGAGGAATGAGCAGTTCTGGGTCATTGGTGGTACATCCGCTCACCTTTTTGCTGTGTTCCAAGGGCTTCTTAAAGTGCTTGCTGGCATTGATACCAACTTCACAGTCACTTCGAAAGCAGCCGATGAGGAAGGAGACTTTGCTGAGCTTTATGTGTTCAAATGGACATCGCTTCTCATTCCTCCGACCACAGTTCTTATCGTGAACATCATTGGCATTGTCGCAGGTGTGTCTTATGCGATTAACAGCGGGTATCAGTCATGGGGTCCACTGTTTGGCAAGCTGTTCTTCGCCATATGGGTTATTGCTGACCTTTACCCATTCCTGAAGGGTATGTTGGGTCGGCAGAATCGTACTCGTACGATTGTTATTGTGTGGTCTATCCTTCTTGCTTCCATATTCTCATTGCTCTGGGTATGGATTGACCCTTTCACCTCGGCCTCCACAAAATCTGCTGCAAATGGTCAATGCGGCATCAACTGCTAATTGTATCATGCTCGCCTGTGGGGGAAGCCATCTTCAAGTGCTTATTGTTCTTTTATGTATATAACAAGATTCTCATTGCCACCCAAAGTCACTTTTCATCATTGAGGCAATACTTTCGTCCGGGAAGAAGGTGGGTGTAAAACAGAAAAAGCAGAGAATGTCATTTTTTGTCATGTCCTTTCCACAGTTGCCCGTGTTGGAAAATAGGCATCTCGAACCTTTGATTCGTCTGTTGTTATTTATTGTGCAGTATTTTGTTGTTTGATCACAAGAATGTAGCACTTTCGAACTTAATTCAGCACTTAAAGGTTGAATACAGAACAAGTTCATTGGTCAAGCTTAAGTCGATGCCTTTATTACTGTTCCCACAATTCTCTTGCAAATTGTCAACAGGTCTCTCATCAACGCAAGGCTCTACGGAAAGCATTTCCCGCACGTCGATTAATTCTCTCTCTCACACTACTGATAATTGAAACGTGATGCTGTTGTGTGTTCTTTGTATATCGTCAAATTCAGACTCGACGGGGTTGAATTATTGCCACTTTTCGATTTCATACTAAGTAGCAATCCCTTGGAGCCGCAGGTTTGCCAAGATTAGTAGGGCAGCGAGAGCTTTGCCTTGCAAGGTAACCAGCCACAGTTTGGATCAGAAATAAAATCAACATCCGACGAGATCATTTAATACAAAGCTTTGTTCTGTCAAAGAAAGCTGAAGGTACTCGAACCTGAAACTGAAACATCATACTCCAAACATGAAACTGTTATTCATTCAAACCGACAATCCAGTAAGCAAAAAAGCTTTCCTTATGTTAGGTACTCCAAGAGATTTATGCACACGCAAAGTAGCCCCTGTGAAAAACATTGCGTCTCAATCAGCATGTTATTGGACAAATTGGCCATCTTTCTTGGTTCGACTCTTGCCAACTCATCTTCTCATGAAAGGCAATACTCACATTATCAAAACATGCCAGTACCTTCTTCAGAAACACATAGAACTCCAAAAGAAAAGTAAACCCCTCGAATATCTTTGCGAGTGCATGTAGAACCAACCTTGGTAACAAGAACTTCCTTGAAGAATTCTTCTGAAGAAATCGTATGAGCAAAAGAAAAAAACATAAACTAAACCATTCAATCGCAGTATACATCTGACCAAAAAAAAAAAATCGCAGTATACAAAATAGTCATCTTTATCCACTCTTTCTGTAGATGACCCATAGCAAAAGACCTCGCATTTCTTCTTGTCAAATATGTGGTTACGCCTCTTCATCATCCTCAACCATAATCCTCTTGCACGCTTCGTAGCACATGAACATCAGGTAGGGAAAACCTTAATGACAATCGACAGGAACATCAGGTAGGGAAAACCATAACAGATACATTAGCTATTTAGATTACATGGATGCGGGATAGATTGTAAATATTGTAACGTAGGAGCCAATGCATGTGACCTCCTGAATGATCAAGTCATTGGCAATATTTTTATATATCAAGATGATAACAAGTTCAATTTTCCTTCCATGAAGGAAGATCAAGAATTATAATGGCGACTTGAGATTCAAAAACAAAGTTCTCAGAAAATGTGCGAACCACACTTAAATAGCTTACTTTAATTGAGTTTCCCATAAGATTTGTGATGATCTGCCGAAATCTCCCCGGATCACCAATCAACTTCTGCAGAACATTTTCAGAAATGTAAACTGCTAGCTGCAGATTTGAAGGGGTGGAAATTATTAGATAATGACTCGGGTGAATTAGCAGCACCATGTAACAAAGGCAGTCAATACCTCCACTCCTTTTTCTTGAGATTTCCCCGAGAAGAGAGATGACATTATCCAATATGGCCCTTAGATCAAACTGCACAGCCTCAATCTCAATCTTACCAGATTCAATCTTCACTTGGTCCAAGACCTCATTTATAAGTGAAACCAAATTTGCGCCTCTGAAAATGTAGGAGTCAACTTCAACGATATATCACCATAAGATTCTTCTTCTTGCACATTAATAAGTCCGTAACTCTTTAAAGCCTGTCCACATCATATGAGAAGTCATCGACTTCCCTCAGCAGCTCTTTTAACATGACCAGAAACAGGGGCGTCCACCAATTTTAGATCTTTTCCTTCACCTGCAATATGACACATGCAGCACGAAATTTAGAATAAGAATGATGGCAAATAAACCCTTTAGTTTATCGAATAAAACTTTTAGTTTTCTGTTTTCAACAACAAAAGTGAACGTTGTTTAGCTAAGAGTGTCTGCAGAACTTCCCTCATTCAATGCGGCATCATTTTGACATTTAAATTTATTCTTCTTATTTAGATGGGCGTTCATCTTTTAAATCAATCCATTGCATGACAAAGGACATACTTTGCAATCGTCGCTCCAGCTGAGTCATGAATCCAGGAGAAACAGTGGAAGAAAGAATTATGGATGCACAAGATGCAAGCGCTGAGGTCAAACCAAATAAGATGTCAATAGAGACATGAAAAATCAAACAAATATAGAAACGAATTAGTTACCTGGGATTGCACCAACATCTCCAAATAGGACATTTTCTGCTTGAGCTTCATTTGTGACCTTGATCGAAAGTACATCAACATGTCAGAGAGAGAGATGTAGCTCCACCACCATCGATGATCTTCGGCAGCTAGCTGAAAGTGCGTCAGAGCCACGGTGATTAATGAAATTGTGATGATCAGAATAATGAAGATGACAAATATCGTGCTATAAAGGGTATAGACCCTATTACCCCACATGCTCATTAACATGTAATGCAGCTGCATGTAGATTGTAGAAAAAGGCAAGAAACCTGCCAGGACCATCTGTGGAAATGTGCCCCTGTACCATCGCAGTGACGGGACCTCTCTGGGGCACTTTGAGATCTCACAAGTAGCTTGAAACTCACCGTGGCTCTTTTTCCCAGCTATTCCCCCCAAGAACAAGAATTGGCAATGCAAGCGATATCCAAATCAACAGTTATATCAAGATTGTTCCTAGAGGAAGTGCTGCGTTTGCTTGGTAAGACGCCGCAACAGTATTAAGGAAGCAGAATATAAGAAACAACGGCACAGAAAATAAAGACCTTCTCAGCAGCAAATTTTTGCCCTATTGTAAAGCTCAGAAGATTAGGCTCAAGTTTCATGATGAATATTAAAGTGTTCAAATGGAGATGCTTAAAATTTAGCCTGTTAGAACATACCCAATTTTTTCCCTCAATCTGGCAGTAGAATAAGACAGCTAAATATCCAGCAAAGCCAGAAGTCATGGTGTTCAGGACTATCAATGCTATGAACAAATTTCCTCGGTTGAATGGATAAAATACACCCAGAAGCCCAAGTAGTAAAGTAAATGTGGCTCTGAGAAAAAAGATTGTAAATAATCAGAAGTTTATAACACAAGAAGTTAGAGGACTGCCGATCGGCCTATTGAGTAAGATGATCTCAGATGCATTGATTGGTTAAGAAACTCACAGAATGCACAGCTGAGCACCAGAACCGAGGGCTGCAGCAAACAAAGACCCGTTATTTGGATACTGGAAGACATCAGAACAGATGCACTTCCATCCTGTCTGTTCTCTGTCTACTGCTGTGTCTTCAGGTATGAAACTGCCAAGCGATCAAACATGTAAAAACACATATTCCGTAGCATAGATAGAGAGAACACAATAAGAACAAGGAAAAGAGGGTGACAAATGCTTGCACTCTTACTCATAGAAATCCTTCCGGATGACTCTCATATAGTAAATTAAAAGGCATCCAAACAGAATCAGAAACGTCACACGTGTTGAAAAATGGTGTATTGAAGAATTGTGTGGCACTGAATACTTCTTCATCCTTTCATGGAAATGTGCATTTGTTTCTATCCAATGCACGCTGTACTGTAGCTCTATGTCCATATCCCTGCCTTCAGCCAACCCCACTACCTCATTAGGGTGCATCAACAAATGAGCCTCTATTATTTGATCCTTATTGAAAAAGATTTCAATTTCGAAATGCTGGTAAAGGAGATATTTTTTCACTCCACCCTGATATTTAGATATGCAGTAAGGCGGTATCCAATTGAAATTCTTCACACCAGTGCACCTGAAGCAGATTACTTGGATGCAGCTATTCAAAGTGTAAATAAGACAAGTGTTCTTTTTTTCTATTATAAGACAAATGCACTTTGGCCAATCAACTAACACTATTTTACCTCCATATCATTTCAATTTGGGTGCATCTAAAACAGGGTCATTTCCTTTTTATTTTTTTTGTTTCTGACTTGAATCGCTGCACAATATTGTTAAGCTCTGTCATCTGGAGAATATGTTGGAAAGAATGACAGCATGTATCTGCCTTTTTCTTTTTTTCCATAGGTAGAGCAGCATGTATCCATTAGACTAGTTATTGAAGAAAGCATGTATCTGTTGGCCTGTGCTTATGCTTACCAGTCATCCCTTCAAATTATCAAATACTCTGCAAAATCATCCGTTGTCCCTTTCATTTGCTGAGTGGCCATCCCTTATTCTTGTGTTTACTTCTTGTCATTTATTGCTGTCCATCGGATTCTCATCGTGAGAGTATAAAAGTTCACATTTGTAATACAGTTGACCCCAGTCAAGCTACTGGAAGTTGTACTTAGCTTTTTGTTTGTTTCTGCATGTTGGTTGTGCAACCGTTGGATGAATTCATCAGGAATGTAACCTCGAAGAAATCTCCGATGATGATGAACCCCCACCAAAAAGTTCCAAGGATAAAAAATCAAATGGTCCAGACTCTGGAAAAGGACCTGGTCTTGTCTTCAAGATAACTAGCAAGGTTCCTTACAAGACAGTACTGAAAGGTACTTATTCTTTCATACATTATGTCTTTTATCTTTAGGATTTTGACTATCCCTTCAAACTGCCAATTGGATGTCCTGCTTCCATGTTGTAGCTCACGGTGCGGTGGTATTGAAGGCTGAGACTATGGCAGAGAAGGTTGAGTGGTTGAACAAATTAAGAAATGTTGTCCTGCCTTCTACTGGAGGTCAAATGAAGGGAGAATCTGGGCTCCCCCTCCGGCAAAGCCTCTCCAATGGTTCTCTGGTGAGTCGTCTAATGGTATTGCTTGGTAACAAATTCCCTTCCTTTCCCTTCTTCCGCAAGGGGGAAAAAAGAAACAACCATCAACCCCTAAAGGGAGATAGAAAATCAATGGGTTTGTTTTATCTTTAGCGACTGCAAGCAAGATCCATCTGTTTCACTTTCCACTCTTCCAACTGCCAGTGTTCCTGTAGGAGTTCTTTGAAGATAGAACTTCAGTGGATGTCCCAAGAAGTTCATGGTTATGTCGAAGCAGTTCTCAACAGCCTTGGTGCTAACGTTCCAAAAGTCAGTTTTCTTTACTTGGTGCTGTTGTTCTTATGTTTGCTGAGACGGTGGCATTGCTTTTTATTTCACTAGCTTCTTATGTCCCTGAGCAGGCCGTGGTACTTTGCCAAGTAGAGAAAGCCAAAGAGGACATGCTCAATCAATTATACAGTTCGATCAGGTTAGCTTGAAGATCACATTGATTGTTTCTGTTTTTGGTGAATCGATTTTTTTTTCTTTTGAATTTTTCATAGTATGCTCGTGTTCCTTACTACATGGTGCAAATGCAAGGTATTCAAAGCATTCCTTTTCGGAGTGGTGGTTTGTTAAGACCACTGCAAGTAGCATCTATTGCATCTGACCATATGTTGTTGGAAATGGTTCCCTATAATGAAAACATATATTAGAATATTGCATTGACCACATATCTATTGTGTTCTGTTTTGTAGCTACAGTTTCCAATTCTACAGCACTAATATGCTTCATATGTAACCTTTTTTACACTATTCTATATCATTAATGAAGGTTTATTCTTGAATGATTAGTCATCCTTTCTTGTTTACATTGGATTGTAGTGCTCAAAGCACAGCAAGAATTGAAGAACTGCTTCTAGAGGATTAGAATGTAAAACGTAAGAGGGAAAAATGCCAGAAACAGGCCTCCCTCCTGTCGAAACTCACAAGACAACTCAGCATTCACAATAATCGAGCATCTGCTGCCTCTAGCTGGTCTGATAGCAGCAGTCCTGCAGGTAATAGCTAGTGCGGTTTTAGTTAAATGTGCAGTGCATCTTTAAAATCTGAACAGCTTATGGAGTAGGACTTGTGTGCCATGGCAGTATAATTCTTATAAGTTGTGTCTGAAGGGTTAAGAAAACTAATTTCTTAAAGGACTTTCTGTTTCCAAATTGATTTCTCTCTGCTAGTATGCCATTGGCTGTTGCTTATGCTGTAAAGTTTAATGGAGCTTACCCTTTGGGAGAAGTTCTTTTTTTTTCTTCCCTGGTTTATAGTGATAAAATGGTGTGCCCGGTGCTTCAGAATTTAATCTCCAACTGGCGGTCTCAAGTGGTTTAAATGCTGAAAGTTTCTCAAATCTTATGTTTCTGGAAATGCGGAATTGTGATGTTAGAAATCACTGACTGGTAAAAGCCTCTCCAATCAGCATGAAACTTCAAATTGGGAATGGAAAAGGATACTGGTCTTTATTGTGATTTAAATGGCGAAAATTTCTCGAATCTAATAATTTCTCTGTATTTGGAAGAATGGTGTTGTGATTTTAGAAAAGGTAAGCTTTTGCAATTTGCATCAAAATTCAAATTGGGAACTGAGAAAACGCTAGCTGCGGACTAAAGTGCAGTTTAAATTAGGTTTCTTGAATCTGAATTTTCATGTATTTATCTTGGAAAAGCGAATTTGTGATTTTGGAAACCATTGGTTTGTAGAATCCTTCCCATGATCCTTTAGTACTTTGTGACGTGAACCTCTTCCTCTTCCTCTTTGAGATGTTTTCATAGAAGGCCTCTTGATTGATTCTCGATTTACTATCAGAGACTTGACTGCAGTGCTTCCTATATTGCACTTATTTCCTGGTAATTGAAAAAAGAAGGAAGAAAAATCTACCTCAGCTGCTGATGCTATCCATATCTATATTGCGCAGAAAGCCCAAGAAGTAATGGACCCTCATCTGGTGATGACTGGAGGAGCGCATTCGATGCGGCCTCCAATGGACACACTGATTCATCTCGGTTTGGGACGAGCCACAGTCGGTGGAACAGTGACCCTGCTCAAAATGGTGATGTCAGCTCGGCATCAAATCCCGGTGGCTGGCGTACACCGAATCTATTACCGCCTGCACCCCCACAGTCAGGTTCGACTTACGGATACTAGATGTTTGAAGATCATGATGGATAATGACTCTCAAGGCATTCTTGTTGGATGGGTATCTTTGCTCCTGGTGGTTTGAGTATTTAAATTGAATCACATGTCGCTGTATATGCTTCATAGAGGTGAGAATGAGTATTAGGTGGTCTTGTATAAAAATTACGCGATTAATATCGGAGCCTGCCCATCCGACTGTCTGTCATCCGGAGCTTCATTAGTTCCTTTCATCGGAAGGATTGGTTTGTTAATTTTTTTTTCTTTTCAGTAGGGTTGGGGGGGTGGGGCGGGGGCAGGGTGGGGATAGGTTACAATTTTTGCTCGCAGTGACATGCTTTGGATGGAGGATTGTATACCATGTTTTGCTGGTGAAGTGCATTATCCGCTTCGGAGTACAGACCTATTATTCTGAAATATAAGTTTCTGAGTTTCGATTAAAGTGATGCTCATGCCTTTTTTAACTTTTATCGTCTTCACTGACTGAATCAAAGGTGTTCCATGAAGTTTGAGCCTTTTTATTAAAGTGATGCTCATGCCTTTTTTAACTTTTATCGTCTTCACTGACTAAATCAAAGGTGTTCCATGGAATTTGAGCCTTTTTAATCTGGACTTCTTGTTACCTCGAAATTGTAAGCCCAATTTGCATCATTTTCCATATCTTATTTAAAATTTTGAAAAGGTTGTAATATTATGGATGCAAAATTTCGTAATATCATGATAGCAAAATTATGTATCATTGAATGATTCCTCTTTTTTTTTTTTTTCTCTCTAAAAGAAACTATGTAGTTGATCTATCCATTCTGTTGTATCGCGCCAATCTTTTCGAGGGCTATGATACAATATAATACTACAACTCATTTGTTCAAGAAGCTTGAAATATATATTTTTTGTATCATTTATAAAAATAAATAAATAAAAATATTTTTATTATTCACGAAAATATTTAAATATAAATTATAATGAATAATTATAAAAATTATCTACTAATTAATAAAAGGGGTAAAAAAAATTACTATTAAGAAAGTATTTTATGATCATTTATCTTTAGCAAAATAAATGCAACTTAAGTATACAATCCATTTATTTTTATCTTAATTGGAAACTTTACGTTAACAATTGCGATCCTTTGTTGGCATCAATTTTTTCCATTGGAGGCACCCATGTATGGGGCAAACCTTATTTTTAACAAGTCAAGTGGAGAACAATCCAAGTGAAGAAATGGCCGATCGTCAGCCTTCCGCAATTGGAGAACTTTGGAGGCCTGGCTGACGATTTGATGATATATGTTTTCACTGATGATGTCATGCACTGATGATGTTATGCCTCTTTAAGATCATCAGGAGCTTCGAGATCAAGTAGGGAGGGTCTCCATATCAACATCACACCAAGGCGGCCAGATCGCAAAACCCACAAGCATTGTTTCTATAGCGACTCTTTTACTAGAATGAAATGGTCGACTAACGGATCTGTACATTAGAAATGGATAGATCTTTCCTTCATCAAGATGTACATACCACAACCATACAGGCATGGACTTCCTACCTGCATGTGTCTACTGTATGCCTTCTTTAAAGGGTCCAGAATCGCGGATCAGATTCATCACAAGTTTGACCTGCAGATAAGGCAAATGTTCTGATTACGCTGACAGGAGATTTCAGATCATACGTGATTTAATGTTCCTTTTCTTTTAACTAAGAGTCAGAGGTGATATCAAATATAGTGGCGCAATGGAGTTATCCGCTATACAGGAAGAAGAAACTCCTTTTAGAAAAGCAAACCTAAGTCCTAAAACATTGTCCAACTTCACTGCTGGGACCTTCCTTATATCTACTTTGCTAAAATGCATTAGGGAATGAAGTGCGGTGGAACAGATAACGAAAATAAGAAGGCAAGGGTTCGGCATCAACAGTGATCATCTACGACACAGATAGTTCAGTTGAATACAATGTCTACCGCTACCTCCTTTGTGACTGCATCACTGGGCCAACCACACAATAAACATAGGAAGCAAAAAAATGTTCTTGCGTTCGCAGCATATGAGAAGGATCGAATGTTCACCACAACATGATGATAGTGCTATTAATAAATGAGTTGTTCTCGCCTGATGACATTTTAGTAACATACCTGAGTTGCCTCGCGCACTACAAATTCTTCTATGGCCTTGCTGAATTCTTCATCCAGAAGGTAGTGGTAGCTATAAATGGGTACAGGCATATAACCTCGCTGAATTTTGTGCTCACCCTGAGCCCCTGCCTCCACTGTTTTCAAATTAAACTCTATAGCAGCTTCTATTGCCTGTTATGTAGATAAAAGTAAATAGTTATATTGTTCCAAACATGACAAGCGCATGCTTCCATATCACAAGAACTATTATCCTCACATAGCAAATCTGCTTTTCGCTAATATTAGTTGATCTACCACTTCCTCTTTCCTCTTTGTTTTTGCAACTCCACTGCAAATTCCTTGATGGGAAATTTTTCATTAGCATATGAGGACTATTATAATGTAGAGAAAAGCTTTGTCAACTTCTGGAATGACATTTCTAGATATGCCCATGCCTTTACAGCAGCTAAAGTCCCCATTTAGAGCGGAAGATAATCATGGTAGTAGGCCTGAACAATGACATTTATCTTAGCTGCTGTACCTGTCACATGGACCCATGGATAATCATCACCTAACGCTACCCTTTTATTACAACAAAATAGGTCCCCAATTCTTCAAAGAACAAAATTATACGCAAGCAGATTCCAAAACCAAATGAATGATATTTACTTCATGATTTGAAGTATATTCACACATTCTAGTATTCTTACTTGGGAAGAATTTACATAATCTTAGAGAATCGGTTGCCACTTTAAATTGACAATCTCTTCCTCTATTTAGCTTGCACTTACATTTGATATCTTGTTCACGCTTTTACTATACTGAAGTCTCAAGGTACAACACATGGGTTAGCAAATCCATACCATGCAATTAAGTCCATTAGTTCACCCTTGTCAACATAAGGTTAAACGAATCTCACTTTTTTAAATAGGCAATAAGCACCCAAGAAAGAACTTCCATATCAAGCATATATCGAACTCACAGGAGTTTTGCATGTTAAATAGAGACAAACCTGGTAATAACAAGCTTCAAAATGTAATTTGGGATAATAAGCTTTTGGGTGACAGCCCCAAAGGCGCCCATATATAGTATCTCCGCCTATAAGATTAAGGGCTCCCGCAACAAGTTCATCCCCTTCTTCAGCTACAACCAGTAACACTTGGTCTCCCATTTTTGATCCCATGTTATGAAAAAACTCTCTTGTCAAATAAGGGCTGCCCCACCTAAATAAACATAAGCAGCAGGACATGATCTACTTAAACCTCTCATATCAAATAAAGATGCCTTTGAATATACACAAGAGGCAGGCAAAACAATCAACAATATTATATTTTCTGCAAAGGAAAGACACAACCAGTCACTGGACCCATACTTGTTATCGGTGGTGTTCCTGTAGAACGTATAGAAAGAATCCCAGTGCTTAGCCTGTACACACAATCAAAACCAAGAAGCTCAAGTCCTTCATGTTTCACAAAGTGAAGGTATTAATTTAGGAGTAAGTTGTAAGAGAACAGGAGTCACATGTGGATGATCACATCTAAGGACTACTCATCTAAAAGCTCAAACCAGTGGGCAGAAAGTTGCTACTAGCATCTAAATTCAAATTAATAGTATTACTAGGAAGTTGCGACATGATATACTTATTTATACTTCTCTGTACAGTTAACCAACTATTCTCTATTCACATTGATATCAAATTGAACCGGCTGGATTACATATATTATTAAACCTCACATATTTTGGGTAGGATTGGCTTAAAATCTTCCCTGAGACACTTTTGCCATGATATTTGTACTCATTACCTTTATTTCATTCCCTCGAAGCCGCTTCATTGTCAAGTTTTGGGCAGAAATCTGCAGAAAGGGTTCGATCCAATGAGTAAAAGCTTGTGTGCCCAAAAAGATGCAATGTCAAATCTGGCACTATGAGACTATAAGATGCAACAGATAAAAATGCAAACTGATTTTTGATAAGATACCATAGTGCACCAGCAATGAATTCTGATAACTTAATGGGGAATTTAATTTTCTGTCTGTGCTATTAGCAAAATTGATTTTAACAGGCAAAAAGGAAATTAGTACTACATGAAAGTTTATGTGTGTTTTTTCCCCATTAGTATAGGTACAAATACGGTTGATACACGCCACGATATATTTGCATTAAACATTTGTAGAACGTAATGGTGATAGGCATTTGTAAAGATCAGTTCATATAATACTTCCCCATAACTCATGTCATCATAAAGAACGACCAATTCGTTACTCAACTGTTCATATTTTACTGCTTTGAAGCATCTTCAGCAATTAGTCAGTTTTCCAGTTGTCCAGGAAGCTCAACTACCAGTATAACACTTTACTTCAGCAGAGTGAATTTCAGCAAATGCATAAGGTCAGTCAGCATTATATCCGAAATTGGGAATGCAATCCCCATGAAGCATCAGTCTCAGAGTATTAGTAAAAAGTTCTATGAGCATTTAGTGAAGATTGCAGTAACATATATCGTTCCATAATAACTACTTTCTTCATTTCCCCTGTGACAAGCATATGTATCAACACAATTTACTAAAAATTTTATCAAATTTTCAAGCATATATTTAAGGAATAAAGAACTAAGAGCAAGATTTAAAAGAATTTCTAGGTGGGAGTATCTTCCCAAAATAAAGGAAATTCCCAAATAAAATAATATTTGGAAAAACTAACCTTCTTGTGCTCCCGACGTATATTTTTCCTTTTGTTCTCGCTTCATGTCCATCAAAAAGTCATCAAAGCGTAGCACGACAGTGAAACTTGAAGCATGTACCTTTTGCATGCAAGATAAACACAAGAAACGTAAAAAGATCAAAAGTTGGCAATCCAAGTAAATTTAAGACACCACTCATTCGAGAAGTAATGCTGCAATCATATGCTAAGCGGCAGGACTATTGCAAAGGAAAGCGATGCATGCACAATATCAAATGGAGAAAATTGACAGCAGCATTACGTCCAAGTATATTTTTAAACAAAAGCTGCATTTGACCTAGATAACATTGTGAAGCATATACCCCTTGACATGCTATCTAGATCAAAAAGAGACAACTCCATTCAACTCCCAAATACTTTCAACCCTCACTGACAATCAAGAAAAGGGGTCAAAGGTGTATGATAGCTATGATGTAATTGAGTGAGTCTTATGAAATTTCAAACTTGGTCAAATAATACTTTGACTGAGAACCTAGAAATATCACAGACGCCTATTTTCATTAACAATGAGTCTAAAGTTTCAGCGCTTGTCTGCTTAATGCTTTACTTGATGTGTCTTTGTTTCCCTACTCCTATTATGAAAGAATATATAATCAAATACTTATCTTGACCATTAAGAAATAAGCAAATTGCTAGAGGTTTGTCACCATGTTATATGATTTTTACTTCAGATGGCTTTGGCTGGAGCCCACAAGGATCTCAATCATGAAAGTCTACGACTCATTGCATTAAACAGGGCAGAAAGTACTCCCAAGGTTTTGTTAAATTGTAAAATCACCCTTCAGAACCTTTTCTGAATCTACTAATACACTTCAGATGGAGATGAGTCTCCAGGGTTGTTTTACTGCTGAAGGGGAAAGTGAATAGGGAAAAACCAAAAGTTATTGTCAATGTATCCAGCAGCAGTAACATCAGGCCTAACTGTAATTTCAACACTCATTTTGCCACTCACCATGTATAGTTTCGATTGGTCCAATGGTACTGCATTCCTATCCTTTGTAGAAAACCCTTTTCCTTGTGGTTTTGCCATTCATTCTCAAAAGAAAATGTGATGTGGACTGTCGAAACCTGGGACTGTTGTCAAGGATATAAAGCAAATTCAGAACTACTGCAAATTGAAACATCAGATTCACAGTTCAGGAATTTTCATCTTTAAGTAAGCCACAGCTAGCCACAACTTCCCCACTTGTTTGGCGAATAACCAAGTTATTTCTCGTTTTCCATGAGACCATACATATAGAGATCAGCCCTAAAAACAT
This sequence comes from Eucalyptus guilfoylei, assembly GCA_016097605.1. Lineage (NCBI taxonomy): Eukaryota > Viridiplantae > Streptophyta > Magnoliopsida > Myrtales > Myrtaceae > Eucalyptus > Eucalyptus guilfoylei. The sequence continues at coordinate 49,612,790 of CM027861.1, forward strand.
TTTAACTCTACTGCAACTCCAACCAAGGGAAAAGGTCCAAACAATTGATGGAGTGTAAAAAAAAGCCCAATGATGAAAGAAAAGTGTGATAAAATTCTGGCCATTTCATGGATGTAACATCATATTCACTATGGACAGTCACACATCTGTTATCACGTACCTTAGCTTTCAAAATTTTCTTAAGGTGTCTACTACAATGTCAAAAACTTGATCCTTATATAAGGAATCACGAAGTAGAATCCGAGGACCAGTTATGGGGGTAAAAGGCACGCAACACTGGTACTTTGGATAGTATCTTGAACCATAACTGTAGTAAGCGTCCGCCCAAGAATGGTCAAAGACAAATTCACCATACGAGTGACTGCACATCAACATGAAAAATGAGTGAAACCATCTCCATAAAGCTCCTCGAAGATTGTAAAAATTGCTCAATATATAGCTATTTACGAGGAGCATAGAAGAAACTATCTATTTGAAGTTTCAGAGAAAATAAATCTAATCCTGAGAACAAAGAAGAGGATAAACCTTTTCAGATAAAGTGGAACAACACCTACAACAGTCCCAGATTCATCCTTAGCACCAATGTGCCGCGGCATCCATCCTGTTTCCTAAAAGCAATTAAATAGATCAACGGAGTATCCAAGAGAAGCTATTCAGCTTAGCAGCATAGTAAAGCTGAAAGAACTCCGTTCAGGAACAATAGGAAGAGAAGCCAAAACCTAAAGGTACCGAGAGGGTGCCAATCCATTAAAAAAACTACTTCACTAGGTAGACATCAAATTCTACAAAACTCAATAGTCCCTCTTCATTCAAAGAGAAACTTCGCGGCATATACCAGAAATAAAAGGAACTTCTTTTTTCCCCGTCTGTCAGAGCATTAGAAGGAGAGACATCTCTCTAGAGACAGAAACCTATCGGGCCGACAAGCTGTCGGACGTAAAAGCATCAGGGACACCCCACAAGCAGCAGTGTGCAACCAACTTATCAGTGAAAGCTTATGCACGAAGGAACCAAGGGATAATTATGCCAAGGACTCCAATATCAATGAAGCAAATACCAATCATCCTATCCTCCTCTCATAAGAACGCAAAAATTACGTTGATGAACGACAATCTCAACCCCTAGAACGCGAAATCTCACCTTCACAGTAGAATTAGACTCCTCCAAACTCGAAAGGAACCCATGCGAGAGAAACGGATCATACTTCTCAGGGCCAGTAGCATCAAGAGCACACGCATCCCAATCATCCGCCGAAACCTCGGAGATGGAATTAAAAACCGAGGGCGATATGTGCTTCGGCCTCGACTCCGCCGCCGCGACATCCTGCGCGACAGAACACGAACCTATTCATTCCGTACATCCCGGAAACAGAACCATCGCGAACATGACTAAGAACATACCTCGGCGCCCGGCGCCGTCAGAGCAAAATAGCCGAGGGAAAGATCGACGTCTCGCGAGGCTCCAGAGACTTCTTCGACCTCCAGAACAGCGCGCGGATTCCAGCGGCGGCTGTGGCTCGGAGTCGGAGTTGATGACGAGTTCGTCGGAGGGAGGAAATTGGACGGAGGCCCAGAAGTTGCCGAGAGACCAACGCGAGCACAAACCTTATGCTCGATCTCCGCGTTGGAAACAGTGGGAGGCGAAGGCGGTCGGGAACCAGCTGCGACTGGCGGGGCTCTCGGAGGAGGCGACGTGCCAGAGGTAGATGACCGGCGAGGCGGAGGCGGAGGCGGAGGGGGATGGATGCTGAGAAGGAAGTGCAGCTCGTTCTCTGTCTGCTCTTCGACGAAGAGAGAGAGACAAAACCCAAAAAAATTCAAGTGAGGAGAGAGAAAATTTAAGCGGGAGCGCAGCGCATTCATTACCCTTCTGATCCGTCCTTTCTTCCGCCGGCCCGAGCCGAGCCGAGCCACCAGCCATTTATTTCGGAGAGTGAGAGAGAGAGGAGAGAGACGAAGCGCGCAGAAGATGGAGGGGCGTCGAGTGGTGGGCCCCGGGAGCGCTTTTGAACGTCTGACGCCGTCGCCTACGTGGAGCCACGTGTCGACTCCTGAGTGGTCTTACCCACCGCCTACGTGGAGGGTAAAACCCAGCCAATATTTTCTCGACACGGGAAAAAGTGAAGTTCTGGGGATGCGGGAGAGTGGAGAAACCGAGAAAAAAATAAAATCTACAACAATGACCTTCAATTAATTATATTTATCTTTTTTTTTTTTTTTTTTTACAAAGAGCCTAACACGGAATGTTATTTTCTTTTTTTAAGAGAACTCGCCACCTATTGTTTAAAATAAAAATAGAGGAAAAATATAACGATTTCATTAATAAATAAATTGAATAGTCATGTCTCATTTTAAATGCTTTTTGTATTTATGACATCTTACAACCTTTTTTTTACTTGATTACCACAGGTACCCATAATATTGATACGTGAATTATAATCAATTCAATAAATATGTCACCATTATAGATTTAGCGTTATGTACCTCAAAGCCATGTTATTCCAATGTAGCTCATTTTTAGTTAGGTTAGTTATTATCTTAATATGCTTGATGTAAATATTGAAAGAAATTGTCGACATTGATTTAATTTTAAATCTTTTAAATTATAAATTATTATATATGTATGAAGTTGACAAGTTTTTGGTATTAACATGCAATGTTTAGTTTTTGCAAAATTTATTCAAAGTTAATCTATCACTTTTCAATCTACCTAATAAAAGTTAGCACTGGACCTGCCTAATGTTCCTGTCACAAATACTCCTACGATCATTATATTAAAGTATAAAGGGAACAAATTATTTACTTTTGTTAAAAAATAATGTTTAATATAACTGCCTAAATAGAAAAAGATCATTGCCAAAACAGTGGTTACTTCTGCACAATCTTGAGTTTAGGAGGTAGTAATTGTTAATATAGACCGATGCGTATTGTAAAGATAATTAGGCTTTCAAGGCAAATCTTGGTTGGATTTCGATTTATCAAGATCAATGTTCCCTTACTTAATTCAAATTGACGGTGAGAAGTGGTCTTAAAATACAAAAGTTGCTGATTTTCTTTTCTCTCTTGGGCACAGAGGATTTGTTTTTTCTGTTGGAGAAGATAAACATCCACGTTTTGACTAACGCTTGAGCGTGTGTGCGATTTCATAAATCCATAGAAAAATTGAATGCAAAAGATTGAGATATTGAGTTATCCAAAACAAACATAATCTTTATATTTTTGTTTTAAACCCAGGTACATGCAAAAGTTGGTTTGTCAGTCATCTTTATTGTAGCATTCTAGGTCATCGCTTGAGATATTACTATAATGGAGACAGAGGTCGTTGCTACATTAAGTACTCGCAATCTTGACAAGTAAGTATTGATGAGACTTTCGTTTTCATTTATATGCTTGAGTCGTCTTTCACTCTTTCTTGTAGCATGATAAATTATAACATGTTGGATATGACATTTTGAAATTTATTAATAAAAGTGGCATGATATCTTATGATAATCTTGACAAAAAATGATGATGGATATGAGTTGCTGAGAAAGAATTCTTAATGCTCTGTTAGATCATTTACATGAAATTTTTTGATCTTACACAACTCCTAGAAGTATTTGGAATGCCTTGAAGATCAAATACAATACTAACAAACAAGGTACGGATAGATTTACTGTTTTGAAATATTTTGAATTTATCATGATTAATGGAAAATCTGTTTCTAAATTAATGACTATGTAGAAAGAACCGCTCATTTTAATAATTATATTTTTCTTATATAGTTACAAGCTTTGCTCACGCTAAGAGATCTAACGGTCAAGATTGAATATCGGTGATCTAATGATTATTAAAATTTGAAGGGTTTAACGCCTCGGCCACTTAGCATGCGTTTGGGAGAGTTTTGGCATAATGAATTTGTATCTAGATAAAGTACTCTGCCTCTAAAGATTTTCTTTTAATGCAAATATTATTTGGTAATCAATGTGAAACACACTTCAGAAAGCAACTGGTAAAATTGAAATACACTTTAGCCGAACTTCTTTCTATGAAGTAGCAGCTCAGAGCGTGCTACTGTCGGGACCTTCTTATAGGAGTTTCGTCAAAGAGAACTTCTTATAAGAGTAACGTCAAAAGAGAATTTTATGATAGACCAAGAGCACCATTACAAGGTCGTGAAATCAAGGCGGATGGACACAAACAAATCCGGCGCAAGGCAAAGTGTCAAAGAGAATGTTATGATAGATCGAGAGCAAAGATGTAGATCGATCGCCCTAGATAGACAACTACATAGAGGGTCTCTACAAGTCTATATATTCTTTGATTTCGTTCCCCCCGTAAGATCAATATCACAACCAATGAGATCTGCAAGTCTAAGTAATATCCGATCCGATAGTTTACGAAATAGTTAGATAGATAACTATTTAACAACAACATTCTAAGAAAAGATATTAATAGATATCGGTAGTTGCCCGGTCGTACCCAAACAATAATATGCCAGAGGGAAATGCACCTAAGATCAAATATTTCGAGCCGGCTTCCGTGGAAAATTCAGACTTTCTTTTTGATGCTGCGATCACATAAAAACATAAACTTTGAGGCTCAATAGCTAAATACATGGCAATTGAATCATGAGCCGAGATCATAAAGAGCATACTGCGAGTAGGAAGTGGAATTAATACAATGAATTCAAAAGCATCAAACCTCTCTTGTTCGGAAGAATCGAAACACATCGAAATGGTACCAGCCGTACTTAATAATAGAAGGATTTGGCAAAAATATGTAAAATTGTCCCTCCTAAAAAGATTATTCCAGAAGAAATGGGCAATAGTTAGGAGAGGTGCGCCAGCGGCGAGCAGAAGCAAGGTTATTAGATACCTAAGGAAAGCCCGGCCAGAACCACACGTGCAAGTTTCCCTGCATGTGGCTCGTCCGTGATAACTTCTTCGGATTTGCGTGAACTAGCGGACCGATCACTAAGTGGGGATGCTCCCTCCAGCATGAGCGAACCTTTTTGGAACTGGTTAGGAATGGGCGCCACTATCCCAGCCGATTCGCGCCCGCAATGGAAAAAAAAGGTTGGGCGGTGACGAGGACAACATGGGGGGACGTTTGATTAAAGCAAACACCCGAAGATTTGATTAAAGCAAAAGACCGGAAGAGAGAGAAGAGACGACGCAATGAGAAAGGAGAACCGTCTTCGCTGCCACTTGTTCTGTTCCTCCTTTTGCGCCCTCCCCCGTCTTCTTCCTCCGGACCGGCAGAGGCACCACATCGCCGCGAGCTCATGGCGGCCGGCTCCGGCGCCGATCGCCTGATCCGTAAGATCCACGGCTGCTTCCGCCCCCCTCCTCCTCCGCCAGGTCGGTGCTCCCTCTTCTCTCTCTCTCTCTCCCTCTGAGTGGTGTGTTCCGCGATCCGGAACTGAAGAGCTCGCCGCGCTTGGTTGTGTCGCGTGACGTTTTCTGGTTCGGGAGCAGTCCGTTGTGGTTCTCGCGTTGGAGAGTTCTTCGAGTGACGAGCAATTCGAGCGGAGGTGAGACTGCTCGTGGCCTCTGCTTTCCGGAATTTGTGCGTTCGGAGTGTGTCGCGTGCCTGATCCTCTTGGATAATTCGCGTGATTAGTTAGTACTGAGCGTGAAATCGCCAATCTCTGATGGGAGATGAGAACTTATTAGTGCGGGAATTCGTGAGAGTTTCGAAGAGCAGTGAAGGTTTATGATGTGGAGTTCGATGTGGATCTGGATGTCGGGACGTCGTGATGATACGAGCTGTTTGTTTGTTCTCTTCGTGTTAATTACGATGGTTGTCCTTCGTGTCGCTTTCGAGTACTTGAATTTGATCGCTTCCAGAAAGGTCGAATGATGTGCCAGTTCTTTTCCTTGTGACTATGTTCGAGTGAAAATAGGAAACGCTTTACCTACGAAACTTTTTTGACCTGTGTTGTGTGGCGATGGTTTCATTGAAATGATCACTGGTTCAGGCTTCTTCACCTGCAGTTTGCCTGAAGAAGTCCTTCTTACTATCTCCGTGCACGCTGTCGTTGCCATCTTCTACTTACAGGTCCAGTTTCTTTTGTGAGGCACTTCTCGTACAAGGACATAAAGAAGGCAACGGACAGTTTTTGCAGGATCATCTATAGCGATTCTCATGGGGCGGCTTACAGAGCCAACTTCAATGATGCTGGGCCTGCTTTGGTTAAGGAGGTTAAGGAATTTGATCAGAGTAATGAGGTCTTCTACAGAGAAGTGCAGCTCTTAGGCCGTTTGCATCACCGCCACCTCCTTGCACTTAGAGGGTTCTGTATGGGGCAAAAGAGGTATGACCCTCATCATTCAGGCGAATTTTGAAAACCTTGGCGATGTATTTCATTACAAGATTTTGTCTTTGAATGTGGGCAACTGCTTTTTTTAAATTTCTCTCCTGTTGGTCATCTTGCTTGTTCATCCAGTGTACCTTAATTGAGCAAGTATCCCTTTTCCTGTGATTTGGAAAAAAACAATATCTATTCTACATAGTGGCTTATCTTCTACTGAATGAGAAATTGAACCCTCTCTGTTTAGCTGGAATTCTCACGATTGGATGACAAATGGTTTTACACCTTGCAGTTTGTTAGTGTTTGACAATGTCGAGAACGGAAGCTTGAAGGATCATCTCAATGGTAATTGTCAGTTAAAACATTTTCTATGTATTGGCTTGATAAAATTTGGTCTAAAGAGGGGTGCTCTTAGCAGATCCTCTTAGGACTCCTTTGAATTGGAGAACGAGATTACAGATAGCCAATGGTGTAGCTGCTGCATTGGTAAGTCAAGGAAGTATTGTAACTTTTAACTTTAATTTTCATTTCTTACGTGGGAACAGAGACGAATCAAATTGGGAGGCTCTCCTAAAATATGAAACTGCTCAATTAGCGTACCCTGCAATCTGGAATGGTCTATGGTAGACATGATCAAAAACCTTACGTGAATCTCGCTGGAGAGCTAGTTACTAGATGACCTGAGACATCAACCATATGTTTAGAACTTGTCCTTGGTAAAAGTATCATAATCCTGGATGATTGCAAAAGCATGAATGGACATATTGACATTATCAAGCTTTTGGTCTGCATGTTTTTATCTGTTGAATCAAATGACTTACAAGTCTTAGCACTACAAGATGTATTAGGCCAATCCTTCTGTCATGCTGAATTTGCTGGGAGGAAACTAGCTCCGTCTTATGCATACACAAGATAGTAGTTTGTTTTTTCACAGAAAGTCTGATATCAAGTTGACAGAGGCTCAATCTGTCTGCAGGAATATTTGCTCCTATTTAATGATCCCCCAGTGTATCATGTATCTGTCAACTCAAGCAATGTCATGTTGGATGAGAACTTCATTGCCAAGGTAGGGAATTTGTTTCATTTCTTTCATAGCATTAGTCCATCATCTTCTTTGCCTTTTCTGAATCAGACTAGAGTTAATCTCAATTTACAAGTTTTTTGGAATTCAATCAAGTTGATACACTGTTGCCGTGTAGTCAAAAGCAAAAATGACATTTTCCTTGATTATCTCAGCTATCAGATGTTGGTTTTCTTGGTTATTCTGGGAATCACACAGGAACTACTGATCCAAAAGGTGACCTGTCGTCACCATACATGTCATCTTTGCAATGATATGAATGCACATCCTATTCCCTTCGATTAATATTTTTCAAATCCCTCATTCTCGTTGCAGATTGTATTGAGGCAGAATCCAGAAACATCATTTTCCAGCTCGGCGTGCTGATGCTGGAGCTCATCACTGGGCAATCATCAGAAGAGGGAGGCGCCAATCTGATCCAGTGGGTTCAAGAATATCATTTGGGTAGCTCCATTTATAAGCTGATAGACCCAGATCTTGGAAATGACTATGATTCGAGGGAGCTAAGAAATCTCCTGGAGGTAGCGAGACTATGTATCAAATCGAGGGACAAACCGGTGCTGTCGGCTGCTAGACTGTTTCGGTATCTCCAGAAGAAGATAGATAATCCAGTCAGTTAGTCCTTGAAGCCATTCGTTTACACTATTTTATTGGCTGTGTAAATTCATGCCTATAATCTCTACAATAGCTGTATCTTCTCTTCTTTCGTTTTTCCCCTTTAATTTCTTTTCATTTGAGAATCAGATGATGATAAAACACATGCGAGGGCATGGTGCTGGGTATCTTTTGTTACGCAGGTTATAGCAAATAATGAAAGTCTCTAGCACTTGATAAGTGTCTTTGAAACGCCAAAACCCAAGGTGTCCCTCTGAAGCATCTACCCTGCTCTTCACTACCAAATGCGACTTGCGATTCGCCGGTTCTATAATGTGAAAACACAATGGAATCGTTCACTTTTACGGCACCGAAAGAAGGATTTTTTATGACTATATTTCTTTTTGTAGTCCAATCGATTTTGTAGATCCTATACCCAGTTAAATTTATCCATTAAAAAACGTACATTTTTTTTTAATCTTTTTGGGGATGACGGATGAAATTGTTAATTTAGACAAAGGAGAGCATCCGATGCCTAGGAAGGAATCTCAATCATACAACATGCAATTGACTAGTTTTGTTGTTTTGTTGCATGTCCACCCGACAGCAAGTCGACGTCGCCGACGCTAGCTTACCCATTTTTCATCATCGGTTTGTTTTGTCCTTTGTCCTCGCTCGTTCTTTAATTCCATCACCTCCACCTTCTCACATAATCCCCAGGGAGAGACACACACACCGATATCGCCTTGAAAATTGAATTTTTCTTTTCCTTCGTTCGAGAAACCTTTCCCCAGAGAGAGAGAGAGAGAGAGAGAGAGAGAGAGAGTTTCCTTCGCCTCGTAATCGATTGGGAAGATGGAGGACGAAGAAGGGTATCGGCGATGCGCTCTTGTGCTCGTTGCTGGCAATCGTCGGCTTTGATTCAGGAGAATTGAGCCTCGTGAGCTCTTTGTGCTTCATGATGTCTTTATTTTCTTTCGGCACTCGTTCTCCGCGTGGCATTTGTGTTGAGTTGTTAGGATTCAGCTTTCTTCATTTGCATTCTTTCCTTTTGTGGGTTATTTAAACCTTGCAGGGAGAGCGAGCGGGAGTTTGTGGTTTCGGTTGCGGCTGATGAATGCTGGCTTTTTTTTCGGTCTACTTGCATGTGGTGGGCTAGCTGCTTCTTGATGGCTTTATGTTAACCTCGTTTTGATCATGGAGTGGAAATTTCTCCTCGTGCCGATCCAGTCCTTGTGGTCTTATGTACATGTGTGAGGACTGTGAGGACGGTGGTTGGGCAAAAGCCTGTGCAGCATTGTATTTGCTGCGTTGCAGTTCATAATCGATTTGTCGCTTTCTATTGTTTGTGCATTGTAATCGATCGTTTTGATGGCTCTGATAGTTCTGCGGTGAGTGTTGATTTCATAGCACATGCTGTTCGTGTCCTCCTCTGCAACTATTTTCTTAGTATTACTTGGATCGAGCAATTGGACGTGTGCTCTGTAGTTTATGCAGATGCAGCCTATTCGCTATTTTCATCAAATGAGGACCAGTTTATCTTTTTGCTTGTGGTAGAGCTAAATGGGAATTGGACACTGTTGAGATGACATTCAATCTGCGAAGCCATCCTGATTTTTCTACACTCCTGCTTCAGGTCAGGAGTATTTGTAAGTGCTCCAACAATGAGAGGCTGTTGATTGCAATACTGAAGTTGCTGTAATTTAACTTCCAGGAAAGGATGGTGGATTTGCCTTAAGAGGTAGTGCCAGCTTGGACTTGTAAAACAATTTACTAACTTGTAAAAGTCGGCTCATGATCGCTGCGAAATGTTCGTGGCCTGAAATTGGTAGCAATTTGTGTGTTGTTCAAGAAATAAAAAGTTTCTTTTAGATTTTTTTTTTTTTTTAATTCCTTCTGCCCTTTGTTTCTACTATGAGGTGCAATGGTCACAACCCATCTTTTACTGGCAGGTTCTATTGATTAACACAATCCAACAGGCAGAATGGGCGTCTCTGGGAAATGGATCAAAGGCTTGGTTGGTTTGAAAAAATCACAAAAATCACCTTCAAATAAGGATGAAGAGGTGGGTTTAAGGCTGGGTTCGTGCTACCCTACTGTTGAAGTTTGTATGTGCATCGTTGCAAGCACGGTGGGCTAGGGGCTGCCTTGTATACTTTGTTCTGTTGACTGAGCCAATTTGGTACAAAAAGAAATGTAGAGTTTTTCCTGGAGGGACTCCTCTTTCACTGGATTTTATGTAGGATGTGTGGTGCTCTGCGAAGTCAATAAGTTATCCAGACCTTTGTCAAAGTGGAAAGGTCTGAATACTGAGAAGATACTGTTCAAGTTGGCAAAATATGAAGTAAACCTCTGGACTAGTATTCCCTAAAGACAGACTAGGACTGCGTGATATTCACATGCTAAACAATAATCTCTTCTTTTCTTTGAAGTCATGTTGTCCTAGCTCAAATATCACTCCTTTTATGATTTTTGTAGGGTTTCTGAATTTCAGCCTCTTAATAACTACAGCATGATTTTGTACCCTTTACAGAAGGTGAATGGTAGCCAATCACATTCCAAGTCTCTGCGCTCTGCTAACTGTTCAGTTGGTACGGAGACCAAAAACATCCACAACCAGCTTAATTGCAATTATGCTTCTCATGTTGGGGATACAAATGAACATTTCATCTCTGATGCTGCTTGTAGTCTTTCCACCTGCTTTGAAGTACAGAAAACTGATCATCACCAGGAAATTTTAAGAGAAGAGTTGGCTGCAACGCGCATCCAAACGGCTTTCCGGGGTTTCCTGGTATTGATTTTTGCAGCCAGTTCGATCTGCATATGATCTTCAGTCTTTATTGACCTGATGAGAGTCTCTTGAATAGAAGTTTTTAGTACCCAAGATTGACAGGATGCTCGGTCAGGTCAAAAGAAGTCACTTTAGGAAGTTACTGAAGCTCCTTTGTTCTGCTCAGTTATTTTATCAATTTCATTTTCTCACTTATCATATATTTAATTGACAGCCAAGGAATAGTTATGGAAATGTCAAGGCATTTCAAGTGAATGAAAGTTCACGTGGAATGATCATGGCAAACAGTGAATTGAGAGCATGTTATGGATTTGTCTTGTAAGTGGTTGGCAATGTTGTGCTGGATAAGTATTTCGTGGGTTCAACATATTAATGAAATGGTCATCATGACATGACAATTACTTCACCAGTAACTGTATTCAGTATCTGAGTCAAAATTCTTAAGGACATTTCTCTTACAATCTTTTGAAACAGCATAAAATGGTATCATGATATCTGACAGAACATATGAAGGTACCTCTACTTACAAATATCTCTTTTTCCATAAGGTTTTTCTTTATGATCACCAGCTGCTACTGCAGAGTATCCTAGTCAGTCACATCATTCTCTTTCTACGAAACTTAACGACAAGCCAATTTAATCGATCAGGATGTCAATGGGATCTTGTAAAAATGGCTGTCAAATAGATGTTTTACTAAGAGCTTTTAATGAACTGAAAGTATTGGCAGAGTTATGGTTGTATCTCACACAACTTAGTCTCATTGGTCAGTTTCATGGCTTCTGCACCAGGCAAGAAGAGCTTTAAGTGCTTTGAAAGGGTTGGTGAGGCTTCAGGCCCTTATCAGAGGTCATTCTGTGAGAAAGCAAGCTGCAATGACACTACGTTGCATGCAAGCTTTAGTAAGAGTTCAAGCCCATGTACGTGCAAGGCGGGTGCGACTAGCATTGGAAAGTCAAACAGCAGAACAGAAATTTAAGCAACAAACTGCAAAGGAGGCTCAAGTTCGGCAGATTGAAGTATGCTGCTTTTATTGCAATTCTCATATTGAAGGGTCTGCATTTTCTTCCACCTCATTCATCATAGACGAGGAACTTTCATTTTTTTTATGTATATCAATGATACAAATATATCACCAGTGCAATGTCAGCAGTACAAAGTTGCATCTTCAAGGTCTAGTACTTGTGTTAATCCATTTAGAAATTATAATGATTACAGAACATCATGCTTAACCGCAGAGGGACCACATATGCAGCAAAGGAAATCATTCAAGTATTGCGATTTCTTAAATTAGTTTGATGCAACTCCCACAGTAACTGATGGGAGATAACAACTTATCAGATTTTCTTTAGATGGTTCCGATTATTTCACTTTATTTGCTGTCTTAAGGAGTCAGTCACACTCTCCACATGTTGAATGGATGCCACTGGATGTAGGTCCTGGACAGCATCAATAGCGGTTGAAACCATTTGGGAGGGATGAAATTTTAAAAATTCTACGTAATGACTTTCCCTCCTAGCAATGAAAATGAAAAACATAATATATAAAAATCATGAAATGTTTATATATTTTGAAATGTTTAAGGTGCTTCGTGTTAATTTTATTTCCTCATCTTCACTGGCGGTGCTATCTTGTTTGAGAACACAATGCCTCTAATTATGGTCTGTGCCTCTAATTATGGTCTCAGTGTTAAATTGTTAAATGATGAACAAAATTCTGCCACATGAACATAGGAATAACTATTTACATGGTCATGCGCTAGTTTTAATGAGTGTTTTCGTTTCTCGCATTTGAACAGGAAGGTTGGTGTGACCGCATAGGATCTGCAAAAGAAATTCAAGCCAAGTTAGTGAAGAGGCAGGAGGCTGCAGCTAAGCGCGAAAGAGCCATGGCTTATGCTTTAGCTCATCAGGTAAGCTATATTTGATATTACCATGGATATGTCTGTGAACTATGCTTTTCCTCCATCTTCTCTGGTGATGTCAGATTTTAAACTCAGTTTGACTAGAGCATATCAGATTTTAAACTCCGTCTTAGGCTTGCCAATTTAAGTGTGTAGACTCAACAGAAAGGTAAATTTGAGACGGAATAATTAACCTAAGAGCCCAATTAAATTCAATACCTTACAGTTCAGCCTTCAACTAAAATGGATGTGTTCTTCATAGTTTATAGTAGTTTCAACTTTCAATGCAAAAATTTGCAGTATCGTTTAGTCTCCACATGAATGTGGTACAGGATGCATTTTCTCTGGTTAGCTTAATATTTGCATCATCAAACGATGAAGTGCACCAGGATTGTGTATGCCGTAAAATGTATGTTCGCATCACTAAGTTGCACGCTATATGTGAAATGAACAAAATTAACTTTGTCTTACAAGGTGCATGAATACATAAATACCCATTTTCTTACTGACAATTTACCGTAAACTAAGCAGATTCTATAATATGTGCTTAGGGAAGTGGACTTTATGCACAATTGCCATCTTTTCTCGACTATGCTGTGTCATTTTTTGCATGGTTAGAGCCTGAGACCATTACTACAATCAAAATACAATCACAATCTAGCACTGAGTTTCATGAGCCTAAAACTCTCTTATAGTACTATGCAGTGGCAATTACAATCTCCTTCTTTTTACTTCACATTGGCCTTCTGTTTTTTTTTTTTCCTTTCCTCATGCAGTGGCAAGCAGAATCAAAACAGCAGGCAGCACCTACAGAGTTTGAACCCGACAAAAGCAGCTGGGGATGGACCTGGTTGGAGAGATGGATGGCAGTTCGTCCATGGGAGAACCGATTTCTCGACATGAATATCAGTGATGGAGTGACAATTCAAGAAAGTGGCTCGGCGTGGAGTGCAGATGACACTAGAGCCCAGTCGAAGTCTGCCAGCAAGAAACTGGGTTCGACAAATCTTTGCAATCAGAAAAGAGGGTCTTCTGAGACTAATGACGTTGTCTCTTCACCTAATAAGTCATTGAATACGATGCCCTCTGATCAAGCAGTCCCTTCCAAGCCAGAGTCAAAGCTTGTCAATGATGGAATTCAATTGGCCCAAGTCAGGCTTGGTCGTAGTTCGAGATCGCAAAGTAATCCTAAAGAGAGATCAGTGCCATCTGATAAACAGGCAAAGAAGCGATTCTCTCTGCCTAATTCTGGTAAGCTCCCTTTCTCTCCCTCTGTCTCTATCACAGATCCACACACAGACGTGTTCATGCGAATAGAGGGATGTATGAATTGCATTGAACAACTGCTGTGGTTGTTAAAAAAATTTCTGCTTATAAACGTCAGGCTCACAGTGCACATCCTCTACTTATAATGCTGTGTTCGCACGTCTAATATGCCTGGTGGCCAGTCTTGCTTATAAACTCGTATTACTGTTATCACAGTCCATCGGAATTAAGCTCATCTTTCAGTTAAATTGATTTTATCAGGATCGACTGTCGGGGCACCAACTGCTAAAAACCCCAGCAGAACTGCTGCATGGAGAAAATCGGATCCACCGGCAAGACGTGTTTCCGAGGCGAATTGATTGGTAACCTCTCGAATTATGAAGAACAAAAGGTCCAACCTCATTCCACTTTGAGGCTTTGCAAATAATGCCCGAATTGCAACAGACGCAAGCAATTGCTTTCAAGCACGCACACCTTCCTCTCCCGTGACTTGTCAAGGCTTTTTTGCCAAAAAGTGGCAGAGCAGAAGAGATTGCTTCGGCTTCTCGGCGTCCGCAGCTTCGCTCTAGTACCGTCATGAATGCATCTCATGATTTCCTTTCCAGTTTCGGTTTTTACTCGCCCGTGTACTCGTTGAGACGTGGTCGCTGTTTTCGGATCTATATGGTTGCTGAAGGGATCGAAATTTCCTAGAGTCGTGACTTGTCTTTTGGGTCCGTCCAATTCCTAACACTCCCCCTCGTCTCTATCCTGGAAAAAAGAGAGAACGAACGACATGATGCGCGTTCCTCCGTCGCGGTCGATGATGGGGGTCGGGCTTCGATCGTGCGCTCGTTCATGATCACGACGACCTAATCTTCGGATTCCTTTCGCGGGCTACGTGCTACCTATCAAATATCCCCGCTCTGAAGCAGCGGCCAAAGCGGTGACGGGCAGCGCAACGGGACAGCCACTTGACCCACGTTTCACGCACGCGGGGGGTGTCCAGATCTGTCCGATCTGTCCGATCTGTCAGTAAGCGGAGGCAATTTCCCCTCACCCCTCCCCCTCCCCCCGACCAAAATTAATGCGGTCAAATTTCACAATTACGTAATCACGATATCCCGAAAATCTATCTTCACGATCATGAGGAGATTAGAAAATCCAGCCTTTGCGATTACTTTTTTTAAGCAAATTGCATTACGATCTTTTTGCAGAGAGTGGAGGAGGAGGAGAAGAATTCTGAGCAGTATAAAGCAAGGAAATTACAAGAAGAGTCCAAGAAAAGAAAGAAAAAGAACGGAATCCCCCCATCCGTCACGCCGTCAGAGAGAGAGAGAGAAAAAGGGCCCTCCTCCATACCCACCCCTCAACCCCTCAACCTCCATCGCCATCACTCCCCCTCCCTCCCTGCCTTCCCTCCATCTTCCTCCATCGTCTCCATCTTCGCCACCAAAACCTCTCTCTCTCTCTCTATCTCTACACCCCTATGCCCTCCCCCCTCCAAATCCAAACCCTAACCCCCACCAATCTTGGATCTCCTTCTGCAATTTCTCTTCATCGCCGCCGCCGCCGCCGCCGTCGTCGTCATCATCATCTGCATCTTGTTCGGCATTGATCGGGATCTTCTAAATGTACAGATCTCCATACATTCTCTCCCTCACCCTCCTCCTCTCCCTCTCCCTCCTCTTCTTCCTCGGCCCCCGCCTCCTCGGCCCCGCGCCGCCGCTCCCCCTCCCTATCTCCCCCTCCGACGAAAGCGACGACCTCTCCCTCCTCCGCCGCGCCTCCTCCCCGACCGCCCCCTCCCGCCTCTCCTCCGCCTCCCGCCGCCCCAAGATCGCCTTCCTCTTCCTCACCAACACGCCGCTCCACTTCGCCCCTCTCTGGCAGCGCTTCTTCTCCGGGTCACCGCGCCACCGCCGCCTCTTCAACGTCTACGTCCACGCCGATCCCTCCTCCAACGTCTCCGCCCCCGCCGACGGCGTCTTCGCCGGTAGCTTCATCCCCGCCAAGCGCACCGCCCGCGCCTCCCCGACCCTCATCTCCGCCACCCGCCGCCTCCTCGCCACCGCCATCCTCGACGACCCCGCCAACACCTACTTCGCCCTCGTCTCCCAGTACTGCGTCCCGCTCCACTCCTTGGCCTACGTCTACCGGTCCCTCTTCGAGTCCCCCCGCTTCGACCTCACCGACCCCGATGCCTCCCGCAGCCACGGCGTCCTCCTCCGCTTCCGCAGCTACATCGAGATCCTCTCCCGGTCCAAGAGCCTCTGGAAGCGGTACACGGCCCGGGGGCGGTACGCGATGCTCCCCGAGGTCCCGTTCGAGCAGTTCCGGGTCGGATCCCAGTTCTTCGTCCTCACGCGCCGCCACGCCCGGGCCGTCGTGAAGGACCGCAAGCTCTGGAAGAAGTTCCGGCTGCCCTGCTACCGGCAGAACTCGTGCTATCCCGAGGAGCATTACTTCCCGACCCTCCTGTCCACGGAGGACCCGGGCGGCTGTACGCATTACACGCTGACCCGGGTCAATTGGACGGGCACCGTCAATGGGCACCCCTACACGTACCGGCCCCCGGAGGTCTCCCCCGACCTGATCCACCGGCTCCGCTCGTCCAATTACTCGGAGTCGTACCTTTTCGCGAGGAAGTTCTCGCCGGATTGCTTGGAGCCGTTGATGAGCATCGCCGACAAGGTCATTTTCCGCGACTGATCTCTTTTGCTGCTCAGGTGAGTGAGTCAGAACCGATCCAAGTTTCGTACTTTTCCTTCTCCTTTTCCGATCGATGTCTTTACCGAGTCTGCTGCGAGTTGAGCCGAGTCGGGGGTTTGGCGGGTTGGGCTCAACTCAGCGAGTCCTGTCGGTGACTCGGTTGTTGGTGCTTTTTGTTAAATAGGAAATGGGTGGTTTTAGCTAACCCTGGAAAGTTTGGATCTTTTGGCGATTCTTTGGCCTGGTCAATCGGCATTTGTTGGTTGTTTGCTTTTTGGCAGGATTCGTTTGATTAGAAGCTGTCTGGCGTAAATTTTAGGTCGGATGATCCTTTTTTTTTTTCTGAATAATTGTTGGACTTATGATCGGATGGTCTCTTCCCTTTTTCTTAGCTGGTGCTCATTACTTAGATGCATCTTTTGCAAGTACTTATCCAATTCCCAGAATGTGCAGTGCACCACCGTAGGTAAATCATATGGTGGTGCATTATTTGCTAGAAATTGCCCTTTATAAGATGGGGCCTAACAGCTGTCATGGGGATAGATTTTGATAGAAATCAATCTTTTCTCTTATTTGAAAATCCTCTGTCGAAGCTTTCTGCTGTGTCTCTTTCCTCTTCTTCAGAGGTTTAAACCGTATTTGTAGGCCTTCTTGTGTGGGCAACTGGTGTTAGATTCGAGCAAGAGAGCATCCGCAGGAGAATGCATTCCGAAAATTTTGACAAATGGGTTGAAAATAAACATGAGCTTGTTAAATTGTATGATGATTCAGTGTGGGTGGTAGCTTTTTTGGGGGGTAATGTGCCTACATAATAGTCTGGCAGATGCGAAGATGTTTAAACACTATATCCCAAGTATAATGCTAATAATGCTGTGTAATCTTTCGCTGTGGGAGCGTGTAAATCATGCTATTCTGTTTGATGTTCTCACTTCTTTATGATCTGCTGTCCGGTATGCATTTCCCTATGGCTTGGTCCTTCTGTTTTATTTTGAAGTAAATATCCCGATTAAATGTCTTAAACAGGTTTACAAAGATCAGGGGAAGAATTTTGTGCCCCAAAGGCTGCGTGAACAATGTTAGAGAGAATGCATGGGGAAAAATGGTTTGAAGCGGCGTCAACGTGCCCAGGACCGAGAAAGCCTGCATGCTCCAACTTGAGCTTCTCTCATCGAAGAGACAAAAATGTAGAGTATCCGATTTATGATGTCCGAGCAGGTACTTCTATTAGAGTTTAGAGAGTGCAAAAAAAGAATTTTATGACGACAACTGCCATGGTATGCCAGTATTGTAATTAGGCTCTTTAGAGGTAAATTACCTCCCTTTTTTGTACATAGCGTATGGGGGAAGAATAATCCTCCTTGTACTCTCTCTTACTCATTCAAGATGAGAAGTGAGCAAGAAAGATGGTGTAATGGGAAATTGGGAAGAGAAAAAAGCCAAGAACCGGTGGGGCTTTAGAGTGCAAAAGGTGAAAAGGGCAACTCCCCGAAGCTTTTTTGTTGCCTGGTGCTTTCCTTCTGCTATCGGATAAATCTTCTTCCTAGAGTTATTCCCGATTCCAATTCTCTCTCTCCTTTTTGATGTCTTTGCCCTTCGGAGGTACTAACCCGACAGGTTCCATGCGAGATATAGGTCGTAGCAAGCTTTCGGATAGGTTGCGGTGTCTTGCATCAGGTGTTTTGAATAATGCGGTAGTTTGTTGGCTAGTCTTCGTAGATTAGGACTTAAAGAACATCGTATCTCCATGTGGGAGGAGTTTAGGTTGGTGCATTCTCGCTTTCGCATTCGATTTATAATTTTATTTGCAAGTGCGGTGTTTTAAGACTGGGAAAGGGATTTTTATTTCTGCATCGAGAGTATGTTTAACGGGTGCTCGAAGGGTACTCGGATGCCGCCGTGATATTCGTCATCTTTCTCGGGTTTTTTCTTTTCTTTCCTGGGTTTAGAGTAATTAAATTTGCGGCCGAGGTTGTGATTTGTGGTCACCAGTTGGTGCCCGGGGAACTTAAAAGAATGGTAGATGCACCGGTCTTGGAGAATTTAGTCTTTACGACATGCTGGTCGCGACGTCGCTTGGTGGCAACATCAAAGCCGTAAGCTTTGTGGGGGAAGCTGTTTGCTTCTAGATGAGGGCTCGTTTTTCTCCTTAGACTTTTGCGTTTTTGTTTATTTGGAGATGATGTGCGACAGTGGAAAGAAGAAGGAACGTCTGTCGGTGGTGACTGTGCTTTGTCCTTCTCCTCCTTTGTTTAATCCACCGTAATAATGCTGGCCACGGGTTTCTTTTCATTAGCCCGCTTGCTTGGACGAAGGAGGCATGGATGTTTGCTCTCTCTCTCTCCACTCCTTCAACACCTTTGACTTTTCGGGCGGTGTTCTGTGCTCCTTTTGTCTTTTCTTTGCTTTTTTCTTTAATTATTTCAAGACGTGGGGTAGTGGGGGGGAAATCTTGGGCGTGATTTTTCAATGGACCAGATCTTGGCGTTGGGCAGGATCGGCCGAGTTGCAGATCTGGGTAAAGCTAGAGCTCCGGCCATCTAGGCCGAGCTCCGCTTACGGCAAAGGTGGGAACGGGCGGTGGCTCCTTCGACCGTCTGCAGTCTCTCTCCTCTGGTTTGATTTTTTTTGTCTTTTTAAGTTTTTCTTCCTTTGATTTCTTTGATGATGTGACATTTGCGGCGCCACTCCAGCTCACATCGTCCTTGAAAAGTATAAATAATACCAGGTCAATCGCGGCCTCAAATGTTTAATGGTGCTTATCAAAGAAATCTTAATAAATATTAAATGTGTCATGAAGATCGAGTTTAGAACTCTTGTGTTATTAAAAAAATTAATGTGAATGTTTTACGGGATTATATAAATTTTGGGTTTTATGTCTTTTGCCTTAAATGTTTTATCTATTCGAGATGGGTGATAGATGGCATGCGTTAGAACTGACAAAAGAACCTGCCCCTTCTTTATTCTAATATCTTACCATCTCAGTCCGTTTCTGTACTGACCCAAACAAAAACCGAAAAAAAATATATATGTTTCTGTTGTCTCTTTACCTGGAATCGGATCTAACATAAATTTTGACTTTAATTAATGTCCATGTTGGGTCCCGAAAATTTCAGCACCCGCCGGGCTCCATGGGTAAATTCTCGAGGGTCTTGACTTCTCGTGGACCTGGGGGCACCGACCGCGACCGTTCGATCTGGTGAGTTCTCCACCAGAACGGCTGGGATCGGCTCGCCCGAGTCACTAGGCGACGACTAGGTGTCTGCGCCCGATGACGTCATATTTGGCCTTTTGGGGAATAAATTCCACGCGGTGCCGAGTAAAGAGCGCGTCCGATGTGACGTACAATTACGCCTTTTTTTTTTGGTCGGATGTGACGTATTATTGTCCTTTGCTGGGACAGATCTGGCACGTACGACATCGTTCTAGCGTTGCGAAGTCACGTCGGTGGGCGAGCCAACCCTCTCTCTCTCTCTCTCTCTCTTTCTCGCTGACTCGCTCGCTCGCTGACTCAGCGCACCGAACCGAGTCGGGACTCCGAAGGGCTGGGGTGGGGCCCGGGAAGGGGAACCCCGCCTCGGAATGCGCGCGCACTTGTGGGGTTTTTGCCAGTGCCGAGGAGGACAGGATCACCGTCAAAAACGGGCCCCACCCCACCCTTGTTGTCGCGTAGCGAAGATAATAATAAAAAAGAAAAAAATCGAGCGGGAAAATTGGGGGAAATTTCGTAAAATCTGAGAGGTGAGTGGTGATCGGGCGGTGGAGATGAATTGAGGGTTTTGAGATTAGATGGCGGAAAACGATGGTCAAAGATGGAGGATGGTCCTCTCCATGTCTTGGTATGACAACTGTCATGCAAATCCTGATCTTCTACATCAAGCCCGTCCACTTCTACACCCCCTTTTTTTTCATTATCCCTATTTTTTTCTTCAATTGATTCAATATAAAAAGTCCAAATCGATTTGGTCATAACACGTTTATTCTAAATAATTTCAAACCAGTATATCCACGACACTTTTCTCTCGAAAAAAATTAATCCTTGTATCGCGAAAAAAATAAAGTCTAAAGTGATTTTCCTAATTCAAATCTACCCTTCAACAGCATTCCGTCCATTATCCTGTTTACAATGCAACACGCACGGTAGATAGCTGCAAAATAGATGGAACAAAAAGAAGGATAGATCCAACATGGAAATTTTGCGTGTATTGATTCATGTGTTTTAGTGGAGGTGGATTTGGGTCGGTGATACTAGTTTAAGATTCTTGCAAGATGAAAATTAGTTTGAGATAAATGTATTAAAGAATATTAATTTGAGATTTACTATGAGACGAAAATTATCCTTGGGATAAATGTGTCGTGAACATATCAATTTTTTACATTTTTAATGATTTTAATCTTTCTTTCTTTCTTCTTTCTTTGCTTGTGCATGATAACGACACACCTTCGGACATGAAATCCATAGTTGACGAGAAGAAAATAAGTTGCATATTCTTCCCCCTTTTCTTTAAAGAAAATTAAATTGATGGCCCCTTTGGGCAAATTTCTTTATAGGTCAGTTTCCACCTTGAAATTAAGAATTGAAACGAACAAGTCAAGACCGGTTCTTTTTATCTTGAAATTGTATAGGACCTAATTGGCCAGTACTAATATAGTTCTCAGGACAATAGGGAAACTGATAGTGTTATCGTTACGATTATTATTATTATTATTATTATTATTTTTTGATACCCAAGGAACCCTTGCGCCGCTTCACGGCGGAGTAAACCCTGGAGGAGCAGTAGAGTCACCACCACCCTTGCTGCCCCGGGTAAGTCGTGGGTTCCTTTCTCGCAAAGCAGACGACGCCGTGACCCGAACTCAGGACCTCTCTCGAAAGAAACCTGCGCTCAACCACTACGCCGCCACCACAGGTGATTGTTATTATTACGATTATTAATCTATGCTTATGTTATAAATACTTTGCCTTCAATTGTTTTTTAGGATTTCTGCTATGAAAAAAAATAAACACTTGTACATATTCTGTGTTGATTTCGCCGATTTAATCAGGTTGATAGGATTTGTACCAATTGTTCTTGATTCCATATTTTGGGATCCGGAACCAACTGTCCACACTGGAACGAGACTAGCTGATCCCAATATAGTCATGGGTTGATGTAGGGACAAGCGATGTTATTATTATTATTATTATTTTATGGCTTGTGTTATAAATAAGTTATCTTCAATTTTCGTTTTTAAGGTTTCCACTATAATATATACTATCAAAGTGGATGATAATCCCATTTTTTAATCCATAGCTAATGGAATTAGTTTTTGTCATTATGAGTTTAATATGAATGTTAAATGAGTTCACAATTTTCTCTCGGTATCATTGGATCTTGCGCTCTCTTACTTCATGCTTTCACCTTAGTTAGGGAATCAATTTCCATAGATTGAATTAAATACATAAGTGTTTTGGTAATATGTGTTGAACTGGACATTGATCATTATAGTTGCATTGTGTGAAAAATGAGTCAAAACAACTTAAACAGATCAAACTGGGTTTGACTGGTCACATATATATATGCACACTCTAGATCGGTTCAGTCCAATCTATACAAATCATTTCCAGAGCCGTGAATCAGACTGATTATTTCATATACCAAAATTTTAGAGTTGGGAACCATACCAATTTTCTCGAGAACCACTTAGAACTGGGCGATCTAATCCTATTCCCAGATCGAGGAGCCGGACCGGACCGGACTGGGACCAAAGCACGCTGCTCTCTCTTCCAAATTGACACTTCGCATAGGACGTTCCCAACAGATCTACCGTCTTTAATGACTCGATTTTCAAAACCTCTCGTGAGTGCGAAACGAAATGTAGCAATCATCAGATGAGTGAATTTGAGATGCGATGCGCTCTTCGATTCTCAGACACGCAGAGTTCCGTTGGCCTTCCTTTTGCCGAATTGTGAAGCAATTGTGGCTCAGACGAATGGCACAACAGATCAGTGGGCCGTGAGCCTTGGAGCTCATTGAGCATACAAATGGGCCGGGCCAAAAAGCCCATTCTAAATTCCCCGGTTCCTAGAGGAGGAAGAGACATTCTTCTTCCTGTTGTTGTATTGATGACGTCACGTTAGTTCGAAACAGAGCCCGTACGGTTTCTTGTTGATGGTGTGAAACAAAATGCATTCTGATTTCGTGAAAAATTGACATTTTTCGAGCGAAAAAATGTTAAAAAACTTTGGTATTATCAAGCAACTCTGTTTTGGTGGAGAGTTGGGAGGCCCTTTTCTAATTCCTTATCGTTTTTTCTTTTTTTTGGTTGGGTCAAGCTAATTCCTTATTGTTGAGTAGCAGGAAAACAAAAAGATGACTGGTCCTTAAGGAGGGAAAGGAATGATCACATGCGAAATGCTAGCTCGAGTACGCAATTATACATATAAGAAGATCTAGACACCGTACGCTCTCATCGAGCCCGCATCAGGAAATTGATGTTAGTCCATTTGGAAGGTCAATTTGATTACGTCACCTAGGAACGGTTAATCGAGTTGAATTAAATTAAATTCCCGAATTCACTCTCCATGACAAATAATCGAATTTCAAAACTTTTTACTGCGAAGGCTACGAACTTAGAAATTGAGAGTAAATTGAAGAAATGACCTTAAATCTTTGTGTTCTAACCCCTAATCGAATTGTTTGGGATTCAGAATTGAAAGAAATCATTTTATCTACTAATACTGGACAAATTGATGTATTACCAAATCACGCGCCTATTGCCACAGCTATAGATATAGGTATTTTGAGAATACGTCTTAACGACCAATGGTTAACAATGGCTCTGATGGGTGGTTTTGCTAGAATAGGCAATAATGAGTTTCACCGCTTTAATTTCTTAAAGTCCAACGGTTGAACCCATCTAACCATGTCTTTAAAGTATCAATATTCTTATAAATTGCTCTGCGTTATCCGGAGAGATTATATGGTGGTTATTATCATGGTAACATAGGTATTTATTCAAAATATCGAAACAAATATATCTAGCCGAGTCTCGAGTTTTGAGTATGTAGCGACGGTCAAGAGTAGCAATTGACTATATATAGCAATTGACCATGGGGTAGGGAAAAACTCACCTGGGTGAGAGCATGTCTAGTTGTGGAAAATTGTCGTTTGAATTGTATGTCATATCTAGGCAATTGGCTAGCAACTTAACGATATAAATTATTCGATGAAATTGTCTCCAGCTACGTATGTGACGAGGCAAATCCCACTCTATCGATCTTGAATTACTAGAAGGCTCATGACCTGTGGATTTTTCATAGGCAATTGAGTTATTCTGTAATATCAACCGAAGTAGAAGCCTCTTCGCTTTGTCTCTGATAAAAAAGAACGAGGAATAGAAATCCTTTTTGAACCGACTCGAAAAGAAAATACTTCTCGCGGGTCGCAAGTCAAATAAGATCTTCCGGGTCAATGGTCATGCCCGGCTCGAGCTACACGTGTGGGGAAATTCTACCCCATCATCACGGGAGTTTGGTTGAAATTGCTGCTTCTTCAATTCCAAAATAAATTTATCTATTTTTTCTAGAAAAATCCTGAACAAGGATCCGCATTTTCCTTAAGTTGCCTGTCTCAAATAAGGATTTTGAATGTTCTCATATTCTCAAATAAGGAAATGAAGTAGATTTTGTTTCAAATTAGGTTAATCTCAAATAATGACTAGACCTTACCGACCGATTAAGGACATTTCTGTCCCTTTGCCTTTTCTTATTTTCTTCTTGTCGAGGACATTCAACTTTTTGCTTTTTCTTATTTTCTTCTCTTATTTCTTTCTTTTTTCTTTTTTCTCTTTTTTCCATAAAAAAGACAAACTAAAAATGAAAAAAAATCTATAAATTTAAAAAAAAACCCGCCACATCATCAGTGGGGTGCCGGCCTCCCCATCGGTGCCTGGGCGAGGGACCAGAGGGCTTGCCCAAACCTGAGGGGAAAAAAGCAAAAGGACGGAAATGCCCTTGATTAACAAACAAGATCAAATTCTTCTTTAAAATTGATAGGATTCTTATTTGAAATAATATTTATTTCAAACCCTTATTTTTTTTAAATGGCACTTTAGGCATATATTTAAGATAATATAACTTCAAATCCTTATTTAATAAATCGATTATACTCTGAGTCTTTATTCGAAAGTTTTCCTTTAAAAAAAAAAAGAGAAGAAAAAAAGGGCATTCAAGAGCACAGCAAAACGAGAGCAATGCTTTTGCTCCGGATCGTCTTTCCTTTATTTTATCCCAGGCCCATGCTGAGATTCTCTACCTATCATGAAGTGTTTGAATAATGAAAACTTGTCCACCTAAGTTTCTTATCTAGGCCAGGGTCGAAGTACCAAAATCGAAAGTGGTCGTGCTCTCGCTGCGTGATGCCACGTGTCTCGAGAGCCCACCATGCCCATGAACGGTTTCACATTGTCCCATCATGTGCTGTTGCGTAGCCTGTTAAGATGGGATGGAGGATCTGGTGATATTCTTGTTGAGCACACTGAGCTTGTTTTCGGCACTTTGAATTGGAGGCACCGAAATTGGTCGAAGACCAGACCCGCTTTTTAGCTCTTATTTAGTGGGTTGAATCGGATACGATTGGTTAAGATTTTAAAAGTTAGATAATTATGAGTTTAGAATAACAAAGCTCGGTTACATATCAATTTTAATAAGTCTGTATCATATTTATATGCGATCCATGTTAGTTATAAAGGGAAAATCGAATGCTACTCTCCCTCTACGCAAAAACGAAAGAGAATGCTTGCACATCTGATGCACCCAAGCCGCCAAGTTGAGACTCGACCGTGAACATCTACGTCGAGCTAAACCTCGTTCTTTGTTCTGGCCGTCGAGCCCAAGCATATTTCTAGATCTAACGGCGGTGGCTCTTCCATGGATATGTAGGATTCGATTATAAGGCCAAGATCTTGAAGACCACGGACGAGCCACTGAGATTGTGGCAAGTTCTTAGGCGCAACGTCAGTGGCTTTGCTGATGATGACATTTTAGAAACCATTGTCGGTATTTAGTACACATTTCTTTATTTTCCTTATTACAAGTTTTTCATTTAGCATTTTTCGATCTTTCCGTGCTTACGGGAATAGATGTCTGTGTTATATATATCTTCTCGTGCATGATCTCATCTGCTATATTATATCAATTTTTTTACGACTAGGAGAAATAGAAAGTGATATGTTTTTTTTTTTTGATCGGTAACAAGCGATATGTTCAACTGGCTAGATTCGTCAAAATTTTCAATAATTTGTTTTATGTCAATTCTTATTTTAAGTTGTTTTAAATTGGTTATCTTTGAATATGATAATTTCCATAATTAAGGAGAAAATTTGCTCCGAATTTGATATAATAAAATAACTTTGTCGAATTTATATAGCGGTGTTGCTCTAAAAAAAAGAAAAGAAATATTGTACGTAAAAGGAATAGTTAAAAACAGAAATTTATTTTAGCCCCCAAAGTAATACCGATGCTCTTGAAGAGCAAAATTGCCGAGGCAAATTGGTGATTTGTACATAAAAAAAAGAAGAAAAATAAGTGTTTTCTTCGTTGATAAATTGTAATGGTGATAATCGTAATAGGTAATTATTGAAAATAGAAAGCGAGATAAAATATCACCTAACTTGCTAATTTAAGCCTGTCTTAATCACCCGATTCCATAGGGGGAGCAATAAGTTAGCCGCTAATCATCTCATCAAAATCGTCACCCGAGGATAAGGAGCGCGGAAAAGAAAATCGAGTCCTCCTAGCGTTGACTCATTTCCAAATAGGAACCAACATCCCCCCACAACAGCACGGGCGGGGCCCACCCCACCCCGCGCGTGCGCCACACCCCCGCCCGCCCGAGCGTGGCCCACACGACCTCCCTCCCGCAGGGTATCGGCCCCAGCAAGTAGGAACCGGTGGATACCGTTACCGTTAAGCGCCCCGGCGCTCGTCCCGGTTCGTCCGGCCAAGCGCCGCCGGCCCGGTTTCCGTACGCTCGTCGACCGGTTCGGCCCGACCTAAATGCCGCAGCTTTGCCACTCTGGACTGACGAGAGACGACGCCCAGTGTGCGCCAATCACTGACCGCGCGAAGAGAGAGAGAGAGAGAGAGAAGACCGAAGAGAGAAAAACGCGGCGTTTGAATATTAATTCTTTTTTTTAGAAATTCGGCAAAAAAGTAAGGCGGACTTTAGAAAAAACAGAAGATTATTTAATTATTTCAATGATGCGCATCACTGTATCGAGTAACTACTGTGGTTTTTTCAGTTAGAGAGGGAGGGGAAAATCGGAATAATAAAAAAGGCTGCGCATTTTCATTTTCCGAAGAGAGAGAAAGAGATATGGGTGAGTGTTTTCGGACGGGGAGGGGGGGGAGGGTCTTCTCTTCTTCTCTTCGTGATTGTCTCCGTCCCGGTTCTATTCCTCGTCTTGCCTAGAGAGAGAAAGGAGAGAGAGAGAGAGAGAGAAGGGAATTAGAATCCTAAAACCTAAGGACCGGCGATTTTCTCTCTCTTCAATTCCCCATTTTCTTTCTTTTCCTTTTTCCCGGAAAAGTTTTTTTTCCCACAACCCCGACGCTCTCATCGGATTCTGCATCGGCCCCCGACGAGGAGTTGCTTAGGGTTTGGCTTCTTTCTTTTTTTTTTTTTTTGGATTGGTGGAGCCGACTGGGGAATGTCGATCGGGAGCTCCAATTCGGGGAGCCAGTGAGTTCCGATCTCGAAGCTAGGGCTCGGAATCCGAAGGGTTTGCCGAATCCGATGGAGGTCGATTCCTCGATGGCGACCGATGCCGATCACGATCCGGCGGTCCAGAACCACAACAACGGCCCGTCCCCTCCGCCCGCCGAGCAGCCTCCGGCCGGGGGCGGATCCCCGGCGGCGCCCCCGCAGCCGCCGCCGTCGCAGCAGCAGGCGGCCGTGCAGCAGAGCCCCGTGGTCGGGCCGAGGCCGGCCCCGACGTACTCGGTGGTGAACGCGATATTGGAGAAGAAGGAGGACGGCCCCGGGCCGAGGTGTGGGCACACGTTAACCGCGGTGGCCGCGGTCGGGGAGGAGGGGACTCCCGGTTACATTGGGCCGAGGCTGATTCTGTTCGGCGGCGCAACTGCTCTCGAGGGCAATTCTGCGGCTTCAGGAGCTCCATCGTCAGCTGGGAACGCCGGAATCAGTATGCTGTGACTTTCTGTGTGGCTTTTGTCGCATCTCCTTCGCCTGTTTGATCTAGTGTTGAGAATGCCTCCTAGCTGCGGGAAGCAATGAGCTTGTTGGCGTATGGATGCCATATTTATTTGCGTTCGAATTCTAGTTTAGCGTTTGATGAAAGTTAATCAGTTTTGCTTGCCTTCACGGGCATGAGTGAAAGTTTTCGTTGTGTTTGTCATCGAAGCATCAGGCTTGAGCATTGGCATTTTGACTTTATTTATTTAGTTTTTTTGAAATCATCGCTAGTGCTAAATCTTCATGTTCTATGTGCCTGAGACTTGTTTTTTTTTGTTTTTTTTTTCCAGATTAGTTATGACTGAGTATCATATGCAACTCATCTTACATCGTAATATAGCAGTCGATGTGTTACTGTATTCCGAGCTCTCCATGACATTTTTGCGCAGAGTCATTCTATTTCTCTTATGATCCAAGAACATCATGTCACATCTTTATTCTTTTTGTTAACTTCCTTTAGTTTCTTCATGTCACCACCTTTGTTCATGTGCTCACTTAAAAGTGCTTTGTGGTAATGTTACTTATGACTCTTGAGATGCCTATGTACTGAAATTTGATTAGTTATGGAAAGAAATGTGCATGACCTTTTTGTTCTGTATAGGGACAAGTGATTTTTGCCAAGTCCTTACTGTTTGTAGTTGAAAAAAGAAACCATATGAAATTGAGGACCTGCATACTAATAATCTTGTATTTCATGGTTAAGTTATATTGTCTATTAATGCATTGGTGAGCAATATGCTATAGCGTCTTATGGGCGAGACAGTTATTTGTGAGAAATTTCTTAATCCAATTTCGTAGAAATGTTTGTGCTGTGAAATGTAATGACCATTTCTGGGTGGGTTGCAGGACTTGCTGGTGCCACTGCTGATGTGCACTGTTATGATGTCTTGACAAATAAATGGTCTAGGTAAACCCATGGGATAATATCTTCTTAACATACTCTGGGATTTGTATTTTTCAAGATTTTAGTGCTTACTTGATGCTATTTTGCAGGATTACTCCATTTGGGGAACCACCCACACCAAGAGCGGCCCATGTGGCTTGTGCCGTGGGAACTATGGTTGTCATTCAGGTTAGCATATGATTCATCCCTTGAAGTTCATTTGTCTTCCTTAATGTTGACGAATTCTCTGCTTGATATATCTTTTTGTCAAATCTTTTATCCGCTGAGTTGCATTTAGAAGTCTAAGGACTTGCTTCAAGAGAACACCGTTTGTGCTGCAAAGTGCTGTTTATAGAGTACAACCCATTCATTTTAGTCTTCTTGGAGGAAATGTGATGTGTTTGCCACCCTCAACCCTACTCTACTTTTTAGGCGAAAGACCTTTATGCTTCTTCCACTTGGACGATGAAGAATTATTAACCTTTTTTCTTCCACTTCATAATTTTCTCTAGTTCACTAGCATGTTATCAATCAGTGCCTTAGGTTCAGCAAAGTTAAACAGAGAAATTCGCCATTCACGTGCATTCTAATTAGGCCTCTTATGAGGATTGCACGGATAGTGAAAACCGTGTTTTGATTTTGACCCTGCCAAAAAGAAAGTAATTCTCTTATATGAAAGGATTCAATTGATGCAATAACAGGCTCCTAATATCTATGAAATCATTTGACATAACCTAGTGCCATAGGAATTGACACTAACAAATAACTTATCGTTTTGGAATTCTCAAATTGAAGTGTTTCATTGAACACAGGGTGGAATTGGTCCTGCTGGTTTGTCTGCTGAGGATCTTCATGTTCTCGATCTTACACAGCAAAGACCAAGATGGCATAGGTTGGATGCAGAGTGCTTTCATTTACGAAATTTCTTTTTCTGATATACGTCATCCCCTTATGTAGCTGTTGGTTCTATCCAGAGTTGTTGTTCAAGGTCCTGGCCCAGGGCCACGGTATGGACATGTTATGGCCCTGGTGGGGCAAAGATATCTCATGGCAATTGGTGGAAATGACGGTAAGTCTTTTTATTGGATGGTAGTTATGTCGTTTGGCATAGGTCAGTTACTTATATGTTTCTGTGCATTCAAATAACACTGCGGTGGTTTTTTTGTTTTTCCTTTGCCAGGAAAGCGGCCCTTGGCTGATGTATGGGCCCTGGATACTGCTGCCAAACCCTATGAATGGAGGAAGTTAGAACCAGAAGGCGAGGGACCACCTCCTTGCATGTACATATGCTCAACCCTTCTGCTCCCCCCTCCTCACCCACCCTCATTTGCATGGATTAGCCACATGTGCATATTATGACAATAAATTATCCTTATTTGCCTGTATATTCTCGACTCTTTTTTCCCTCGTGGAGCTAAGTATGCACATCATGACAGTATGTTCTTTAACTTCTCAATTTCACATGTTTGTCCCAATGATAAAGCACTGTCCTGGCATTCGGTTGCAATGGTATTACAAACCCTTAAATTGTTGTTACAATTAAACGGTTTGTAATACAGTCATTCCGTTAGTTCTTGCTGTTACCATAGATTGTTTCCATCTTTATAAAATCATTTTGTTTATTATTCTGTTATTGGTTGCAACTTCCTGGGTAAATTTTCATTTTTGTGAACTGTTGTTGGAGCTCTAATTGCTTATGTCTTGTCATCCTTATTGGATTATGGCATGATATGGCTCTGTACTTGTGCTTAGGTATGCAACTGCTAGTGCACGTTCCGACGGTCTTCTTCTGCTTTGTGGAGGGAGGGATGCAAGTAGCGTGGTGAGTGCAAAATATCTTGCAGTTCTCAGCTTTAGTGAAGGGCTCTTTAATTGCAACCTTTCCTCTTTGCAACCTTCTTTGGACTTGCCATCCTCTCTCTACACATGTCTGGATGTGTATATTTATTTATCAGTTCGCATTTGCTTTAGCATGCTGACTGACCAGAGCCTGAAATACTTGCTTCAACTAACTAATGTGACTATAATGGTCCGCTTAGTATTTATCTCCAGGAATAGAGTTGATTTTTTCTCCTTTGGTGTTTTTCTTACTTTTGCAGCCCCTGGCAAGTGCATATGGACTCGCCAAACATAGGGATGGACGATGGGAATGGGCCATTGCCCCTGGCGTTTCCCCATCTCCAAGATACCAGCATGCAGCGGTAGGTTTTCATGCATTTGTATATGTTTTTCTTAATTTAGGGGTAAAGCTTCTCATTTTGATCTGACTAATAATTTAGGTCTTCGTTAATGCTCGTCTCCATGTATCTGGAGGTGCACTTGGCGGTGGACGAATGGTAGAGGACTCGTCAAGTGTGGCTGGTACTTGATTATTGCGTCTCTAATTTAAGAATTCCTTGCCTTTGGTATCGAAAATTTGCATTTGAAGGATTTACGCTTCAAATAATATCCTAGAGTTAAAGCAGAAAGAGATAATTTGCATGTAGTTTGGCATTTCCATTTCTAGTGCATGCAATATAGTTGGCATTTCCTCAGGTTTGCAATTCTTTAACTGCTGCTTTCTTGCAGCAAATCTGATTCCCTTAGGGTTCATTTGTTTTGCAGAAAATGAATGAGTTAGAAAATATTTTCCTGAAATTAATTGTTTGTATCGCTTGAAATAATTAGTCAAAGGAAAATTCTTTTCATTATGGACAGCAATTTTTGTCTAAATATTCTCATGGACGATGAAAATATTTTTTGTTCATTTTTTTTTTTTTTGGGTAAGGGAGACAAGTGATTGTTTTAGGGAAGTATTTTCCAAATCATTCATTTTTTGGCAAAACAAATGGAGCTTTAGTTCAATTTTTTTTTCCTGGTTAGGATGAAAATGAATATTTACATACATAGGTTATTTTGATGAAACTTTTCAGGTTGTAGTTAGTCATAGAAAAGTGACTTATGGTGTCATTCACTTGCTCACTCTGAGATTTTTATTTTGGTTTGACATTCACTTGCTTTTTAGTGGACACGACTTGCATTCTGGAGAAAAGGTCAACAAAAGAGTTAGTTAAGTCTTATATAATTCACTTTGGGATCATTATATCTCTGTTGTTTCTCTGTTGTCTCAATGGTAGTTAATCTTCCATTATGAAACATTGGAAGAGTACTAGCATTTACAAAATTTTCTGCAATGGTCAGTTTACTCTGTTTTGTTATTGCTGTATATTCTCAGGTGATATAGTTTTACATCTTAAGTGTCTCCCATTTTACAACTCATGCTTATTATTTAGTTGCTTCCTTGTGTTTGTAGTGTTGGATACTGCGGCTGGTGTTTGGTGTGATACCAAGTCCGTTGTTACTAGTCCTAGAACAGGCAGATACAGTGCTGATGCAGCTGGTGGCGATGCTGCAGTTGAGCTGACAAGGCGCTGCAGGCATGCAGCTGCCGCTGTTGGCGATCTAATATTTATTTATGGTGGCTTACGTGGTGGTAAGAGATCATTTTGCACATTGAGTTATTTCTGCCAATTTTGCTCTTTATTTGCACTAATTGGGATGTTATAGGAATAACGATCTGATAATGTCATGACTCATGGGTCAATTGGCTTGCACAAAACTAGATGATATGTCTTCTGGCTAGAATGAGCCCAAGGCCGGGCGTAAAAGTATTTGTCCAAGCCTGCCTAGCATGATGAAATCAAAGCCCAATTAGTGGACCTTAGTGGGCCTTTGAGACGATAACTTGCATGGCTGTCTTCATTTTTTCATATGGCCTTGGTGTTCTCTGCCAACGGGGCATAATCATGTCCAAGTCCAGCCCAACATATTGGATGAGTCTAACAGACTGTTGGTCTTGGAGGCCTATTATGAGGTCTACTGTTTGTTTGTATCTCTTAGCTTCTCTTGTATGATCTGGTTTATAAGCATAGAAAAATCTGAAGATTATATTGTTCCTGGATCTTGGTAAATGTTCTGTTGCATGCGTGTATTCTAACAACAGTTTTCTGGAAGTCGAGACCAATGATCTTAGGGTTTGGTTTTGGCGTATAGCATGTGTTAGGGTGTAATTGCAGACTATGAATCATTTCCTTGCATTGACTTGGAAAAGTGTTCTTTGAATGAGTTAGCGATGCACATGTTAGATGAAATGTAATAGGAAACAGTTGATGCTACTCTTAACTAAAAGTGAAGATAGAAAGTCTGAAGATTCTGCAAGTTGACCTTAGGGGAGCCCCCCTGCCGCTTTGGTAGGTGATAATGAGTTTTCCCTTCCTGTATTTAGGAGGGGGAGAATTCTCATCCCTGCAAAAGTGTGTTGTATTGACAATTCTACGCATGCATCAAAATTTGAGCAGATATCATATTATAGAATGCAGATAAATAAGATAGTTGTATCCATTCTCTTTAAGATCCTGACTCACTTTTCAATTTTCATCAATTGTCTCTCTCTCAGGGAGATAACAGTTTTGTGTACTCAACAGGATTCTTGGGTAAAGATCTTGTTTGGTGCTTGGTGTAGTCTGTCAAATCATGATCTGAAACTGCAATTTGTTCCTCTGCCACAGTTTGTATAGTGGTATATCATACAGTAGCATTGTGATACGTGGTATTTTGATAGGTGTCTTGCTGGATGACCTGCTTGTTGCTGAAGATCTGGCTGCCGCAGAAACAACTACTGCAGCTTCACATGCTGCTGCTGCAGCTGCTTCATTGAATTCTCAATCACCTCGGCTAACAGGAAGATATGGTTATGTTGATGAAAGAACAAGACAGATGATTGAGGCAGTCCCGGATGGTGCAGTTGTGCTCGGAAACCCAGTTGCTCCCCCTGTAAATGGTGACATGTATACTGACATAAGCACTGAAAATGCTATGCTTCAGGGATCACGGTAAAGTAGCATTCTGCCATTTTGTGGCATGACATAAAAATCACATTGCTTTTGTCTCTTCAATTAATTCAGGGAACTAATGGTTGGTGATGCTCTGCAGGAGAATGGCTAAGGGTGTTGAAGACTTGGTTAAAGCATCAGCAGCAGAAGCTGAGGCTATTAGTGCTACTTTAGCAGCTGCAATGGCCCGGCAAATTAATGGAGAAGTTGAATCGCCGGATAGGGATCGTGGTGCAGAGGCTACTCCCAGTGGGAAGCAATTATCTTCTTCTGTTAAAATACCTGATTCTGCTGGACCAAATATTATTGCCCCAGCTGGAGTGCGGCTGCATCATAGAGCTGTTAGTATCTGCCATTTCTCATTGTATCAGTGGCTATTATAGGTGTATTATCTCGGAAATTAATTTGCATGTTTCTTTATGTTGTTTTCTCTATAAATTTTCAGGTGGTTGTAGCTGCAGAAACTGGTGGGGCTTTAGGTGGCATGGTCAGACAACTTTCAATAGATCAGTTCGAAAATGAAGGCAGGCGGGTCAGCTATGGAACGCCGGAGAGTGCTTCTGCAGCAAGAAAGTTGCTAGATCGACAAATGTCAATTAACAATGTGCCCAAGAAGGTAGTGAGCATCCTTATAATAATGTGTATGACATTTGATGGGCTGTGGCAAAGTATTCCATGAATTGGTCGTAGTAACTAGGTTTGCGTCAATGGACATTTGAAACATCTTTAGGGAAGTGATCCATGCAATGACTGCAATTAGTTATACTTACTAGGTTGATCTTGTCATCATATCTAGCCTTCATGTGATAACTCCTCTTATTTGTACTTCACTTTATCTAAATTCTTCAGCATCAGACTTGCTGAATAATAATCTTCTCGTGGGTACTAGCTTTAGCATTTTGGGTTGCATGTTTTGGTCAAATTGATCCTATGATATTTCGTCTCCAATCATCGCATGATCTTTTGCGATTCAGTCATCTATTCCTGAATGAATATAAGCTGGTATTACTGTTGCTTTTGTATTTATAGATGCACAATTTTGAAAATTGCACCTGTGAAGTGTGCATAGAGAAGACTGCTTGGATACATTTGAGTGGCCATGGTTAAATTTTCCTTTTGTTAATCTGAGGGTCAAGGCAGTGTGCATGGTCCATATTTGACAGATGCGTTTAATTGATAATGGTTATAGTTTTTATTGAGAATGCTATTCAAGTTTGGAACTAAGTTTGTGCGTTTTTCTTGCTGCATCAATTAAGGTCATCGCACATCTTTTAAAGCCTCGTGGATGGAAGCCTCCAGTGCGCCGGCAGTTTTTCTTAGATTGCAATGAAATTGCTGATCTTTGCGACAGTGCTGAGAAGATATTCTCCAGTGAACCTAGTGTGTTACAGCTTAAGGCTCCTATAAAAATTTTTGGTGATTTGCATGGCCAATTTGGAGATCTCATGCGTCTTTTTGACGAGTATGGGGCACCTTCAACCGCTGGGGATATTGCGTAAGTTTTTATTCATAGATTATATCCCTGTTCTGAATCTGGATGTTTAAATTTTATCCAGAGATGTTATTAAGTAAATAATGTGTCACTTGCTAAGTTTTGTATGGTCTGATCTCTGATCTGTTCATTATATACATCGATTTACCCACAAACTGCACATTGCCCACTGAAGTTTTCTTCCTTGTAGATTGATCCAATGTAAATTATGTTACAAGTATGATGAGACCCTATACACAGTGCACAAACTTGTGAATAGTCTATGTAGATACTAAATACTTGGGATTTGTGGCATTTGGAGCAACTTTGTACTGATGTTTACTGCTGGATATCTTTGCAACGATGTCATGAGTTTGTCTTTTCTCTGGTTTCATCCTTTGATCTTTCTTGTTCCTTTGACTATTTTATCCCATGCTCAGACACTCCTTTAAATCTATGAATGAAATACTTGATTGTACTTATTATGCTCAGAGTCTGAAAAGTGTTATTAATTTCATGGTCACCATGAAGGTTAAACATTACACTCCCCCTTTAAGCTTCATTATCAATATTTTTGACTGGCTGAAAGTGTGTGATCCTGTGAGAACTATATGAGAAGATATTCATGAAAGCAATACAAAATTGTGAATCCATCTTTATTTCATGGCATTAGTTATAATGGTATTCCTGTTGCACTCGCAATAAATTCTCTTTGAGACTTCTTAATTGAACATTGTTCAGAATAGGCAATGCAGTAGGCATCCTAGTTTTGGACGCACCCTCATGTATGAGTGATCTTATGTGGCTTCTACCTCTTGAGTAACTATTTATTTATTCATGCCTGCTGGCTTAACTGCAGCAAATATTTATAAATATCAATGTGTCTGCCTATCAGTTGTGCCTATGGAAGAAATGCTTCATCTCCTAACCAATGCAATCCATGTTAACACCTGGGTGTTCTTTGTCAACGTGATTTTTAGACTTTGGAAATTACTAATTCTTGTTAATATCTTATAGAAAATGTTGGTGAATGTATGCAGATATATTGATTATCTCTTCTTAGGAGACTATGTTGACCGTGGCCAACATAGTTTGGAAACCATCACTCTTCTGCTTGCTTTGAAGGTAATTCCTTGGAGTAGATGATGATCTCCATAATATTGTCTATATAACATCATAAAGTTATTAATGCACTTTCATTATTTAATATGGGGCATATTTTTCAAGGGGGTAAGAAAGATTGATCCTCACCTTGAAGAAAAATAAGATTGGGGGTCAGACCTTTTTAACTACTATGATAAAGTGTACTAATCAGAGAAGGTTTCTGAAACCAAAAAGAAATCAGAAGGTTTTTAGAAAGAACAAAAATTGAAGCGGATCTTTCTTAATAAAGTTAAGTTAAATAAAATGATGAAAATAACAATTTCTTTTTCTAAGAAGAAAGATCAACTAAGATGCAAACAAATGACAAAGTACATTAAGTAAACTAAAAAATGAACCGAGTTATTCTGGTATGAAAATGAAGAAAAATAGTAACTCAAATATAAACATGATATGAGAAAATGTGAGTTAATTAGTTTTTGAATTCTCTTTTTTCTTATATTATTAATTTTATATTTTTTGAGAATTATGTATCATGCATTGCCAGCCCATGCTATTAGCCTACTTAAATTTTATTGTCGTTTAGCTGAATGGCACAAGAGTCACCCCTTGGTTCGTCGTCTCAGGTCGAATATCCTAGTAATGTGCATTTAATTCGAGGGAACCATGAAGCTGCAGATATCAATGCCCTCTTTGGCTTCAGGATCGAGTGCATTGAGCGCATGGTACAGGATATTATGCACTGGAGGTTGTCTCTTGTCCATAATAGAGTAAATATCTCACGGCTATTAATTTTTCTAACTTGCTGAACAGGGTGAGAGAGATGGCATCTGGGCATGGCATCGGATAAATCGTCTGTTTAATTGGCTTCCTCTAGCTGCCCTAATTGAGAAGAAGATCATTTGCATGCATGGTGGTATTGGACGGTCCATAAATCATGTGGAGCAGATTGAAAGTATCCAACGTCCTATTACCATGGAGGCTGGGTCTATCGTTCTCATGGATTTGTTATGGTAAGTGGCTGCCTATTGCGTTTTCTTGTCAAAACAAGGTTTGTTGTCCTGTGATTTACCTGCAACTTGTCATTTCTCTTCAGGTCTGACCCAACTGAAAATGACAGCGTAGAAGGTCTTAGGCCAAATGCCAGAGGTCCAGGGTTGGTTACTTTCGGGGTGAGTGTCAACTTGTTGATCATCATGCATAGATCTCTCTTTTAGTACGAGATGGAGGTGAATACTCCACTATTGGAATTTCCAATGTTACCTTAATAGATGTCCGTTGCCCTACATCACAGGCAGCTTTATTGTCCTTTGAGCTGAATATCATGCTTCATTGTATGATAGTAATGTCAGTTTAGTCTTTATCTTTTCACATTACCTAATGGAACTTTGTTTGCAGCCTGATCGAGTGATGGAATTCTGCAACATCAATGATCTGCAGTTGATTGTGCGTGCTCACGAATGTGTGATGGATGGTTTTGAGCGTTTTGCTCAGGGACATTTAATTACTCTATTCTCGGCAACAAATTACTGTGGTATGGTCCTAATAGATGTTTTAGTCTATCCAAAGCTGCACATGGAATGATTTTTATTTTTATTTTTATTTAAAAAAAAAAAACTTTTTTGCTTATGTAACTTCTGTTTGATAGTGAAGGCTTTGAATTTTTAAGCCCACAGCTTTGATATTTAAGTCATCTGAAGTCATGTATAAATATTTCACATTCTTTAGAATTTAAAGACACTATTTTGTTTCTGTGGGGAAGTCAAGATGTGCTTTTCTGCTGATAATAAGCTGACCCAAACAGCTCACCTCCTGTTCATAATGTGTCCTATGCTAACAGGTACTGCGAATAATGCGGGGGCAATATTGGTTTTGGGAAGAGATCTTGTTGTCGTGCCTAAACTCATTCATCCTTTGCCACCAGCCATCTCATCACCAGAAACATCACCCGAACGCCACATAGAAGACACATGGATGCAGGTACTGCCATCTCTACAGCTTTTGTTCTAGTCATAATCTCTCTCTCTCTCTCTCTCTCTCTCTTGTTTCATGTTTTAACTGGTTTGTTGGCTTCTTGATGAGATACAGGAGCTCAATGCAAATAGACCTCCGACACCAACCAGAGGACGCCCTCAAGTCGCAAATGATCGGGGTTCTCTTGCTTGGATTTAACAGCAGATGCTCTAGGTTGTCATTGTATACTCAAATCTGGCCTGCACTCCCAGCTGTGGTCCACTGTGTCTGGAGCACGATGACCATATTATGGAGAACACGACTTGTATTTTCAGTCGATGGCAGGAAGTTCTGGTTTGGCTGAATTGAGATTTTGCCGTGATGGGTGGTGCATCGAGATGAGAATACAAGCTCGTGGACGAGTTGCAGGCGGAGGATTAGATTTTTGTATGTTTGATGTGCCAGGAGCTGCAGTTTGGGTCTGCCAGCCACACTGTAAATTGAGCCACAGAGTAGAAGTTACAGTCTTGGTTGTTCATGGGGTTTATATTGGGGGCGATATTCTTCCCCGTCAGTTTTATAATTTTTTTTTTTTTTTTGGGTTTTTGTTCTCGGTTTTCCTCGTTTAGGCCTATTATTATTCTTATAATTTTTTTTTTCACAAACGTTCAAGAGGACTTGGGTTGTCTTGATGAGATATAATTATAGTTACCGTGGGAGTCTTATGTATCATATGATGGGTATTGCTTCGTGTAATTTGTACAATGTAACTTAGTGTGAAGGACAAGGAATTGCTTTTGTCGGCATCGTTTTGGAAGCTCCGTATTTTACCTCGTCCGACCTGTTCGTTTTCAAAATCGATTGATGAAGTTGTATTGGCTTGCTCCCTTGCGATGGTTTCGGTGACGTGAGAATCTTGCGGTATTGATTTCTAGGCGATGTAACTCCCTAACTCAGAAGAGTGGTGTTCAATGTGAAACGGAGCAGCAAATGTTTCCCAAGTGGTGACGTTCTAAAAGTTTGAGCCTACGCTGAAGCGTTAAAGGGGCATTCTCTGGTCAGTTTTGTGAGCTAAAAATGTCTGCCGCCATTCCTCATAAGATAATTGCAAAGGGACTGGAACGGGGGTCCTCGCGCTGGTCGCACCATCTCGGGTCTGGCCAATGATCTACTTTGCGCTATCAACGGATTGATGCAAGGACTGCCTAATTCGATGGAATGTTCGTAGTTAAAGCCCGTCCAGGGGAGGTCGGCCTGAGATAAGGCGCAGGCGCTTTTCTCGACTGGTCAAGGATTATATCCAAGTTGCCACCTCCTCGGGATAAAGAAGACCTCAAAAGCGCATTTTTGACCAGGCCTCGCAAGGAAAACATTAATTGGCCTCGCAAAGTAAAACCAGCGACTCCCGTTTTGGGTCTAAACCAAACCCAACGCATCGCACGGTAGCAAGCTCCCTTCTTTTTGGGAGTAAAAAGGATGAGTCAACCCTTAACATCTCTTCCTTTTTGAGAAGATTGTCTTGAGATGATGGACTGGGTGGGTTGCACACGGCGAGTGTAGTTGGCTAACCTTTGAATTTGTTTCCTAAAATCAAGGATATAAGTCGTATGAAGACCATGGACATTATTATTCGAGCCGAATAAGGGGACTGAAACATTTAGGGGCTGTTTGGCAACGTGCCAAACAGTGTCTTATTATGATTTTTTGTTTTCGGAATCAATTTGGGAACAGAATCGCGTTTGGTAAAATTTTTGTTCCCGGGAACAGTTTTGGAGTAGAATCAAGAATAAAAAAAATTTTGATTCTTGTTCCGAGAACAAAAAAAAAAAAGAATTAAAAAAGTGGACCCCTTCTCTCCCTTGCTCTATTATCGTTCACCACTGTCC
Source organism: Eucalyptus guilfoylei (assembly GCA_016097605.1). Classification (NCBI taxonomy): domain Eukaryota; kingdom Viridiplantae; phylum Streptophyta; class Magnoliopsida; order Myrtales; family Myrtaceae; genus Eucalyptus; species Eucalyptus guilfoylei. The sequence continues at coordinate 49,652,807 of CM027861.1, forward strand.
GTTGCTGCTGTCTGCTGCCGTTCGCCGCCATCGTCCACCGGTCACCAGCAACCAGTCTGGCGAGCTCACCAGGCCAGGGTGAGGTTCGGCAAGCTTGCCGGAGGCAAGCCCAGCCACCGGTGAGGCTGGGCGAGCCTCGCCGGTGGCCAAGCGGGCCTCGCCTAGCTGCCGGTGAGGCTCAACCGATGAGGGCCGGCCTCGCCGAGGGCCGGCGATGCTCCAGTGAGGTTGCCGGCCCTCGTCTGGCTGGTTGCCGGTTCGTCGACGGCCTAAAGAAGAAGAATAAGAGAAAAAAGAAAAAAAAAAGAAAAGAAAAAAAAGGAAAAAAGTATAAAAATTATTTAAAAATTAAAAGAAATTAATTTGGAACAGAATTAATGAGTACGATACCAAACGCAATTCTATTCCGGATTAGAAATTTTGGACAGTTATCAAACGGTTTAAAATTATTAGAATTTGTTCTCAAGAACAAAATAAAAAAGAATTATTTCCGATCAGAATTTACTCCTGGGAATAGAATCGTTACCAAACGCGCCCTTAGGTAGCACATGGTAACGCTCCTGTTTCTCCCAATTTCTGTTCTTTTGTTCCCCGGAACAAAAAAAAAACAGAAACCTGTTTGGTAAAACATTTGTTCCCGGGAACAATTTCTCTAAATTTTTGTCCCCGGGAACAGTTTTGAGAAGCAAAAAAAAGTTGCTTCTTGTTCCTGGGAACAATTTCTAGAAATAAGCTGATTTTCTTTTTTTTTTCTTTTATTTCTTTTTCTTGCCGCGGCCACCGTCAACCGCCCAGAGCCACCGCCCATCGGCGGCTGATGGGCTTCCCGTGGCGGCGGTGATTGCGGCGGCCGGCGGGTCGGCGGCGACGGCGGTGGGCGGCGGTAGCGATCCGTAAACAAGAATAAAAAATGAATAAATACAAAAAAGAAATTATTGCGTTACCAAACGCATTTCTATTCTTTTTCTATTCCAAGAGTAGAAATTTTATGTAGTTACTAAACAGGTTCTTTTACTTAGAAATTGTTCCCCGGAACAGAAATAGAAAATAACTATTTCTAAAAAAAAACTCTTCCCCGAAACAGAAACGTTGTCATGCGCAGCCTTAAAGACTAATAATACGATTGCGGTCGGAAAGCTTAGTGACAAGCCTCCCAACTAACGCCCCGGAAACATGCCCATCATTCAATCTCATATGGGCTCTTGGGATTCGGAGCGTCATTCATCAAGTGGGTCCAAGGAACTACTCTTCCCAAGTTGTTAGTTATTAGATCATAAGAGATAGAGAACTTTGTGATTCTTTCATGTTACGTGACTTAGCACTGTAATTATGATCAAACCGACCAGATCACAAACGGTTATTGCCTGAGAGATCAGTCCCTTATGAAAAAGCCCAATATTTTCTCTTTGTTTTCACTGATTGTCAATATATATTTCGTGTTGATATGTGTATCTCCCGGTGCTAATGTTTCCTATTCGTCCATCGAAAACTTTTCCAATATGGACTGAATCAGGGACGGTGTCACATTAGATGAGTGATTTCTATACATGATTTAGGACCAAACGCAACCTTCATGAACATCATTTCTGTACATGATTTGGGACCAAACGCAACCTTCATTAACAGCTTGGACGCACAATGATCCAACGTTCGTGTAAGTTTGAGCGGCCACGGTTGAGGGAACAAAATGCCAAGTTTTCAGATAAAGAATTTAGCAGAGATTTGGATAATGGTCACGTTCCCAACTTGAAAGATGAATGGGGGAATTTGAGGATTGGGCATGGCCTTGCAATTTGCGTGGCGTGGTCCTTGACGTGAAGGCACCGCTCCTCATCCATGAACCAACGAGAGAGAGAGAGAGAGAGAGAGAGAGAGAGAGAGAGAGAGGGAAAGAGAGAGAGTGTATCTTAAATGGAATTCACGCATTAAGAGTGACATACAGAGAGCTGTACCCACGTCAAGAAATAAAAAGAAGCCGAATGCTACAGAGACCGCAGCATGTAGCAATACGATTGCATGTGACTGGCCTGGTCCTTGGATGAGATTGTTCTTTATACCATCGCAGAAGCTTGAAAAATGTGAAAATGGATAAAGGTCTTCCAATTCGCAAACCATCTCTATACCATACGTTCTCTACAATTAACATTAAAACCCTAGCTTTGAATGTGGGCGTTTTAGATTTCGCAAGGAATTCGACCACTCTAAGCGCTTGGAGCCATTCTTACGAAATTTTTATCCCACAACTCTATAATATGTGTTGCTAGACGCAGGCGCCACAGACGAATCGTATTGCAACTCCAACTATGCCGAACGGATCTAAGTATACGATTATTCAAGATTTCATCGATTTCGGCTTTATTTTTCCCCTCCTTTTCGAAGGAACTTTTGACGTGGAAGGGGACATACACAAACCAAGGCATAGCTGTGATTCAGGTAACATGGTATCGCTCCCTATCCATTGAAATTTGTACCAATCTGTTAGTTGACGAATATGCTCCGAGAGCAAATGACTCTAAAGAGTAAGCGACTAAACCTGATATTTGATGGGCCGAGTTATTGTATGAATTAGTTATATTTAATAAATGAGTCATAAATGAATTTAGAATAATAAAACCCAAATAATATGTATGTTAAATGGATTCACAATTTATTTAGACCAAACTCATTTCTATGACTTTCATTTTACTCTCTCACCCTTACTTAATCTCATGCTCGCTCGCTCCACGCTCTCATCTCAATTTAGGTGTGAGTTCTTTTAGATTTGATTAAATATGAAAGTATTTTAACAATATAGATCGGGTCAAGTTGGGTACGAATCATTAGATCTGGAAGATAAATTAAAACGGATTAAGTAAGTCAATTTGAATCAGATCACTTTCAATTCGACCAATCTGTTTGATGAATTTACAAATAATTTCTGTCTGTCAACGAAAGATGCAAAGAATCACAAAAGTTCCCAGATCTTGAGGAGACAAAGGCGAACGGGAACACTCGAATCAATTAGACTCGGGTCACCCCCGAGTACTTAGGGGTGCATAACAAACTACAATTTCTATTCCAGAATTAATTTTTCTAGTCTAGATTTGTTTCTGGAATAGAAATCGATTTGATAAAATTATTTCATTTTTCTATATTTCGAAATAGATTTTTGTTCCGAAATATGTTTGAAATAGAAATCGAAGTAAAATTTTTCTATTTTTCTATTTTTGGAACCAAAAAAAAAAAATGAAAATTCTTCTCATCATTCGTTCTTACTATGAACCGGTCGTCCATCTGTCGCCGCCACCGCCCGTCGTCTGTCGGTTGCCGGTCGCCACCCGCCGCCGGGCCGTCCGCCAAATTCAAAAAGGAAGAAATTTTGTATCGTTATCAAATAAATTTCTGTTTTTAGAGTAGAAATTTTGTGTCATTATCTAACAAGTATTTTTGTTTAGAAACTCATCTAGAAATAGAAATAAAAAAATTTATTTAAATTCTAGAAATCAATTTCTGGTTAGAATAGTTATCATTCGTGCCCTTACGCACCCAGTGACGTCAAAAATGTCAAATGAGAAGAAGAGTTAAACCTTCAAAGAGACAGCAGGCGAGAGAGATGCGGTGGCGAAGACACGTGAGCCCCATGAGACGATGTCGGCGACGGGGCATTGCCGCTCTCGCACAGCCCCCCCGTCATTCAATATTCAGGCCCGCAGAAAGTCAAAACGTGCAGATGATCTGCAGATGCACGAGAGATCTCTCAATCTCTCTCCCTCTTTCGAGTTATCGTTCGTTCACCCCTTATTTTAATGCCTTAAAGAACGGTCGTCGCAGCACTGCTAGCAACGCCGACGCTCCTCCCGATTCGTCCAATTAATTGCTCCCACCTCGCTGTTCCGCAAAAGAAAGTCTTCGAGTCGGAGCTTTTCTCCTTCCGAAACCTTGGAATTGGTCCCTAATTAATTCTCTCTCTCTCTCTCTCTCTCTTCCCTGTTTTTTCCGTGTGTTGACTTTATCATTTTGAACAACTGGGCGTCACCTTTTGCTTCGCCTGCAATATATATAAAGAATATATATAGAGAGAGAAAGCTCACGTTCTGGGTCAGATATCCACTCTTCAAGCCCTCGAGAGAACCAGGCATTTATCACCGGTCAAGCCTCATTGCAGTCCTTGAGAAACCCAGAGGAGGCCATCACGTTTTCATCACCTCTCTCTCTGTCCGATGCGTGCTTCGACCACAAGCGCATCAATGGAGGACGACGGCAACGGTAACGATGTCGATGTGCCTATCCATTTCCTATGCCCCATCTCCTTGCAGCTCATGAGAGATCCCGTCACCGCCTCCACCGGCATAACCTACGAGCGGGAGAGCATCGAGCGGTGGCTGTTCGCGTCCAAGAGCAGCACTTGCCCCGTCACCAAGCAGCCGTTGAGCTCCGACGCCGACCTCACCCCGAACCACACCCTCCGCCGCCTTATCCAGGCCTGGTGCACCCTCAACGCCTTCGAGCGCATCCCCACCCCGAAGTCGCCCCTCGACAAGGCGGCCATTGTCAAGATCCTCGACGACGCCAAGAAGTCCCCCCGCGCGAGGCTCGCGTGCCTCCAGCGGCTCCGGTCCATCGCCCTCGGGGGTGACGGCGCGAGGAACAAGAAGTGCTTGGATCAAGTCTCGGCTGGGGTCGTTGAATTCTTGGCTTCGATCATCAAGAACGATGAGTCAACGCTCGTCGAGGTCATTGATTCGAGCGATGGTACCGAGCTGGCACGAGCGAGTGATGAGGCGCTCAACGTCCTATGCCATCTGAATGTCTCCGGATCGGATCTCAAGAGGCTGATGATCAATGACGATCTCACGGGATCGCTGATGCGTGTGCTCACAAGCGGAAGCTATCAATCTAGGGCATACGCGACGATGATCCTGAAGTCAGCCTATGAGGCGGCGGATCCGATCCAACTGATGAACGTCGGATCCGAATTCTTCGGCGAGCTGGTCAGAGTGCTCAAGGACCAGATCTCACAGCAGGCATCGAAGGCCGCACTGAAGCTATTGGTGGAGCTCTGCCCGTGGGGGAGGAACCGGATCAAGGCGGTCGAGGGCGGTGCGGTCCCGGTCCTCGTCGAGCTCCTCCTCGACACAAACAGCGCATCGGCAGACTCGAAGCGGGCCTGCGAGCTGATCCTGATGGTGCTGGACCTGTTGTGTGGGTCCGCAGAGGGGAGGGCGGAGCTGGTGGCGCATGGGGCGGGGCTTGCGGTGGTGGCAAAGAAGGTGCTGAGGGTGTCGCATGCGGCGAGCGACCGCGCGGTGAGAATATTGGCATCGGTGTCGAGGTTCTCGGCGAGCGCTCGGGTGCTGCAGGAGATGTTGCAGGTCGGGGCCGTGGCGAAGCTGTGCCTGGTGTTGCAGGTGGACAGCGGGTCGAGGACGAGGGAGAGGGCGAGGGACATTCTCAGGTGGCACTCTAGGGTTTGGAGGAGCTCTCCCTGCGTTCCTCTTCACTTGCTCCCGTCCTTTCCAACGCCATCTTCTTGAGAAAAAAGAGAAAAAGGAATGATCAAGCCATGTGTACAGATTCATATACGGTGGTTGAAATTTTGGTGCTTCTTTTCTTTCATTGTTATCAGAGCCTCTTTGGAATTCTATTCCAATGCGATAAACAGACTGAAAGTCTACTGAAAGCTTTGCTTTCCTTTTCCTTCAATGACATAAAACTCAGCTTCGGTGGAATATCTGGGGAGCTGGAAATGTCGTAAATGGCAATAGACAGAGTTGATCTTGTTGCTGTCCTTTTCTTCTTCTTCATCTTCTCTCTCTCTCTACCCCTACTTTTTTATTTCCTCCGGTGATGATAGTACAAGTTGCAGCTACAAGGATGTACTTGTTTACGAGTGCATGGATACTTGTTTAGCTGTCTCTTCGAACTGGCAGAATGATTAAACTAGAGCAATCTGATTAGTCCGATCTCAACTCCTTACCGAGCTAGCGAGGGATGTTAATCAAAGTCAACCTTGAGCACAAGTATTTGATAGAAAGAGAAACCCACATAACAATCGAAAATGGGTATGAGATATTGAATTCGACACTTGCAACTAGGATATATCGAGATAAAATTAAGTATGCCAAGCAAACCCCAAAAAAAGGAGGATATAAAGTCAAGTACATAACCATTCGTTTTAAAAATTTAAGATGTAGAAAACCACAAGTCATTTATTTTTTATAGCGAAACATTACACAATTATAAATTTACAATCCATAACTATTGCGGAGTACTTTCTATATCCCATATTTAAGCCGAAGCTCAATTAGGGCTCTAATATGATAAAAACTCTCAAACAATTAGGTATTCTTATCAAGATCTGAGTGTTACTATTTGAGTCTACTCAAATAGATTTCTGAGGATAACTTTTTCGTCATTTTTGTCTCCACACTTCTAAAATCTATTAACAAGAACATGAAACCCGAATGGGAACGATCTCTCTTGCTATTGCTAATTCCCCATAAGTTTCTGTATTGAAGGAAATTCAAGTTTTTTTTCCTCTTTTTTGCCAAAGACGAGGCGAATTAATGAAGTTTTGACTTTGTGGGAAGCTTCGAAAGGAGCATCATGGACATTTTCCCCATTTCGTGGACGAAAGAGTGGGCGGGAAAAGAAAAAAGAACCATTGACGTTTTATAAAATTGAATTGTTTAGGTGAATCTCTAAGATGATTCTCTATTTCTCGAGGATCAAATTGTCAAGAAAAACCCCATTCAATGGTGCAGCGATGAACGAAAGGAATGCGGTTAGAACCATTCCATGGCTTTATTACAAAGCTTCGAGATTTCACTGGCGAGCCAAAACCGGACGAATTCTTTTGAACCGGGTCAATTGCAGAGAGAATCGGTTAAGAAAATATCAGATTATTATATAATAATGAGGGACATTTAATAATAATACACGACTCGATGACCCTCTTTTTTTGGCTTTTCACTCCTAAAACCCGTTCAAAAAGATATTAAAAAAGATGGTCAGCAACTCCTACACTTCCCAACTTCTTTTTTTAGCCCCGAGGCTTTTTTTTTGGGGGGGCTAATTGGTGTTGACATTTCGAGAACGTGGAAGATTCTATTCTCTCCCGAACCGTCCTTCACTTTGCCGTCCATACAAAGCAAGAGTGGTCCGGCATGACAACGACACTCGAAGAAATAAAATTTACATATAAATTGAACTCTTCGGAACTTAATCATGTGTAAGATTGATTGGGATTTATATTACATAGGCATTATCCTTGATTCGATATGTTGATAATTCAAAAAGATGGTCAGCACTTCCTATACTTCTCAATTTTTTTAGCCCGAAGGTTTTTTTTTTTTTTTGGCTAATTGATTTTGACATTTCAAGAACGTGAAAGATCTTCACTTTGCCGGCCATACATAGCACGAGCAACAACACGTGAAGAAATAAAATTGAAGAAGTCATGGGATTGACTGGGATTCGTATTACGCGAGCATTGCCATTGACTTGATATGTCGATAATTCGCCTTTGACGTCGCCAATGATGGGTGGATCATGGACTAAGGGTAAGCATGGATGATGCATTTTGAGGCCAAGAAGGCATTTGACAAAAATTCCATATTTTTTTGGTAAAAGTAAAAGTAAACGCAAAACCCATCTGTCCAATTCAGTGCATTTAAATGGAGTTTGTCTCAACCTGCCTTCAACTTCAATGATTTTTTTTTTCCTATCATATTCTCATGCAATAATTGCAATTCCAGTTTTACCTTCTTTTTTTTTTTTTTGGTAACCTCCAGTTTTACCCGTTTAACATAAAAAAAAAGCTCTAATTCCAATCTATTTTATGTTGTAAAGGAACATAGACTGAACATTCCCTCGTTTTTCCTTTCTTCTTCACCTGTCGGCTTTGTGGCTCAATCGTTGCATCTTTGCACCACGAAAGAATGTTGTTGGCTTCCTGATACCGACTTCAATCGTGAATTTGTCAAAGGTGAGAATATTTATCTCTATCTATCTCAAATAAGTTTAGATGTTCATATTTAAGCTGATAATGATCTACAAGGCGATTACTCATGCTTGGCATCTCAGTCGAATCAACTCGGGCACCCCGCATTATGTTTTGGGGAGAGAAAGAGCACGTGTAGGGAAAGTTAATAATATGCGAATGACCTTCACGTAAAAAGGCAAAATTGACCTCAACGCATCATGGTAATATAATTCGAAAAGAAGGGTATTTTAGGGATTTCATGTGAAGCTGGCCACTTTCTTTTTATATAGTAAAAGAAAGCTACGAATTGGGCCATCCATTGGAGGACCAAGCCCAAAATCCGATCGGGCTTACTTGGGCTCGACCGGTCTCCAGTTCAGTTTAGGGTTTTAAGCTAAAACTGCATCGCTGCACTCTGCAAAACCCCGAACACCGAACCAGAAGAAGAAGAAGAAGAAGAGGAGGAGGACGAAGAGGAGGAAGGAGGAAGGAGGAGGAGGAATCGATGGGGAAGACGACGTACAAGAGGGTGAAAGGGAGCCAGAGCCTGAGGCAGAGGCTGCTCCTCTCCACCCTCGCCTCCACCGCCGTCATCGTCGAGGACATCCGCTCCGACCACACGTGGCCCGGCCTCCGCCCTCACGAGGTCTCCCTCCTCCGCCTCCTCGAGAAGGTCTGCGACGACTGCGTCGTCGAGATCAACGAGACCGGTACGTCCTTCCGGCCATGTACCTGCTCTTCGAAAGCGCCTTTTTTTTTTTTGTTTACCTAGTTTTTTGCTCGTTCCAGCTTTAGAGATGTAGGCCTGGTATAGGAGAAGGATGTCGTGCCGGGAAGTTGGAATTGTTGCTGGAAAAATTGCCAGGATTGGCAATTGAGCCATGCGAGGGGAAAGGGAATACTGATTGATTGAGTTAGTTGAAGCGTTGAACAGTGAGCTTTTCTATATGGGGTTTGGGTCGGTTGGCTCCGTGAGTTTGCTATGAGGAGTCTTCAGTGATGAAGACCTGATTTTGATTGTGTTCAGTTCTAAGAGGTAGCTTATGAGAAGCATCCTCTTAAGAAACTAGTTACTAGTTTAGTTTTTTTAAAAATTGCCAAAATTGCAGTACTAGCATTTGTCTCGAGTTTGACGTGTCGTCTCCATTTTGTCGCCCGTCTATACGGGATTTAGCTTTCCTGGTTAACCGATAGAGAGAAAATGTGCTAGACTAATGGCCAATGGTATTGTTCCTTGTCATATACATGAAGGATATACCGGCATGAAGGATCTTTGCCTTGTTAGAATGTTTCGATCAGTTGGATGAAGGCCCTCCCTCTGAGAGGCTCTTCTAGAAGTTGCAACTGTCGTTAATAAATAACCTCAATTCTGTTTATTTTAATTTATGACATGCTCCAATTCCTGTTGCAGGAACGAAACTTAAGTATAAGCCTGGTATCATAATGGGCGGGAAACATCTTGTTCATGATTGTGGTGTCAGCCGTTCTATTGGTTATTTCTTGGAGCCTTTGATTGTACTCGGCTTGTTCGCGAAGAAACCTCTCTCCATAAGGCTCAAAGGTACATATTTCACCGAACTTTTGAAGATGCTGCACTTCCGATGTGTTACGACAGGACTCAATGGATGTCGTAGATTTTCAATTTTTTCATACTTCTTCAATACTTTTGGGAAGGTTTAAGCATTTGTATCTGTTGCCGTGACAGGAATCACGAGTGACTCTAAGGACCCATCTGTCGATACATTTCGCTCCACTACCTTACCCATCCTGAAGCGTTTTGGAGTTCCTGCTGAAGCTTTGGAGTTAAAGATAGAGAGCCGTGGAGTGCCTCCTCAGGGTGGTGGAGAAATTGTCTTGTCAGTTCCCAGTGTCCAGAGTCTAGCAGTGAGTACCTTCATCAACCTCTTGTGCATTTTATGTAATAAAATATTTGGCACATCATATTTCTAAAGCTCCTCAATTAACAGGCGGTCACATGGATCGATGAAGGAATGGTCAAGAGGATTAGAGGGGTCACTTTCTCTACACGTGTTTCTGCACAATTTGAGAATACCATGATACATGCAGCTCGTGGAATATTCAATCGTTTACTTCCGGATGTTCACATCTTTACTGATCACAGAACTGGCCCACAGGCCGGAAAGTATGTCTTCTATTTTTTCTTTTCTTTTTTTGAATTATGCAGAGCCATAATTTTCTATTAATACAATTTGGAGTGCCACTTGATGGTCCGTATTTATCTCGCCTGTTTTGTCATTTTCTAGTGTACTCTGATAAATTGAAGTGATCTTGTGGCAGATCTCCTGGCTATGGAATTTCATTGGTCGCAGAAAGTACTTCTGGTTGCTGCATATCTTGTGATACTACAGTATCTCACAGACTAGAAGAAGGGGATGAGATTGAAGGGGAGGAGAAAAAGGAGTTAACGCCCCCAGAGGATGTTGGTGAACAAACTGCATCTGTTCTGCTCAGTGAAATTGAGCAAGGTGGAGTGGTGGATTCAACACACCAGGTGTGTTTTCTCTGCTCACTCTACTCCTATACCATTTGTTTTCTGGAATAAGTTACAGTAGAAAAGTACTTTCAATGCTCAATTTACTTGTCATTCTGTGATTACAGTAATTGTTTTTTCTTCTTTTTGTAAGATGAGGGGCTAACTTTGATTATATTGGATATATCAGAAATCATGCTGCAGTGAAGAATATGCCATTTTGCCTGTGTACCCTTCCTTTACCTACCGTGTCCATTCTGTTTCATCCACTGCTGTGTTGTGTTTTATTGAAATTTACGTGTGCTGGTGAAAGGGGAGATGGTTGGCATCTTTCCTGATGGGGACGAAAACAGCATAGAGCTTACCTGTCGGCTGCACATGCAGAAATTTTAGATGTCGATAACTTTAACCAGTTCATCTTTTTTTATGCTCTCGTCTGTTAAGTGTGTTGATGAGTTTCCAAACCCCCATCACTCCCTCCCACACAAACACATGGTGCGTGCACCCACACACACAGAGAACCTCTGGACTCTGTTATTACATCCTGAGATTTTCAGTAAATAAAGAAGTTCCTTCTTTCGGGGGAAAAAAGCCAAAAAAAAAGAAAAAACTCTGGATTTGAAAGGAACACATCTTTGATGTATAAGCTAATCATTGGCTATCCCTGGCAATAAGTTACTTTCTTGAAGAAGACACAGTATAATCTGAAAGAAATGTACGAATTTACTTTCAGTGATCACCTTCGGCCTCATTTCCCATTACCCCTGAAAACAGAACCAGTGGACATCAAGTTTATAATGCCTACGAATTAATCCATGCTTATGTGTGTGGTACTGGTGAAACTGAGTTTCTCTAAGATTAGAATTAGTTTATCTTGGCTCTCCCTTATTTTCAGTTCTATGCCCATACCAGTCTCTGAGAATCTTTACTGACTCCATTTCATTAGTGAATTTCTTTGCACAAAGAATCACCTGGTTAGATGTAACTTGTATGTACAACTGATCATCTTGAAACTAGTTTCAGATCAGGTTTTTAGATAATTTCATACAAAACCATCGGATTTTCTAACAGCTGTTATGAGTTTGTAATTCCTAGTTTATACATTAATTGTACTGTATAAGCAAATTTGTGAGCTGCAGCAGCTGGCTTCCTCATCTTCATTCCACTTATTTTTTTTATGGAGGTTTTATGCATGAGATTCTTTTAGCTTGATTGATTGCTAAGGTGTGGGTTCTGTCCCAAGATAAATCATATGTTCAGTTGTGAAATTGAGCATGTGGCAATGGTGACAATGCTGCATGATGAAGATGCAATATATGCTTTCAGCCACTTACAATGCGTCGATCATTCTTAATATATTTTCTCTCCTCTTCAGGGTCTATTGTTTCTTTTGTGTGCGTTAAGCCCGCAGGATGTTTCGAAGGTTCGCGTTGGCAAGCTTTCACCGTATGGAATAGAAACTCTCAGGAACATCAGAGATTTCCTTGGGGTCAAATTTGTTATCAAGCCAGATCCTTCAACAGAGACAGTTGTACTTAAATGTGTTGGATGTGGAATGAAGAACCTGTCAAGGAAGGTTTCTTGATGACGATTTGGGAGAATCTTGTATCTAAGGCATGCATTGGGGTCTTGCTTGATGGCATGGTGCGAGGCCTCTGGTGGTTCTCCTGTTGAGCGGAATTTACCTTCCTTGGTACCCTGCAGAGAAGAATTGCTATGATCATTGCACCATAGGTGGTGGACCGCAGCAATCGTTCACCTATGGGATACTGAAATGGAGTCATAGGGAGCCATGCTCATGTTATATTTTTGTCTTGGATCAGAGCGCTGGCTGCGATGAGATTCTAGCCGTATGCACGCAAAAATTTTGTTCATTGAATTTTTTTATTTAAACTCGTGTAAACATCTCAGATGTTAAATGCGATCTTGAAATACATACTCTGGAGAAAGAGGATTGGTGGCTATTTCGGCTTCACGTTGTATTTATCTCCTTTTATATCATCGTTAGTCAGACTCCAGAACTCCTCTATACCTCATGATGAATGATGAGATTGACTTACTATCTACTGGAGCAACGTGGTAATCAAGGTTCTCGGTCTACTCCTAAACCGCAGAAATGGAATAGGATAAATGGAAATATAGAGATGGGCATTGCGAAATTGGCTCTGGGAAGGATAAATTTTGACGCGAGTGGTGAAAATGCCTTTGTGATTCAGCTGGGAAAACGAGTCCAAAGATGCACCAAGCACCTTCGACATGCCAAACGTAGGATCCGTTCAGGCGAGTGCTATATATGACGTAGGTAAACATGTGTTTTCACGTCTTTAGAAAACTCATCGATCACTTGAAATCTCAATTGTCAGTCTTCACCCCAAGCATCATCCCTCAGTTGATGCCTCCTCACAATGCGGTCCTTTCTGGCTTCTTCCTGTTTCCTAAATTCTGTTGAACCAAAGGATGAGGAAGGCAACTTCAACCCCATTCCCTGAGCAATGAGCCTCTGAGCAGTCCGGGCAGATGTTTGCGGCCTTGGCTTTGGAGGTTCCAAGTCTGAAACACGAGACCAAAATGAAAAGATTGTTGTGATGAAGATTTACTTCACAACGTGTGACACTCTTCGAAAACAGTATAAAACATGCGATTCAAGGTCTGACTAAAAAATTCAATGAAGTGGAGCCTGTCACTGGTCGTTGCAGTCAATGATTTTGTAACAGAGGCATCACAGCAAACAGAATAACCCTTGGTTCTTCCAAGCATGCAAAGCATATAATGCAGAATTCCAACTTTCAAATAGAACTTCTTGAAAAAAGCAGATCAAAAGAGTAAATTACCCATTGCTGGAATTGAACTCAAGAGGGAATCCTCCTCCTCCAGTATTCGTACAGTGAATGGAAATTGAATACTGCCAAGAGCCTCAAGTGCTGCATTAGATGATTGGCATTTCAAAGAAGGTTAGAAGGAATCACATCTTTTAAACATTAGCAAATAGAGACTATAGTTTTTTCGACAGATTTGTTAAAAACAAAATAAGACAAAATAATGGAAAATGGATGTGTGGAGCTTGCAACAATTCTGGACTCCCCACTGTATGTTCCAAAGTTATCACATTCTACTTGATAGTCAATGCAAAAATATGTCAACAAATCATGCTATCCAACACCGAGAACAGAATTGAAAAGATAGCAAAACATAATTACCAATTGCTGGTGTTCGAAATACTGCAAGAGCGGTAGTATCATTGACCCAACGAATCACTACCCCTTGATTTCTGAAGGCCTCGAGAAGCTTCTCTAGCTCTGTTGTTCTAGTGCTTGGAGGAAACCCAGCGAGAACAAGAACATGACCAGTGCCATATTTAGCTGCGCAGACATGGAAAACTTTTATTTTCTTAAGCCCATCAAACTCCCAGTCATTAAAGGAAAAGGAATGAGAAATTGATCAATAATTTATGTCCTACAACAATCTTAAACAATCCAGGTATTGGCACTAGACTCCATATATTAAGAATGTTTCCCAATAGAGATGCACTACAAAATGCTTGCACAACATATCCTGATATGTGCAGATAGAAGATGTAGTTATCCAATAAGAGACTTCAATCTATCTCTATTTTCACCTTAGAAAAACAAACTCATTTACAACTGAGACAAGTGTCATAACATACTCTAACCAAGAGAAGAAACTAACATTACACAACTTCAGCTGAATGGGCAACACTGACTTACAGGGTCTCAATATGGGCTTTTCTTCTGAATTATGAGATTGACCTTCGTCATCCACTTCATCAATGGTCAAATCATTTGATACCCGATCACTATACAATTCATCTTTCTTATAAGTAAAAGTGCCCCTCCCACGCCTTTTAGGGGCTTTAGTATTTTTGCCATCTTCCAGAGAAAGCTTTGATACTTCAGGTAAGGATTCTGCAGGGAGTAACTCGTTTGGTGAACGATCTGCCATAGCTTCCCAGTCTGCCATTTTTGTAAATGAAGCACAACAAATAAGCATTTTAAAACCATACGGATATAACTTAGGAAAAGCATACAACAGCTGACATTGGCTTTTATCTAGGCAAAGAAGTAAAAATCTTACAGGGAAAACATCATTTGCGATTGTCACAAATCATGAAATTGCAATCACCACCTAAATAACCAGAGATAAGCGAAAGTTCCTTTCTACATGATCTTCCTTCCCTTTAATTCCATTAGTGATCAACAGGACAAAATTTTTGACTTCATGTAAGTATAGAAGTTCCTCAAATATCATTGCTCATGCTCACTTCTTAAGCTTGTGAGACAGATCATCAATCTATATGCACCATCATCTAACATCATACAAACTTATAGCTGCAACTGGTTTATCCATTCAATTCTCAGTGGATATTGCATTGTGGTGTTATTAACCCCTAGAGAATCACCGCAAGTATTTTGAGGTGGAGGTGCCATGTAAAAGTGCCATGTAAAAGAACTGTATGAAAATCATATCTAAGCGTGAAGAAAGATACCATCACCATCTTGTTACATTATGATATCCCTCAAAAACCTCGCTTACAAACCTAAAGGCCCCAAATTTGAAATGCACTTCTGCCATAGAATCGCACTTTTGCCCCATAATCTTGCCTAAAGCAAAGGCTTTTAGCCTCAAAGAAAGACAAAATCTCTTCAAGATGCCACATTAGATCGACATGAGTAAATGCAAATGATGAGTGGAACAGTAACATCAGCTTGAGAAAACGTACCATCCTCTGAAGTTGCATCGCAAGCTGCTTCATCATCAGGCGCGATTTTCGGATGCTGAACGTGCCCTTCGGGGAAAAGAAATTACAACAAATTAATTAATAAAGTCGATTCTTGGACAAGCGATCACTTAAAGAAATCAGAAAAACAGGCATCGACTTGATTCACACAACCAAATCACTTTCGACAAACGACCGGAAAACGTAAAAATGCACCTTCGGCGGAAGATCCCAAGGAGTCAATGCAGGTCAGGGCAGCACTCGGCGACGCGCCTCGATCGTCCTTCAAATCCTCCGCTGCGATCTCTGCATCACTGAAAAGCGGCGACAGGATCAAGAAACAACGCTCAAAGCAGTACACAGAGCGCGCGCGCGCGCACACTCAATAAAGCCACGCGGTCAATATAACCGTCGAGAGAAACAGCGATTTCCGCGAGCCGCCCCCGCGGACGGAATCAGCATCATCGGGGGTGGGGGGACAAGAGGAGGAGGAGGAGGCGACGTGTACCGAGAGGGAGAGCCGCGGCGGCCGCGTTCTTTGAGGGCCGAGGATCGAGCGAGGAGCTGATCGGACTTGAGAGAGAAGCCCTGGGAAGAGTAGAGGCGGGCCAATTCGGCGAGGGCGGAGGCCAATTGGAGATTGGCGGAGGACGGGTCCTCCTCCTCTTGTTGCGGCCGCGATTCGAGCCTGGAGATGAGGGACTCGAGGAAGGCGATGGACGAGGAGACCTCGCCGGCCGACACCAGGTCCTCCACTTCTTCGCTCCAGTTGGCGGCGGTGGCGGTGGTGGCGGAGGAGGTGGTGGGGACGGTGTGGTGTTCTTCTCTTTGAGTCTCCATTTTCGCTCGGAGTACGATAAACAGAGCGTCGCTTCCTGGTTTGATCTTTGGGAGTGGGCTCCTTTCATTTCCTCTCCTATTTATGTTCGTGTAAATACGTCGCCGTTTCGAACGCGGCCCAAGATCAACGCTTCTAGTTCTAATGACATAAATAATCCCTAAACTTGGTCAAATACACAGTGTGATTCCTGAAATTATATGTTCCTTGAACTTTTGATGCAAGTTTAATTTAGTCTCTACACTATATAATAATGTCCATTGTTGTTATTTTGTTAATTTAAGTTTGAGGATAATATTATTATTATTTTAATTTATGGACTAAATTAAATATGTATCAAAAGTTCAAATATTATATTAAATAAATTAAAATTTCAGGGACGACATTACACATTAAGCTAGAGTTTATGGATTATATTAAACAAATTTCAAATTTATGGACCACATTGCACATTGGACCGAAGTTCATGATTAGCCAATCATTTTGTGATGTTGAATAATACCTTACAACAAGTATCATTCCAAAACATAGTTAATTATAATTGATTAGTCACTATCAAATAATCGATGCACCATGCTTGATATCGAACGGTCCATCCCCATGAGAAATGTGTCAAGTACCCTACCCTATTCCTTTGTCTCTCTACAATGTTTCGGATGCAACCAAAAAAAAAAGAAAAAAGATCTTAGTTTGAGCTTATAGGCTAAAATTAGTATAACTCACCGTTCCTAATCGATTCCCCATCTAGGTCTAGGTGCATAATATAAATTATGTTAAACGTGAATTTCGATCGATGTTCTTTAAATTATCTATGTAGTCATTCCTATCAATTACCCTAAACCTTTAACTCTCATCATTTCTCAATACTGCATGCAATGATTCCCATGGTTGTTATTCCCGGAGAGTGATAAGGCCCATTGAACATCGTGTGAAAGAGAGCATATTGGGCCGCGACTGTCTCCAATGCCGACATCAATGGGCCACATGAAGCCCAATACATTCTGGTTCTAGGCTCGAGCTTCGCTTTGTCCCCGAGTCCCATTGAAAGCTGCATCTCCCCTGGTGCTTGTCCCTCACCTTATTTTTCTACCTTCCCAATGACTTAGATTTTTTTCGATCGGACTTAACGCACGACGTCGGACTCCGGTCCCCATCTCCCATGTGGCTCGCCCGACGTTTCATTTCCCGTGCGGTCCTTCTTTTTTGTCTGGTCTAATAAGATGCTCCCACTTCTAGAGACAACAAAATCTTTTGGCGTAAATAAATCTGAACAGTCAGTGATTAGTGTGACATTTTTGAATTAACTTACTCGAGATATTATCAATTCCATACTAAACTTCACGATTTTGTCATTTGGTGTACGTGTAGGCACTTTCTCGAGAAGTCACTTATTCTGCTAGTGCTCTAATCCGAGCTCGCTCACTTAATTTTTAGAGTTTCAAAGCAAAACTTATTGTTGCATCAAAAAGCATCTCCATGAATTAATTTCAATTTCACATATATATATTTCAGAATGGTTCCTCCCCTATTTAGTGCACAGTTCAATTTATTCCTACCCTTTTCGCCATCGTAAAAACTTGTCAGGAGTTATTCCTTATCTAAGCTCTCTGGCCCAGCGACAAATCTTCGGACCGGGTTGTTATAATTAGATCCAGTGGATAGGTGCTCCCTGCAAAAGACATCATTCACAATTACAATGGCCCTGATTCGACTCCATACCATGTACCGCAGTACACGGTCTATCGATTTCTCGAGTGGGGATCTCAGTTACACAAAAGGTCAAACACGGAGAGAGAATGATGAACATGCGCGGATAGCAGCACACTCTACAAATGGAGACAGAAGTGCAGCGACCATACGATGCAAAGATGCAATGATAGTTCAGCGCAGACGTGCGACGCACGGAAGCAGTCCCCCTCAGTCCTTCCCTTTTTGAGTGGCCTCCCCACTACCTCCTTCCCCCCACCTTTCCATCCGTCCCTTCTTTTCTCTTCTCTTCTCTTCTCCTCGTTTCGACCTTAGTGAAAAAGCCGGTCGAAATAGAATGGTCCAATCCCACATCCAACGCCTTCGAGCTCGGGCCCTACTGCCCTTTCCTTTTTCTTCGAGCAGCTCATTGCCATTTCCCATTTTCGAACACATGGCGCTAGAGAATTGGAAAAGTTTGGTTTGTCAAGTCAAGTCGAGTGGTGATCCGTCTGGCTCTTATTGGTTGCCGAAGGCTAACTCGCTCACGCTTTGGATTTCTCGTGATTAGCCCGAGGGCCTGTCTGTCGCGACTTTCTTGCGAAGATGAACATCACAAAGTTTTTACTTTGGCAAGCCTTTCTCCTAATTGAGAAGTTCCGTCTCATTTTGCAAGACCTTAAACGTCGCCGCAAATGCCCTTATAGATTTCGAACATTCACTATAGGATAAAAGCCGAACATCATAAGTGAAAACGAGAACAAATAGTCGAAATCAAAAGTTTCCCCGAACGCCTGTATAACAGGGAAAAAACCATGTTGGTCGTGACTTATGGAGTCCACGGCGACGAATCTTTTAAACCAAAGTAGGGTTATGATCTGAAGCTAGGCTCGCTTGGATGGTGATGGTTGCGGTAAAGAGACGTTGTCGGAAAGGCCCTGTTAGCTTTTTCCTCATGGCTAATCTCTGCATGCATGGCGAAACACAATCATACGCCATCACCTCCCCCTTTCTTTAACACTTTGCTTGAATGCGATGAGAACGTAGCAAAAGGAGGAGCGAAACTCTACCTTCTTTGCCACTCGAAAAGCAAAAAAGTAACTTAAAAATGGCAGAAAAATATCTCAGAGACCAATACAGGATGCACATTTCACAGTATTTCCAAGGGCATAATTTGACAACGAAAGTAAAGATAAAAAAAGAAGAGAAAAAAAGAAAAAAAAAGTGGAGTGTATGGAAGAGAAACAGTGCAAGAATTCAATCCCTTTACCTCATTAACCAGAGTGTTACAACAATAAAGAAAGAAATATCACGCTTGGGTCCACTTCCAAATCAAAGATGATGGTGTATCATTCTCATTTTTGGCGGTTTCATTTTCCCTATGCTTTTCTCCCTCATCATTTGTCGCCCTACATCAAGTTGTCAAACCCTAGAATGTCAAATTCAAATACCTAAACTCATAAATGAAGAGAGATCACATGTATATTAAAAGTGCATAAATGCTGCTCTTGCAATATGAATTGAAACGGAATATGACTTCTATCCAATCCAAAAGTTTAAACTTATAGGTGGTATAAGTGAATGAAGATCATATATAAAGGAATAATATACATATATGGCGGTGAACAAGTGATGTGGAATACTTTAACACTAAAAATTCAAACTAGCATCAACAAATGCTTTTGTAAAAAAAAATCCAATCAATCCCAAGTACCCTAGCCTCTCTTTTCTTTTTCTTTTTTTCATTTTTGGCTCCGACCCTTTCTAATGAAGCATGTTGCAAGACCATCCATCGAATAAGATTTGGAATATATAGCCGAATATATCGATTACTTCAGATATCATCTAACCACACATATTTCTAATTTTGTCTTGACTTTTGGGACGTGATAACGTGGGGCCTTTGGAATACACAAAAGGAATGATCACTTACATATTGGATGAACATTAGAGGAAAAGATAACCCAATCAACTCAAACAACAGATAACACCATTAAGAGAGTGGTGATAATGATTTTTTGCAAGTTTTATTCCTCGTCAAGAAGTTCTATACGATCTTACACGACCTCGGATGTCATTGTGCATGTCTTTATAGATTTCGAACATTCGATACCGAATCAAAGTCGGAAAAGGAAGTGGAAAGTTGAAATTGAGAGCAACTCGAAACGCCCGTGTGACCAGAAATTATGTTAGTCGGGAATTGAAATTAAGTCGATTCAGAGGGAGGCTATGGCACATGCGCATGCGCTGACTGATGGAGTCCATGGCAATGAATATTTGAACCGAGCAGGTTATGATTTGAACCTACATTTAGATGGCGATGGCTGGGGTAAAGAGGCGTTGTCGGAAAGGCCTTTAGCTTCTTTTCTTCTCATGGTGATTTCTGCATGCATGGCGGAGCACCATCATGCGCCATCACCTTCCCTTTCTTTACTCTTGTTCAAATGCGATGAGAACGTAGCAAAAGAAGGAACAGAAATCTATTTTCTTTGCTACTTGGAAAAGTAAGTAACTTGAAAAGAGCAGAAAACATCTCTTAGACCATATAAGATGTACATTGCACACTATCTCCAAAGCCATAATTCAACAAAATAGAGATAAAAAAAAAGGGAAAAGATAAAGTCCGTGGAAGAAAAACAGTAAGAGAATTTACCCCTTTACCCCTTTACCCCATCAGCCATCATTATAAAAAAAAAAAAAAAAATACACTTTGGTCCACTTCCAAATGAACGATAATGGCATATCATTCTCTTTTCTGCAGTGTCATTTTCACCATGTCTGCCCCATCATTTGTCGGCTCTGTCTAGTTACTATCTTATAGGCGAGGAAGATCACATATATATATATATATATAAAGCACATAAATTCTAGATATGCAAAATAAATTAAGACATAATCTGATTCTGATATCATATTAAAACGTTTAATGCAAGATATTAAACTTACGGGGGTGTAAGTGGAGGGAGACCACACACATATACTTGACATGGGATACTCAAACTGACATTAGCATGTGCTTTTGTTGATAAATCTGATTAGTTTTAAGAATCCTAGCCTTTTTTTTTGTTTTTTTTTGTTTTGATTGAAACAATGTCGCAAGATCATCATCCATCAAAACCTTAGATACGATCAACCACACATATCTCCAATTTTGTCCTGACTCTTGGAACATAGTAAGGTGGGGGACCCTTTTCGGATTTACCCAAAAGGAAATAAATCATTGCACAACGGATGAACATTAGAGGGGGAAAAAAGAAAGGATAAAAGCTAAAGCGCTAAATCAATTCAAATCACAAAAGATCTCCCATTAAAGAATGCGCAGACGATAGCTATCGAAGATTCAGTCCCAACTCCCAACTTGCAATTCCCGTGGTTCACGTGCCCTTCTTGCGGCTCGTGGGGCTCCATACAAGGCACTTCTGTACGACGAGATAAGGGCAAAGGCCAGGGGCATATTTCGACATATGCTTTCACTGGCCATCTTGCGGCCACACCGCACATGTGCCCGTCTATTTGGGGGCTGAAAATGAGGATGTGTGCTACTATGCTCATCTCTTGAAGCATTAGTTTTGTCTTTTCTACCAAAGCGTAAATCATCAGGCCATGCCGTTGTTACTGACTAACATTTGATCAGACAATGAAATTATACTATTGCCTCTCGTGTGCGACTTTGCGCGAGCTTGATTACACAGCTAGTAAGCTTGGAGAGGCAGGCATTGCGAGTGATTAAGCTTGGAGCACGTAAGAAATGGGATGGATGGGAAGGGAGTAGAAGAAAAGGAAGTTAAGGACATCTCTTATCATGAATCAACTATATCAAATGTATAAGTTCCAACATCTTTTTTAGAGAGCGAGGAAGGGAGAGCACGCGAAGAGGGAAGAGGGTCCTCGATAGCGCCGTGCAATGTGGGACGAGAGGAGATCATTGTGACTACATGGTCAGAGACTCGACTTTAGTGGCCAATCGTGAATTGGTAAATGGGCGATTGAAGATTAAGAGGGAGAGGAGAGAGAAAGAACCGTCTTGTTTTTTTGTTGGAACACGTGATGCGATGAATCAAATTGATAATTGTAACATTGATTGAACTCGAGACATCGCTTCCTTTGCAATTCAATGCCGTCTTTGAAATTTTCAGAGAAATTGACACTCCTCTTTGTCGAAATGCTATTATCGTGCACATAATCGACCTTGCAAAAAGCCCCAAGAGAACAGGAAAGAAACATAAGGCTAGGGACGTGTCCTGGAGACGAGCTGCTAGCCCCCACCCACCTAGTCAGTAGCTATCACACAACAGGCCTCGGCAAGGAGGTGGGGTGCCGAGGAGGCTCGTGTTTCTGGTTCGACGCGAACGTGGAATCCGCCGCGACACTGACACGAGACTGACACGAGAGGGGAGCCGCCGGTACATCCCCCAAAAACGACACGAGACGAGCGATCCAAGAATGACGGCAGATGTGATATCTTGGACAGATGCAGAGGCGCGATCCGACCCGTCAAATCCGCCATTAACGGATCCCAAAGCTTTCTTGGGCCCGTCCCCTCCACCTAGACCCGGACCCCACTTCACTGACGACGGGACACCGTCCCCAATCGACGACGCTGCGATGTCGCGAATTAAAACGTGTCCGATCGGTCATCTCTCTCCCTTTCTCCAATGTAATTTTTTTCTTTTTTGGGTGGGTGGGCGTCAACAAAGCAATAAGAACAGCGGCCCGAGTGTGGAGACAGAATTGAAGATGCAAGATCTGAATTGGATTTCGGGGGGAGATGACGCATCCGTCGTGGCCCGATCTATAGCTAGAACGGAGTCAAGATTCTCAGGCTAGCCTTGTCCTTTTGTGCGTCAAAGGAGATCTCTCTCTCTCTCTCTCTCTCTCCCCCACATACATTCTCTCTTCTCTACGCAATTACCTTTTGCTTCCCTTCTTTGATTCCTCCATCATAAGCCTTTTTCCGTCATATAGATTTACCTTCAAAGCATACATTGCACCTAATTATGCCGAGATTTTAGAAATCGAAACTAATCATCATTCAAGAAAATTTGAAACTATACACCAAATTGTTCATCCACTTATCAGCTCTAGTGCGAAATAATAGTGTCGAGACATCAAATACAAACTTTGGCAAAAATGGGTTTTTTGAGTACAAATGATTATGCGATATATTTTGAGAAATTGTAAGCTGAAGCCACTCCCTTTTTTTATTTATTTATTTGTGTGTGTTCTTTAATCTTCTGCTAGCCTATGACGGATTTGACTTTGCTGGGCTATGTGGGTCATGGACTATTCGCTTTCGATCCTATCTGTGCAACTTCTTTCGTGGCTGTGGGTCAAGGTGATCGGCTAGGGAAAATTTTTTTAAGACTAACTAGGACTCCATTATCATTGTACCAACACCTAAATCTTACATGGCATAGCGATTCTGTACCGAAAAAAAAAGGGACAAGCTCGTCTAGAAATTCAACCAACTTTATTTCTCCCTTTTTCCCTAATCGAATCTCTGTTCAAGGATCGATCTTTCAATCGATTGCTACATGGGGTCAAAGGATTGATTTAGATTGAAAGTAAAGGGATATGATCTGACTGTGGACATGAGAATCCACATGATTAGTCTTTTCCCCACTCTTTTCTAGCTTAATTTATTTAATAATTCGAGCATAAATCGCAAATGATTATCTCCCAAATTGCGTGGCGGTGGACAAGGGCGAACTTATCTTTATGCACTACCGTGCCACGGGGCACTTAAAAAACTTTTATTTTATGTTCTGTTTACTAACGAAAATGACCGAGCCCCCGCCCTGCAGCGGTCAAATCCACTTCAGAAAAAAATCACTGTTTCGAAAGTATCGAGTCTTTTTTTTTTTTTTTTGCCTCTTTATATACCGAGAAGTGGAATATGTAATCTCACAAATGACCTTTCATGAGAAGTTATTCCAACGAAATAAAATTAGTTTCAAGGACTAAACACAGCAATTATGATCAGGTGACAAATTTTCGAAACGGGTCCAATTCACCTATTAGCTAGTGCTCCAACTGAGAAAGTTAATGAACTTGATTGCACAAACATAAGACTTAGATGATTGAACTTAACGATCCCAAAAATTAGTGGGGTTGATTCAACAGAATCAAAGTCCGAGCACTGAATTGCACAGAATCAATATCTCTATGCTCAACTCTGTAATTTACTAGGATAAGTAAATTCAAGTCATTTCGAAGTTAAGAGAATCCTACTCAAATTTGGATACGTTGAAATATCGTGCAAAATCTTGCAAAGCATGTGATTCCGAACAAATAGCTCAAAGGGATTGTGAAAATTTATGGAACAGAACAACAAACAAGTGGACAAAGCAAATGCGATTGGCATGGAAAAAAAATGATCTTGTGAAGAAAACGAGTTTTTTTTTCGGTCGGCGAAGAAAACGAGTTTGCAAATCGGTGGAATTAAATACGGCTTTATGTACGAAGGTTGATTGACATTTTGTCTATAGAAAGGACAACGGCAAAGATTCGATTCGATTTGTTGAACATATCTCAACGGATGAAGTCAACATTCGATTAGAACACTTTTTATTCAGCAATAATCTATATGCGTGTTCAATCAATTAGTCCCTTCACCTTAATTTCGAAAATTCTTAAATTAATCGTACTCGTGTCAATTTAATCTTTTATCTTTTAACGATTTGTCAATTTAATTCTCTTAATTGATTTTGATTGGAAATCACTAATGTGGATGCTAATTATTTTACGTGGCACGGCGTACATTAACATAGACAAATTTTGCGAATTTTGTAAATTTTTATTATTTTTTTGAGTTATTTTATTATTTTATTTTTTTTGCTAGATTGGATTAGTGTGCCTTAATTTTTAGTTTTTTTAGTAATATTTTCTTCTTCCATCTAGCACCGAAACTCTCTGAGAGTCGGGAGCTGTCCGTGGGCCTTTAGTTACCAGCAAACGCTAAGTCCCTTCCCCTCTAGTCTAGAGCTCTCCATGAGCCCTCAGCAAGCTTGACTCCTCAAAGAGTCTAGAGCTCCCCATGAGCGCGGCTCCTCAAGGGTAGAACTCCCCGCAAGCGCATGCTTTGGGAGCATGAATCCCTTGTGCCTACTCAGAAATCCAGTGCGGGGTGAATAGGGTCGGTTTTAAGGTGGGAGTTAATCTAACATGAAATGCATCATCTCTAAAATAGCCGTTGATTGTGATACATAGGATAGTTGGCATCCACATATAGGACAGGATAATTAAATTGGACAAATTAAAATATTTAAGACTGAATTAACGTAAATTTAATATGTTTAAGTTTTTTTTTTAGTCATTTTTCCTAACCAATGAGCCACCAAAGCTAATTGTTACGTAATTGAACTTGAAAGCAAACATTCTTTGAGGAGGAGGGAGCGGCGTTTGATATTGGAATGTGTTGAGCGCCAACTCTGTTCCATAATTACATCCCCATCGAGCGCTGAGAAACCCAGCCTGCAAAACGAATATAATACCTCAAACTTCGAGTTCACACTCCTTTGAAGAGGAATCTTCACCCGCTTCCCCACAAACCAAAATTAATTTATAAATAAATAAACAAAGGCATAAGATAAAGAGCGAAGAAACATTAAAAAGAATCGTTCTCATGTGCCACCAACTAGGGTTTCATCTTTTCATGTGCCCCCCTTTGTTTTTTTCAACTGTTGCTGGAGTGGCAGACGCTCAGCAGAATATTATGAACGGGTTTGTTAATTTATCATTTTCAGCTAAAATAAACTAATGATTAGATATATATATATATATATATATATATATATATATATATATATATATATATATATTTATAGATATAGATATAAAGACGCTTTGAATGGAATCATTAGTTCTCGACCACTTAAGAGAATTTTTAAAACCTGTAAAATACATTATCTAATAATACAGTGACGAGGAATCAAGAGTGTCTCGTATGTGAGCCAACATGATAGGATACAAGAAGAGAATGAAACCATGCACACAGATACAGAACTAGAGGAGCAACTTGACAAAAAAAAATGAAATGTTGGTGGACGGTGTGAAATGAATTGCTGTCTCGAGAGTAGACATGCCTAACGAGATTAGTTTTGGTTCGAAAATGATCTAACTCAAATCGACCTATCTCCATGTAATACAATTCAAGTGACCTATGCCTATAGGAAAACTCATACTAAAACTAGTGAGGGTTAAATAGTGACGAGAGAGTCATAGAAAGAGGTTGAGTATAAATAAGTTGTGAGCCCAAACCTATTTATTGACCTATAGAATTGGGTTCAAATCCATTTACCAAATATAACTAATTCTTACGACAATTCCGCCCATCAAACACGAGTTGAGAAATAATAAACTAATAACAACTCCAGAGTTAGATACTCTAATATAATTCAATAAAAATATTTTCATATATATATACAAATGTGCGTGTGTATTTATGTGTGTATATATGTGTTCGTCCCTCGTAAAGAAGGACAAGAAAAGGATAGATTGCCACCCCGATGTGCAGTCTTTTGGGAGCAACCCCTATAGCTCTTTTCCCCCTACCCTATGCTCTAACTTGGAAGCATGTGTCCCGAAAATTTGCTTTTGTTCACACGTTGATAGGATAATGCGAGATATACTAAGGTCCAAGACTGCTTTTTATTAAAATTGGTCGGTACTAAAGGGCCACGTGGCGCAATCATATTGGGCGCCGATGGACGCTTGCTTTCTCAAGGGAGAGATTAGTCTTAATCTCCACACACGTCTGATTATTGATTTCGGCAAAAAACAAAATGCGACGTGCCTTCGAGCTCAAGGGAGCACGTATAGTTTTTGCCTGCTCCGGTATAGAAAGGGGGAGTGCTAAAAGAATGTTTATCCTTTGCTAGGAAAAATAAAATAAAATAAAATGAGGAAAAAAGCGTGAACAAATTTCTTTGGCCTTTCCCTTTATGTTGTAGCAAAGTCCAAGCATCTTTTTCCGCCCCTTTAGATGGGGGAACAAAGAAGGTCATGGCCTCAACATGGTGCAACAGATCATTTGATGTTCCTTTTCTGTGGTTTCTTTTGCGGGTTCAAGCCATTCAAGGAAACATTATATACACACACAAATGTGATCTATGAATTTTGGCCCCGTTTGGTTTGGCTTGGGACTCTAAAGTCTCTTGGCTAAATGCAAATATGTTTGGTTCGATTTTTTGGGCAACTTTGGCAAGATGCAATTGTATTTCCAAAGAACTCTAAGGGTCCTTAGTCCAAAGCAAATCTAGAGGTCCTTCGGGAACTTGCATTTTCGGAATGCAAGTTTTGGTTACTGTTCATCTTCTTCAGTGGAGAAGCCGATCGGAGGCTGACGATCACCGGCCAAGGGGTCGCGTGTGTCGGCGACCACCGCCTGAGGGTCGCCCGACCTCGGCGATCGTCACCGGACCTCAGACGACACTTGGGTTGCGTGACCCAAGCGACTGATAGCCTAAATCGCGCAACCCAGGCGGCCGTCGCCTGGGTCGCCCGACCTCATGCGGCCGTCCGAGGGCCAGATCCGGCGGTCCAGCCGCCAAATCCGGTGGTTCGGCGGCCGAACTTAAAAAGAAAAATACAAATATTTTTTTTGTTTTTTCAATTTAATAAAAGTCATTTACAAATGCAAATTTTACCAAACAATATTTTGGCCAAAGTTGTTTCTCAATGCAAATTTTACTAAACGTTATTTGCATTTCGGAAAACTTCCTTTATCCAAAGGTATTTGCATTTTTGCAAATGCATTACCCAAAAGCCGAACTAAACGGGTCCTTTGTCTCAATGTACAGTATTGTCCATATGCAATAACATCATTGAACTATTAGAAGAGTCTCTAAACTTTTGTCTAATGTGTAATATTACTCTTGAATTTAATTTGTTAAACGTGGTCCTTGAAACTATTGATAACTATTTAATTTAACTCTAGAATGTATGAAAATCTTTAAAAGTTTAAGTATCACATTGAATATTGAATTTAAGTTCAAGAACTATATCGAAGAAATTAAAAAGTTTATGGAAGATGTTGCACATTAAATCAAAATTCACGAACTATTTATATCGTTTTCCTTTATTTTTTTAATGGGTCGAAGATCTATCTTTCGCAAGTGCCAAAAACCTATTACTCTCAGTGCAGTGGAATTATTAAGAATAGTAAACAGGTCACTGTAATAGAGAGAGAGAGAGAGAGAGAGAGAGAGAGAGCAAGTAGGTACACTTAACAGACAGTAAATAGCCAATCTCAACGAGTCAAATGACTTCCACTTTTGTTACGGGTTACACTCCTTTTCTTAAATCGGTTTAGACGACCCATCACGTTCTCCCAATGAACAGAGTCTTGTGCATTAAGATTACAGCGTAGGTAACTCCTAAAGTTGGCTTGGCATGCATTTAATGTAATAAAAAATTGGAGTGCCTGAGCCCGCCGTAATATTTAAATTAAGCTGAAAAAAACGAAAAAAAGGAAGAAAAAAACAAATCAATCGTTCTCCGGGGACTAGTGGGCGTGGCACCGCGGTGAATACCGCGAAAAGGAGAGGTCAATCATCAACGGGTCGTCGTCAACGACGGGGCGAACCCCAACTATCGAAAGTCGCCATCATCAGCAGCGGACGGACCAACGCCGCTCGTACACCTCGCCCGCACCCGAGCAAAGCCCCCCACAACCGACAAAACGGGCGGATCGACGAAAAATTGCCAAACAAAAATATAAAAAATAAGAAAAGAAAGGGAAATAGGAGGCGCCCACCCACAGCTTTCACTTTCACACAGTGGCATCGCCTGCAATTTCCCCCCAAAACTCGGGGCTCTCTCCCAGCCCCCGCCCCCCAGGCCCCCACCTCCCCTGCCTCGCTCGTTAAATACGGCGCACTTTAGCGCGGAGAACAACTTTCACGCTCCCATACGCACACGCACAGTCGCGGCGATTGCGAAAGCTGAGAGCGAGAGAGAGAGAGCGCAGCAGCGAGGCGGAGAGCCAGTGAAGTGTGGCCAAACTCGCCTTTTTTTGGCCTTCTTCTCCTTCCTCTTCCTCATTTTCTTCATCTTCGGCTCGCCCGCGCTTTCTCTCCGTGCGACGCCGCGCTCGCTCTGCTCCGCCGCCGTGCATTCCCTGCCTGCGGCGCACCTCCGCTCCAGCTTTCGCTGCTGTTCTTCTCTCGGGGAGGCCGGGAAATGGAGCTGATCCAGGAAGCGTACGGCCTCCAGGCTTTCGGCTTCGTGTAGAGACTTCCACCGAGCGCCTCCTCTCGTTCGAGTTGTCGGCGCTCTTTCTCTCTCTCTCGTTAAGTTTTTTTCCCCCCTTCCCTCCGAGAGCTCGGGTTATGGCTTTCCGGAGACTGATCGCCGTGAGCCTGGATCCCGAACGGAAGAGGAGCGGCGGACTGAGGACGAAGCAGGCCGGGAGAGGATCGTGTCGCGGGAGTTAGGCCCGTCGCCCCCTCCGCGGAAATGCGCAGTCGCCACCGCCAGCACGGATAGTTTCGTTCGCGTGTCTTTTTCCCTCTCCTCTTTGCCCTAGTTGTGCCGGTGCATGGTCGTCGTGGATTTGTCGACTTTGCGTTATTGCGAGTTTCTCGAGTTTGGAGGCTTTTTTTTCCCACTATTTTTGAGGGGCTCGAGGCGATGGGCTACCTGTTGAAAGAGGCTCTGAAGACCTTGTGCGGCGTGAATCAGTGGTCGTACGCCGTGTTCTGGAAGATCGGCCACCAAAATCCCAAGTGAGTTCGGGTTGTTATGGAAATTCTCCGGTTCCTTTTCTTGCTCGTCCTGCGAGAAAGCAGAGGAAGCCAAAAGCCACTGAAAATCCTGTTTCAGTAATTTAATGCTTTTTTTAGGAATTTTTGTTAATGCATGTACGTTTGCTGGTAGGTGAGCCCCTGAAGGACAAGACATTCCATTCCCTCGCATCCTTTTAATAGATGGGATGAATTGCAATTTCAATCTGTGTTGGCTTAGATAGATCGTGGATGGAATGGTTTTAGGCTCGTTTGAGAAACCCTCATAGACTTTGAAATGTTGCTCCTTTTTGTGTTCTTAGCCGAAGTAGGCTCTAGGATGCTTTTTGATGCCATACGTGATTTTTGTTCGGCGAGTTTTGTCCGGACCCTTGTTTGTTCGCCATTGATGTTTGTTGTTTTGTTTCCTGTTCTTCCTCCTATGTTTGACTATTTCGGTTCATTTCCTTTTGTGCCGCGCCCACCAAATTAGTCTCCGCCCTCTGCTCGGCAACGTAATTCCCATGTTCCCATTCAGTTAGGGATGAATCAACTCAAAGAAGCGAGAACGACTTTGAAAAGCATTAGAAAAATGGCAGCTTGTGATTTTTGGCAAGAACTAAATGTTTCACTGGATGATTCCTGCACTATCCCTTCCCTCTGCACAGATACATATCTTGCCAATCCGTGTCAGATGTTCAATGTTAGCTCATGCTTTACCCTCTTGAGACTTGCTGCACCTCAAGAGCAACCTTAACACGATATTTGATTTGTTCTTTCATCGCTGCTGCTGCTAAGAAAAATGAAGCCAAGTTAAAGTCAATCGTCCTTTCCTTTCTCCTTTCCATGTTGACATATGAACGGTCTATAATCCCTTCAGCTGAACCTTCCACAAGCTGCTCTCCACTCTGTTTGCCTCTTTTAGCAAAAGAAGGTCCCTGGCTGTAGCATTACGTTTTGGAACTCTTTGGTGTCATCCATGCTGAAATACATAATGTTGCCATGGCAGGCTGTTGATTTGGGAAGAGTGTTACTACGAGCCCATGACATTTTCCCTTCCTCCCCAAGTTTCTGGCTCTGGTCCTTCTGAAGCGCCACCTGGAGGTTGGGAAGCTAAAGATAGAGTTCAAATGCTTATCGAAAGAATGATGACCAAAGCTCAAATTAGTGTCGTCGGTGAAGGGTACAAAACTCTTTTGTTCTTCCTTTCTTTTTGCCCTTTCTAATTTTGAGTAGCCTATTGCATGAAATGCAATTCCTTTTCTCTTGCTCCAGAATAATTGGCCGGGCTGCATTCACAGGAGATCATGAATGGATTGTTTCAACAAGTTACGGTGGACATGCCCATCCACCTGAGGTATGTTTTCCATCTTTGCAGGGGTAAAAACATTTTCCAGTGTGTCCACGAAGTTTTAGCTATAAATTCTCTGGTCTAATTTGTGAAACCACTTGAAGAGGGAAATCATGGTTTTTTCAGTATTTCACCAAGTTCTTCAGCTTTGCATATATGGTCTTAAAATAGGATGAGCGAAAATATTAGTAGATGAGATATAGGTGCTTATATTTCACATCTATTCAGTCGTTGGACTTGAGGGACAAAGTAACGTCAGTGTTCATAGTGCTGACTGACATTTGAGCCTTTTTTTTATCTGATCTGTTGTTTGTATACACACTTTTAGGTTGTAAACGAGGTCCATCACCAATTCTCTGCTGGCATACAGGTTTCCAACATCCTTATTTGTTTGCTTTCATTTGTATCCGATGCTCTTGTTTCATGTGATTGATCTCATGGTTTTTGCAGACAGTTGCAGTTATTCCTGTTCCACTTCATGGTGTTGTGCAACTTGGCTCTTCCATAGCCGTAAGTGATTCCTTTTTAGATTATCTAATCTTGCTGGAATGTCGAAAGTATAGTCAAAATTATATGCATTTTGATCAGCTTACGTTTAATTGGATACACCAAGCATCAGCTTGAGCATCTTTTGTTTGTCTTATAGCTCGAGTACTGTATTTTGCAATGTATCCATGTAACTTCTTGTTCCTGCTGCTGCAGATCATGGAGCACATGGGGTTTGTAAATGATGTAAAGAGCTTGATCCTGCAAGTGGCCTGCATCCCTGGTGCTCTATTTTCTAGTAGTTCTGCTGGAAAAGCTGGGATGTTAGGCTATCCTGGAACCATCACTGCTGCTGCTCCTGGCAATTGTCAAGTGATTGGCTTGGAATCTTTGATGACAAAAAGCTGCAAAGATACGAGCAACTCTTCTCGCACTGCAGGGTTTGTTGGACAATCTTCTCCACTAATTACTAGCACGGTGGATAATCTGCAGCCTGCTGCATCTACATTACTTACACTTGAAAAGGCCACGTCCCTAGCTGAACTCTGTAGTCACCCGTCCAAATCTAGTTGTGCATCGCTCATGAAGACTAGCCTTTCTCCGAGGCACGGAGTAGATTCGGGGCTAGCCAGAGCTGAAGTTATTCCAGCAAATCTTGATGTGTGGCTGAACCAGCATGCTGTTGCTTGCAATTTGGGAAATGACAATAGAGGTCAAACTGCTTTGGGTCCAACAGATGGTACATGCAGCATCTTCGAGCCTATCAAGAAGAAGATATCAGCGGGAGTTGTGCTTGAGAAACCTGAGAATAAATGGACTAGTTTTATAAATAGCACTGTCACAACTCAACCTAGAAGAAATCAATGTTCAATCATCAACCCGTGCAAAACTTCTGATGCCACTCAGTTTCATCAAAATGCTAAGCTGCTTCATGGAGTAACTTGTCCTCCTAGATCAATTTCTGTTTCGTGCTCTCTTTCTGAATCTGTCTCTAGGAACCTGGTTGCAAATGCATCATTTCACGATGCTGATTCTACTAAATTAGAGGGCATTCCACTGTTTAATTTGTCAGAACAATTGCTTTCTGGAGCCTCTGGTCAGAGAAATCATCTAATGAGCACGAAGCGTGGTCAGACTGAATTGCCTTCTAAGAAACAGAGGGTGGTCGATAATTTTTCCCGACAAGTCATGCCACCAGACTATTCAGATATATCTTTGATCGAGCAGAAGCCTGAGTGGGCTCTTTCTTCTGAGAAGCTTGAGGGTGGAAGTCGAAAATTGATTTCCTCATGTGACATGTATGAAAATGCGTCTGTCCAACAAATAGTAAGGAATGATCTTTTTGATATTTTGGGTGCAGACATGACAGATAATATTATTGATGGTAACTTAGAAAGTTTGCTGACTGATGGGCCCTATTTTGATGCACATAAGTCAGGTGCAGAAGCTTCGTCTGTTGTGAACTTGCAGGAAACACAGACAGATCTAGGTTCACTTAGTGAAGGTGTCTCAGAAAGCGGAATCTTCTCCATGACAGCTGTTGATAATCTTTTAGATGCTGTTGTTTCTGGGACTCGCCCTACTTCAAAGCCAATCTCTGATGACAATATTTCATGTAGGACATCAGTGACAAGAATCAGTAGCTCCTCTGTTCCCAGTAGCTCTTCCTTGAATAAAAATTTCAATATGCTAGATCAAGAGCACAAGGACTTCTGTGGCATTCAGAAGTCTCTTGTAAAGGCTGGAGTGTCTGATTCTGGTTCTTTAAGGTCTGGCTGTAGCAAGAATGGAGTGGAGATGTGCTCTGTGAGTAACTCCTTTTATGGATCACATATTAGCTCTTGGGTTGACCAAGGTCACGGTATAAAACAAGATGATAATGTTTCGACTGGGTATTCCAAAAGGCAGGATGGGATGATCAAATCAAATCGGAAGAGGCTAAAACCTGGTGAAAATCCAAGACCAAGGCCAAAAGACCGGCAGATGATCCAAGATCGGGTGAAAGAGCTGCGTGAAATTGTGCCGAATGGAGCAAAAGTAATTTCCTTTCTTCTGTCATCTCATTTGCCATCTTAACTAACATTAAATATTGATGACTTGTTTTTCTTTTCCCTTTTGCGTTCAACAGTGTAGCATTGATGCGCTGTTAGAACGTACTATCAAGCATATGTTGTTCTTGCAAAGTGTTTCAAAGCATGCGGACAAGCTAAAACAAATTGGGGGATCTAAAGTATGAACTCTCTCTCTCTCTCTCTCTCTCTCGTGCTTGCAAGATCATCCATACACATTTCAGAAGAACGAAGTTTAGCTGAACCATGCTTATGATAGGAGTAACATGAATGAGAGATGCTAAAATTCTGAACAAGATCAAGTCTTCTGTTGCTAGTTTTATCAGGTGGCATTCGATGTCTCACAAGATAGAATTGTGAATGTGACTTCAGTTCTTTTCTTATCTTGTAGATCATCAATGAGGAAGGTAGAATTCTCTTGAAAGACAATTTTGAGCGAGGAGCGACTTGGGCGTATGAAATTGGTTCACAGTCAATGGTCCACCCCATCATAGTTGAGGACCTGAATCCACCCCGTCAAATGACTGTGGAGGTAGATGTTGTGTCATGCACATTAAGCTCAATCGTGGATTGTCCATCCATCTTTATCGAGTTTGTTTTTCTTGTCACAGATGCTTTGTGAGGAGCGAGGTTTCTTTTTAGAAATAGCTGACATGATAAGAGGATTAGGATTGACCATCTTGAAGGGGGTGATGGAAACTCGCAGCGACAGGATCTGGGCTCGTTTTGCTGTAGAGGTAACATCTGTGACATATTTACATTTTTTTCCATTGGCGATAGATGAAGCCTACAATTTTTCATTTTTAAGATAGTTGCTAGCTCATATTTCGGTATTTCAGAAGGTGTTCTTTTGGTTCTGAGTACTTGGATTAATATTGGGCCAAAGAAAAAGCAAACAGGTTGGATGAACATCCCCTTGGCACATTTTGAAAAATCAAATGATGCATAGCAAAGAAAGAATGAAAATCAAACGAGCCATTCTTCTAGACTTCGGTTTCGAATATTGGGGTCTGCTCCGTGTCAGGCACATGGTCAAGTGCGCAGGCTCCCGTGTTCCTGTGTGCGCGAGGAAGATTATGTTAAATATAATGACATTTTGTTTTCAATTTTATACAGGCTGACAGGGATGTTACGAGGGTGGAGATATTTATGTCACTTGTACGCCTTCTCGAGGAAACCATAGAGAGCAGTCCATTGGTCGCTAATGCCATTGATGGAAAAACACCGATGGTGTGCCAGCCCCTCACACGAGCAACCTCCATACCTGCGACAGGCGGTCACAACGTTTTGCAGTGAAAGCCTTGCCTTGCCCTCGATTTGCCTCCTCCTGGATATGTTGAGAGCGAGCCTTGCTGTGGCTTGCTATGACTGACATAGACTCCAGTCTCAAATCGTCAGGTGGTTCTGACCTTGAGGAGGTTGTCGCGGCCTCTCGAATCACGTCTCCCCATCAGAGAATCGGTTCCGTGATGATAGGAGCTCTATCCAGAGCGATCAATCGATGTTTTGATGATGTGCAAATTTAGCCAAGATAAGCCCGCGAGCTTTTTCCTTAACCTGTGGATTTGTGGGAGGTTTGAGGAATGAAAGAGTCGTGTTCCGAGATGTATAGAGAACGGGTACTGTGACTGGTCAATGTGTGTTTCTTGCTTCTTATGGCGCTGCTTAGATTAGCACGACGACCGACCAATTCCGAGTCAAAATGAGGCGCACGAGACTCGTGTCCAAATAAAAGAATTAAACCCATTTACTAGATAGCGGGGAATTGACTCATATCATATAATATAATAATAAGAGTCCCAAACTTGCGCACGGAGATCATCGCTCGGTTGACTAGCCAACCTACTTCGAACCGGCTTCCTCTGAAGTTAATCATAGACCCTACTTTAATACCAGCGACACGACATTGACGTGCTGCAAATGGTGGCTGCGCTCAATACCTTCGAAATTTCCTGTGGAGATTCCTCCCTCCTTCCGCATTTCGTAAACAAGATCCGTAATTCGGTTCGTTGGTACGTCGTCATCATTATTTTCAGCAAAAATTAATCAAAATAATTAAATTAAAATTTTACGTAAAAATTTAGGATATAATTGGTAAAATTAAAAAAAATTAGCATTAGATTGTACATCCGTACAATGGATTCACAAGTAATTTTACTTACAAATCACTCACTGCTGCAAAGATTCATCATTAAATGTTATTGTCCTCATCTTGACTGTTAAGCTGGCGATGACCACTTCTTCTTTTCATGCACAAGCAGCTAGTTGGATTCTTATCCTCTTAAAGAGGTGTTCTATTGTGGCTATAGCATATCTCGACTTGCCATGTTGGGATAGATTGTCACGTCAATGCACGGGAGCAACGTGACTTCATTGAATCGTCATCATCATAACTACAAAATCCTGCACTGTCTTTAAAGCGAAACCTATGTATTATCTGTGCAATTTAAATCTCGACATACCAAAAGGGGCCTTCTTACCTTTGTAATTTTGGGTGACCTCCTTTCCAACTAAGAAGAAAAACTGAAGAGAGGGAAGTACAATTCAAGCATGATGAAAAAAGATTATCACCGCAAAAACAAGCGAAGCATGCCGAGATAGCCCATGGAATAATAGAACAGATGATGTCCCTTCTTACATCGCGTGTGAATTGAGAAAGCCGGGTGGGGGCCCCGTAATAATTTAAGGAGTTGTGAGAGAAGAATAGGCAGACCGGGTCTTTGCTTCTGTTCCTCATGCGTTACTCGAATCAATCCGCGCTTCTTCTTCCCCAGTCAAAAAGCCGAACGCGTCCAACTTTGACTTGACCCCTCTCTCCCTCTTTCGGACACACATTCCACACTCTCCTCCACCTCTCTCTTCTGAGTCTTCTCCCCTATAAAACCCACCTCCTCCCTTCCACTCCCAAACCAAAAAAAACAAAACCCCCCCCCCAAAAAAAAAGCAGAAAAAGAAAAAGAGAGAAAAAAGAAGAAGAAAGGCAATCGAGAGCAGCCCCTCCATTTCCTTTCTACTCTTCCGCTCGATCCATTTCGAAATCCGCAGAGAATCGTCGAGAAGAGACGAGACGATGTTCCCGAGACCCAAAGTCGACCCGACCTGCGCCGGAACCGTCGTGATCCGCGAGGTGTGGGCCCACAACCTCGAGTCCGAGTTCGACCTCATCCGCGACGTCGTCGACACCCACCCCTTCATCTCCATGGACACCGAGTTCCCGGGCGTCGTCTTCCGGCCCCCTCCTCCCCCCTCCGCCGGCGGGCACTACCGCCGCCTCCGCCCCTCCGACCACTACCGCCTCCTCAAGTCCAACGTCGACGCCCTCAGCCTCATCCAGGTCGGCCTCACCTTCTCCGACCCCGACGGGAACCTCCCCGACCTCGGCTCCCCCGGCGGCCCCCGCTACATCTGGGAGTTCAACTTCCGGGACTTCGACGTCGCCCGCGACGCCCACGCCCCGGACTCCATCGAGCTCCTCCGCCGCCAGGGGATCGACTTCGAGCGGAACCGGGCGGAGGGGATCGACTCGGCCCGGTTCGCGGAGCTGATGATGTCGTCCGGCCTGCTGTGCAACGACGCGGTCAGCTGGGTCACCTTCCACAGCGCCTACGACTTCGGGTACCTGGTCAAGATCCTGACCCGCCGGAGCCTGCCCGACCGGCTCGGCGAGTTCCTGGACGTCCTCCGGGTCTTCTTCGGGAGCCGGGTGTACGACGTGAAGCACATGACCCGCTTCTGCAACAGCCTCTACGGCGGGCTGGACCGGGTGGCCCGGACGCTCGAGGTGGACCGGGCGGTCGGCAAGTGCCACCAGGCCGGCTCCGACAGCCTGCTGACGTGGCACGCGTTCCGGAAGATGTGGGACGTGTACTTTGTGCAGGACGGGCCGGAGAAGCACGCCGGGGTCTTGTATGGGCTGGAGGCTTATTAATGACGAATTTGACCAAAAATTAAATAAAAAAAATTCGTTTATTTATTTATTGTTCTTCCCTTGCAAATTGGTTCTTCATTCGTATAGTGCACGACGACAATAGGAGGAATTATAGCCAAATCCAAATCCAAATCCATTCTCGAGTCCGAACTCCTCTTTGGGCGCCGGAGCTTGATCCTCTTATGAAGGCTCTCAACCTATATAGATTTTTGGCCTAGACATTGGCAACACGTTTTACAATCGAGCACCTAATTTTAATTTTTTATTTTTTTTAGCAAAGCACCTTGACTTTTTAAATAGGGGTCGATGCTACGCTTTCCGTTAGAATTGCAGATGAAAAATGCCAGCCAGCATAGATGCTTGTCACGGGTCAGTAGTTTTCGATCGATCAAATACCGTGCGGCCTTAGGATGGGTGATCCTAAGTCAGCATTCTCACACACACGCATAACACAAGGGTTGGCAGCAGCACAAAGGAGCAAGTGTTTTCACTATGAATGAGCTGAGCTCAAATGAGGGGGAGGGACCCCTTTTACACATGTTCAGGTCGTATCTCGGCCGTGGATCGTCCCTCCAATCCAACAACTGTGTTTGAACGATGGTCATCATTACAAATCAACTTAGCAGGCCACTCAAGGGCTGCAGGCATTGGGAAACAACCACAGGAGCAAGTCAAAAGCAAGATCAGGGTCAGCATGGGCAAGCAGGGGCGCTTGACGCAAAGCAGGTGAACCACTCTGGGCTTGTGCAGGGGCTGGCCAAGCATTGATCAGGAGTTGGTCGTTGGTCGTTGGTCGTGCACGGATCGCCCCTTGTATCGTGCACGGACGGATCAGGCACAGTCGAGGGATCGTGCAGGGACTGATCAAGGATCGATCATGGACTGATGCGGGATCGGTCAGGACTGGGATCAATTAGGGCTGTCTCCAGCAATGCCCTGATGCGTGACACGGCCGAGCATGGACGGTCTTGGACACGCTTCGTTCGTCGGTTATGTCATTCTTTCCCACCTAATCGGGCGACGCCCTCGTCGCGTCTGTGGCATGGAAAGCTTCAATGTGTTTCTTGAATTGCCATAGAGTCTCGGAGGGTTCCCAACTTACTTCACTCTCAGGAAGACCAGTCCATCGGATGAGATATTCCTTTCTTGGCGCACAATATTTCTTTCGTATGATCCATTCTGCCATGATACATTCAACGTTTTGATCATAGGAGGTTTTCGCTCCTAGGGGCGCCCATTGTGACTCACCTCGATCCGGGTCGTCTTTGTCCACATGGAAAGGCTTCAGCATGCTCACGTAGAACACGGGGTGCACTTTGAGCTTGGATGGCAAGTCTAGCTTGTATGCCACCTTCTCGATCCGCTGCAACACTAGGAAGGAGCCCTCATAGCGACAAATCAGCCCTTTGTGCACGTCACGATATTGAAGGATGAGGTGCAATTTGGCCAACACCAAGTCCTTGACTTGGAACTCCATGTGCCGTCGCTTCTTATCAGCCCGCTTCTTGTCAACCCACTTCTTCGTGCACTTCGTGGCTCTATTCAGGCACGCCTGCGCCAAGTTTGCATGTTCATCCCATTCCTTCCCGAGCTTGTACGCGGATGGACTGCTTCCTCGGTACCTCGAGGCGATTGCGCTTGGCGTGAGCGGCTGTTGTCCGGTCACGATCTCGAACGGGCTTTGGTTTGTGGACTCGCTCTGCTGCAAGTTGTAGGAAAATTGGGCCACATCGATCAGCCGTGTCCAATTCACTTGCGTGTTGCTCACGTAGTGTCGGAGGTAGATTTCTAGCAATGCATTCACCCGCTCCATCTATCCGTCGGTTTGGGGATGCATGTTGGTGGAAAAGTTGAGATTTGTCCCCAGCAACTTGAAGAGCTCGGTCCAAAACTGCCTGGTGAATCGAGGGTTGCGATCGCTCATGATCATGCGTTGAACGCCCCAATATTTGACGACGTGCTTGAGAAATAGCTTGGCTACTTTCTCGGCTGGGCAATCTTTAGTGGCCGGCACGAACGTTGCATACTTGGAGAATCAGTCCACCACAACCATGAGGGTCTGACATCCTTCGGACTTCGGCAAGTTCACGATGAAATCCATGGAGACACTCTCCCATGGGCAACGGCTCAAGGAGCCCCGCGGGTGATCGTTGCTCTATCTTGTCTTGTTGGCAAACAAGAAATGTCCGCACATAGACTTCAACGTCGTCCCGCATATGCGGCCAATAGTATTGATCCTCGATGAGCACCATGGTGCGGTGGATTCCCGAATGACCCGCCCATTTGGAGTCATGGCACTCATGCATCACCTCCTTCCGAAGTTTCCCATAGAACGGCATGTATAGTCGCCGTCCCTTGGTGTAGAGGAGATCGTCCTCGCACCAAAACCACCTCGTCTTTGCCCTCTTGGGTGTATCGAAGGAGGGCTTGGGCAGTTTGGCCATGCTTTAGCCCCTCCTTGATACAATCTATCCATGGACAGTCGGGTTGGCTCATCATATTGACCAATTCCAGCTTCCTGCTTAAGGCGTCGGCCACGGAATTGGACTTTCCGGGCTTGTATTCTAGCACATAATCAAACTCGGCCAGGAAGTCTTGCCACTGAGCTTGTTTTGGGCCGAGCTTCTTCTGAGTTTGGAAGTAGCTCGTGGCCACGTTGTCGGTCCTCACCACGAACCGTGATCCCAAGAGATAATGCCTCCACGTATGAAGGCAATGCACCACCGCGGTCATTTCCTTCTCTTGGACCGTGTATCGTCGCTTGGTATCGTTCAATTTTCGAGACTCGAAGGCAACCGGATGCCTTTCCTGCATCAAGACACCATCGATAGCAAAATCAGAAGCATCGGTCTCTCCCTCATACAGTTTGGTGTAGTCGGGCAGCACAAGCACCGGTTCTTCAGTCATGGCCCACTTCAGCCTATCGAATGCCTCTTGGCACCGATCCGTCCATTCCCACGGCCTTTCTTTCTTCAGCATATCCGTGAGTGGCACGGTGAGGCTCGTGTATCCTCAGATGAAACGCCGAAAATAGTTTGTGAGTCCGAGAAAGGATCTCAACTCTGTCACCTTGGTCAGCGGCTCCTAATCAACGATGGCACGGATCTTGGCCGCATCCATCCGTACCCGTCCGCCCCCAACGATGTGCCCAAGGAAAAGGGACTTCTCTTTGTGTGAAGGCACACTTCTCACGTTTCACATATAAGTCGTTTTCTCGAAGGGTCCGGAAAACTCAACTCAAATGCTCAATGTGTTCCTTGAGCATCCGGCTATACACGGCAATATCATCAAGATAAACCACAATGAACCGATCAAGGAACGGATGTAGTACCTTGTTCATGAGAGTGCAAAACGTAGCCGGTGCATTGGTCAAGCCGAAAGGCATGACGAGGAACTCATACAATCCATAACGGGTCACACATGCGGTCTTCGGTTCATCTCCTTCGGCAATCTGAACCTGGTAGTGTCCTGATCGGAGATCAAGCTTGGAGAACCATCGGGCTTCCCCGAGCTGATCGAACAAGTCGGCTATAAGAGGGATCGGGTACTTGTTCTTGATGGTGAGCTTGTTCAATGCCCGGTAATCAATGCACATGCGGAGGGATCCGTTATGTTTCTTTTGGAACAAGACCGGGGCACCAAACGGGGCATTGGATGGCCGAACGTACCCTGCATCGAGCAACTCCTTGAGCTGTTTCCTCAGTTCCTCCAACTCGGGCGGGGCCATGCGATAGGGTGCCATGGCCGGCGGTCGAGCATCGGGCACGAGCTCAATCCGATGGTCCACTTCTCTCCGAAGGGGCAACTTCTTAGGTAGCTCGGGCGGCATCACATCTTGGAAGGCTTTGAGGACTCGGGTCACCTCTCTCAGTACCTCATTCTCATTCGCGCCCTCCTCCTTCAACGCTGCCAAGAAGATCACCTTGCCCTTCCGTAACCCCTTTGACAGCTGCATAGCCGATAACATCTTCCTATCGCGTCCCGACTCGCGGTAAATCGGGACCATGCATTGGCACTGCTTATCTAGGATACATATGCAATATGCGAAGGGCATAACGCTCTCATTGATCCGATTAAGGAATCCTAAACCAAGCACAAAATCATAGTCATCAAGGGGGATTACCTCGATATCCTCCCGACTGGTCCATGGACCGAGGTGAAACTCCACACCCCTAGCCATGCCGCTAGTTGAGACTTCCTCGGAGTTCACCGTTTTGAGCCAATCGGCGTCACACATCTCGATCGGAAGATTCAGCTTCTTCACGACCTCTTTGGATATGAAGAGGTCGAACGCCCCGGTATCCACGAGCGCACTTATCATGGTACCACCGATCTTCACATCCACGAATATCATTCCTTTGGGTTCCTTGGCCTTCTTAGCCTTGATCGACCCAAGGATCCGCAACGATCCCAACCACGCCTCCTCCCGCGGTTTATCCTCCTTGCACAAGGTGGCCAACTCTCCTCTTTTTAGACAATCACGGGCCATATAAGGACCGTTACAAAAGAAGCACTTGTATGTGCGTACCTTGCGATGGTATCCCCCGTGGCTCGACTTGGGTTGAGTCCTAGGAGGGATTGCTGGCGGTCTGCCTCCGTTCGAACGATGGTACCGGCCCCGATCTCCCCCACCAATGGCATTTTCTCTCAGTTGAGAGTTGAGCTTGACAGAGGATGTCAGCCTATATTCCACAAGGGACTCGGCCATGGAAGTAGCCATTGAGAGATCCGTTGCTTGGCATCGTTTGAGCTCTTGCTTGACGCATGGTTTGATCCGCTCATAAACTGGTGGAACGCCTCTATCTCGGTTATGGACGGGATTTGGAGCAGTAACTTCGAAAATTGTTTCACATAGTCGCGGACTCCACCCTTTTGTTCTAGGCGTTGGAGTTCCCCGCGAGTTTCCTCCTCCACATAAGTGGGATAGTAGGTTCGCCGAAATTTTTCGACGAACTGAGCCCATGTCGTGATAGGGTCACCATTCCTACCATCCGACCGACGTCGCCACTATAGCAGCGCATCATCAACTAAACACATGGTTGTTGTGTTTACCTGAATCACGCCGTCGGTCATTCCCATGGTCTGGAAATATCGTTCCATGTACCATAGGAAGTTGTCCACGTTCTTTGCCATCCGTGAGCCCTTGAACTCTTTCGGCTTGGATGCATCGGCATGGGGTTGCACGGTGATCAGCCCGTTCACTCGTGCAGCTTCAAGCTCGGCGAGCTTGCTTTTCATCTCGGCCATCTCTACGTGCATGGCCACCATCATAGCCTCCCAGGTCTCGTTCCGCTGCAGTAGCTCATGCGTGAGGGATTCCAGCACCTCGACATGGAGCTCACCCATGCCGGACTTGAGTTCTTGCACTTCGGCCAAGAACTCCTCCCTATCGGCTTCCGCTCCGTCGATGGTTTGGTTCGGGTCATCCATCAACGCCTGGACGTCCATGACAGTCTCCTCTATGACCATCACTCGGTTCTCTAGATCCCTTTTTGGGTCCCTCGAGCTCGAGACAGCACGGTTCTTCTTTGACTAGGTGGCCTTCTCGGCTGGATGCCCTTGATCTTCTCGGTCATCGCCTGGAACGACCGGGACATCAGCATAAGGATCGGCCATTGCACTTCGAACGATTGCTTTGATACCACTTGTCACGGGTCGATCGTTTTCAATCGATCAAATACCATGCGGCCTTAGGATGGGTGATCCTAAGTCAGCCTTCTCACACACACGCATAACACAAGGGTCGACAGCAGCACAAAAGAGCAAGTGTTTTCACTATGAATGAGCTGAGCTCAAATGAGGAGGAGGGACCCCTTTTATACATGTTCGGGTCGTATCTCGGTCGTGGATCGTCCCTCCGATCCAACGACTGTGTTTGAACGATGGTCATCATTACAAATCAACTCAACAAGCCATTCAAGGGTTGCAGGCATTGGGAAACAACCACAAGAGCAAGTCAGAAGCAAGATCAGGGCCAGCATGGGCGAGTAGTGGCGCTTGACACGGAGCAGGTGAACCACTCCAGTCTTGTGCAGGGGCTGGTCGAGCATTGATCAGGAGTTGGTCACTGGTCGTGCACGGATCACCCCCTGTATCGCGCATGGACGAATCAGGCACGGTCGAGGGATCGTGCAGGGACTGATCAAGGATCGATCGGGGATTGATCATGGACTGATGCAGGATCAGTCAAGGATCGGTCGGGACTAGGATCGATTAGGGCTGTCCCCAGCAACGCCCTAATGCGTGACACGGCCGAGCACAGACGGTCTTGGGCACGCTTCGTCTGTCGGCCATGTCACTAGCGTCCACTAGATAACCATTGACCATCCACATTGGTGTTCCATAGGGTTGCTTGGGGTGATGTTGCATCAATAGATATGTATTAAGCTGCTAAGTTTGTCCAAGTGAGGACACTCGCGCACGTGCACAGAACACTCTCCTTGTCACCTTACAACTCAATGTAGAGATGTTATTGTTTTTGTTGGATAACTGAGCCATGTCTACAAAATCATATCCCATGGCAATTTATGTAACGAAGGGCTCACGTCAAGCCTAATATGGAAAGCTTCAAAACTTGATTGGAAATAAAGAAAAAAAATTAGGTACTTATTTCTTCGAAATGTTGACAAAAAAAACTCGATGTGATTAATACAAGTTGTGAAGAAATTGGAAACTTTGTTGATCTTGGATATTAAAGTAAATGACAAGAAATTTGAAAGTACGAAATTTGGAGGCAATCGTGACAAGCTATGTAAATTGTAGGAAAGTAAAAATAAACATAATTTTGCCAAAACTCGAAGTTCTTTGATTGAGTCGGGAGTCTTTTATGATGAACACACTTGGGCTATTAATAGCCCTTTGCATATGGTCACACGTAATGGTTACTAAATTTGAATAAAAAAAATTAACTTCTTAATCCATCCACCCAATAGTTACGTTTTTGTGTATGCTCACTATCGTTGACTTTGCCTATCAACTTGCTAAGTCTTGAAGAAGGATCTCATCGATTATTTTCAAGATGTTGATGACTTCCTTAGCGAGCTATCCATTTCTTTAAAATTATGTGCTATTCTGTTTAGGATTGACAAAACTCTACTCTCATTGACTAAATCTGATAGTTGTCGATAATAATCAAAAGTTAATCATTCTTTTTACGTCAACATATATCTTCTTTTAAAAAAATTGGATGATTCATCAATTATTCCAATTTTTGAAATTAGATAATCAAGAGCTATCATATGCGCCTTATTATTGGCAAATATGATTTTTCCCTACCAAATTGCTTCTTAAATTGTTATCTTAAAAAACCACAATTAACTATGTTATGACTCCATGAGTGGTGCGACAAATAATATTGTTTGTTTACTAAATCTTCTTTACCCAAATAACTTGAGCTTTAGTTAATTTAATTAGGCCATCTTTCTGGACTAAGTGGAAGATTTCATCTAACTTATTAATATTGAATGAGTAAACTTGAGTGTCCTAACCACTCTTGTGTCCTTTTCTTTGGAATGCTTTTAAG
The DNA here is from genome assembly GCA_016097605.1 of Eucalyptus guilfoylei. Classification (NCBI taxonomy): domain Eukaryota; kingdom Viridiplantae; phylum Streptophyta; class Magnoliopsida; order Myrtales; family Myrtaceae; genus Eucalyptus; species Eucalyptus guilfoylei. The sequence goes on from CM027861.1 coordinate 49,697,599, forward strand.
GATTGACAAACGTAAGACTTCTTGAACATCATTTTCACCACGTTTATTTCAGTGTTTTCATTCGGGTCATATTCATATGTTTTTCTTTTATGCTGAATTTTTCTTTTTTGTGGGTCACTTGCAAATTGGTTCTTGATTCGTGGTCCACGAAGACAATAGGAGGAATTATAACCAAATACAAATCCTTTCTCGATTCCGCACTCCTCTTTTATCGCCGGAGCTTGATCCTTAATGAAGCATCTCAACCTGTATAGATATTTGGCACTATACATTGGCGTGGAAGGAAGACTTTAATCAAGACTTCAATGCATCATCATCACTCATAGCATCGTCACAACATTTAGGACTCGCTTTCAAATTGGGTAATGGCGCCGGAATTATCTGAACCGTTGCTCGTTTTACAATCAAGCGCCTAATTTTTTTCATATGTGGGTTGATGCGAGGCTTTCTGCTAGAATTGCAAAACGAAAAATGTCAGCATGACGCTAGCCTCCGTTAAATGACCATTGGCTGTCTACATTGGTGTCCGATAGGGCTGCTTGGGGTGATGTCGCGTCAGTAGAGATATGTATTAAGCTGCTAAGATCGTCCAAGTCAACACACCCGCGCAAGTGGACACACTCCTCATCATCCAGCAACTCAATGTAGAGATGTTAGTGTTTTGGTTGGATGAGTGAGCCATGTCTACAATCATATCCCATGTCAATTTATTTAACGGAAAGCTCACATCAAGCCTAATATAAAAAGCTTATAAACTTGATTGAAACAAAACAAAAGTTTAGATACTTATTTCTTCGAAATGTCGATAAAATATATTTTAAAAATATGGATAGATCGATATGAATTGATAAATGTTACGATGGTCCCTTTGTTGGTTTTGGACAAGAAAGTAAGTAACAAGAAATTTGAAAGTACAAGATCTAAAGGTAATCGCGACAAGCCATGTAAATTACAAAAAAGGTAAAGATATAGATGATTTTGCAAGAACGTTGAATTCCTTTAAAAGAATCGAATGATTCATAATTTTTCTATTTTTTTAATTAGATATTCAGGAGCTATCATATACCTGTTGTCATTGGCAAATTTAATTTTTCTCCGCCAAATTGCTTCTTAAATTGTTATGTTAGGAAAAAAAAAAAACACAGTTAACAATGTTATGACTCCATGAGTGGTGCCACGTATAATATTTTTTATTTACTAAATCTTCTTTACTCGGAATAACTTGGGCTTTAGTTAATTTAATTAGGCCATCTTTCTCGAGCAAGTCAAAGATTTCATCCTACTTATTAATGTCAAATGAGTAAACTTGAGTTTCTTTGAACCATAACATTCTTGTGTCTTTTATTTTGGCATGCTTTAAGATCGACAAACGTAAGACTTGTCGAACATCATTTTCACCACATTTATTTCAATGTTTTGTTCGGGTCACATTCATATCTTAACTCACAATTTTAATTCAAAGCCGCATTCTATGTAAAGTATTCATGTGGCCCTTTATCTCTCTATCTTTTAACAATCACCCACAATTAGATACTCTCGTTGACAATAAAAATAAATTGGCAAAGTCTTGACCTTCAAATCTATCTTGCAAGTTAAATTTTAACCCATTGATAGCCAAATTCATGAATTCTTTATTTGAGAGTGAAGTAACCATATATTTTTGGCTTTCTTAAACCGAGCAATAAATTGATCGACCGACTCGCTATTATATTGATAAAGTCTAGCCAAATCAACAAACTAGTATTTCGGGTATCATTCTATAAAATTGAGAGTGGAATTGTCTTTCTGTCTCCACCTAACTACATATTGAATTATGTGAAAAATTAATGTATCAAGTGAAAGTAAAGGAAATAATTTAAGTCTTGAAAACTCATTTGTCTGTGCTTCCCTATAATGGGCTATAAATCAAACAGCGTATTGATGGTTGATTGCTCATTTTCACCAAGAAAAATGGCAAATTTAGGCATTTTGGAAACTCTTATAAAAGGTTGATTATTGATTAATTTACTATGTGGTTTCCTATAGACCGATATGATAAATCCTCTATCCAACCCAATTTTTTTTGGCAAACTGTAAGGTACAAATGCGGGTTTAATTGACTATCTTGCCCCTAGGCGGTGATGCTGGTCTTGCTAGATTATTTATATTAATTAGCATGTTAGGTCCAATAAAAATATCCACATCGAGGGCAGTCAATGGAGCTAATGGGCAACATTTGGTAGTTGACCAGCCCGTCGACTAATTTGATTTACCAAATTATTTTTACCAATTTAGTTATTTTGACCAACATTAGCATGATTATTCCATTCTCCTGACCTTGATTAGAAGATTCAGAACTTTGCATGATTCTTACAGGGGGTTGACTAATTTGATCAACAGTATTAGTATCAAAAAATGGAGAGAGATAAGTAATGTGCTATTGAATGATTTTGACCTCAAGAGGACATCATTAAAAATATTGATGACGATTGGCTTGATCACATTAGATATATGACTCACCATAGTTGGCCATCATTATGCTACTCTTCGAACATTCTTCTCATGGTTGGACACCAGATTGGGGATTTGGAATGACTTCCCTCGACTACTGATCGATATGATTTATTGAAAGATTAACTTTCTCACATTGATTATCTTATCCAGCTCTCCTTGCAATTGGAGTATCAGGACGTCTCATTGTCAATTTGTGGTAATGGGTTATTATTGCCAGCAGCATTGTCAGACTATTATTGATTTCCAGTTCTTGCCATCATAGTCTTGTCAAATGAAAAAGAAGTGTCCTATCGGATGTACAAAAAAGATGTTTCACCAAAAAGTTGACGAAATAACTTTTAGAATTATGGATGAATCGATAAAGGTTAAGAAGGGTCCTTTGTTGATTCTGGATAGAAAAGCAAATGACAAGAAATTCAAAGGTATAGAGACTAGAGGCAATCACGGCCAATGACGTAAGTTGTAGGAAAGTATAGATAAAGATAAATTTACGAAAATATTGAGTCTTTGATTGATTGGGAATCCTTTTACAATGAACATATTGTGGGTACTTATAACCCTTTTAGATGGTTACATATGATGGTTACATACATCAATTATCGAATTTGAATAAAAAAATAATTTCCTAATTCTATTGGTGGTTACAAGACATTACATAACCTCTTATTATCTAGCAACACTTATTCACAGGAAGTTATAAAAATTCTATAATAGTGGCAATAAACATAACCACTTAGCAGTTTCACTTTTATGTTGATTGCCCGTTGTCAATGACTATGCCAATCAACTTCATAAGTCTTGATGAAAGCTATTGTCAATAACTTTCAAGACGTTGTCAATGACTCCTTATTGAGTTACCGATTTCATTCAAGTTGCTAATTATTCTGTTCATTATTGACCGAACTCTACTATTATCAACCAAGTATGATATTTGCTGATAATGACCAAAAGTTGATCATTTTTCGAAGTCGACAATACTTAATTGTATATGGGCAAAATTTCAATTACTTGGTGTCATTACCTCTAATGTCAGTTTTTAGATCCGCTAATTTGTGCAACTTAAAATGATAGCACCGTTGGGCATCCTTTACAGTGCAACAAGATTATAGATAGGATTTCCCTTCATGAGTGTGGGGACACTTTGTTAAGCAACTTATTAATGAAACTATGGAGATGTCAGTGCATTCCCTTTCTCGTGTCAAAGCACAATTGCTATCTTGAAAAGTGAATCACTTCTCAGTAAATCTTCCTAGCAAGCGACTCCATAACGCTCGTTAAGGAACCCTTCCTGACAGAGTGAGCCTTTATTAATGTCAGATTTCTTGAATTGAAGGCTGACGTAAGTCGTGCACTTTCACCCTAACTTCAAGAGCACCTCCATACTCGATCCGATCCCGACCCTCAACGCTAATACTCCCAAATCCCAAAGATCTGATATGGCAACACCCTTTCCAATCCCAACCCTCAAAAAACACATAACAAGATCTTACATAGTTTAGAAATGCAGATAAATCAATGTGACTCGAGCATCACAGATGAAAGAAAAAACCCTAGAACAAGCTAAAAAACGTATAAATGAAGATGAATCGATAAATTGAACAGAGATTACATATGCATCAAGGGAGGAATATGCTTTCCCAGACATGCACGTGAGAAAGATGCATATAAAGTCTTACACTTTAACTCGGTTACTTCAATCTGGAAAATAAAAGTATACATGCATTTCGATCCCAAGCCCTGAGCAAAGCACGCTCGGGCTCGGGCTCACGTAAAGCAACTCACGACCCCGATCCGGGACTCGCCCCTGTCCATCTTCTTGGAGAGGACGTCGTTCCAGATCTCGGCGAAAGCCCGGGAGATGACGTCGTGGTGGGCCGGGGAGTTGAGCTGCAAGAAACAGTTGAGGAGCTCCCGGAGGTCGCTCTTCGAGTGGATCTCTTTCTCGAACACCATCTGCAGCATCGACCGCTTGAAGTCCTCGTACGGGTCCTCCGACTCCTTCGCCATCGCCACACTGTTAGTTATCTTCCTGCACGGGCTCACCACGTACACCACGTCCGCCGCTGGCTTGTCGTCCCGATGATGATCGGCCCCAAGGAAGAGGCGCGGTGGAGTCACGGCATGGAGGGAGAACCTGGAGGACTCGTAGTCGTTTTCGGGTGTGAGGAAGCCTGGGAACTCCTGATGGGAGACGTGATCGGGCCGCAGACGGGTGGCTTCGGAGGCGCTTGGCTTGGTGCAGCTGCTGCAGGTGAGGTTGGCCAGGAAGACGGAAAAGAAGGGCTTCTTCTTCTTCTTCCTCCTCCTCCTCTGGGAAGCCATTGATGATCAGACCGGGTCGAAATGGAACTGGTTCAACGTCGAAGTATATATCTCGAATGGCATTGTAGGTATATGGGAGGAGTTCGAAAGGGATTGAGATTCTTTTAAGATGGTTGTTGATACGAGTCGCTGTCTGTGTTGTTGTTGAGTTGAGACATGGAAGAGCGGCGTCCTGGCGACAAATATGGTCGCGTAAACTCAAACCTGTGCAGTAAATTGTAAGAGAGTTCATGTCTAAGCGGCCGTACATGTGAAGTCTCAAGAAACCAAGGATTCTCAGTACTAAGAATTTCCATGATCGGGATTGATGGTTCGTCTCCGAATCGAACTGCGTAAACATGAGATATTATAATTTTGAACGGTCCAAATCCAGTGGCAGAATAATTGTGTTGATGCGCGCGGTTCTCTAACGTGATTGCTTCAAGGATTTAGTACTTTGGCTCTTGACAAATGTTCGAACCGACACGAAATTGACGATCTCTAAGAGTTTTTACACTCTCGCCTATCTCGGTTCGGATGATCCTTATCTTCTCAATGTACCGAACTAATTAACCCTATAAATGCACCGGTGGTAAATCGTTGGCCGGACGCAGTATCTCAGGATCTTAGCTCTACATGAATTGTCCGGTTCGAATTGAACTCCAATCGGGCGGTCTAGATTGATTTAGTCGACCCAACCCGTTTTGGTTCGATAGTCCGGGTTTTTTTAGGATCTACGAATGGATTAGAGCAGGAGAGAAATCTAGAGACGGGGCGAGATTCGATTAGAGGGGTCTTCTAATCTTGTTCGTATTTCACTGTCTTGCTTGCAGTTGAGATTGCAATTTGAAGGAGTCATATTGCAATTTGAAGGAGCGATCATAGCTGTGGACTGGATTTTGGTTAGGAATTAGGGACCAAGCACTTGCCCATAAAAGATGACTTCCAAGCTATGCTTTATCTCTAATCGGTGGTTACCCATTATAGGGTTTGGACTGTGACGCCTAACCCGAAGATCAAAGCCAATGATAATTCAGTAACCACACGTCACTAATTAATTCCCAGTTATATAAAATATTGAACTAGTGATTCTTTTTAATTAAATTTTGGTGTAGACCAGGCTGTGTCAACGTGCTTATGCTCTATAGAAAATGCAAAATTATTTTTCGTTTTACATGAAATTATTATGTGCAATGACCGAAAATTTTGCAAATCGGATATCTAGGGTTTAGTCAAATTGGGTGCGCAGAGAAGGCAAGACTCCTCCCACAAAAGTCGTCTTGCCCTTGTGGAAAAGGCGCTTGCTAACCGCCAATTAGGATGCGAAGTTGATTAATTTCTCGAATTTTTTTTCTTAATTCTGCTAAAATACTGTATAATAATTTAGTGACTGCCTGTGCAGGTGTAACTGCGTTGTCGCCTTGATGTTCGATGTGTCAACAGTAAACTGAGTCTTTTTTTTGGGGGAGATTTTCTTTTCTTTTTGGCTGGGAACTCTCATGCACAAAATTAGAAATAATATAACTTTTGTCAATCGCGAAAAACTTTGCCACGTGGGATTTTTCCGATATGTCGTCGATAATCGAGTTTAGGGTTTGCTCGACTGAAACCGAAACCATTTGTTCGGCCACGATTAAAAACTCGATCAACTAATTGAAAACATCAGGTCTTTGATTGTACTTATAAAAACAAAAACAAAAAAAAAGAAAACTGTCAAAATTTAAACATCGTTCAAATTATAACAAATTATAGCAATCTTATGTGCATATTTTTGGTTAAAAAAGTCAAGCTCTACACGACAACGAAATAAAAAAGAAAAGAAAAGGATATTACTACTTTTTTTTTTTTTTCGGTAAAGGGATATTACTACTTATTAGTAAACACAAATCAAACAAATCACGACACTATATTTTATCAGTCATCTATTTGAAATATGTTTACCACATATTCTTCTTTTTTTCGCAATGTTATATTGACAATGCTTTCTAAAATTGAGATATTATCGATTATTAATTTATTGGAATCCCCATAAAAAAAATGTACTAATTTGTCTTTCATTCAAAAGCAAAATCCCCTCGTCACAGTGATAGAAATAAGATCATCTCATTATAAACTTAGTTCACATAGATAAACTTATCTTTAATGATAAAAACTATTAAAGAATAAATGTTGAATCATATATATACTTATCGATACTCTCACTCACACACATATATGTTTGAGCATAAAAATAAATAAAAAAAATCGTATGAACTCCAAATCAAGAAGATTTGTTCACTTCAATTGCAAATTTCGAATTGCACGAGTGCGAGACCTCTAAAACCTACCTACACCAGATCATCTCCCCTACAGAGAATCGCCAAAATCTAAAGCTAGTAGAAACTCTAAAAAAAAAAAAGTATATGCACTCGGTAAAAAGATCAAAAACCATGACCGAATTACCAAATTGCCCCTCCATGTCAGCCCCAAAAAGGGCAGTGTCAGATCCTATACGTATGTACAAAACGACTACAGCCCTCGCCGTCGAAGGCGTTCTCCGGCGGTCAGCACGTCACGAACGGAAGCCGCCCGCACGGAGCCCCGTCTTCTTCCTCCTCATCCGTCGCCTGAATCGCTTCGACTAGCCACTCGAAGGCCCGGCTTATCGCCGCCACCACGTGCCTGTTGAGGAACTCGAGGGACGCGTCGGCCGGGTTCCTCAGCCCCCGCAGGAACCGCCGGCGCATCAGCCTCTTGGACCGGAACCTCCTCGGCGGCTCCGGGAGCGCGAGCCGCGACACGATGCCCCCGCTGGCGAGCTCGGGTCCGGGCTCGCGCGGCTGGCGGACGTACGTGCAGAGAGGGCACGTGCAAGGGAACTCGAGCAGCTCGTGCAGCGAGGTGTACACGTGGGGCTGCGGCGGCGCCCTGTTCCGCGACCTCCTCCTGCTCTCGGGTACGCTCTCCGGAGACCGAGACGACGCCGACTGGTGGTCGGACGGAACGGCGTCGGTCTTGCCATTGCTCGGTGACAAGGAATCCGTCGCCATTGCTGCGCTGCTACTGAAGAAGTAGAATCATGGATTCCGAAACGTGAAGATAAAGAGCAGGAGACGGATTTTATAGTGAATCCGATGACTGGGGAATCAGAAAACTCATAGGATAAAGGGGAGAGAAGGAATTCGTAAATAGATTCTCGATGGATTTTCTCTCATCCAATCAAGCATTTTTTTCTTTTTAATTTGAATGTTTTGTGTTTTTTATGATTTTGTTTGGATGTTGGATTTGTATGATCGACTGGCTTGGTTTTCCTAGTTCCTACTTGACTTAGGTTGTTGAATTTCGACGGAACTTTCAATTTTTTGAAAGTTTAATTATTTCAAAGAGTAGAACTCTCATTATATATATATGATTTGAAAAGAATTATCAATTAATTTAAATTGTTAAATATCGGCGGTACTTTTTTAAAAATATTTCACACATCTAACAAAAGATATTTAAGTGTTCTTAATGTATATAATTTATGAGCATAAACATGAATATTTTCTTGAAAGTTACTGTTTTCTTTAGGAGAAAAAGAAAAAGAAGAAATATTTTGAAAAAGAATTTCCTTGGCCACGAGACAAATGGCACGTGAGACACAAATGCTCTTCACTCAGCAAAGATCTAGGCCGTTAGTGAGCTTGCGTCCTAATTCGAGACTGAGTTAGTTACACAATATCCTTATTTGAAATAAAGTCTACTAAATCCCTAGTGTTCCTACTTCAATCACTTATTATTCCCCTTTTTATTTATCACTCAATTTGATGACCTAAATCAGATTGGTGTACGAGTGAAAGAAAACGATTTAGAAATTAATAGTAAAAAGATTCGAGTCCCATACAAGGAAAAGAAAGTAAATATAAGCAAGACTTTTACCTCAAGATTGGTTGTTTAGTCATCCAGAGTTGAGGTAGGCTCAACTCAAAAGATCAACCGTATAGAATTTTCACTATGGTTCCTATGTATTTACCATAATAGGGGATTGTGCAAAAAATCAGTGGATAGTTAGGAACATGAAAATATATAAAGGATAAGTAATGGAGATTTTTTATGAGAATTATCCAAAAGGAATTTTTACATAACATTAAAAGAATAGTAATTGGGGTTACTATCCATACAGAACGAGATCTATCCATCAGAAATTCCTCTTCTTCTCGTCGATTTCTCTTAACGGGCATCTTATTTCGCCGTCGCCGAGGAGCTTAGCTTCTCTTGCCTTCGAAAACCCTAACCTCAAACCCTGGCACAGACAAGTACATTGCCGCCGTTTGTGATGTTGGGCGACGAACTGAACCTCATACTCCGCAACTCCAAGTCTCCTATCTTCCGCGAGATCGTCGAGACGCGTCGGCGTTCACCGCCAGCCGAACCGGACGCCCTGGAGTCAGGCGGAAGGCATGGAGATTCGCCCCCGCCAGGCACGCGCCTCTGTAGTGCACTGAGACGGCGGCGCTGTCGTAGGAGAAACCGACGCCCCAAGGGGAGGAGGACTTGCACAGCAGCGAGAAATCGATGCGCCAGGTCCCGTTCAGTTGACGAGACAGCAGCAACACCGCGAAGGAAGAGAAGGACACGCCGGACACGAAAACTCGCGAAACTCCGACAGCAGGTCGGTAGTCATCGCGTAGAAAAGAAGTCCCGGAGACGCCAGAAGTAGAGCCCAGGACAACGCCAGTAAGCAGTGGCCGCAGTAGACATCGCAGTTGTTCCGAAATTCGACTGCTCGAGTGGTGGCGGTTCTCGCACCTCAATCGATTATCAGATCCGAATATCCCCTGATCTTAGAAAAAAAAGGACAAAAAAGGATAAACACATAAATCCAATCTTGTCCTCAATCGATTCGAATACCGATGCAACGACAACACGACGAGAAAAATACTAAGCAAAAGAAACGAAGAAGAAGATTTGAAGATAAACATGATACCCACAGCCATGGCTTTTTTCTTTCTTTTGTGGGTTAAAATTCTATGTGCATAATTTTCAATTGCAAGTAACACCAAAAATATACAATGTATTAGCCTTATCTAATGGTCATATTCATAGTTTTGCTGATCATTATTAACACCAAGGATCAAATTATTTTTCATAATCTAATATTAAAGTTTTTTAAGGCTCGTATTTTCCTCCATCTCTGGTCAAAAGAAAAATCAACTCATTGATGGGTCATAAACGTCGGCTTCACCCACGTTTATTTTTAGTTAAGTGAGTGATACTCATACCTTTTTAACCCCCCCCCCCCCCCCAATGAAAGGCATAATTGGAAGAAATTTCTTATAGTCACAAACGAAGGAAAATATAGTTGACCTCCTAATACAGTATTTTCTCTAGAAGACTTTTTAACTTTACCCAACCCTTTCTCGAAATTAATTAGACACGAATGTTAGCCTTTTGGGATATGTGGCTCTTATTAAGCAAAAGTTCAAAGTCCTTTCCCTCTCATCAAATTGTTAAAGAGACATCATAGGTAATTTGATGTATTAATAAACAAGCTCTCGATGTTGAGATCAATTGTCAATGTCATGATATAAGAATTATCAATATGAACACCAATGTTGACCATTATGCAACTATAGTTCCTAATGGTGAATGGTGAGAATAGCCAAGGAGTAAATATCGTAAGCGTAGCTAGATCTATCAAACAAAATGAATCTCACATAATTTTAGCATAGTAATCGATTATATGCATCACATAACTCGTTTATTAAGTTGTGGCAACCACTCCTACGCCTTGACAATATCTCTAAGGAACAGGAATTTGATCTCGATGGATTTGCCCCCTGTCTAATATCTTCTCTAGAATCCAGATTAGCCCTAAGAGTTTGGTCTTTCTTTGCCTCGGTTGACTTATTTGACTTTTACGAATTCTATGAAGGAATTTTTACGCGACACGGCCAATGCAAGCTCATTAAGTGTTGGGATTATCGGATTCCCAAAAACCGGATTCGACACTAAATCAAACCCCTAAAACGAATGCGGAAGACAAGCCCGGGAAAATCACGTATCACCGATCCTAAAGCACACCACGGATTCGAGCGTACCTTGTTAGTCACAGATTAAACACCGACGCCGATAAGAGGAAGAGAAAACCGATTCCGTTCGATTCGATGACGTCGATTGGCCTTGAAGGGAAGATGGCGTCGCCTTTAACGTTTGTCTTTCTATTGAAGGGAGAGAGGGAGAGGAACGTACGTACGTTATGCCAAAGGGTGCCTTCTCCCTCTCTTTCCTCCCTTATATACGTTCCCTCCAAAAGGAATCGTGTCTCTTCATCCATGGGCCCTAATCTTGTGGGCCGGGCTTTTAGGCCCAACATGGGCGGACAGGCCTTAAGCCCATCACATAAAACCATCATTAAGAAATCACAAAAACATAATCAAAAATTAAAGAGCGGCTTTCTTTTGAACCAGCAGATTGAAAAGTTAATTATTATAAGTAGTTGGGATGGTTCGTTGGATATGCAAATGATGGAGGCACTCAAAATCGTCACAATAGCGAAAGAAACGGTTTTGTTCTTTTGGAGGAAGAAGAGTGCCCATACTAATATAATAAGCTCTGAATCTGATGCAGCATATCCGTTACTCGACTTTTATTCTCTTTTTCAATTTAGTTTGCTATCCTCCACTGAAAATTTTCTCAAAAAAAATCACACAAACAATATTAAATGTTTGTTCTAATGTGCAATTAAGTCCTGCACATTTAAAAATGTGCAATCCAATCTTGAATGTTTTCGATCCGTCTCGATCAAGTTCTTCCGGTGACTGATCAAGCAAATTTATGACGCGACTCTCTCGAATCCGAGGTGGCATTTTCTGAGTAAAATTGAGCATACTTTAAGTGACTCTCTGTACTTTGACACTTGACCATCGCTTAGGAGGAGGATCGCCAACCCTCGTCAACGACATGGGGCAGCCCCGAACCCTTAAGCACACCAGATGCTAGCATATTGTGTTTGCATATTTGCCCGAGAGATCGCCGGAAGGACTAAATCACACCGAATAAAAAATGGTTAGGACATGATTACACAAATTCAAATAATTAGGACTCGATTAAACATCGAAGCAAATGTTTAGGACTATCACTGCAATCTTTTCCCTAAAAAAAAAAAAAAAAAATTCCTCCTCCAAAGTTCGGACCAAGAGACATGGGTGAAATAAACAGTAAAATCAGATGCTTAACCGTAGTCATAAACTCCCGTTCATAAACTCCCGTCATGTACGTATTTACGTTTCTTTACAAAGACGGGATGCCAATTGCTACTTCCGACAATCTAACGCGACGCAAAGGGGGGAACGAATCGACCGGGGTACGACGACAAGTCAATGTACGACCGCTAGCAATCCGAGAGAGACCAAAGGCTAATCGGCGGAGCAAATCCTCCCTCCGTCACGGAGCTTCCCCGTCTCTTCGCCAGGCGAAAACTCAACGCTCAAATCCTGACAAGACGCCTCCACCAATCTCTCCCTGGTCAGCCACCCCCAAGCTATGAACTTCAGCCTCACATTCACCTTCGCCTCAAAGCTCACCGCCCCTTTGCTCCACTCCCCTTTCATGTCCCCGAGCACCGCCCTTTCCCTCTTGTCGTTCAGCCCCTCCGTGTCCAGCTCGAGCTTGACCCCCAAGCTCCCGTTGCCCGGTATCTCCACGTGGTATGTCGGCTTCTTGACCCTCCTGAGGATCGGGATCCTTCTGTAGGTCACGAACAGGCCAAAATGGTCGATGACGAATACGATCTTCTTGTTCGGGTTCATTATGGCGAGCTCGAGATCGGATCTCGGGGCGAAGTTGGGGCTCGAGATGTTGAGGCCGGACACGGCGAGAGAGTTGATCTCGAACGCGGGAGGGTGGGGATGGAGCACGAGCCAGGCGACGAAGCACGCGGCGCTGACCAAGACGAAGAGCAGGACTAGGGAGGCGATCAGGCGGCGAACTACCTCGTGTATAGAACGAGGCGGCGGCGGCGGCGGCGTGGGCGGGGGTGGGCGGGCGTGTTGGACGGGAGTTGCGGGGGCGTTTGAGGTTACCATGATGGAGGAGACGCGCTTTTCTCTTTTGGGTGAACGAAAGGAGAGGAGGGGAGGGGGGGTTTGTTGCGAGAGAAAAACTCCATGGCACGGGGGGAATTTGTAAGGAAGCGAGACGCGTTGGCGTGTGTGGGACTGGAGAGAGTGCCGCTGGGGGCTCTCGTTGAAATGAGTGAAGCACTTCCTGACGACTTCCCAGAAAGTCTCTCTGCTTCTGCTTAATGGTTCTCGCCCGAGTGGCGCACGCGTTCGACGCTTACCACACGAACTGCGGTTTCGATTTTGTCAGTTCTCTAGCTAGACACAGAGAGCATTGCGTCATGCATGAGGTTCCGGACGATGCGCGCGCGATAAATTATTGAGTGGGCGGTAGTCACATGGAAGTTTCCATCGTACCATCGATCGTCATGACAAGAGAGTTTCGAATCGGAACTGACGTGTAATAGGCTCATGTGCCCCTCTCTCTCTACACGCGCAAAGATGTTTAGCAAGAATTACCCAACAGGAATGACAAAAGAAATATGTAAAATCAACTTGAATTTAATGCACCATCGCGTTTGCCTAATTTAAGTGCATACCGTACCCCGACAGCGGACTGATTCTCGCTAAAATTATAGCCTACTTTTAGTAGTTCTGTCCAGTGAAAACAATTGCGACAGCTACGAGACATATATACCTAAGAGACCGGAGATCCTGTGAAGTGGGAAATCAGTAAACGTTACCAACACGCGTGTCCGTGATATTCGTAATATAGACAAGGAGTGGTTTATCAAATATTCAAAGGATCTTGAATGTACAAAAGCACAACGAGAATCAATGAATTACTAGGCCGACACCCATAATTACGATAGGAGCATGCTTACCACAATTTAATGCTTCACGAACTTCGTCTGCAGTCCTCAATCTTCATGCCTTTTAGACTCTTGACTAGCCAGATAGCTGTTTCCTTTGGAGAAACCTTATCTTTCCCAAAGAGCTTCAATTCAACTGCAAGCTCTTCTAGTCTGTTGTACTGCAGCAATTCCGCAGACAATTCAAGGAGCCCTTCCAGTGCCTCAGCCCTTTGCCTGAAGGACTTACATCCAATGTCTCCTTTGACGGTTGTTCCTTTTCGTTCCCAGCGGAGTTGGGTTTCGCGGGTGGCAATGAATCGGTTTTCAGAACATAATCAGATATCAATCGGGCCAAAACAATGTTTGCAGCATCAATTTCTTTAACAGCTGAATGATCGGAGTCATTAGACTGATATGACACGGCTTTGGAGCTACTAGAAGTTCTCATAGTCATAGAAGTAGCCAAGTTTCTTATTTCCATGTCGTCACTGATGACATTTATCAGCTTCCCAACATTAACATTTTGGAAAACCATCTCCACAGTATCCATAACAAGCTGCTCACTGCTGAATCAGAAACTACTGAGCCTTATAACATGTATTACGTCATTATAAGCTGAATGAAGATGAGGGGTACCTGGCTTTTCTATTGTCGGATGGTGCAGAATCATCCCTTTATCAGGCTGCAAGTTCTTTTGGCTAGATGATACAGGAGATTTATCAGAAGTAGTAGTTTTGGCTATCGACGACAGAAGCTCTCGTACCACATATATCTCATCACCACTGGAATGAGAAGTAGGAACTGACCGGGAGACTTTATTAGGTGTGATACTAGGCCGGCATAGGGAGCCATCGCCTCTGCAAGTAAATATTTCTTCACAGCTATTTTGGGGGAAAATCGAAATCACTGTGTCACTATCAGCAATAATTTTATGAAATTCAGCACCAGTATCGGAGATTTTCCTAGAATCTGTTGAAGATCTGCAGTTGTGTCTGCGGCTTCCAGTGGCCTCCTCATCATAATTCTCACAATGTACATGAGATACAGGCGCACTCGCACGAGATATCACCCTTTCAGTGTATGCATCTCTGTCATTGACAGGCTGTGACTGCTGTACATGTTCCACCATGACAAAAGAAGAAGTTGTAGCATCATCACAAACCTCAAATCCTTGAATGGAGAAAGAAGAAGATTCGGAATAGCTACTAGCAGTTTGCATCCCCCTGGAAGCTTCTACCTTTGGAAGCTCTCCTTTGGTCTGCCTACTGAGATGGGAAACAACACCATTGTAAGGGAACTTGAGTAACCTTTCCGGGCTCATGCGTCGGCTCACTTGAACCTAACTTCACCGAATCGCTCACAGTACCATTTGCCTCGCTTGCCCAGGAAATGAAGGTCTTTTGACCTGATTTGAGGGAGGCGATTTCTGCCTGGCTCTTGCCAAACGTCAAGATTTGCTGGCTTGGAATTTGTGAAGTTGACAGAAGACATTACACTTTGGTCGATGCTCAGGATTCTTTCTCAGCATTCCCTTGATAAGCGTTTTTCTGCATCACAATGCTAAGCAGATTACACTAGGCCACGCACTATTCTGCTATTAGACATCAAGTAAAAGAAAACTATGACTTCCTCAAGATAATTAGCAGTAATGCTGGCATCTTTTGCTGGTGGATGGTGGACCGTTGACAGGATAATCTGGGAAAAAATTTCCCTGATCTGCTAATCCAGCCGAGATTGTTTTTTTTTTTTTTTGTGAAAGGTAATCATATTAAGTTAGAAACCAATAATTACAACCAAAAACGGCACCAAAACATACACTCATAATGAATAGAGGCATAATGAGTGGAAGGGTGTCGAGAGAAAAAAGAGGGGAAGCCAACAAGGCACAAAACGCGGAAAAGCCGCACAACTACAGCCACAATCAAAAGGACTAAACAAAAGAAGGCGACCAGCTGGCCAAACAATGGCAACCCCAGCCAAAACCAAACAAAACGTCATTGCCCAAACAGAAAGGACGAGACAACCGGTAGGAATCAAGGCCAGCACCAGACCAAACAGCAGCGGGCCATCCTGCACCACAACTCCAACCTGGAAATATTATGGATGCGCCAGAGTAGAAAAGAAGATGCATGGGTCTATCCCCCAGCTATGTTGAAGTCTCCTGTTTCTTGGGTTGTCTTCAACATTCGAGAAGGTTAAAGCCTTATCCCTAACCACTTTAATAAGGTGGTTCTTCACGGCCGGAAGCATGAAGGTATAGTTCCTAAAGAGTATCTCATTCCTATATTTTCAAATAAGGTGGCAAAGAGCCCCAAAAGAGAACCAGGCGATAGAGTGATAGAAGTCCTCACCGGATATGAACTTTATAGCCCAAGAGAGGTTGTCAGCCCAAGTCTCATTCCTCCAAGGGAGGTTGCATCTGGCGGCCCAAGAGAAGGCATAACTAGCCATAATGCTACAATGAAAAAACAGATGATCAATAGAATCCGGAGTAACTTTGCAAAAGGGGCACATCGCATCCCCAATCCTGCCATGCGATAAGAGTACGGCCTGTGTAGGAAGATGGTTCCTGGTTATAAGCCAAAGAATGAATTGATATCTTGGAGCTATAGCATTGTTCCAGATCAAAGAAGCCCAATCGACCCGAGGCTTCTTTTTTTCTGATGAGGTGCTAAGCCGAAGCAACCGAGAATAAACCAGACGTGTTTCTTTGCCAAGTAAGACAATCAGGAGCTTGCACTAGAAAGAATAGGGGTATTCCCAAGACTGTAAAACTTCTCGCATGGTTTGACTAGTAGGTGAAAAAAGATCAGCCACCGTCGCATGCCTAGGAAGGCCAGATCTGTAGATGAAAGAGTCAGAAAACATCAAGTTGAGGGGGCCTCTCGGGTACTAGTGGTCGAACCAAAAGGAAACAGAGCAGCCATCTCTTAACTTCAATAGAAAAGATAACTGAAAATCAGTCCTAAGATAAAGGATTCGCTTCCACGCCCAAGAGCAGCAGGTGGGTTGCTTAACCACCCAAAAACTCCTCCTTTTAAGAAAGGTCGAGTGGATCCACCTACACCACAAGGATTCCTTATCCGTAAATAGGATCCATATTGTGGTTCCTATAGGATCCATATTGTGGTTCCTTATCCATAAATAGGATCCATATGTGTTTCAGCATCGCTGTCTTGTTACAATCTTTGAGACTACGGATGCCTAGCCCTCCTTCCTCCCTTGGAAAGCAAACATCATCCAAGGAAATCCAGCCGAGATTGTTTCATCCTCCGAAAAGGAGAAATGGGGAGGGTCACTGCCGCTGGCATACCAAATTCTAAATAGCAAACTAAGTTTACTTCCCTCTCAAATTGTTGAAGAGATATCATAGGTAATTTGATGTATCAATAAACTAGCTCTCAATGTCAAGATCAAGTGTCAATGTCGTGATTTAAGAATTTTCGATACGAGTAGCAATGTCGACAATCTCAGAGTGACGCAATTTGCTATAGGTTTCAACGGCAAATGGTGGGAGTAGCTAAGGAGCAAGTATAGCGGGCGTAGCTAGATCCATCAAATAAAATGAATCTTATACAATTCTAGTATAGTGATCGATTATGTGCACCATGTAACTTGGATTGTTAAGTTGTTAGCAACCACTCCTAAGCCTTGACAATATCACTAAGAAACAGGAATTTGATCATGATGGATTTGCCCCCTTTCTAATATTAACTCCAGATTCCACGTTAGCCTTAAGATTTGTGGTCTTTCTTCACCGTAGTTGATTTATTTCACTCTTACGAATTTTTGAAGGAATTATTATGTGACGCAACTAATGCTAGCTCATTAAGAAATCACACGAACATATTTGAATTTTCTTTTGACTGCGACTTTATATTCTCAAATTTCAAAACATATATAACCTACAACAAGAAAATTGTCTAAAAAAAGTTAAACCTATCACATTTTTACCAATTCAATATTAAATCCTTTAATTGTATCAATTGAATCATAAACATTTTTATGTTTTACCAATTGAGTTCATTCAACCAATTTCAGGCAAAAATCATTGATGTGGATACCGGTTGTTATACATGATACGGCTAGCGCTAATGTAAATAAATATTAATAATAATTTAATATTTTTGAATTTTTTATTAAATTTTTATTTTTTCCTTTTTTAAAAAATTTGGCCAGGGACCTCGTCCACCAAAGTTGTAAAAAAATGAAAATAAAAAATGAAAAAGAAAAAGAATTTAAAAATTAATAAAAATTGAAAAAAATATTAAAATATTTCTAAAAATTGTTCGCATTAGCGACAATCGTCATATAAAATAAAGCAAGATTCACGTCAATGATTTCCAACCAAAATTAGTTGGATGGACTCAATTAGCAAAACGTGAAAAGGCTTAAAATTCAATTGGCATAAATAAAATGTTTAGAATTGAAAAAATAAAAGTGTAATAAATTTATGACTTTTTGGACAACTTTCCAAACTAACAACCTCTATTTAAGTCTTCTTCTTGATCTGTGGCCTGAGCATCGTCTATTTAATGCCTACGCGGAAGCCATGGTGACTGGTGAGGATCGCGACCCTTGCCAGCAACCCCAAACCCTCAAGCACACTCCTCTCTCTCTCTCTCTCTGATTTTTCTTTTTCTTATTACAGTTTTTGGATTTTTTTCTCCATTTTTTTAAAAGTTCCCTTTAATTTTTATGACATGTTGTTATATATGCTAATTTAAAAATTACCACACCAGATTCCAATGTGTCGTGTCAGCGAATCACCCATGAGATCATCGGAAGAATTAGATTGCACTGAACATAAAAGGTTTAGAACTTAATTACTCAAATTTACACATTTATGGCTTGAATACACAGTGAGGCAAATGTTTAAGACCATTTTTGCAATTTTTCCAAAAACTATCGTCCTCCAGAGTCCAGACCAAGAGCTCAAATGAACGTGATTAGAAAAGGAGAAGACAAAGGTGAGATCGATAGTAATAGATACTTATAATGAAGTCAAGAATTGCTATCTTATATATTTTCGTTACTGTACAAGGACATAAACGAATTACTCCTTCCTATTGACGATCTGACACAAAGAAGGAACAAGGTGACCAAAGCTATAATAAGGCAGTGAACTACCACTGGACATAATGGGCCGTTCGAGAAGAAATCAGAAGGACGCCTGATGTCAACAAACAGAGCAGATTCTCCCTCCATCAGGGAGCTTCCCCGTCTCCTTGCCAGGCAAAAACTCAACGCTCAGATCCTTACAAGAGGCCTCCACCGACGTCTGCCTGCTCAGCCACCTCCCAGCTCTGAACTCCACCCTCGTATCCACCTTCACCTGAAAGCTCACCACCCTTCTGCTCCAATCCCCTCTGATGTCCCTAAGCACCTTCCGTCTCTTCTTGTCGTTCAGCTTCTCCACATCCAACTCGAACTCGACCTCTGAACTCCGGTTGCCTAGTATCTGTACGTTCGTCGAATCCATGGCCTTCCTAAGGAGCGGGATGCCTCTGTAGGAAACGAGAAAGCCAAACTGGTCAATCAGGAGGACCATCTTCTTGTTCGGGTTCGTGATGACGAGTTCAAGATCATATCTGGGGGTGAACTGAGGGCTCGAGATGTTGAATCCGGACACAGCGAGAGAGTTGACTCTGAATACAGGAGGGTGGGGGTGGAGCGAGAGCCAGGCGATGAGGTACAGTGCGCTGGCCAAGACGGTTAGTAGGATTAGCGAGGTGGTCAGGCAGCGAACTACATGATAGGCCCTGGAGTTGGGAGGACGTCGGGGACGCATAGAACGAGATCCTGACAGTCTGCGGGATAGGGTTGAAGCTCCAGAGGCGTGTGGGTGCTCCATGATTGAGGAGATGCTATTTTTGAATGATTTCCAAACTCAAGAGGGGTCCTATAATATATAGTCTTCCCACGGCGGGGGTAGGTAAACGAGAGGAAAGTCCATTGTGGACTTGTAGGAGGGGAACCGCGTTTGCACTGTTTGGAGCCTTGTGAATGGAAACGAGTGCGCTTCGGAGATACTGGGGTTTTTGCGTATTGAGTGGTGTTCTCATGGAGAAGAGCGTATTGAGTGGTGTTCTCATGGAGAAGATGAAGCATCCTGACAACTTCCAAGAAAGTCTCGACCAAGCTCATGTTTCAGTTGGGGATGACCTACGGACTTTCTCCTCTTTCATATCTTTTTCCGGGAAGTAGAAGTGTTCGAAGCCTAGAAAACAGACTGCTATTTTGACTTTCGGTCTTGGCCAGTTCTATTAAAGACAGGAAAGCATTGCGTTATGCGGTCACAGACTGCGCACGGATGATCGATAGACCATGGTCATAAATATACAGAAGCTTCCATCGAGTCATCCACAGCTTTGAATCCAATGCACCATCACGTTTGCCTAATTTAGTGCGTATCTTAGAATCGAATGACTACCCTACCTCGACAGTGGACTAATTCTTGCCAACTTTTAAGAAGTTCTGTCCATTGAAAACAATTGTAACAGCTAAAAGACATAACTTAGAGACCAGAGACGCTGTGAAGTGGGAAATAAGTAAACGCTACCCACACATGTCCGTGACGTCGTAATATATAAATGGATCATGGATTTAACACAATTATTGGCCAATTATAAGCTTTCTGAGGAGGGCCGGAATACAAAATAATATGAGCAAGGAGGAAATACTGGTTTACTTGACGATCTAGATTCTAGAGTCGAGTTTCCAGGATTTCCTGCCCTAGTCCTCAAAGTGAAGTAAAAAAAAAAAAGCTAGAAAGAACACAATGGTAATGAAACAGATTCTTGGCCACTATAAAATCATTCTCACCTAAATGGATCTAGGAATTATTAGTTCCTAATGCTGTTTTATTTTTTCAATATATTAGTTCCCAATGCTATTATATGCTAATGAAAGTAAATAGACCGCTCTAACAGCTCAAATTACGTGATTCAACTCGCAGAGCACGCTCAAGTATCATGCTGGAATTCAATCTTTCTTATCTATATTGGACACTATGTACAAAAAGGTCATGCATCTAATGAAAAAGGACGAATAAGAAAAAAGGAAATAGATAAGGAGTGGTTTCTCAAATATTCAAGGGATCTTGAATGTACAAATGCACAATAAAAATCAATGAATTACTAGGCCGACACCCATAATTACGATAGGAGCATGCTTACCACAATTTGTTGCTTCACGAACTTCGTCCGCCGTCCTCTATCTTCATGCCTTTTAGACTCTTGGCTAGCCAGATAGCTGTTTCCCTTGGGGAAACCTTATCTTTCCCAAAGGGCTTCAATACAACTGCAAGCTCTTCTAATCTGTTGTGCTGCAGCAATTCCGCTGACAATTCAAGGAGCCCTTCTAGTGCGTCAGCCCTCTGCCTGAAGGACTTAACATCCAATGTCTCCTTTGCCGGTAGTTCCTCTTCATTCCCAGGGGAGTTGGGTTTTGCTGATGGCAATGAATCGGTTTTTGGAACAGAATCAGATATCAATCCGGCCGAAACAGTGTTTGCAACATCAATTTCTTTTACAGCAGAATGATCGGAGTCATTTGACTGATATGACACTGCTTCAGAGCCACTAGAAGTTCTCATAGTCATAGGAGTAGCCATGTTTCTCATTTCCATGTCATCACTGATGACATTTATCAGCTTCCCGACATTAACATTTTGGACACCCATCTCCACAGTTTCCATAACAGGCTGCTCACTGCCGACTCGGAAACTACTGTGCCTTATAACATGTATGACATCATCGTAAGCTGAATGAAGATGAGGGTTACCTGGCTTTTCTATTGTCGGATGGTGCAGAATCATCCCTTTATCAGGCTGCAAGTTATTTTGGCTAGACGATACAGGAGATGTACCGGAAGAAGTAGTTTCGGCTAGTGACGACAGAAGCTCTCGCACCATATATTTCTCATCACCACTTGAAGGAGATGCAGGAATTGACTGGGAGACTTTATTGGGTGCGATGCTAGGCCTGCATAGAGGGCCATCGCCTTTGCAAACAAATATTTCTTCACAGCTATTTTGGGGAAAATTTGTAATCACTTTGTCACTGTCAGCAATCACTGTATGAAGTTCAGCTCTAGTTTCAGAGATTTTTCTAGAATCTGTTAGAGAACTGCAGTCACGTCTGCAGCTTCCAGTGGTCTCCTCATCATGATTCTCACAATGTACATGAGATACAGGCACACTCCCACAAGACATCACACTTTCAGTGTATGCTTCTCTGTCATTGGCAGGCTGTGGCCGCTGTACATGTTCCACCATGACAAAGGAAGAAGTTGTAGCATCATCACAAACCTCAAATCCTTGAATGGAGAAAGAAGAAGACTCAGAATTGCTACTAGCAGTTTGCATCCCTCTGGAAGCTTCTACCTTTGGAAGCTCTCCTTTGGTCTGCCTACTGAGATGGGAAACAACACCATTGTGAACTTGAGTAACCTTTTCAGACTCATGCATCGGCTCACTTGAACCTAACTTCACTGAATTGCCCACGGTATTAGGAGTATTGACCCCCATTTGCCTGGCTTGCCCAGGAATTGAAGATCTTTTGACCTGATTTGAGGGAGGCATTTTCTGCCTGGCTCTTGCCAAAAAAGGATCATCAGTAGCCTGTCTTA
This sequence comes from Eucalyptus guilfoylei, assembly GCA_016097605.1. Taxonomy (NCBI): domain Eukaryota; kingdom Viridiplantae; phylum Streptophyta; class Magnoliopsida; order Myrtales; family Myrtaceae; genus Eucalyptus; species Eucalyptus guilfoylei. The sequence goes on from CM027861.1 coordinate 49,719,899, forward strand.
TGGCACCGGAAGGAGGGACCACCTCATGCCTCGGTTTTGTCTTGGGTGAAAAATCAACTACAGGTAACTGGAATACATCGCAGAGCATTAGCAACACTCTCAATCCATATGAAAAATTTAGTAGCTATAGTAAATCCTAATACCTGATGCTTCAGCGAAAGCGTTCTTTCAACCTTCTTTTGTGGCTCATTGTCTGCCTTTGCAGGTGTTGCAGTCGAAGCATCTGTATTATGCTTGATAGCAGGAACAGGACTGGGTTTAGGAATCTTTGGCGATACTTCTCTATTATTTCTTTGGTTAGATGTAGGTCCAGCCTTCACTCGGCTGCCTCTCATTGGGGAACCATTTTCTCGCACTTTCCCTTCTTTTAAAGCCATCATTATACTCTTAATAGTTCTTGGTTGCTTCTGTTCAGCACTTGATACCTGCACTTCATGTGAGGGTTTCACTATCTCTTGCTCTTCCTTCTTGGTAACGGGTCCATTTTGTGCTTCGTTTGATAGGGACTGCTCAGAACAATCTTCATCATCAAATGAAGCCAAATCGGTATCGGTGGCTCTGTTATTGCCATTGAGAACATCGGATAAATTTTTCTCACTGGAAAGCAAGCTGTCTTTATCACTGCAAGAGCTGTTACTATTTTGGCTCTCAGCCATACTTCTCCGAGAACCGTGAGTTTTTATGGGCTTTTCTGGGATACATGTGGTTGCAGTGAAGGATGGACGGTACTGGTCAACATAAGGTTGCAAATAAGGATGCTTCAGGATCTCAGATGCCTGGTAAAAGAAAAATTGAATGTTAAAATCAAGATTTGCTGGCTTGGAATTTGTGCAGTTGACAGAAAACATTACACTTGGTCGATGCTCGGGATTCTTTCTCAGCATTCCCTTGATAAGCACTTTTCTGCATCACAATGCTAAGCAGATTATAGTAGGCCATGCACTATTCTGCTATCAGACATCAAGTACAAGATAAATATGACTTCCTCAAGATCTGAGGCACAACTTATCCAGTGAATGTAGCAAAGGGGCCAAAGGGGGGAGAAGGAGTAGGTAGATGCAAGAGAGTGGCTCTTTTTTTTTTCCCTTTTCTTGGCTTTCATTGTTCGCCCCTTTTCTTTTTCTTGGTGAGGAAGAAAAATAAGAAGGGAGTGTCTCTGGGAAAGGGGAAGGCAACCCCGTGAAAAGAAGGCAGTGATCACAAGGATCAAGCAGAAGCAGAACAAGTTCCTTTCCACTACAATTATTATGCAAGATAGCAGTAATGCTGGCATCTTTTGCTGGTGGATGGTGGACCCTTTGACAGGATTGTCTGGAAATATTTTTCACTAATCTGCTAATCTAGCCGAGATCGTTTCATCCTCCGAAAAGGAGAAATGGGAGGGTCACTGCCGCTGGTTACCAAATTCTAAATAGCAAACAAAGTTTATAGCTAAAATTTTAGGTATAATCTTTTAAAAGAAATAACTACTTTATGTTTAACAAACTTGGGAACTAGCAGGCCAGGGGCCACCACTAAAACTCCCAGATCAGGCAATGGTCACTGCATAGAAGGTGGGATGGTTGTGAGAAAAGCAGGTTTTTTTCGGAATAATAATCATAATGGGGCAGACCAAGAAGCATCTCACAAGTGCATCATGGTTCCACTAGCATCCTAACATACTAAAATGAAGTCCTGAGTATCTGACGCGCATGTATCTGCTTTTCCATAAGCCACCAATTTCATCATGCACGGGAGATGAGGTGCAAGGAATTTATGGCCGTGAAATTGAGTAGAATAAATTGTCAAGACCTCCCCTAGTGCATCATTACCTATATCACTCTTATATCACTGTTTAATACAAGAAAGAAACAAGAAACTGAGCATTTAAGACTCCTGATCAGGCAAGAAATGCACACTTTTAGAGTACCTTGACTCTATTCCGCAAATATACATCCAGATGAGAAAAAAATCACCCTCAAAGAAACTCAAATATTTCCTCAAAAGCATAAGGTTAGGCTACATTCAGTAGAGCAACTAAGATGCAAATGTCTAGCAGTACAAAAAACAACCAAAGAGGGAAGAACACGATGCTAGTAGGCAACTAAAGCTCATCAACACTTACAAAGATGGGGAATAACATGAAGGCAAGGGACCGATAGAGGAACGGTTTATCTTGCTAATTAGACCAGCCATATCCTGAGACCCATCGTAAAAGCAAAGAGTTAGACATCCACATCTGCTCACTATTGAGTTGGCACACAGGAAATGTACAGAAGAGCAGAACAAATCAGAAAAGCTTTTATAAAGCAAAATTATCAAACTTCTTCTAAATTGTAACCCAGTACCAAATTGCCGCTCATGATAGAAGTTATTATGTCTAGTTATTACAAATATTATGAACTCAAAATGGCAAGTCTAATTATAAATGTAACTTAGTCAGAACATAAACAGGAGGCTACGTGGCTATTGGCTATTCTTATTCTTTTTTTCTTTTTTCTTTTTTCCTGAGGTAACTGCTACAATATGAACTGAATCAAGACAATGTTTGCCACGACAATGAAAAAAGTGCAATTTCTGTCTAATAAAGAGAAGAAATGACAATGAGCGCCAGATATCCAGCTTGGGGATTACAAACAAACCATGCCTTCCCACCAACCCCCATACATACATTTACATTCACACTTGGATGGCAATCAGATAGTCGCCCACATATGCAAATCACACTCACACAGAGAGAACAAAACTCGAACCAAAGATAGATCTGACAGCACCTGTCCAGTCAATTGAATTTATGTTCTAAGTGAAAGTACACAGAAGTCTTACAAAGGCCTTAAATGCAGGTCGACGAGCAGCCATCTCATACATGCAACAGCCTGATTGGAATGAGCAAAGTCAGTAAACAAAAAGAAAAAAGAAAACTGATACACCAAAACGTATGCAGAAAGTACGGATGTACCTAGAGACCATATATCTGACTTGAAGCCATAAGGTATATCTGCAAGTAGTTCTGGGCACATGTAATTGGGTGTTCCCACAACCTACAGAGCATGTTACAGCCACTGCATTAATATTTTGTAAAATATCAATAAACTTGTGCTAAAGGACGGATGAATGCAGCACTAGAAAATCTATGCGCATGTATGCTTAAACATGATGAGTCTGAGATGATCGGGACGATTTCATCCAACTCTTTCTCTTGCTTTCCTTAACCAGCTCGTAACATTTTGTTGAGAAAAAACTTACCGATGAAGCCAAGTCATCTGCCTTCAGGGTTTTAGCAAGCCCAAAATCCCCTAGATTTAACGCAGGCATGTACAAACAAAATCAGATAGCAATTTAAGAGACTTGGAAACCACTAGTAGTTAAAGTCCCACTACAAATCATAGCAAGTATGAACTTACCTAGGCGAACATCCTGATCTTTGGTAAGAAAGATGTTCGAACACTGTAAAGAATGTAAAATGACTTCAATATCTGGATAAACTGGGCATGACACTATAAAGTTGCATGTTCACTTAAATCATTTCCTAACTACTCACTTTTAGATCCCGATGGAGCACAAAATTTGAGTGCAAGTACTCGACCGCGAGCAGTAATTGGGCAAACCACTTGCACAGTTTCTGCATAATATAGATTTCATAGTGAGCATGATTCATTTGATTAACCTCCCAATATGACGAGATCAATCAAGCGGATAAGTAAAAGTAGACAATACCTCCTCTGGAAAATGTACCCCGTTGGACTTTTTCATCAACTCAGCCCTATGAAAGTAAACAACAAAGACATTTTGATGAGACAAGATGATTTCCCATCTAGATACTAAAAAACACGGGGATTCTTCCAAATCCATCAAACTCACATGTCTCCGCCTTCGCAGTAACCGGTGACGATGCAAACATAGCAACCCTGCATTTCATTTACACGGCTTCTATATCAGGAAGGAATCTAAACAAAAGATGTATTATCATAGAAACTTGGCACATGTGCAATTCAAGCGGGTCTCTCACTTTCTCGACCCATGCTTCCTTGAACTCCACTATGTAAGGATGCTGAAGACGCGCAATTAAAGCCATCTACGAGACAAGAGACATGCCGATTTCGTGAACAACTCCAAAGAGAGGATGGGTGACAGAAATAATCAACTGATTATAGAAACCAGAGAATTAGAGATACCTCCTGATGAGCGGATCTCCTGCATCGCTCCGTTTGCCGCGCGAGCCTGATCTTCTTCAACACATATCTGTCAATGCGAATTCGATCAGATCTTAGCTCGACATACGAGATGAACTACACATTTCTAACACCAAACGCACGCGAATTAGCGACACATCACTGGAACGAAATTCCGGGGAGCATTATAGATTACGCACTTCTTCTTCTCGGCCTTGTGAAGGACGAGAATGGCGGCGCCAAAAGCACCGCGACCGATCTGCTCCATGATCTCGTATTGATCCATCCGAGACTCCGTCGCCATCGGCTTACCGACAACCTAACGACTTCCGAGATCAGTAGCTGACGCGACCACGCTCCGAACGAATCAATCCGGTCGAAAAAAATCTTCCTCACACCATCACGATTCCAACACCGGAACAGAGCGCCACTCTCCGGATCTAAAGTTTATGTCTCCGCAGCATTAGCAGGCGAACTCATAGCTCGGGATTTCCTAATCTGCAGAAACACACGACCGCTCGCAGCCTCGCGAAGCAAGTCATCCACCGAGAACGGCGGTCCCTCTCCACGCGCCGACGCGCCGAAATGCTAAGTCCACAACCGACTCTGCTTCTTCTTCTTCTTCTCCTCCTCCTCCCTCGACGACTCCGCGGCTGGAACGGAAGGATCAATGCGGCTCGTGCTGGTTGGCAGGAGCGAGAGAAAACCGCCGCCGCCGCCGCCGCCGCCGAAGACGGGCCCCTGCGCGTAGTGTGCTTCTTCTCTCTTCACTGGCCTTCCCCCACTCTCTCTCTCCTCTCTCTTCTTGCTCTCCACTCCACACTCTCTCTCTCTCTCTCTCACTTGAAGCAAAAGGCAATATTATAATGCACAAACTCTCTCTCTCTCTCCTTCTCTCTCTCCTCTCTCTCTCTATACTCGAGAGCGCTTCGAGCTCGACTGGCCTGAGAAGCTTCGAGAGAGAGGGGAAAAAAGGCACTGATGGAGGAGGAAGAAGAAGAAGCGGTTGATCGGAAATTATGCAGCGGAGACGAACGGAGGGTGGTTGAGTTTTAATGAGTTCGCTCCGAAAGCGACCCTGTTTTCGCCGAATTAGAAGGTGCTTGCGGGGGGCCACCACAAAATAAAATAAGAACCGAGATCAGTAAAGCTCCTCCACTGATAAATAAATACGGAATTCGTACAAATGTATATTATTAGGTCCAGTACTCTTTTTCAGAATCGCCATTTTTGGGGGATTAAGAGGTTTAAGAAACGGAGAAATTTTCCATTTCCCTAAAATAGAGTGAATAGTTTTCTCCGAAATAGTAGGAATCATTTTGATTAACTTCCGGTGTGATGTTAACGTTAAAATTTTTAAAAGAAATTCAATGGAGGCGTGTAGATCTTGTAATTTTTTATCTACACGTCCTACCTTCTCCATTAACCACTTGAGTAACTAATTACGTATTAGAAGTAAAATTGCATGTGCAAAGTATTCCTATAACAAATAATTAATTCCTGAACAAATAATTAACGATTTTTATTGTCCAAATAATAAATGGTTAACATCTTTGTTTGTTCGCTTGAAAAGTTTGAAAAACATATATTATTATGTTTTTAATGAGAGAATTAGGGAATCGATAATAATGAGAATTAACTTCGAGAGTGTTTATAGCATATGACGTTTGTGCAATTACTTTATTATATGATTTTCCGCCATGTGGGCAGTAATAATTTTAAAGATCGGTCGAATATCCGAATTGATCTTGTGTAAAAAAAAAAATACTATAGGATTGTGATTTTTTAGGATTAATAAATTTATGAATGTTGAGCTCGTTGACCGTTGACCCCTCGGGACGAATTGCTACGGCTCGGAGAAGTTGACAATTCGAAGACAAATCATTACTACACAGCTTGCACGCCATCCGGGGTATCGACCGACTCACCGCAAGCGAATACGCAAATACTAAAAATACGATAGGCAGCGCATTCCCTCAGTACGACGCCGTCTTGGCCGTCCTTCTCCTCGAACATCCCGCCACGTGCCTCGCGTTCTTCCTGTTGCTCGCTGCTAATGTTCACCTTCCCAACGTCGCTCCTCTCCATAATGCATAGATTATTGGGTTAATAATATAAACCATATCTAAATTTTGGCTTAATACATAATAAAATATCGAAATTTTTATCTTAATGTATATATCATCCCTAAACCTTTAATTCATGTGTGTTCAATTTAGTCACTTAACTGTATAAAAATGTTCGATAAATTTTGTACTCTATAAATTTTAAATTTATTTAATGCGGTCCTCAAATTTTCAGCTTAATGTGCAATGATGCTCCTAAATTTTTAATTAAACAAATTAAAGTTCAAGTACGAAATTGAAAATTTTCAAACGATGCGAGATAAGATAAAACACTAATCGATCTTGGCGAGCAATTCGAATATAAAATTGTCTTACATTCAAAAATATGATGGATCGAATCATCTCGTGTTGTTAGCCTTGAACACATGAATAAGTGCAATGTTGCTCTCATTTGCATGCACAAACGCTCTGTCATCGTAAAGCCTTAGATCGAGAGGTACTGACATTGTCTTCGGCTCTTGTGGATCTTCGCGGACTTTATCTGATCCAAATAATCCGCACAAACTAGTATCTATCGCTACATGTCGCTAAATGGGTATTCGATAATTATCTTTTCAAGAAGTTTGAATAGCAGTAAAATAAGCTAATAATATCCCATCGGATATAAGTACATTCTTCTATGGTCCTCTTCTTTTCGTGCACAAGTCGAGTCATGCATGTAGGACACGGAACCATGGATGGAACTGCACGAAACATACATCCGGTTAACAAAACGCGTGATAATAAAGTCTAGATTATCACGATTCAAACTTTACGACTTATAACTCACATTATTGTTAAAGTAGATAACCCGGTCCATAATTTAGACGATTAGGCAAATATTGCTTTGACCTCAGTACTTGGATTTTGCTGGATTCTCAGGCCCCATTTAACAAGCCTGTCTATCCGATCACTTGCACGGCATCAAATTGCCCCTCCCAAACGTCGGTGACGCGCACATGCGTTCTTCCCTCCTACAGAAAACGACGCAGTATCTGTGGAGACGTTTTCAATTGTCATTGGATAGACGTCGTGGCTTTGCGGGCCCCCACCTCCACTTGTCTATCTGGGCCCCGTTTCTTGGATTTTACGTAGTTTTTCCATTACAAAGTGATATTTTCTTGGGTAACGAAACAATGTCCGGTTTCTTTATTTTATTTTATAAAATTAGTTAACACCGGAGTGAAATTTGAATTAGGAATTGTACCTTCTCGTGCGTTGAAACGAAGGAAAATGATCGTTGGTATCGTAAGTTTTGTTATAACATGAACACGTTAAAGAAAAAACTAATTAAGCTTAAACGCGGGAATGATGATTGGGTGGGGAGGGGGGCTTAGATTATGGAAAGTGAGAAATAAAAGGCAATGGTTTGGTGAAGGATGGGAAATGGTTGGAAGTTTGGTAGAAGCTGGAGGGCCGAAAAGGTAAATAGTAGCTTTCCCTCTCTCATCTGTTACTGCTTTTATTGCCAAGGTGGTTGACATGGTAGTGAAAGGCATCTATCTATCTTTAACGAGATCATGAGTTCAATTCAAATTGTGAGTAAACCTCTAATTTATTCATATTGCATTGCCGAGATATGACATATCTTTATATGCAGAGACTTTCTTACTATTGACATGTTGGTAGAATTGTGGTGACGAGCTTGTCGACTAGGGATGAGTATGGTTCCAATCCAGCCCAATAATTGAACCGATTCTGGGCTGTTCTTGATTCCTAATTTTGGAAGCTAGCAATAAGTGGTATGGTTGCCAATTACTAATGGACCACTTAGATCGGTATGCCTTAGTTTTCCTTTGGTAATTTTATCTTCTTCTTATCTTCTAAACTAAAGTTGTGCATCACTAGCTTTTTGAGGCCTACTAAGAGGCAGTCTTCCAATTGTAGTGAAAATTGAATAGTAATAGCAATGAGGATAGAGTCACTAGACCTAACAGCAGAATGCCAACTACCTCCCTGACAGGAGTTGCACCTACTTTAGAGAATAACAGTCCAGGCCAACGAAGCTAAAGGAAGGAAGGCAGAGAACACTATTATTATGGAAGAAATAATAATAATAATAATAATAATAATAATAATAATCTACACTATTGATCCCGGTCCAATTCGGGAATCATATCGATACTGATCGATCCGGTATGGTTTTATATTCTCAATCATTTCTATTGTCGAATTTTGATTCTCAAATTTTAAATCGTGCGAAATAATTATGACCCAAATTGTACGAGTTACGATGAGCATAAAACTTTTATAATAATACCCAGAAGAGATTGTCGACGACAGTCGCCCCTCCCTACCAAGGGTTTGCACAAATTGCATTCGAGGGGTTAATCAATAAGGTAGGTGGGCGAGAAAATCAAGAATTAATTTCTCTAACTTTCCCGTGAGTTCCACTCGAATAGCGAATCCCCAACAGTCCAAAACCCCACGCAAAAGGCGAGGTGAAGGGATCGGCTTCGAGATCGCGTTTTCAAGCGATGGGCCAGCCAGCGCAAATTTGGGGGAAAAAAAAAAGAAAAAGGAAAAGGATAGCCGGTGGATATTAAAGGAGAAGATGATTATTAACATAATCGAGTGATTACTACAGTGCTCACGAGGCTTTCCCAGGGCTGTCGGGCGCCACGTGTCCTCCTCTGACTTCGATGCGGAAATTTCAAATCGGAGGTGGGGCCCGCCTCCCCTTTGCCCCGACGGCCACGACCGCAGGAGAGATATTGCAATGGTCGTGATTGATTTCGACCAAAAAAAAAAAAAATTTAGCGGATTGGAAGTTACGATCGAATCACCGGAGTGAGGACGGTCGCGTGGAGCACTTTTTTTCTTTCCTCGTGCAAATTTCCTTTTGTCATTTTTCTCTCTATTTTCTATTTTTTCTGAAAAAAATATTATCCAAAAAGAAAAATCATAAACATCAGCGTTCACGCAATGATATTCAACTAAAATTAGCTAATAAAAGTAAGTTGACAAATTATTAAAGGGTCTATGACTAAATCGACTAAAGCAATTAGTTTATGATTGAATTTATTATTATATAATAAGTTAAAATGACTTTTTGAATCATCTCTTTTCTTTTTTCACTCAAGTCGTAAGCTCTCGTTTTCTTTTTGAATCATTCTCTTCTATTAATTATTTTGTGCCTTTTTCATTCATTTTTTTTAAGGAAATTAAACCTTGCACGCAAGTCATAATTATTAATTTCTGATCAAAAAAGAAAAAAGAGAAGTCATAATGTAAAGTCAGCGTACCCCTTTTGCAGGCCAGGCCGCATTCGTATAAATTAATGTTCCGTGGAGATGCAAAACCGGCGGGAGATGCGCGTGGCTGACCACACCTGACCTATGCGCATTGAGTTGGACTCATTATGCAAGCGGTCCTTCTTCGTACCTTATCAATTTCGCCTGTTTCTAAAATCAAAGCCCATTAAATGCGGACAACGTAGTTCACTCTGGACCGATCGGCGATAGTCAACCGACAACCAAAAAAGGAACAACAAAAGATGGTATTTCATTCATGAAATTATTGAAGTAATATACATATTATATATATATATATATATATATATATATATATATTAATTTGCCTACGTATTAGATTTTGAAATGGTCTTATTCACCGTTCAAAAAAAAAAAAAAAACCTTTTTATTCAAGCAAGCTTCGACACATCACGATAGAAATACCGGCATTTAAAATCCTTGAGTTTATGCCAACAAAGTACTGGCTCGAGTGGCCAGGAAGTTTGTTCCTTCTCCTTGCGATCTTGGATCAAATATTGTTGGGAGCAGTCAAGAAGCAAAATGTGAGGAAGTGTTCTTCCGAGAGATAAACCTGTCAACGTGCACAAAAGCTAGTCTTGGCATGATCCGACCAATGAAGAAACAAAAATCATTAATCTTATCGATGCCATCTTTCTCAAGAGCGATCCCATATTATTTGAGAGCTATCAGACTTGATGCATAAATATACTAGATCTAAAAATAGAGGATTAACATATTCCTTGGAAATTAAAATCAAGAGTGCTTTTCCATATTAACGTGTGTTCGCAACTCTCTAAGCATTGGACTAATCTCATTACGGGCGATGGCTTCCTAGGTCCACACACATTGTCTAATAATCGAAGACATGCATGATTGTGTTATTAGAGTTTGCTGTATGAGACTGCTTAAGCATATGATGATTCCAAGATATTGAATAAAAGGGTTATCCTACAAAAACGTTCAAACGTAATGTTTCTAACTCCTATCTTAAATAAGGATAATATATATGTTAATCATTTGAATAGACCGTCAAGTTATCAAAAGAGTTAAATATAAAGGACAATCGGGCCGGTGTTGGTTTTGTCGTTTCGGCTTTCTCGAGAACTAAGTTAATAACTCGAATGCAGTCACAAATTACAATTGGAGATAATTAATCACACGCTAAAGCGCATGCTAGAAAATTAGAAAAATCGTAGCCTTGATTTTCCATGCAGCCGATCTCACTCCACCAAGCACGTGGCCTCGTGGAAGCCTCACTGTCCCTTGATCACGTGGAGTACAGATAATTATTCAATTAGGTCCCCCAAAAAATAAAAATGAAAAAGGAAAAATCCATGTGACAACTCCTGATATTTTAAGAAGATGATGGTCAAATCGGAGAAATTCGATGCGGGCGATTAAGAAATTAGATTTCGTTACCTGGCAATTTCAATGCCGATCGAGCTGGTCACATGGTGTTGTTAGTCCCATGCCCATTGTCATATTTATTACGCAATAACCCTGGAATTATTTTCTGTCCGCCGAGAAAAATTTATATCTTCGTACGAAAGAAGACATGAGAAGTGATAGTCTATTCTGTTTGATGTTTGTATATTTCCATACAAAATAAATGCACAAAAAATTAAAAAAAAGAAGAAGAAACTGAAAATGGAAAGTTCGCGTGTGGGACATTCACATGGCTGAAGCCCGAACATCTGTGAATCATTGAGGAACAGGTCCTACATGCTTAGCTGTGGGGGTGTTGCTCTTCTGCTCTCCCTCTTAATTATATAGATATAGTTCATGAATTATGTAAAGATGTTCTTCGTTGTCTTTTTGTTAATTCAAATTAAGTGAAATCTGTTGATTATAACTTATCAATGACATTTTAGGGTGGACAAGAAGGATAAAAAGTTGCACACGGTTCATCATCCACATAAAGCTATTCATTTCAATTCGAGATATGATAGTTCACATTATCAATTAACAATGGACTTGTTAACGTCTTGGTCTTTATGTTTTTTTCTTCTCAAAAATAGATGAATGAACCGTCATTTAAAAAAAAAATCCAACTCAACATATTGTTAGTAATTTTCACATCACCACATAATGGTCAATTTATTGTCTGAATAAACAAAAGGATCATATTGAATATTTATCAGTACTTCAAGGGTAGCATTAAATAAATTAAACGTCTATGGACCATGTTGAGCATTGCGTGATGGTTTAGGGCTTATGTGCGTTGTTTTCCCAAAATATTAATATTCTCGATCATAACAAAATCAAACTGTGCAAAAACCGAACCGAGACTGTGTATGAACCAATTTATGCTTTAATGATAGATATAATTGCCAAGGCCATCGTCGGAGACGGGTTTCAATGGACTACTCCGTGTTCACATCAACAGTTAGTTCTACCTTAGTTGACATGGTGAGGTTGTGAGGTTCTTTTTACCTCTTCCGGTTAAGTCGATTTGGTAGATAAGCTAATGCTTAACGACTTGTGTATTATCTACTATCCAGTCCACATTCAAGAGATCTTCCTGTGCAAAATATGATACTGGCATGAGTAGTTAATTGCACACTACCTACGATACAAAATTCAAGCGAGCCTGTCACCGTAGCCCAACTATGGTAAAAAGATCTCCCCATGCGAAATGCGGTGCAATTAGGCAAGCGTAGCGCATGAGCTGTGCAGAAATTCGTTCCCGCCGTGGATCGAACTTGTGATCTCATGGAAGAGAAGTCTGCTCTTTTTTTGGCTTATGCATAGAATGCTTCCGTATAATCATACGCGCAAGCATAGATCATCCTTTTTATGATGGAAGTGCGGATTGCTATCCGAGCAGTGAGGTGGCTAATTGGGCTGGGCTGGGGTTGAAATAAAACTCCAAGCGACACCTCAACGTAGGCCTGACTACTTGTGGGCTCGGACCATGATAAAGCCCAAGAGAGACAGAGTCCTCCCTGGTCGGTCGCCATCGTGGACACTGGACAGATCCGGTCCGCATATTTTAGATTGTGGGGTAGTCCGTTTTTGGGAGCGCACCAGGCTGTGCAACCAACTCCGTGCCCTCAACCAAGTCCACGTTGACTTTAAGCAGGAAGGAAAGTCAGCGTTGACATTCGTAGAGGCAAGGAAAGTAGACTTAGGAGTTATCAAGTTGTGAACATAATAATTTTAGGATAAGTTTTTCCATATACAAAAAGAGGCCGTGAAAATCCAAGAAGATTAGGCCAACCTCTATCCTTTAGCCCAACCTCTCTCCTTTAGAATATTCTAAGTGCAGGTATTATTGTAAATGTATACTATTCTAGAGTGTTTCTGTAATAAATGCGGGTAATGGATTGATGGAGAGATATAATGTCCACCGTGGGTAATGGATTGATGGAGAGATAGAATGTCCACGTTAAATTGATGAGAGGTCTATATTGTAATCCGATGAACACTTACATATAAAAGGTCTTCTTTCTTCATTTGTATCATCTCATAAGTAGTAGAATTTTTAAAGCTCTTCTAGTGAATATGAATGTGTTAGACTGACTTGGAAGAAAGATAAGTGGAGGAACGAGATCAAGTTATGATTCTCGACCAACCAATCATGGATTCCAATGTTAATGCGAACGGAGAAGAGAGGATAACAAAACAGGGCGACTTGTGCAAGACTTGGTAATAATAACATGAGCTCATCGTTAACATTCTCCAGAACTTGTACCAATTCCTTGGACGTGAGGAAGAAAACCTCCGGTGATCGTCCTCGCTAAGCAATGGAAGCAATAGAGATTTATGGAAGATGGATTGGAAAGAAGGGCCGAGTGCGAAGAGGAGGAGGTGTCGGCGGCTCTCTCATCACCGAGTCTCTCCAGTTCTGCGCGGACGTCACCCTTGTCGACCTTGAGTTGTGTCGCCTCCTGCCATTCTCATAATTTTTCCTGCTTAAGCTTTCTCTGTACTTGGCCTGGCTTCGCTTTGTCTCATTCCCTGGCTTTTGCCCTACTTCACTTGTCCGCAGCTCGCCGCTAGCTCCTGTGATTACTTGATGGATGTTCTCATTAGACTTTGCTCGTGCCGTTCATCTTTGTTCATGATTCTTATGCAACTCCCAGCATCTTGTTCTTTTCCTCGTCTACTTGTCTTTGCGACATCTACGCAGCAAAAATGTAGATTCTACCTATTTAATTGGTGGAGTTCTAGTCATGAATTTTCGTATCGTGGCTATAGTATGGTTTGATTCAAAACAGGAAGGAATATTTCGAGATTCCATGGGCAAGCTTGAGGTCGATGGTAGAGCCGATGTTTGGGGGCCGATCGCTGATCAACCATAGAGACTACCTACCTAATGCTCAGGTCATCACGTCGAAGGCGATTAAAATCACCGAATCAGAAGTATCGATAGCCGGTGGCCGCTTATTTGCCTACGATTATCTTGTCATTGCTACGGGTCACCAAGATCCGGTTCCCACCACCAAAACCGAGAGACTCAAAACAATTTGAGGCAGGTACTGGGAAGCTGCTAAAACGCGAACCATTGTGGCACTACCAGTCATTTATGTTCTTGTTCTGTTGACTTGTGTTCAAGTCTGAATCTGTTGCACGCAGATAATCAAAAGATAAATTCGGCTCGATCCATTTTGATCGTCGGTGGCGGCCCGGTTGGTGTTGAACTCACTGCGGAAATTGCCGTCGATTTCCCAGACGAAAAGATCACCCTCGTTCACGGTGGATCAAGGTTGATAGAATTCATCGGACCGAAGGCTTCGGAGAAAACTCTAGACTGGTTAAAGACAAAGAACGTGGATGTAAAATTGGACCAGCTGGTCGACTTGAACTCCTCATCGGATGGAACGTACAGAACTTTCCACGGAGAAACTATCAAAGCAGATTGCCAAATTTTATGCACGGGGAAGCCGCTTGCTTCTTCATGGCTCGAGGAGACATTCTTGAAAGGAAACCCGGATCGATTTGGAAGATTAAAGGTTGATCGGTGCATGAGAGTCGAAGGTCGCGATAACATATTTGCAGTCGGAGAGATTACTGATGTTCGGGTAAGTTCGGAATGCAGATTACTCTGCTCAAGTTCATTATATTTGACACGGTTTCCCCAAGAACACATTCGATGTCAAAATCGCTGACGGAAACAGTTATGTAACATGACAACAGGAGATCAAGCAAGGTTGTTTGGCACAAAAGCATGCCGCAGTTGCAGTGAAGAACTTGAAGCTGTTGATGGATGGAGGCGAAGAAAGGAAGATGGCGGTCTACGAGCCTCGTTCAGTAAAAGCCATCGTCTCGCTCGGAAGGAGAGAAGCACTGGCACAGTTCTCGCTCACGACCATCATTGGGAGGATTCCCGGCGCGATCAAGTCTAAGGACCTGTTCATCGGCAAAACAAGGAAGCTGATGGGCCTAAAACCTGACATTGTCTACTCTTGAAGTTTTTGGCATTTCCAGTGTCATCTTCCGAGTGTCAACAGTGCTCACCTGTCTTCATCTTTGATTCTCTCATTTCATCACTTCCCTTAAAACAGAACTTTCGAATTGAATGTTACGGTGTGGTATTTTTGCGCTACGGCAGAACAGTGTTGTGCAACACTCTTTGACATTAATCTCTGGCAGATTTAATGCACAGGGTTTTTCCTGAAAAACTGCTTATATCATTCTTGAAGGTCATAGGATCAGCCAATTCTGGCATAATCTCTATCTCTCTCTCTCTAAAAAAACAAAAAAAGAGAGAGAGAGAGAGAAGAAGAAACCCTCTTCCATATAAGGCCTGCTTCTAACAGAGCCAGCGACCAAAGTTCAGGATGTATGTACAATCATCTCGACTCTATGGAAACCACCAAGCAGATAAACAATAAGGTCAGGCCGATTAGGATACCGTACACAAGCCACTGACTAATGATCACGGGGGTTCTTCTCTCTGAGGGCCCTGAGCTTCCTCTTTGAGGTTCTGCCTTCTCTGCAGAGGAGTCATTGGCCTTCATCTCCAGCACTATCTTACTAGACCTCTCTGGTTTATGCCGCCTCAGTCTGATTCTTCGATTCGCGGTGCCCTGGAAAGGAGGGATCGGCGACATGAAATCTTGCACTAGCGTTTCCGAATCTCGAGACATTAGCTCCACCTCTAGATTATTTCGAACAGTGGGCAGGCTGTCGCGAGTTGCAGAAACAGAAGACTCATCTAATTTGACAATGTCATCTTTCAGTATATCTGCATAAAAGTCCTCGTTGCCATCGGAATTCTGAATGGTATAACAGGGGAAATGGATTTTAGTTAGTACAATATTAGCTGACTATTTGGAGACCAATTCCACCTGAAATCAACTTTAAAATTCAATCCCATAATTTGGAAAGGTACTTGTGATACGAAACGGGCGTAGATGAAAGAGGAGGTGCTATTGATGAATAAAGTAAACCACAATTCCGTAGCAAACTTTGGCATTCCAAAATATTAAACTTCTTGAAACGTGATGAACCTTTTGATGGGAGGAATTGGAGCTGGACTCAATTTGCTCGACAGAGTGTGAATTGTAACTTCCAGAGCAATTCCTTGCACAACCTTCAGCCAAGTTGTCTCCTTCAGAGACATCCGTCCGGTCAACATCAGACATTTGCGTTAGATCGGAGGCACCGCCCATTTGGAACTGACCGCTTCTTCGCAGGCGGCAGATAACTAGAGAATCCTGCTGATTCTGAACGGGCAAACACACAAAACAATTTTAGTTGTTCTTTTTAGGTATTGACCTTACCTCTACAGAATGCACACACATTTTGATGTCGGTAGCATCACATAGACTCATAGAGGGCCAGATACAAGGAAAAGGTCGATGCATTAGGTAAAGGCTCTAAATCAAATGCTATCATTACCTGAGACTTTGCATTCATCGAGTACTCATGCATGATCCACTCCGTCCTTTTCCCTTTCGGTGCCCGACCCAGGTGGAAGACGAGGGTTCTCTTTGTACCGATCACCGCAGAGCCGGACTTCACATTGCGCTCTTTCCCTGTGGCTTTCCAGTACCCATGTTCGGTCGCTCTCTTACTCTGGGACCCCTTAGGATACTTCCTGCCCCGAACAGAGAAGAAGAACCACTCGCTCTCCGAGGGGACGATCGTTTTGGCTGAGATCATAAAGCAACCGACTTCAACGAAGCAAGCCTAATATAAGGGAGAACAGGCTACAAGTTTACACTACAGAGGACCAAAATTCCCCTACAGATCAGCTCCAGTTAACTATGCAATTAATCCAAGTCAGTAAATTGTGTGCGATACATGCATCCAACCTTAGAAATCAATCGAACGCCTATATTCTCTTAATCCGATCCTTATTCAACGAAATTATCAGATACCGCTCTGAAGAGTAGACAGTTTTTAACGCAGGAACCATTCTTGTTGTCAAGGTATAAAACGCGAACCGCATCCTCTGCCCATCGAATTCTAAGTTCAGTAGGCGGCAGGACCGTTTTCTCCTAGAGTTCACGCATACGACGAGGCTCACATTGGATGCAGCTTTTTCCAGAAACAGAACCATGCCCACATACCAAGAACACGAACTACTACAGAACACGCACGGGCGACAAGAACACCGAATCAGAAGGCAGATGAAGGGGAGCCGAAACACCAACCGGGCAAGTCCCAGGGCTCGTGGGCAGAGAAGTCGACCTCGGGGATGAGCTGCTCCACGCTCTTGTCGATGCCCTCGAGCTTCTTCGTCAGGTAGTGCGAGATGAGCTCGGCGTCGGACGGCGAGAACTTGAACCCCGGGTACATCGACGCCGCGTCGGCCATCGATATGATCTGCCCATCCCTTCCGTCGCTGCACACGCCGTCCATCTTCACCCACGTCAAGCTCGAATTGGGTCGGTTCGGTTCGCGCGGCTGATCGTCGAGACGAGAACAGGACGCGGAGGTCTCGTTCGCAGTCGCCAGTTCGCCGTCTTCATCAAGAAAAGAGAGCAAGCTCTTCGGGACGCGATGGGCGTTTGCCTTTTTCTCCACCGGCTCGCTGGCGGAGTTGAAGCGGCGGGTGGCGCAGCGTGATGGTAACGTGGATGGCGGTCCGACGCCTTTAAATTTGGGAAAGGTATCAAAAAGGAATTTTGTTAGTATAATATTTACTGAGATAGTAGAGTAATAATTTATTGTGAGTTATAAATTATTGAAAAAGTGAGTCCTAATTTATAATTATTTATGATTTCAAAATCGAGTGTTATTTTCATATTATATTTTCATATTATATTAAAAATTGTTATGCAATTCAGTCATAAATTTTTTAATTATGTCGATTTAATTATAAACTTTTTTATATTTATACTACTTTAGTCCTTACAACCAATGCTGGCGGACTAGTGTTGATGTGAACATCGACCAATGCTGATATAGCAATTTTAAAATAATTTTTAATTTTTCTTTTTTTCACTTCTTTCCTCTTTGGGCTTCTTCTCCAGTAGTGGTCGGGCTACGCAACAAGGCCATGGTGAGGCTGGCCTCGCCGACCACTGTAGGGAGAAGAAGCCCAAGGAGGAAGAAAGAAAAAAAAAAAAATAATAAAAATTAAATTTTATTTAAAAATTGTCACAACTGACCAACCTCCACGTCAACACTAATTAGTCAATATTAGCTGGAAAGTTTAAATTGGTATCAATGTGAAAAAATTTAAAATTAAATTAATTCAATTAAAATATGTTCACTTCTCTCAAATTGTACAACCTCTATATACTTTTTATTTATTTTAGACTCAGGTCGTGCAACCAATCGGTTTGAGAAGTTTGATAGAACGTTGTATTTGATTGTTCGATATCCTAACCTTCATTTCTCGATGAAAGACAAGAAGTATCAATCTTCCTAGACCGTGTTCATCAGCAAAAAGTTGAAACAGATTGTTCGGACATTGGACTCGCGAGATTCACTTTAAGGTCACAATCATCCGATGAATCTAAGTTCATCTTCCGTCTACGAATTCCCAGCTGGAAGACTCCTCTATCTTGTGCTGGGCTTGAACTCCAATGCCCGTTCATCGGGTTCGACATTAAGGGTAGAACCGAACACGACTAAGGAAGCAAAACCCGAATGATCGCCGCCGGTCGTCGGCGGTTCTGTCGTCAGCAATATGAAAAGGGCCACAACGAAGGAGGGCATACTACGCATATAGCTCGGAGTTAAATCAAATACGAGCAGCAGCTGTTCATCAGATACAAAAGGGTACATGGATTTCGTAGGGAGGGGGGCGAAACAAGAAGAGGGATGGATTTGCTGGGAAATATCTGGGTAATTTACAAGAAGATTACACATGAAACATGACAATATCCATTAGCCTCTTCAGAAGTAATCCTCGGTCCTCCCCTTGAAGCCGATTTGACCGAAGGTGAGGCACAAGAACAGACCCAAGTGCCATGTGATCAGCCACAACCTGTTCATCAATCAGATTCGCCCCCAAAAATCAATCATTTTGCAGATGTTCGCGTATCACGCGACTTAAATCGACCAAAGTTAAACTGTCAAGTGGTCCGAGTTCATGGGATTTTAACTGATCAATTGAACAGTTAAAGCTTCGGCATTTATTTGCAATGAATCGGTTGTGTGAAATCTCATGAACTCACCAGAATGGGGAAGCGAGCGGGGGAGGCGTGGGGAAGTGAGCGAGCTCGTTCCCAATGCTCTCGAAGAAGAGCCCCGTCAGGCTTTTGCCGTCGATCGCCGGAACGCTGGATGGAGCGAGCCACCCGATCAGCCCGAACCCAATCACACTGTAGTCGGCCCGCAACCAGTCTCTCTGGAAGCTTCAAAAAACATACATACCAACATTGAAATCAGCCAAACCAGATCACATCGACACGACACAGCCAACCTGATCAGTGCTGAACAAACGCTGAAGCACTTACCATGTGAACCGTCCTCCCGAAGCGCGAACCGGCTTCATCGGGTTCCTCGCTCTCACCGGAGACCTTACAAAGTCTGCAGACAACCAATGATTCCAGATGGGACGAAGATCGAGAGAAAAAGAAGGGAGCATGGAATGCTAGGAGTGCTAAGAAGCGAGGCGCTTTTTGGGATTATGAGGTGTACCTGAGACAAGGGAGACCTTCTTCGGCGATGTCAAGGACGAGGAGCCGAGGCCGATGACGCTCGACGTAGCCATGCTTGCTGCCATCTCCGGTCTTCTGGTTCGGGATGAGAGGCTCGAGAGTGGGTGGTGGATACGGGGGATTGAGGTTTTGTTGAGGAAGGATAGACAGATTTTTGTGGAAGACGGATTGCATGGATAACGTCGCCGCTCAATCGGAACGTGCCACGTCGGATTTGCATGGATAAGTGGTGGGGACGTCGAAAGATATGTGCAGAGAGAACTGTTCGCACTTCAGCAAGTTGGTGTGGGCCAACTTGGGCTCGTAAATGGGCCACTTGGAAAGAGCCCAAGCCATTTCTTATAGGCCCACATGTATATTGACCATAATAGCCCCCAAGCATAGACTAAAGGGGGAAATTCTTAAAAAGAAAGAAACGACGAAAGAACACAATCATTTTGTTGATTTATTTCAATTAACATTGATTACCCAATACCCAAAATCCTGACTTTGTTTTTTGTTAGAGATGAACTTTTGAGCATAAAGTCCAAAGACATCAGTACCTACATTTAGCTCAGAGTAAAATCCACTTTGACAGCAAATACAGAACAACTCCAATTCCCAGGTTAACCAATCCTCAAACCTTGATTCACAGTCACCGAGTTGCTGCATGAAATCGAAGGGACATCAATACCGGGGTCTGGTTCTCAGGCCGGCTCCCTTTTCCCTTGCCTCTTACGAGACTCGGTTGAAACCTCTGCACTAACTTTTCTTCTTTGATCCGATCAGTGACATTACATCTCAATGTAAGTAAATACAGAACAGGTAACAAGCCATGAATCAACACAGAGGTTTTCAGACTTTTGAGCACTGCTATTATCTGCACTGATATTCTTCAGTGTCAAAAAGCTCTTCGATATGACAACACAAATATGAAGAAAAAGATGATGTGCCTTAAGCAAATGGCATGCTTATGAAGCAACAGGAAGTACATTTGCAAGCCACAAATAAATGAAAAAAAGGTCAGCCAAAATAGTGAACAGTATGAAACCAAGTAAAATAGAGTGTATTGACTAAATGATGCATCGGTTCTCTAACTACATTAGACATATAGACAGAGGAAGGACAGAAATCGAGTCAATCGTTAATGGGAGGTTCAGTAGGTCCCCCGGCTTTTGGAACGGAATCAGTAACAATTCTTCGGGTTCTTGCCATGTCCACAAACACTACACGCCCATCTAGCAACTAGAAGCAAAAAGAGGATCAGAACTTCAAAGGTCTAGAATGCGTAAAGTACAAAGAGATGGCATGATTCTCACCTTCCCATTCATGTCAATCAAGGCTTTCCGGGCATCCTCCTCCACAGCGAAGGTCACATATCCAAAACCTTTTGATCTATTTTTTACTTTATCCATTATTATTTTAGCTGGAAAGAAATGTGGCTTCATGGTCAGAGACACTAATGCTTCTTGAAGCTCCGAAGGGGAAATATTGAAGCTTACCTCCTTCAACTTGGCCGAACTTTGAAAATGCTTCTGCTAGCTTGCCTTCAGTCGTGTCAAAAGCTATACCTGCTCAAGAGCAATATTTTACAATAAGTTTTGCCCTGACTCTAGATCGATATTAGAATAGGCCGAGTATTGGCTCCAACTAGAAACTGCATTTCTTAGTGAGATCAACTATGATTTAAAATTTCCCCCAGAAACAACTCTGATGATATTAAAGCCGAAGATTCAGACCTTTACCACCAATCATTAGTTCAGGAAATGATCATCACAGTCTTACTTGAAAAACACTTTCTTGGTTCCTCCCTAAAGATTTGTGAATTCTCCAGAAACAGACATTAATCTGAGATTTGCTTGGCTTCACAGCTGACAAATTTTTGTTCTACGCTCTTACTAAGGTTTGATAATAGCTGACAATGATATTTTGCCAGTACCAGTACTGGCATCCCTAGCCATGTTACACGGATGAACAGCTGTATCCATTGGCGAAATGATCATCTGGCATCCTAAAAGCCAGATCCAATACACAACAAGCCACTTAACACACGGATGAATGTCCTACGTTTTGTCACCACATGATTTCCTTCAAACACAAAAGAGTAGCTAAATGGCTTCCCAGTTCACAGGAGGTTGAAAGAGGTCAGGGACAAATGCCCAAACCTCAGTAGTCCTCACAAGCTCCATCATATCTAATCCAATATTCAAGACCGTGAAGCCTTCAAAGGTGATGCACCATCCAACTAACGACAGATGACGATGAACTAGAAGTCACATTCCGAAACACCATCACTACAGACTTCCAGTTATCTCACTTTTCGGCTTTCCATAGCGAGTGGATCATCCCTGGAATCATCCATCCTGCCGGAACAAGTACGCCCGCGCACTACTGTGAAATCTCGCTGCCGACAGAGATTACATAAAGCCATTCATTCATTCGTCCCTCCTTTTCTATCCTTATGGAGTTGCGGATAGATCAGTAGTTTAACCACCATGACCGTCAGTGAACTAACATTATCTAGCTTAGCCCCATCAGCAAACCAGCAACAGAAAGAACAGATTCCAGCTTCTACTGGCCATAAGCTGGTGAAAGAAAGGACTAAATTTCGGGGATAAAAAAAACACAAAAGAAGAGACTTTAGTTCGAAACATGGAGACCCATTTCGAGCAAAAGTCATCAAAGAGTAAATTCCCAATTACTAGAGCCCAGCAAAAAATAAAAAAATTCCAATTCCTAGAGTCCACCCAAGAAATATTCGAAGGCGCGATTAACCGAAGCGCATTCTTGGAGGTCGGTCCGACTCCGACCAAAAGGCGCCCTCATTCGATCAGGTCACTCGGAGCTGAGCCTTGTCGGAAGGCTCGGCCATGTACAGCCGCCAACAAGCGCACGCACAGGCAACACGTATCGAGAGAAGGAAAAAGGAAAAGATTTTTTTTTTCTTAGGATTCGGTACCTTTGACGAAGAGCGTGGAAGCGAGTCCGCGATGGAAGATTAGACGAGCTGGGGAAGCGATGGGATTAGGCGACGATAGGAGCTTGACGAACCCCCTCGAAATTCTTCCAGCAGCCGCCATGGAAGGGCAGAGAGAGAGGTGTGACTGAGCTATTTTGAGGTTACGAGTCTTAAGATTACCTGAAGAAGAAGAAGTGGCAGAAAAGCTATAAGGAGCATTTCAGGTTAATTTTTTGGTTCTTAAACGAATATTTGCTTCCTTTTTTTTTTTTTTCCTCTGGCTAGGTTTAATTAACTGTAAATTAATGACCGAATAAGATTGGATGACGCTTTACCATTTTTTACAGTTTTCTTCTTAAATCGACATTGGTCGGAATATTAAAAAAAACCAACTTAAACTGCAGAAAACGTTATAGCGCACTTACAATATTCCTTGGGAATTTAAGAAAATAATACTCCATATCTCCTTATTTACAAGTAATCATGAAATGAGATGGAGACCGATTTTAATTTATTTTTTTGGACATAATTTGGAATTCCTTATCGCGAGCAAGATATTCCACAATTAATGAAAATGATGTGGCTCTATTCAAATCCATTTCGGGGTGCGTCAAGCATCCTCTATGCAACTGTGAAGGACATCAAATTAAAACAAAAAAGGTGAAAAATATATAAAGCCAAAAAGGATGCTGGAACAGTCACTCTCATTTGATGGTACCCTAAGAATTCTGGGGAATCAATCTTTGTGGTGGATAATTAATATTTAATCTCTTCTCTCTTTCCTATGCTGAGATATCTGAACTCCTAAGCAGGTAAATTCTTTCTCGACAAGGTCCGTCTCTGTCTCTCCCGTCACTCACAGACGACGATCCTCTCTTGCTTGCTTGCTTTCGCAACACAGGCTGGGCTAGGCGCAACGGAGCACAAGCTTCAATTTTTCAGCCTGGCTAAGTTTGTTGAAAGCTTTGCGATTTCATTTCGTTGATGTACATCTTTCTCACAGAAAGTTTTTGCCAATTGCGTTTGTAATTTGGCCAAATTTAACACGTAGCAACAGAAACAGATGGAGACGGCATTCTCGGTTGTTGCTGCGAATGCCGCAAACATAACATGGTTCAAATAGGCTAGGTCTACTATGCATATAAGAATCTACATCGACTTCGAATATCAGAATGAAGGACATAGTCATGATTCAACAGACTAGGTCTACTTTTTTGATTTCTAATTTTTAGAATAGTGCCATGATCTCAGCAGACAACATTCACAGATGATTAACAAAGACCATAACAAAAGTTATATACCTTACTGTAAGGTTATCAGACAACAGAGCAAAATGCTATACAAATGGAATCATACACGCGGATCTGACTGTTCAAGATGAGAAAGGAAAATGCACAAACTCCAAAACCCCAACAGAGAAGAAAGTCAGGTCCCCACCATCTTGGCTGCTCATGAATTGTGTGCGTTTAGCAATGCTCGATATACCATGTCGATGAACTGATTGTCCTGCAAGAGCGACAAGGTCATTTGCAGGGTAGTCGAATTGTTATAAGTGATTGAAAGAAATAGTTAACGTTGTCTTTGCTAGAAAGTCAGAGCAGCTAGCACCAGCAGATCTTATTGATTCAACTCCAGAAAAATCTAATTCTGGCTCATAATATGCGGAGCAGAAAACACGTACAGTGGGATTAGAAAAATTTTTATGGGAAAATTTTGATTCAGACCAAGTAGATCTTTATCAAGTATGGGCTTCGTGAGGAACCCGAGTTATCACCAGGAGAACCATAAGACACCTTTTAAAAACAAAGCACCCTGTACCTTAAAAGAGAAGATCCAATGATTTCTTCATAATGCTAAAGCTCAATAAACATAGATAAGGAAGAAATTTAGGAATGAAAGAAGAATCTCTGATTGTGCATCCAGAGTCCGTTTACTCAGTAAAAGCTAGATGAGCTATGATAATGAGGGCAACCTTTTCAGTTAGGTATTATCCTTAAACAAGTTGGCACGTCAGTCATTTTACTTTCTTATACCATTTAACTGGTACGACTTCCTGTAAGAGATGGCAAAAAGCACTACAAGCAAACTAACCTGAACAAGCACTGATAGTGCATCTCTGACTTTATCTCTGTTCATGACAGGTGCATAGTTGGCAGTAGAAACAGCAGTAGGCGTGAGAGATGGAGGGGGCGTTGGTGGTGGAAACGGCTGAAGAATTGGAGCACCATATGGACGTTGTAAATTGGCAGGTGGATGAAGTGGAGGAGCAGTAGGCATTGACGAAGAGACAGGTGGCACAATTGCTGCAGAGGAGGATGGCGGAGGGATAAAAAATGAAGGCTTCACTAGATTAGCTGCACGATTTTTGTTGATACCAGGATCATTATTATCAAGCAAAGACCCTAGAGGGGTAGGTGCTGCCAAGGGAGGAGATGGTATTTGCAAGGTCGATACAGCCGGTGAGGAAGCCGAGACAGGACACGGAGGTGGAGCCATTGCTGAAGAAGATGGAAAAGGTTGTCCGCTACCTGCTACATTTGTAGCACCACCAATATTCAAAGCTGACTGCATGCCAAAGCAAACCATTAGGGACCTAAAGGAAGCACACAGTACAATTTGGCAAAACATGTAGAATATGGCTAAAGAGAACACATGTCCTAAGCAAGATACACTGGTACAAAGCACTCCTATCATTCTCAAAGATGATGAGCTAAAATGAACTTCCACCACCATAAATGCCTGAGCAAATGGGGAAGGAGTTTGCCGTAGATTCTAACTATTTTCAACAGAAACTGTGCTCCACTTTCCCCATCTTCATTGGCACTTAGTTATCTTTTTCCATATCTAAACAGTAGAACCCTATTCATACCGCACTACCATTACAAAAGATCAGCTAGTGAGGATTCCAGCTGAAAGCAACAGCTCATTGTACATGAAATGATCTTTTACACCCTTTGAAATTATACATCATCAGATGATTTGTGACTGAATGACAAAGGTTTCTACAGATATAGGGGAAACAAAGAGGAGAAGGGACATCAGAACATCAGTGCCAAAACACTACAAAGGCATCTCTTTAGAATAACACAAATGATCCAGCTGTAGAGGAATTACTAAAAACAGGAAATCAGAAGCTTTCCACTCTTGATGACACAAATGCAAGAATTTAACTTAGCAGAAGGAACATGTTTCTCTACAAAACATGGAACCTACGTATCAGAACAAACGAAGCAAGAGGAACTAAATAAAACTTCTTACACGCAACTGGCCTTGAGACCCTGCAAAAAGCAGGCCACAGTCCATAGATGAGATTTCTAAACATCCAGTGGAGTAGTAATTTAATATTATACGAGAGTCTTCTGCGATTATAAAAGAGTCATCTCCTGCTATAAAAGGGGAATGCAAAAGTGCACAATCATTTTCCTTCATTGCTTCATTGCACTAGACAAACTTCAAAAGCAAGCTAGTGCAATAACTCCTCCTACCATTGTAGGAGGACTTCACTTTTCCCCATGGAAAGGGAAAAGGAAGGTCATCAAGGAAGACTTCTCTTTCCCTTATGGACAAGGAAAAGGAAGGTCATCTCATAGCACCGCTAAAACCCACATTAATCAATATACCTCCTGCACAAAAGTATGTGCATAATGCAGGTGCAGGAGATGTTGAAATGCATGCTACTTTATTCACCTACAGAGTATGCAACATGTCACTTGTTTCTTCCTACCTGCATTTTCATCGTGCTGATGTACATTCTCCTTCGTCCCATCAAATAAAGTTACTTATAGAAAATTGACATTCTCTATGAGTACGTACACTGAAAAAGTTCACAAAGGCTGGATCATCGTGGACATCATTCACATTGGGCATCGTAGATGATGGGGGCTCCAAAGGACCGTCCATCACTGCCATAGTTGGGACAGCTTCTAGTTCCTCAAACTCACTGCAGAAAGCAAGAAAAATCTTCAGCAGCAAAGAACTAAAAGATAAAACTTTGAATGAACACAGCTAATCATTTGTGGGAAAAAGACATTACAGTCTTTTATTGAGTAAAAGAAAACATTGTCCATTATCAATTTCCTCACCGAAAAGCACTGGTAATGCTTGAAAACTTTGGCACTTCTACGTTGAGCGCCACAACGTGACAATTGCCAAACTGATAAAATTTACAACAGTATCCATCCGATAGAGGGCATATTATAAAAGCCAACTTTCAGGTGAAACTTGCAATTTACACTACTTTTGTAGCAAAAAGAAAAAAAAATTAAAAATTCACAGTCAAGACTGCAACATCCCCCTCAAACTCAATGAAGGTGAAAAACTTTCAAGCAAATACATTAAGATCACCATAGTTATAGCAGGTATTACAAACAGGACTACAAATCTGTCATTTAAGTGCTTCTCTTAGAAACTCCTATAGTGTATGTTGCACTTCAACTGCCGAACATATTGCAGTCCAGGAATGCATAGGATCATCGAGAAGCAGAAAACAAGGCAAGTTCCAAAAATCACAGCCCAAAGGCCCAGGTGAAGATAAGCAGCTCTACTAGTAAAAACAGCAGGAAAAACATCTATGGTGAAACACTGATTTTATGCCTTCATGAACAATTTGCATATTTAGCACTAAAAAAAGAAACTGCTTAGTACCTTTTAGTTGTGGGCACCTTTGACTTTTGAGGAACCTTGGAGTATGCATTAAGTATCCTAAAATGCAAAAAGCAGAAATTACTCTTAAAGAAGAATTGAATCACAAATAAGCATATAATATATGTAGATTCATAATACATAAACAGCAACAAATATCCAATTTTCCTAATACCTGTTAAAAAGACTCGCCACCTCTTCACACTCCCGTGCATTGTAGAACCATATACCATTTACTTCCTGAGCAGCATTCCGGTATAATAAATATGGAACCTGGACTTCAAACTCGAAATCTTCCAAAAGATTCTCTACCAGATTATCTGCATAAAACATTGCTCTCTTAAAAGTGCAGACTGTAATAAATATTGAGCACTCCACTCATCTAGAAATTGAAGCGGTAAGATTCTGAGAGTAATGCTGCAAATAATTTGATCAACGACCATCTGATTGACTTTAAAAATTACAATAACTTACTATACAGCACTTCTCACTTAGTAAATAAGTTATAGAGAAGCAAAGGGTACACCAGAGTTTGTAGTTAAAGTTAGTGAACCGACAAAATTGGGTAAAGTCATACTAAATTTCAGCTCCTGAAGTATGCAAAACAATAAAAAAAAGGACCCCTTCTCGACTCAACTATTAAAAAGGCACAGGTGAAGTTACTGCGCTTTTCCATCTTCACTAAGTCGAGCACTTGTACCATTGGCAATCTTATTTGGGAAGTATCTCTCGCGGTTCAGACCTGAGTAAGCTTGGGAAGATCAAAATATATTAGACTATGCATGGGTATTGATGCTTATCTCAATTGGGTATCGTGTTATATCTAAATTCTTGATTTATTTGGACAGACAAAAAGTCTCCAAAGTCACATTGGGTAAAACTTCCCCAGGTTGCATAGGCTAAAAAAGAGGATGATAAATATGGAAAACTAGATGTAAACAGTCGATTCTTAACGTAAAAATAAACCAAATCTTTACAAATTAATGCCCAAAATAGCAGCAAAGGTAAGGATCATAAGCAGTCTGGAAAAAGAAAAAGGGATTACTTCGAAAGCTTGCCTCTACACTTCAACAGTGAAACATTAAATTATCCTATTAGCCCTCTGCACGAATATCCCTAGACATGAAACTCTCATTTCCCATATTTTGTACAGGAAAAGCTATGAGTATATAAACCGCAGAGAATATTCCAATAAAACTATCATCGGCTGAAACGAGCGTACAGACAAAGATATGAAACAGGATTTTCTGAGATAGACCAGCAAATAAGCAATAATAAAGTCCACCAACCAGTGTTGCGGCGATTCATCACAATAAACTGAAACCGAGGCTGAGTGTTCCTGCAATAAAAATTTTAGAAGCGAATGATCAAGCTGCCAGAAATGCCCGTCAAGCACACTCAAACACAAAGCTCAAACACAAAAATCCGAAGCAGATTCCAGATAACAGTCCGCAAAGGGACCCTCACCTCGCAAAATCAAGTCCACAATAAATCCGACACCGAACACGACAAAATTAAAAATTTCACCAACCATAACACGGATAACAACCGGGGCATGCCCACAAATCAGTTCAATCACTCACCTCTTGACAACGAACAGAGACCCTTCCACGTCCTTCCGACTCTGCAAAAGACAAAAACAAGTGGAGAAACAGGTTCACACCCGCACGAGACCCAGCCGAAGGAGCTCGGAAATGATCGAATGAATCCGGTAGCTCCACAGCATCTCCAACACAGCTCAAACGCGCCCGCAGGCGCAGAAACCCGGGACGAAACAATGGAAAAAGCCACGGAGGAAGAGAGAGAGAAGAGGGGGGAACTGACCCATTGGCTGGAATCGATGTTGAATTCGTAGAAGGTGACGTGAGCGGCGGTGATGAGAATCTCCTCCACGAAGGGATCGAGGCGCTGGAGGACGGTGAGGTTGAGGAGCTTGGTGCTCTGGTGATCCAGATTCGGCATCAGCTTCCCGCTCTGCGACATTGGGGCTCAAGTCTTCGGTTCCCCCTTCTTTGCAATTCGGCTGCTGAATCTTCGCCGTTCCGATCGAATTCCCGGGATTGAGGCTTGAGAAAGAGAAACCCTAGATTTCCTGCTTTCTCTGTACTTGTGGAGAAGGCGTCTGAGAGTTGATCTCTTCTGGAGAGAGAGAGAGAAAGAGAGAGTGGCGAGATATTGTTGCGCCGATGGAAGGAAGAAGGGAGGCGAAAGAGAGGGAGAGAGAGAATGGGGAGGACGGTGTCGGGTTTTTGGGGCGGGCGGGCCCTCGGGCGGGTCGGGCTCGTCGGGACCCATCGCCTTGTCCTTTTGCAAAGACCCGCGGCCCGCTTATGCTCTCTCTCTCTCTCTCTCTCTCTCTCTCTCCATTCTTTTCTTGCATCTTTTCATTTTTTATTCCTTTTAATGATTGAAACTTGAAAGGGAGGGAAAACTAGATGTTCGATATGAACCATAACAACTACCAAGCTCGAAAAGTTTTGACCCCAAGTGACGAGATCAAAGTCTAGATTTCAGGTTGTGCAAATTGGACCGTGATTCATTTGGCATTGTCTAAAAGAGTGGTGCTTTCGATTTCAAGAGGAGCATGCTGTTGCTCGCTTCCAACTCCAAATATGGTCAATAGTTCTTGATATGACCTTGCTTTGCATGACATGGTACACCAATTTGTATTTGACATAAATGGATTCGAGTCACGTATGAGATTGTGTCGACCCGCTTATAATGTGCTTATAATCATGTCCTACATAGTTGACCGATTAACGCATCCATCCGAACACGAATTGACAAATTTAAAGTTCATCTATTTTCGTGTTGCAAACGAAATTAAAATTATTATTGTATTATGTCGTGTCGACATGCAAATTAGTAAGATGATCGATAATGGCATGAGTCATATTGTGTCATGTGACCTATTTCAATTATTTATATCTAGGTTGTTCAATTCGAATATTTAGCATGTCATTTTTGAATTAGCCATATATTTCTTGTCATTCTGCGTTTAGATACAGCATGATGAGACACGGATTGTCAAACCTAGTTTCAAATTCCAAAAAAAGAACCATCGATTCCTAATTGGATCCGTTTCAAATCAACTTCGAACATACTTTTTCAAAAGAAGGTCATGCATTTATCAAAATCCAAATTATGGGCTTTCAAAGGACAAACAATCCTATAATTACTAGATCAAAATAGTTCTGTATAATTGATACAATTTACATATTATATAATACTTTCAAATATTACTAAAATGGAAAACTCAACAAACTTCCTGTGCTGATTATTTAGAATGAGGACTGTAGAAAGAGTTGATCCATCTTAAAATTGATCATGCTTTGACTCCTCCTGTTTCACTAACCGTTAATATTTGAAATATATATCCCTTCTTCCCATAATTTATTTCATTTAGAAAAGTGATCCAATAAATATTTTTTTAATTATCAGCAATAATTTACGGCCATATGCCATTGTTGATAATGAAAACATTTTTTATCAACTCATTTTTCTAAACATCACAAACGATCAAAACGAAAAATCTTTTTCAATGATTTGAATTCTACGGAACAATAAATATAAAACGTCCATATCGCATCAAGATCATCACGTGATTCTGGAACATGGAGAAGCCCTCTAGCAACCATTTAGCAAATGTGAAGGGTCTCGATGCTGCAAAATTGACAGGTAATTGCACCGTTGGTGAGAAGGGTCTGATTATCTTCCGTTTTCCATTCGGTTTAGTTTTCTTCTATCTTATGGTGTTAGATCACTGTGCATGTTCATCGTATCTGCACTCTGTTTCATTCTATCATGTCGATTCAAAACCCGGGCTGTGCTTTCCAGAGACGTCGCAGAGTAGAACACGAGATCGATGCTGCTGAGAACTGCGAACAATCCCGTGCAGCAAGAAGCAAACAAGATCCATGCCCGGGACGATACAAAGAAATTGCTACGTTTTCTAATACACGGTGATGAAAATACCAGTGTCTAGTTGACAATTGGAACTGCAGACCGTAAAAAGCAGAAAATGGGATGGACATTACAACCACGGTACGAAAGCAATGGCTAACATTATGGTACAGGGTGAACGTCAGGGAGCGTTGCAATCTCTAATTTAGAAGTCGGGCGCAAATTTGAAACGCAAAGGCCAGATATGTGAGCGAACCGTTTGGCGCTCGCTGTGTGGTGGGGTGGATGTTCCAGTTATCTTCCGTTCTGTAAGTGCGCCAGAGCTGCCATTGTAGCTGCTGGAAATCCTCGTCTATCACGTTCAAAATCCTCCCTAAGTTTCGAAACTTGCGTTTCCAGCTGCACAAATTCCTGCAAGCAACTCAGAACTATCAGCAGATAGAAGCTGAGTCTGAGACGATAAGCAGATTTGAGGAGAATCACCTCTCTGGTGACTGTTTTCTGTTTCTCTTCTTGAAGCTTTGCACATTCTTCCCTCAGCTTGGTATTTTCTTCCATTAGGTGAGCCTGGAAGGACATGCTGAACATTACTTCTCCAGATAATATACCATCGTCCACTGGACAACATTCAATAACACCATAATCCCACATCATCAAGAGATCCTACGACCTGATAAAATAAGTAGACTCTCACCCCGAAACCTGAATACTCTCTTTGGGAGTTTGGTCTCCTTGAACAGACCCAAAATGTTTGAAATGGATAATTGCACAATTACATGTGCACTCACTTTACCACATTTCTACTTAAAACAAGTCCCAAGTTTTCTCCCACCCAAGTTACATTTCAGTGGTAAAGATCTCCTATTGAGTGTTCATCAAAACAGGCAGGCTTTTAAGTTTTTGCATTGAGTAAGTCTCTTGAAGATTAGCTCAAAGAAGGAAGAGTATAATCAGCAGGTTATCCTTCTGATCTCCTCTGGTTTTCTTTTTTTCTTGGGAACATCCATCCATCCATATGATCTCATCTTGTTCAAATAATTTGTAAATACTTATCATCTTCAGAGAGAGAGATGGAGAGAGAATTTATTCAAAGGCTACTTCTTTTCTTAATAACTTAATGCAACAGTAATGGCTCTATTTATAAAGCATTAGAGGCACCGACAAGTGCAACTTTCTTTCAAAGTCTGAAGTGTGACCAAAACGCCATCTAAATCAAACTTTTAACCTTGTGGAAACTCAACTTGAATTGTGGCAAACTACATTGCATCACCCTACAAGGCTTAACTTTGGCTGCTCAATGAAGGCATGCTCGACTTTGGCGCTCACAACTGCCTGGATGCTCGCAATTGAAAGAGACTCCCGGAATAATATCAATTGTAGGCATTGTTGAGTGCGGACCACAACTGGGAAGTTTTTGATGATGAGATGATGTATATTGGATCACCAACGGCTCCTTAGTGAGCTTTTATTTTGCTTTTCTTCTTTTGGAATTAAGAAGGACAAAAGGGAAAAGAAACTGAAGACTAAAAAAACACAAACTAATGAGGACGCTAGCTTGATTTTGATGGCGACGCATCACGATTGAAAAAGATACATGACAGAATGAAGCTAGAGAAAGAAAGGTCGACTTGTGGTAGACTTCACCAGCACAAGGATGTCTGCGACAAGACTGACGAGGTCGCAGGCGACAACTCATCCTGACAACAATGGAGAAACCGGCTGCTCAACAAGATAATGTTTGTCTTAAAGAGAACATGAGCATATCTGAAACCGCGACAAGCAGACAATGATGATACAGCTCTTAAAGACAACTAATTGTGATTGCTCTCAAGGATAAAGATTGGTGGCCGAAAAGCAGAGGACTTGACAGTGGTGGGCTCAGTATCAGGATGATAATGGCAGAAACGAGTCTTATCTTTTTAAGACTAACCACAAGAAGAAAGATAAAGCTAGGGTTTTGATTTGATCCCAAGTTAGGGTTTTGGTTTGGGTCTCTCTTTCTCGGTGGCTCCAATACGAGAAGGGAGAGAGAAAAAGCTACATCTTTACTCAATAACTTAACGAAAGAGTACGCAAGATATATAGAACAAGACAAACACTAACAAGACCCTAATTTCGTTATTTATGACCACCTACCAACAACTAGCTAATATCCATAGATATACTTCAACTAATTGAAGAGGATAATCATCCAACAGAGCTTAACCTCTTGCCCTGCTTTTGTCTAGTAAGATTTGGGTTAGGGGTGAGCATCGGTCCAGGGTCAACCCTGGACCGACCCTGGACCGGCCCAACCTTGCTGGTCCTGGTTTGGTTCCCAAGGAGACTGGGTCAGTCCT
The DNA here is from genome assembly GCA_016097605.1 of Eucalyptus guilfoylei. NCBI lineage: Eukaryota > Viridiplantae > Streptophyta > Magnoliopsida > Myrtales > Myrtaceae > Eucalyptus > Eucalyptus guilfoylei. The sequence goes on from CM027861.1 coordinate 49,753,294, forward strand.
TGGTCCTTGGTCCTGGAATTTCTGGACTAGCACTATGCGGATCGGTTCTCGGTCCAAAGAATTCCGGATCGATTCAACCCGGACTAACCCTAACTATATATATATATATATATAATTTTTTATATAAAGAAAACCTTAAAATAAACGGCATCAACAACATTAAACAGCTCTTTAGTGAGGAGTTCTAGTAATTTTACATTATTCTTTAATAACTTCAGTTTTTAATGTCTTTTACGGCGTCAATAGTCATAATTTATGAAGGAGAAAAATATTTTTGTGAAAAATTCTCACGGTGTTCAAAAAGGCACCTTATGACATCCTCCTTTGGTATTCATTCTCTTCTGTCTTATTTGTCCTCTTAGTCTTCAGTTTTCCAAAATCGAAAGAAACAATTTCTCCGTTTGCCACTCGACACTCTCCTGGCTCGCTTTGAGTCACTTGTGTCGCTCACCGCTCGATGCTCGCTTGGCTTGTTGCTCCCCACTCAACATTCGATGCTCATTCTGTTCGACGCTCACCCCACTTAACCCTCATCGCTTACCTTTCTTAACTGACCTCGCTCATCATAGGACCCATTGGGTCGGATATGATCCTCGTTTGCCCTTTTAAGAAGTAAAAAAAATGAAGTAAAAAATTATTGGTTTGTCTTGGGTTGACCTTGAAACCGGCCCATTGAGTCAGTCCGGTCCTCAATTGCTTTTTTAAGAAGTACAAAAAATGAAATAAAAAATTATCGGTTGGTCCCGGGTTGATCCTGGAACCGGACCAAACCCATTGGGTCGGTCCGGTTCTCGGTCCCAAGCTCAATAGGATCGGTCCTCAGTCTCAAAAATTGGGGACTAGCACTGTGCAGGTTGGTCCTAGGGTTAGGGAGTGGACCAGCCCAATCCGGACCATGCTCACCCCTAATTTGGGTTTATAACTCTTCCATAGGTATTCCACACATCAACGATAAAATGTGATGAAGAATCATATTGATGATCGTGCACATCACTCTATGAGGCTTAGGATAGTGGGAAGAGAAAATATTACCGTTTCAGTTGCCATCGTTACTATTAGTTGCTCAAGACTTGTCTTTTTGGCTGCCAAATCATCTCTTTCATGTAGAAGCTTTGTATTCTCTTCCTTCAGTTGCACTAGTTCGGATGCCAAATTTTCAGCAACTTCCTGAAGAGGGAGAAAAATTTATAAATTATACAACACCTCCAGCAAAAGCTTTCAGCCTATTACTTGAAGTTTATCTGTGTACACAACGAAATATGTGCCAAAACAATTTACAAGTAAAGAACATTAGAGAGTGACTATGTGGTTTGCCACACCAAGCGAGACTAAATTCTTGGTGATCTCACCATATCGTGCCTAAGAAACAGCCCAAAGTCTGGTCTGGGTGTTCAAGAACCAGCACATCTGATACATGGAGCGCATATCATTTCCAGCACAGGCTTATTCTTGGGTGGCCTAACAAAATCTATGTGATTGTACTATGACTTTGCCCTGGGCTACTCATATCAAGTCGTTGACCTCAGACTTTATAGCCAATCCTCACAGGCTTAAAAAAAATCTTCAAGGACATGACAATGGAGAACATTTATTGCAATAAAAGAGCATATAGAAAACAGGAAAACATAACTTTAGGCGTGTTACAATCCAATATCAAGTGGTAAACTTGCAGAAAGTAAAACAGAGGGTAACTATAGAGTTTAGGGATGTGCACAGCATGGGGTGAGGATCATGGTCCCTGTCCCCACCCTGTGAAGTATTAAGCTGCCCTGGCACTGCCCCACGCCTTGTGAGGGGCAATGCAGTTTTGCCTTTCAAGGAACTGCGAATCACCCTTGATGTAACATTTTTTACTCAAAAAAACTCAATAGCATTTCCTTTTACAAAGTCAAACGAACTCCCATCTTCATGACGTCAACATGGAACAATGTGAAGATGAAAAACATTGAAAACAATTGTCCCATTAACTTACCTAGAGAACTTTTCAAATGATCCTCCCATGAGTTGATTTTATAAAGTCAAACAAACTCCAACCTTCATGATGTCGACATGGGACAATGTGAAGATGAAAACATCGGAAACAATTGTCCGATTAGCTACCTAAAAAACTTTTCCAACTTGCATCTCTTACAAAAGTAAGTCCACATTTTCATAAGAAGAAAAAGTTATTCTTAGGTTTCTTTTTCATATTTTTATTACAAATACATAAATAATTAACATAAATATATTTATCTATAAGATATAAACCGGACCAGTTTGCAGTGTGGAGCATTTTTTGTGAGGAAAATTCCTGCAACTCAGGTGATTTCGTGCCAGCAGGGATTCCCCTACGCACCCTGTGCCCGCCCCTAATAAGTTACTAGCATTCACAGCATCTGTGCTAATGGAAACACTGAACATGAGTCATTCTAAGCACACCCTGAAGGCACATGTCCCATAGGCAAAGTTATGAACTCGACCACATATGCAGTGCAACAATATCCTACTTTATTCTCAGTTGATGCAAGACGAGATTGCTTCTTCAATGACGGCTTCCTTTGCCAAACGCAATGCAGCACGAAAAGACTTCTACGCATTTGATATATGCCAAACAACGTCCAATGTGATGTAGCAATAAAAAAGATTTACCTGTTCAGAGAAATTCCTTGTACTATGCTCTGCGTCAACTCTCAAAGGTGTCATGTTGTCGTCGTCATCTAAATCGTCTTTTGGATAACTAGTAAGATTTTGCGTCTCACTTAGAGTCGGCTTGTACTTGGGGCATCCCCCCTCGAATATATGGCGATTTAGATGTGTTGTACCAGACTTGCTCGAACACACATATAGATTACCACAATAATTGCACCTGCATTCCTCTCGCTCGCCTGGCCTCTTTTCAAGCTTGGTGAAATGTTGCCACACCCTCGACCTTACTCTACCTCCTTCTCTTTTTCTCTTTTCGCCTGTAGTTATTTCAAAAGGGCTAGCATCTACAGGGACTATGATTTCCTTAGTAGTCTCCGCTGTCTGCACAAAGATTTATTGACATGAATACAAGCACATGACTAAATAGGAATGTGGCAGCTAAACAGCAACATCAGAATGAAAAGTCACGCCCCTTCAAAACTTGTGGCTATCATGGTACATTGCGCTAGACAAATGATGTTCACCCGTCGTTTCTGATTCCATGAAATGAAGCTACTCCCCACCTCAAGTCACAGTGCAGCACAAGCTCGTGAATCATCTCAAAGATACAAATTTCCAGAATTGTTCAAAATTCGCAGTTGCGCTAACAACAGACTAGGATGCCTAGACATGCATTCAAGTTCGCTCTACCGCAAGGAAGTTAAAGAACTCGGTCCAAATCACGTTTTGGGTCTGAATGATATTCAATAAATTTTTTCCAGTGGCTGCAAGATGCATTTGATGCCTTCTTCTAAGTTTCCAACTATGTCTAACAACTTTACCATATTACATTCTTGACCAGTTATGCCAACCCAAAAAAATGCATTAATCTTTTCTACCACAAAACCCGATACAATCGCACACACAAAGGTGTACCAAGCCAATAATGACGCCCGCATAAGTTATAGCTTGGCTTTTCACCCGTATAGGAATAATTGCACCAATTATATCTACATGGACCAAGGTAATCAGACACATACAACCATACATAGTCGATGCCACCGCATTTCATTGAACTGCACCCGAAGCAATACACCAAGGATATATACTAAAGAACAAGAGAAAAGCTAAAAAGCTGAAGAACAGTTCCTAGAGAAAATATTTAGTTCCAGTTTCTGGTTTAAGATCTCACAGACATACTTCCAGGACAGAGAATTGGAACAACAAGTTCCTATCTTTTTGTTTCTTGCATTTTCATAAATGGCGGGGGGAAAAACACATCATTTTAAGGGAGATAATGCCCAAAACAACCTAAACACATGCTTGCTGTCGGATTTCGAGCTTGTTCCTGGTAAAAAAGATGCTCCACGTGACATCACTCACAAGACCAAATTTGACTCTGATAAGCATGGCAAAAATCTACAGAAACCAAAACCTTCAACTGCAGGAATTGGAGAACAGAAAAGAAATCAACCCACACCTCAAGCGATGGAGCGAGTAGATCCAACGAGGAACTCATGAATCGCAACCAATCGGCGGCAGCGATTCCCCTAGCTCGCGATTTGGAAATCACGGAGGAGATTCGGAATCCCCGAAGCAGCAGCCGCCCCGTCGAGCAGTCGAGCTGAAAGCCCGAAGGCGCATCTTCGAGCGGTCCTCGGGCCGCCCGCTGCCCCGATTCAGCCCAAGCGCACCGAAGCTTCCCATTACACTTCCGGGCCGGGCGGGCTGAAGAAAGCCCGAGTTCCACGGAACCGACTCGGGCTCGGAGCGCTTCGGGCTCTCCGATTCGCGATCGTCGGCTTCGGAGATTTTGTCGGGAGGGCTTCGGCGCCGGTCCAACCAGCGCCGGTCCAACCACCATGGAGAATTACAAAAGCTCGTACAAATCACGCTTCACGCTCGCGACTTTCCAAAGTACTGCGAGGCTCGACGCGCGATCGCGCCCGACGTATCGATCGGGTCCAGTCAGTGGTTTTAATCCAAACACCCACCTCGTAGCCGAGGAGGAAGTGTCTGGTTTTTCGCCCCCTGCATGCCCCGCCCGCTCCCTCATGCATCCCAGTCTCTCCTCCAGCTTTTCTTCCATATTCGAAACGTTTTCGCGCTCGAAACATCTATCGTCCCCAAAAATTATGGCTTTGATTAGCGAGCATCAATTATTAATTGCAGAGCGCGACTAGGAGACTCTGGAGAGGCTAAGCCTGCAGAAGAACCAAAGTTCATGCGAGCTTTCCGGTCTCATCTCATCCAACAGAAACTCATGTTCTCGCAGCATCCGTCGCATTACACCCTCCCACTAATTCTCGGGCGAAGGCCGTACTAACCACATTGCCGGAAAGTTATGATTTTTCAATGTCCCAAGGACTGGCTTCGAGCACGACTCACAACACGAGAGTAAAAGAATCAAAACTTTACGTGCCAGTTAGCTTCAAGAAGATGGCCTCTCCAGGAGTTCGCGACCCCAGCATAAGGCCCCGTCGAACTAGTATTTCACTCTCACGTTTCGCCAAGTTTTGCCACTAATGTCGGCGTTAGCCACGACGTGGATGGAGGTTTCATGATGTGGGTACAAATGCGTAGTTTACAGCCAGCCACGATCGTGGTATAATTAGTGACTGACCCGAATATTGTTTTGCAAATTCTTATTTTAAAATGCTTCAGCAGTTACGAGAACAACATCGATCGGAATCGAAGTCTGCATTTCGACTGATAACATTTATTTAGGAAACTAACATACGCTAAACAAAGTGTCGGCTGGTTTCTGCTCAATGAGAACAAAAGCTTTTCCGCACCAATCAGAGCACGAACCTAAGCAATGATTGACCCTTGTGGATACTCCTGGCACTCCAGCTCATTCCGTCGCCTTGCCCTTGCGTCTACTGCTACTAGTCTCTAAGAGATAACATACCATAGAGTCCACATCATCGCCAAATATACTGTACGCCTCGATCGCCTGGAGATAACTGAATCCCATGGACAGCAAAACCTGCATACCGCTGCTCAGAACACTATCCCGGGAACCATGTTCTCTTCCACTCCCCATCCTCATCTCACTACCTGAAGGTGCTGTACCCAAATGCATATCAGTAAGTTTGTACATGTCATGTCGAACTTGTAAAAGAATTGTTGGCAGCAGACAAATATTAAACACATCCTCACTGTAAGGCTACACCAATAAGTTTGCTTAAAATGGCAATGTTGGAAAGCTTTTTGACTAAAACCTATTTTAAGGGACACAAATTGTCGTGAAATTTTCTTGGAAACAAGCCTCTTTTTCAGGTGATTCGACATTTCCAACCGGTTGCTTTGATCCATTCCAACAATTGCTACAAGATGTAGCTATATGCTGAACAGGAATTGACAAACAATGTTAACTACTGATAGACACATCAAAATGCAATATCCCAATTATACTTTTCTCTTTCCTTCAACTAACTCAGGATTGACAGACAACATTAACCAGATAGCAACATCAAAATGCAATCTTCAAATTATACTTTTTCTTTTCCTTCAACCAAGTCAGGATTCATTTTATTTTAGACACACTTCCAAAAAGCTAATTTCCAATGACTGGCAGCATGTCTCTTTAGTTGATCCAAATGAGCTGATGGAAAGTACCTTTTACCACAGAGAAAAAGGAGAAAGAAAGAATTCTTACTTCCACCAGAAGATGATGGTTCCGCATTAGAAGTGGAAGAGTCTTGAATACCAGGCTGTTTCCTGAGTTTGTCACTGGCGATATACTCAGCCCGAGAAGCTTCCATAACCATGCGCTCGATTTCCTTCTCCGTCAACTCAAGGTCAGACCAAAAGCGGCCCTCCGCCAAAAGAGCCTGCCAAAAGACATAATTAGGGGAAATGCATGATAGCATTAACTATAATCTCACAAATCACCCTACAAAGAAACCACGGCACTAACATTATCAATCTGTTGATCTTGCTGAGCTTTAATGGCTGCCTTTACTTGATCTTTGTCAACATTTGTCTGCAAAAGAATTCCCAAGTAAGATAGGGACAAAAGTGTATCAATATCAATGTGAGATTCAAAGACAACTAACTGCTACTGTGAACAGAAGGCAAATTTTGCATTTTTACCCCCTTCAAGGAAGTCATAAAACCCCAAGGGAACTTCTGATCACAGCATGATTCCACTCACTATTCCCTGTGCTTAATAATTGCAGAACTACTGAAAATACGGTCTAGCTGACTATGAGACAGCAACAACCATAATTGAGGGAAATCAGAGAGTTGGAAATCCAACTACTTCTTCACGATATAAAGACTTCAGTCCAATGCATCAGCTAAATACAAATGGAGGAAAACTAAAACTTTTCATCTATTCACTTCACTAGGCAATTGGAAAGCTATTTCCATGTATGAGAAAAAGAGTACTCAAAACAGTAATAAAGTTTTTCTCGTAGAGATGAGAATTCAAGATATTAAAGAGAATCAGACAATTAGGATCAATGCAAAAGATGCAATCCTCAACCTAAGCAAAGGCTAATCTAGAATATTTGGCAAGGAGAAATACAAATAAACATAATACACACCCCACGGAAAGAGCTGAATCCAAGTCCTGCACCAATTGCCAAACGACGTGGATCCACAAGAGAATTATAATGATTTCCATGATGGTAGCTAAGTCGAATGGGTGGCGTGTCAGTATTGTAGCTCCCCTGGAAAATATTGATAGGCTCTGCATTGAGAAGCACCATTTAAAAGAACAAGCCTTCAAAGTACAAAATTATGCGACGAATTAAAAGCCAGTAGCTGTACAAGAGCAGCACCTGTGCTGTAGGAATAGATGTGTATTGGTCGGTTATAAATCTCACAAAACGCTTGGATCTCAACATTGTTCCCATATACCTGACCGCAAAAAAAGCATTTCAGCAAAACAGATGAGCAAGATCATCTCCATGTTTGAGTCAAACAGAAGGCAAAAGTGGAAACAAAAAATAATAATCACTGTCAATATGAACATGTAATTCAGTCATAGCCAAACAGAAGGTTCACCAAATATGACAACGGAAACAATAGTAAAAAGCAACTAATTATGAGAGGAAGATAGTAAAATATAATGTTCATTTTAAGCATCTGATTAAGACGCAGAAAGTCAATGAATAACACAGAAAACGCCACCACAACTTCCACCCATGACTATTACTTTGAAGCTCCCATCAAGCTAGTAAGAATCCAAAGTGTTTGGAGATCAGGCAACGAGATTTGGCAACTAATTATCCACTTCTTCTAGCATATTGTCCTGCCAACTGCACCATATGACATAATTCCCTAGGATTGGCAATCATGCCACTGCGTCATAATTGCATTTTCAACCCTGGTCAATCAAGGTAAGCATTTGAAGCACTGTAGCTATTATAAAAGAGTTAAGCATGTCATATCATTTCATATTCAGGTCTTCTGCATTTCAATTATAACAATTGTTATTGACATTAATAATTAGCTAACGGTGCAGCTGCAGCTTCAGTCTGTCAAACAGTAAAACCGCCACTTGACCAGTTCTCTAATAGATCTGGTTTTGAAAAAGACTTGTTTAACTTGTATCAGGTCGCTTATAATTGCTTTCCTGTCATGTGAAGTGACTTAAAAAACTTCAACAATCTCATGTTTGATCACATCCCAAGAAGAACAGTTCGATAGTATCATAAGCTAGTAGATGAGAATTGGCACCCATGGCCTGTCCCATCACAACTTATTTAACCACAAGTCACAGCAGTACCTACAGAGCAAATCTACATAAGTTCCCATTTTTGAGTTAAGGGTGTTAAAGGCCTATATATAACCAACAAAAGTGAATAATTTCAACACTCATGGCTCTTACAAGAAGCTCGCTCCACTTCTACCACATACTCTTAAGCACAAAATCCATTGATAAAAAACAAGTTAAAGCTGCAAAGGCAAATGGGACTGAAAAATGGGGAGTAAACCAAATGCTACCCAACATCATAGCATAAGCAGTCAACTTTGCTGGAAATGAACTACATGATGACTCGAATATATCTCCTACTCAATAAAACATGCTTGACTGCTGGTGCAAGGCACTAGAAAAGCAGTTGCTTTTTCAAAATCAATATCCTTCAGAAAGATTAACAAGGATGAGCTTCCAGATATTTCAGATTTAAATTCTAAGAAAGTTATGGGAAAACTAGTGGAAGTACAATTGGGGATAAATTGGGATAAGGTTGTCTGAGGTTGTTTCCAAACATGCAACGACAACCCTTACTTCTCTGCAAGAAGATGGGGCTCTAAGATGGAGATGCATGTTAAGATGCAGATTAAGATACCAAAACACCTAAAAGGATGAGGAATAAGACTAGGGAAATATCTTGAATATCTGGAGCTTACTAAGATTTTACACAGATGTCAGAGCACCGCATATAGATAACACCACTTAGTGCTAAAAAGCTTATTTGTCAACGTCATATTCAAACTAAGTCTCCCAACCACTTGCACCTACTGAGCTGTCTCCAGATTTTAGCTGATGCAAACATTACATTGTTTCGATTATGTGGCAGTAGATATTCTTTGGAAAGTTAAACCCCCTCCCACACCCCCCCCCCCTGGGGCTAAATTTACATCCTAGAAACACAGCCATGTCCAACACTACTCAAGCTGGCCAATCAAAAAGAAAAGTAAAATGGCCACAAAAATTTCGCATACCTTGTCTCTTCTCTTTCTGCGGCAGTATTGTGTGAAATTTTCAGTGACAAACTGAGAGAAGTGATCTCTTTCCCGCTCCTAAACAAGGACAAAAAAGGCAAGCGGAGACAAGTATTATGATAAAGCATAAGCTTTACTAATTGCTGAAAGCAGAAGCACGGCGTATATAAATGGCATGAGTATCTAAATATGTAACAGAAGATCAAATAGAAGGAAGAACATACACCGAGTGAAGTGAAACAACACATGAAAGCACAAAACAATGATGATGTCTGGTTGGTTCATGCATAAATCCATACCACTCATCAGTAAGATGTTGGTAGACAGGTAGTCCAAGACAAAAGCAACACTATATGTAGTCTGACATATTTGTAAAAAATAAAAAAATAAAATAAAGAATAGTTGCGAGAAAGAACTGGCACACTTTCTAGCATTTATCAGCCTCTTGAAAATGCACAATCAATTCACCTCGAACCATATCAAGAAAATCACATGTCAGATGACAATGTTGATGATGATAAGAAATATTTTTCTTTTATGCATGATTAGTTTCAGGAGATTCCTTTTTCAACTTTTCCTGCACTAGGAAGATTCCGACCTTCCTCCTTTATCATTTGAAACACCAAATCCATTTCATTACTTTCCTTTACCTTCTTTGCCTGTTCAAATTTATACTATTCTCTGGCACCATCATGCCCAAAACAAAATACTGGGGAACAAATCACTTAATTGTACCTGATTAAGTATCCATTGATAACTATATGAAGAAATTATTTACGGGGAAGTAGACAAGATGCACATGATATCTTATTGGAAAGACTGTTTGTATCAGACGACTAAAATAATCTCATATACCTATTCATTAAAGTAGATAACAATCAACCAACAATTAACCATCCAAAATGGCACGTGACCACAGCACTCTATACTCTTTTAGTCTAGGAAAGCATTGTAAACAGGACCAGAGCATGTGAGGAGATAAACATACCATATAGTCTATACACATTTGCCTGACAAGATCATGCTCATCAGAGTCCCCATAAACTTGATCTGCAACAGCACGAAAGAGACAGTTCCCATCCTCCAACATCCTCTTGACTTCCAAACCCTTACTCCTCCTAATTTCAATCTCGAATTGACGTTCTCTTTCCTAATAAAAATTTAAAGTACCAGCGAATCAGATAAATAGCTTCACACATCAAATTAACTTCCTTGTAAAATAAAGCCTAATGCACAAGCCCGAACAAAACTATGAAGGCCTTATTAAATGAGTCACGTGCACTATGTATTTCAATTAGGTGGCCAAAAACAAGAGACAAATTCAAGAAGAAGAATCAGCCCAAAAAGTTTAACGTAAAATGACAACAGCTACAAAGATGAAAAGAAAAGGTTAGTCTGGTACTCAAGACAACAGGACTAAGTTTGCACGATTGAATCCTTTTGAAAGATCATATCTTGTATTGCCTTAAGAAGTAAAATACTCACCAAATCATCATAAGATACAAAGCATGGTCCCTGCTCATCCGCGCTGTTATAACCTTCGCTTTCACAGTGAGATCTTGGAGAAGAAGGTCGCGACCCAGTAGGTGAAGTTCGAGTTGAAAGACCAGGCCGGGCAACTGATCTTCTGGAAGAACCAAGTCGTGCAGAATTTAAGCTTCCCAATGGAGTTCTCTTTAAGCTTGAGTTTGCGACCGATGGCCTTGGCGGGGCTGGAGGAGGTGGCGGATGCAAACTCCCAACAGCACTTTGTAAGTTGCTTGTGCCCTCATTCTCTTTTAGATCAACAGGCTTCAGCCCGCCTAATCCTTTCGAGACTTCCTCTGAACTAGGAGGGTCATCAATAATCAAAAGCTCGCCATCAAGATTCTCATTACCCAAGTTCTCATCCTGATCACCCTGATATCCTTCCAAATGTTCATCGCTTTTCACCGCAGTATTGTCACCACCACAATAATATTCGGACAGTTCATCCACAACAACTTGTTCTAATACCTCCTCTTCACTTTCCTCATCTCTTGCAGCAGAAGCAACCGGAGTAGTACCAGAAGGCTGTGGCTCTGTTCTAGCTGAGGAAGAAGGCCCAGGCAAGGAAGAAGAGCGGTTCGGATTTGATGAAGAACCACCCGAGCCTCTCTGAACTAAGATCCGAGTCATCGTGCGGACAGGTTATCGTCAATTTCGCCAGCAACAACAGAAAACCTCCTTGCCCCCTCCCGGAAGTCGCTGTCTTTAGAGAGCCAACACCATACTGAGAGGTTTATCGCGCGCTCTGGCCTTGGGCGTGGTGACGCCGATACCGCGGCTGAAGGATTTCTTCCAGCCTAACAGCGAGTCCTTCTCTGCCGCGCGAATCAGTCTCTGCATTCCCCTATCAATTCTCATGAGACCGTGACCTCCTAATTCGTTAAAAGGAAACACTCTCTCTAAGTAAGAGACCAATCCCCAAAAGTCCAAAAGAACTGACCTTGATAGCCCCAAGCTGCAAATTCAAACGACCGATTCAACACATGAGCAAAACACGAAAACAAAAAAGGGTTCATCTACTTCCAAGATCATCCTCCGATCAAGTCATCAAATTTCACGGACGCCCAGAAGAACACAAAGAAAGAAGAAGCAGAAGAAGGACAGAAAAGAAAAGAAAACCTAAACCTAGAGGTGGACACCAACGAACGACCCTCGAAGCGGGAGGGAAGAACAACCCTAGCCTCCGACGCGGACCCTTCAACTGCCGCGGCAGAGAGAGATCGGCGACACGAACCAAACCCTAGAGTTGACTCGAGGGGGCGGGGGAAGAAGTAGACTCACCTCGGCGAGTGGGAATCCCGGCAGAGAGCGGGAAGAGAGATTTACTGAAGCCGCCGATTGGAATGGGGAAAGAAGAGGAAGAAGAAGAAGAAGAAGAAGAAGATGATGATGATGGATCGGAGAGAGGAAATGGGGGCGGCTGGTGACTTGGAAGCGAAGGCAGAAGAAGAAGGAGAAAGGAGAAAGGAGAAGGAGAAGGAAGACTGATGCGAGAAGGAGTCCCTTTCTTCTTTATGGAGAGATCAGAGAATGAGTGCAGAGAGAGAAAGTGAATGTAATATGTATTCGAGAGAGAGAGAGAGAAGATGAGAGGCTTTTATGGTGGTGAGAGAGGGAGGGCCGGGTGACGTGGAACTTTCTCACGCCGGCGGCGTCACCCCACCGCCGATTGATTCCGCACGTGCTGCGGTTCGTCCCCTAAAAGTTCAAACGCGTGCGAAATCATTCCTTCGTACTTACGGCTAAGTTCCATTTAAGTCCGATAATCCATCGATTAGAAGATTTTTACCTTTTTAACCCCGTCCAATTTGATTAAGTAATATGAGGTAGCCCAATTAGGATCGGCGGCTGCTCGCGAGACCCTGGCGATGATCTTTCATCATTTATTAGCAGAAGCGAAAGACGATCCCGGAAAATTTCATTATATTTTGAGAACTATATGGCGGAGTCTTTTCTCAGCTTGCTCTTGATGAAAGTTTTACAAGACGAAAAATTGATGTTCCCCTTCGCAAAACATCACAGCTTCTCTTTGCTTGCACGAAGGGTCATGAGGATCGGCGGGAATCATGACTATTGGTGAGGCCCACATTGGCGAGGGTCGACGGCCTTTGCCAGGAGGGTGAGAAAGCGGCAATTCCCCTTCCAAGTTTAAACCCCCTCTATCCTTCTCATCTTTGTTCAAGTTCTTATTTTCTTTCTTTTTCTTTTGAGTTTTTGGTTGCGTTTGCTTCTACTTTTTTATTCTTAGGAAAAAAAAATCATAAAAATCGCTTCAAATTATGCCACTTTTCTTGCGACATAAAAAATTCAAAATTATCTCCATTGTGATATATTTAATCTAAATTTTTCTTGTGACATAAAAAATCTTAAATTTGTATTTATGTGACACATTTAATCTTTATTGAAGTTCCATCAGATGATTTGTCAATTAAAATGACATTGTTTTTATTTCACTCAAGTTACATAGGTGCCATGTCAATATAGTTTGTTTTTAGACGCCCATGAAATAAAAAAAAGGGAAAAATATGTTATATGGTTACGAATTATGGATTTTTTGTGTTATGGATTCGAGTAAATATATTGTAATGAGTATAATTTTGATTTTTTCTATGGAAATTAAACCCTATGCTGTTTATTCCCTATATCGTTAGGGGAAAGATTTTTGTATGTATTGTCTCGAGCAATTTTTCCGCTTCCAAACAAAAGCACTTTTGACTTTTGTATGCATTTCTTAGCTAGGAAGATGAGTTAGTCCAGGTCGGTGCTCGCACCTTGGGAGAACAGCGTGTGAAAAGAGGAAAAATTATCCGTTCGGTGTTAAATTTATCATACAAACGCAATTCAGTCATGAATTTTTTAATTTTTTTCAATTTACTCCTAAATTTTGTGGGAAAATTTGATGAAGTCTTTTTGCCTAATTTTTGTTGAAAATTACTGAAGTGATGGTGTATCATATAGGGCAAAGGCTCAAAACTAAATTGAAAAAATTAAAAAACTTAAAACTGAACTAATCCATGCATTAAATCACTGCTTCAATGCACTTCACGGGCAATTTTCACAACTGTACAACGATCCAACGAGAGAGCCGCAGTAACGTGTCCTTCAACTTTCTTTCAGAATTCCAGAGGCTGATGATATGAGAGACAAGCAACTTTCTAACTCAGATCCTTTTGAGAGAGATGGTGGACAAAACCACCAGGAATATGAAGATCAAGGCCGAGACGAAGGAAGCCACGACGGCGCCGCTGACTTCCTGGCAGAAATCGTTGAATTGCCGGCAAATGGCGAGCCAGTTCGCGTTCACGTTCCCGTTGTGAGCCAAGTAGACGATGGCCGCTGCCGACGAGGCCGCTGCCATCGTGAGCGCCACGAATATCTGCGACGATATGGTAGATTGATTGTGTTAGGAACGGAACGCATTGTTCTTGTTTCATTTTATCAGTAGGATTAATGGATGATGATAATGAGCATGTTGTCTCATGAGATAGAATAGATTACAGTGTCGAAGATGAGGAGGAGGAGCCTTGGACCGACGGCCTGGGGCCGGACGATGCACACGATAGAGAAGGGCAAGGAGAGGACGAGGTATGCGCTCGCCCCGGCATTCGCGACCACAAAAAATCTGCATTTCATGTCGGTCAAATTGAATTTAACATCATTAAGCATGAAGGATAAAGTAGCACGAACAAAAATCAACATGATCCCGAAATCAAATTTGCATACGTGAATGCCGGGAGATCGTCGTAGCTGGCCTGGAACTGGAAGAACTGCGTGAAGAATGGGAGTGTTTGATCGGTGGTTCCCATGGTCGCCGCGGCAGCTAAAGTGGCGCCGGTGGCCAATAGCCTGAGAAGGAAGTCGAACACCGCGACGCCTTTCTTCCATCCTCCTCTTCCTGCTCTGGCGGCAGCCACCGGAGGAGGTGCCACTCCAGCAACCGCTTTCCCTTTGGCTCTCACCTTCGATTCGGACCTAGAAAGTGGCGTCACGTCACCATTCTTTGATGAGTCCATGGAACTTGCAGGAGCCTGAAGACTGATGTCTTTCTGTCTGCGCAATGTGTTGGATAAGATTTTACCGTAGTGAGGCTGTGAGATACCATGTTGGAGCAGACTAATATTTAGGGGAACTTGGATTAGAGCCAGAATTTAGAAAATGAATGGGGTGGCTCCGGCTCTTTTTCTTGTTCGGTTTTTTTATTTGTCTAGAAGCCCACCAACGTCCTGACAGATTTGAGAGGATAGGTTGTTCCTGCTCCACTTTCTCACCTCCAAAAACCTGAGTGCCAGTTTTTTAATATAAGAACACCATGCACTGTATAGTTGGATATGGAACTGGGATTGCTTTTGGATCATGCATGACAAGATGAATTTGACTCTGATTTTGTGAAGGGTACTTGCAAGGATTACGAAAATCAAAAATCAAAACACTCAACTCCGAGTCATTACCAGAAGACATCGGCTCATATCAATGCGCAATTTCAGTGGCGATGATGTCCTTATTGAACTTTGGCGTTAAGACCAACAGTTCAAATGATACAACGAAAAATCGCCTAAGCAACACATGCTCATTAGCCAGCCAATCAACCAGCTTCACTGCTTCAACCGGATAAAACTTCCAGCGTGGTCAATACGCCAAGAGACATGGCTTAAAAGCTCTCCAAAAGGGTAATGCTGATTACAGAAAGCTCAGACAAGAAACGATAGAGAACAGACTTGAGGATGAGAACTCGTTGCTGGAAAAACAAGCCATGACCCCATCTAGTCATTATAATAGAATCAACTACCAACACCACAACTAACTTTATCCCATCAAGTACGGGAGAAATTGAGAAGATGGATCAGCCAACAACCAGGATATCCTTTTGTACCAGTCGATCCCAATCCAACCAGCAGCATGGTTTCATATGACCAGATTCCCAGGAACAAAAGACAATAACAGATGGCATGTCAAAAAGTAGGGAAAAAGAGTCGAGGGCTCTTGATTGCATCGACTTGAATCATCCAATTAATGCAATTAGTTAACTGCGGTTTAAATCAAAACATGTACCCCTGTGTTCAAAACCAAATTGCCTTGTGTTACATGAACATAGAGAACTCTCAAGGAACAAAAGACGTGTTAATCTCTCCTTTTGACACACCACAAACTCCTACGGCTAGTCTTTTATTCTATTCGTATCAAAATCCACAAGGGAATACAATATTGATGCAGAAGCTGTCCAGTGATTTCAACTAGCTCCCCCGCGTGTTGTATTGAACGGATATGCAGTGTCAAGAGGAATTCCTCTTCTGAACTCAACAAAAATAAAATAATATGCATACACAATCAGTCATCAACATGTTTCTTATGTACGTAGTCTCCATCCCCGCTCAGCGAGCGCTTCACGCACCCGATTAGCAGCCTCAGTGGTGTCATTAAGGGGAGGATAGCTCCAACTTTCCCAAATCTGTAAAAGAAAATGGGGAATTTTTAAGAGATTGTACTGAAAGGAAGAACCAATGCAAAGTGTGACCAGGACTATGCCATGGTCGTACTTTGACATTCTTGCAAAAGTTAACTCAAATATACTTACATCCTCAGAGCCCAAGAATGGCCGAACTACACCTCGCTCCCTCAGAGACTTGTGAAAGTCTGCAAACTTCCAGGTACACCGCTCAGCTCCCATTACATACACAGGCTTCCTGCAGGTGTAAACACAGTAATAATTAATACAGGAATTAACAAAACAATATTCAAAGACTTAAATCTGTCAACAGGTAAATTCTCCAACAGAAATTTCTACAAGCTCAAGCTTACCCGGTGCTGCAGACTTCACTGATCATACTGATTGAATCTGCTGTGACAACAAAGGCATCAGCCCATGCTAGATGCCCCATGTGTGGATTAGGCTCTAAAAAGAACATTTAGCATATGTCAGAAAAAACATCTGCAGTTCATTATCTAAGCTCAAACAATGAACAGTATGAAAAGCAATCATAGTTACCTTGACCATCCCAGATGAAAACTTTTGGATTATCGCCAAGTTGTTTCACTATAATACTGGATACCTAAGGGCATATGGTATATCAATCAAAACAAGAGACCTGAAAGTTTTAGAAGATTTTTAACTCCAGTCTCACCTTATCAGGTGTTCTACTAGAGAAAGAAATTCTCACAGTCCCACAGCTTGCGAGCACACTCAATAAGTTAGATATCAACTTCTTTGCAAGATCTGCTCCATATCGACATTGACCTATAACAGTGAATTGCACCATTAAATGGAGTTAGATAGGAATTAATTAAAAGTTCAAATCATCTACAAACAGAGGAGTAGGTGAGTTCATTAATCACAGTATCACCAAGACTTGTACATACATACAAACAAACCCAAGAACTTTCTACAATGCTTATCTCAAGATAAGACATTACACAAGCCTAATCAACACCATTAGCCTATCTTGCAGTCCTGCCAAGTGCTGCTGCTGCTGCTGCTCGATCTCATACACTACGTGCCCACTTTCTAGTGACTCTCAAAAGATTGATTACATGCCCCTGAACTATATTGATGCAATTTATCAAACTTCAATCAGTTATAATTTCCAACAGAAAATTTAAAGCTACTCTCTCAAGAATCCAATGCCTTAGTGACTGATTAAACAGTCATACCCATGGCATCACCCAAAAAGTGAGTCCACCAAGCCGGTGCAGGATGGTCCTCAACTGTGCATCCATTCAACCAAAAGGGAATGAAGAACCACATTCACCGGTTACTTCCCACAAATACTAACCTTTATAAGCATTTTTCATGTAATGTCCTAGTTCCCTTCTGTTTTATTATAATTGATTGTAAAAGACAAGTGTTATTATATACATCTTATTAAAAATCCAAAATGGCAGATAATGAATCGAGATACTAATTTGAGATTATCACGGAAAGCAGAACTTCTATGGAATCTGTGAAGAGATTCAAATACATACGTGTAGGTCCTCCTATATTAACCACAAGTAAGGGTTTTGGCAAGGGTGCAAACTCATCATTCCAAGCACTGGCTGCATTCCGCAGTGCAGCAGAATCAATTTGGTGCAAAGCTCCAACGGTGAGGACCTGAGACCAAGAACTCTTAGCATAGATACGACTTATGTAAGCCATATAAGGAATTCCTGATAAGTACCACATGCTCATCGGGAGGTTCCTGTGGAGTTAACCATCGCTTTAAGAATCGAGGAACCTGCTCCTGTGCCTGAGGGGTCAGAGGATAGTAGTCATGTCGAGGGGTGATCACCAAATCAAACCTATTTAATTTTACCCTTGGATGTTGAATCTGCAACAGAGAAAACCAAGAAGAAACCAATACCCAGTTACACATAAACTAAAAGAGCAACAGGTGCACTAATACAAATTTACACAGAGCAATGACTAGAACTAACCAAAAATAAAGAAAGCATTCCTACATAGGCCACCAGTTCAGTGCACAGATGAGCACGGATAAGTATAAACATACCTGAACAACAAAAACATTCTCTGATGCTAACCGCTTTATGGAACTTGCAACAGATATTGTATCTCTGCCAGATGCAACGACTAATAAAGGCCCATCCCTGTTTTAATTAGGACTAAATGCGTTAGTAAAAACCTCATAGTATTAAACAATATGTGTGATCACTGAGAAAGAAGCAAAGCAATCCCATTTGTCAAAGGGAAGCATAATCAACACAGATGAAGCTGGACAAAGCACTTTTAAGGGGTTAAATGCACAACCGAAAAGAGTCTACATTGCTAGCTGATAACTGTTGTTCTTTATCCATTTTAAGCTCAATAGCTCATATAATGTCGCTAACACACCCCATAATATCCATTTCACAAGTGACGAGATCTATCTATATTAAGAATTCACCTATCATGGGACCGTAAGACTGCGCATGACAACGCTTCTGGGCTGGGGAACAGTTTTTTTTTTTTCAGAAATAGTTCTTTTCTAATTCTATTCAGGGGAACAATTTCTGAGTAAAATAACCCGTTTGGTAACTACACAAAATTTCTACTCTTGGAATAGAAAAAGAATATAAATGCGTTTGGTAACACAACAATTTTCTTTTTGCATTTATTCATTTTTTATTCTTGCTCACAGATTGCTGATTGCCGCCCGCCGCCGCCCGCCGCGGGAGGTGGCGGCCGATGGGCTCTGCAGCAGCGATCGCCGGTGACAGTCGGCCGCTGGCGGTCGCGCAACGGCAGCGGCAGCAGGCGGCGTCGACGGCCAGCAGCAGCGACGGCCGGCGGTGGCTCTGGTCGATTGGAGGTGGCCGCGGCAAGAGAGAGAAAAAAAAGAAAAAAAATTGACTTATTTCTAAAAGTAACTTTTTTTTGTTTCTCAAAACTTTTCCCGGGAAAAAAAAATTAGATAAATTGTTCATGGGAACAAATTTTTTACCAAACAGGTTTCTATGCTTTTTTTGTTCCGGGGAACCAAAGAACAGAAATTGGAAGAAACAGAAACGTTACCATGCGCTACCTAAGACATACTGATATCCAATGGGACAAACAAAATGAGGGGGAGCATAGGGAAAGAATGAAAATTTTATAATATAAATTAGCAAATTCATGATACCTAAAGGATCAAACAAAGTACATCAAAAATCCATTTACCTAGGACTACTCTGGAGGCAGGAAACAGCTCGTTACCATCATAAATGGAACTAACATAGATATCATTGCCGTTACCATGTTGATAATAACAAATAGGACAAATAAAGATATGCTGATAGCAAAGCACCTAACTTACAATACAAAATAACATTAGAACTTTTTGCATCCATCCGTAGAGTCAACTATACAATCGTGAATGCGCTCTCTTTAGTATCTTTAGTAGGAGATCTAAATTCTCAAAACCCCACCCTAAAATTTTCATCTTTTTCTTCTTCGACATTCCTTCCCCACTTCGCTCTAATGCCCCACCATTAGTCACATCCTCCCGTATCATTGTAAGTGCCTACCCGAATCATTTAGATGAGCTTCTCTCATTGTCCCTAATTGAGATTACCTGATCTGAAGGCTATCATTTCAAGTGTCTAAAACATTTTTAAAAAAAACCCTCTATCTTTTTATCCTAAGTTGGGGCTGCAGGAGTTCTTCGTGAACATGCCTATCATCTTATGATCGATTGAGAATACTCCTTGTACATGCCTATTTCTAATTCCAAAAATCACAAGAAAATCCATTCCCCTACATATCGCCCCCATACCCAAGTCCAACTACTTAAATATGCTTGTTTCTAATTCCAAATGGCAGTTGAAACCAAGATGCTTCCTTCCATTGCACAACATGCTTTCTCTTCCATTCAATTATAGTAACAAAGTGAGCCAAGGTCTAAACTCATATCCAGATCAAAGTATATGGACAACAAAACAACCAATAATTTCAATAATCAATAAAAACACGTGCAACAAAACACATACTTCTCGTAGGTCTCGCGAGCCATTTTCACAATCTGCTTTGCATCAGCCTCTAATATGGATGACAGTCCAACACTGCCGCCGTTTTCTGGATGAACAAACACATGTTTCCTCCCTCGGGCCGTCAGCAAAAGCTGCGTGTACCCAAAGATGCGCCTCAGGACGAAATACAACTTCTGGTGAACAGATACAGGAAGCCAGTGCAGCCACTCGTTCACTCCTCCTTTCGGTCTCGTAACTCTCTGCCCATAAAATCAAAACGGAAACTTGAGCAAAACGCCGATAACATACACGCATGATTTCTCAAACCAGAGAGAGGTGTAAACAAAACAAGGCGTCGGGGAAACCGCGCCAAATCGTAAAATAAAACACTGCGACGGATTGGAAATCAGGCAGCCGGGGACTCACATACAGGACATGCTTGTCGGCCAGTCCGAGGGCGCGGACCAGGCCGATGCTCTGGTTCTCGGACCCGGCCGAGCCGTTCCCGATCACGACGGCGCGCCTGACGACGCTGTAGGTCCCGCCTTCGAAGATCTCCGGCACGCCCGGCGTAGGGCCGGGAGGCTCGGGGAGCCGTATCGGCTTCATCGAGACCCCGAACGGCGCGGCGGATAGACGGCGATCGGAGCCCTAATTTGAGGACTGGGGCGCTCGATTCCGACGCGAGGAAGGCTCGCGAAGAGGCGCGGAGAGGGGATCCAGTCGGGATTTCTGCTACGCAATTTCGCAGTGAAGATGCAGAGATGTACGAAGACGAAGAAGAAAGGAAACGATCTTTGAGGAGTTTTTTGTTTTTGGGCAGTCGTCGGAGGAGCGTTCAAGTACTACCTTTTCTACCAGAAAGATATTTCCACTTACCCAAAATTAGAATTTGGGTTTTATTTATATAAGAAATTGATTAAATTCGTATAATGTGAAAACATTGACAAATTATTCATGGAATTTTTATTTTTTTAGAATTCCTTTCCTCAATTAAAATAATCGGCAGAAGTCCAAAGTCTCATTGAATTTTGTGGAGAAAAATAAATAAATAAAAACTCATTGAGTTCTCTCGATTTAAATGTGGCATTTAAGATAATGGTGATGCCATTAAGTTTTTTGGAGTAAAATAAATTAGAAAAAGGATATTAGAAGTTTCATGCGGCTCTTTAGTATTAAGTCGGAGAAAAAACGATTATTTAAGTGCTTTAACGATAAATTCCGACCAAAAGTTTTGTGACTTGTATAATAAAATGTTTAATCTGATATTACTTAAAAATAAATAAAAACAAGTCTAGCAAGGACTTAGACTTATGAGGTGGTTGGCTTGGCTAAATGACGCAGCACGAATCTTCCCTCAAAATAGAATTTTTCTTTGTTCGTTCAACGCTAGATGGGTTGAAGTCACCAGTCGCCATTGCTGGCTTGCTTACTAGTGTGCCGTGTCTCACTCTCACTCAGTCACTCACTTGACTATTGTCACGGGCCGACAGTTTCCTTGACTGCGGAACGACCCGTGAGGCGCTTGGCGAGCGAAATTCGAGATCATACCACGCTCAGCTTTGCTCGGGCGTCTAGTCCATCGAGTGAGACAGCAGATCTCTTTAGACTCGACAATTGGTTTCAGCCTGCTATAGCCTCGTCAAGAGAGCGGCATTAGCTCCCGATCAATTTGTGCACGAGAGGCCAACCCCGCATTCAGAACTCCTAAGTGATATAATTTTTCTATCCTAGAACTCCTAGTTAGGGGTGTGCATGGTCCGGGCGGGCGGTTCCCGACCTAGAATCGGGAATCGCCCGCTAAGGATTGGTTCCGAAAAATTGGAACCGAGATCCACCGGTTTGTTGCATCGATCCACTCGAGAACCGGACCGCCGGCCCGGTTCGGTTCCCAGGTGGATCCATGGAACCGGTTCATCTTCATATCGACAAACTGCTTTCACTTGCTTTGCGGAACAAATTTAGCATTAAGAAGCAACGAACCCCATGAATTTAGCAGGGAAAGAAAACACATTCCACACCCACGAATCGGAAACATAAAGTCGACATTGCAGGCACATACACTGACTCATAAAATTACACCCAGCTAAAACTTCTATCCATCAAACAGGTTAGCTGCATAAAAAATCCCCAACCATATCTCACATGGTACAAAGATATCTTCTTAACTCACAAACTTACAATTACACAACTTCCCGAACTCAAATGAAGAACTTGGCAAAAAACCCAGCTAAATACCACGTTCAAAGATCACCGAAATAGACAAATCAATAGCTTGATTAGGGTTTGTTATTAGTAATTTTTTTTTAATATTAAAAATTAATCAGTCCGGTCCGGTGAGCGACGGATCCGCCCACGGAACCGGGAACCGGACCGGTACCCACCGGTTCCCATAAATTGGAACCGGGAACAGGACCGGTTCCCTCAAGAACCGCCGGTTCCGGGCGGTTCCGGTCTAGTTCCGGGCGGTCCGAGCGGATCCCGGTTCTCTTGCACACCCCTACTCCTAGTACTAACCGTCCTGACGCCACTCCCACGAACCAATTGTGTTCGTCCTCTCTACCTCCTCACTCTTCACTCGATAACCCCAAGCACCACTCACAAATGTCATGAGTACGGGAGGATTCACGGATAGTGACACTATCGTCATCCTCTCAACTCGCTTGCTCAATTGGCATGGAAAAAAAAGGACTTGGTAGTCTTAAAAAAAAAAAAAAATCAAGGCTTGGATATAAGGGAAAAAATCGAGCCTCAATGTTAGAGGAGAAATATTGCAATTGGTAAAAGATGAGTGATTTATCGTGTTTAGTCCATGAAATCTTCTCTTGGGATTTAATTGTGTCCAAGATGTTCTTCTTCAACTTCTGAGCCAACAATAACAATAATACTCATATTCATCTTTGCTTTGTTGATATAAATTTAAGCATTTGTCCTGCTCTTGCTCTTCATGGCAAGACTTAGCCACTAATTTTGGGTGAAAATCAAATTAGGATTTTGAATTTGGGAAAATGCTTGATTGTTTGATTTACGGTTTATATTTGGGGTAAAACATATAGATGACAACGTTTAGGAGTATATTTATAGACTAGGCATGCCACACATGCCATGTCAGTTAGGAAATTTAATAAAATTTTGGATTTTCGATAATCAAAATTGGAATTAACACTTAAATTATCTTTTTTTGTTTAATTAACACTAAAATGATCCGATGAAAGCTTTTAGTACCAAAATGAGCATCGCATGAAACATTTGGCATTTTTGGTGTCGTTATTTCAAAATAAATTAGAAATTAAATATGCGCATGTCTGATTATTTTTATTTACATACTCAATAATTAAAGTGTCATTTAGATAATGATGATGCTGATGATTTGCGGTAATTACCGCACTTTGTGCGGGAAGACTTTCTCAAATCACATAGTACAATTACTACCGATGGTAAATTATACATATCTTACCTTTTAAAGTACAGTCGCTTTTAATCTTACCATAATCATGTAGGGGCGCTCTGAAAAATGAGACCAACATGATCGAGATATCGGTGCGGCTTTTGGTCAATTGGCTTACATGGCTAATGAGCTGTCTGTCGAAGTTTTTTTATTTCGATCGCTTTGTTATCTTATCTAACAATTCAAATTTCTAACGGAAATCTTATTATTTTAAATTTTAACAAGTCAATTACTGTAATTGATTTTAGGTGGAGGGTATAAATCACTGGTGATGGTGACAATTGAAGTATAACTCATAAGACAAAAAATTGAGAATAGACTCAAGACAAAAATGATTTTAGGATAGAATTGAGAGTGGATTTAAAGTTGGATGGCTTCTATAAAATAAAAAAGGTTTAGGATAAAATTGAGAGCAGATTTATAGTGAAAAGGTCTTTTAAGTATTAATCCTATTGGAGAGAATTTTAGGATCACCCACATGGCCCTCCCACCAAATCACCTCTTTACCGCTGCGTCTTCAATTGCGGCTTGAAAAATCAAGAAGCAGCCCAGAAGCTGCCTGTTGACTGGGCGATAGAAAGTGGGAGCCCCGGACTTTACCAACATCATAGCCTCTTCGTTAATCGTACTGACTAATCGGACCCAATTTATACGGGGCAAAATAGTCCCCTTCGGGTCCTGTGTAGGTATGTTTATATGCCCGGGCAGCGCTTGGGAGGATGCCTTTATATATATATATAGGCCTCGTACACTGTGTATATGCCCAGGCAGGTCTGAAAAAACACACGGTGTGTTTTTCCGGACGCTGCTTGCGAGGCATATATTGGACTGCAAAAACGGCACCTACGAGGCCTATATATGCCTCGCAAGCAGCGTCTGGAAAAACACACATATATAGGCATCTGCAATCAAGCCAAGATATGCTCCCCTCTAGCCATCTTTCTCTCTAATCATTTCGATCATCGTCCTCTACACAGGACTACCGATCCTCAAGAAGCTGATCCCAATGCCGCCTGACCGTCGTCCCGACACAAATGTCCGAGGTTCCCCTGGCTTCACTTCCTTCCACCCCATCCTCGCCTTCCTTGTTTCCGTGCTGGTGAACTTCGTCGAGGTCAAATTCCAAGGGAAACCCGAGTCCCCATTCGAGACCCACCCTTTGGCCACCTCCCTTGCCGTCTTCTGTCTTCTGTTCTACTGCGCACTGGCGCTTGTCGCTCACCTGTCGTTGGCTCCCGCTTGCTGCGCCCGAGTGTTCCACATTCTCATGATGCTCGCCGCCACGCTTTCAGTGGCGTCCCTCGCATCGGTGTTGGTCCCGGGCCCCTTTCAATCATTACCCTATCTCTTGCCATTCGTGTTGCTTCCCGTGGTCCTCTTGCCCTGTCTCGCTCGAAACCTTTACACATGGGCTCACCACAAGAGTGTATCTATATTTGTCCACGTTTTCCGCCCTCGCCGACTAGCAGCCCCGACGCTCTTGCCTCGTACGGTCATGGATGCGCGCGCTTCATGCCGGAATTAGGAATCGGTCCAAGCTGACCCATCCCCAGATGTCCTGCTGGGTGCCCACCCTCAGCACACCCCTGGAAAGTAAAACTACAGTTCAGAAGAAAAATAACATCGGGTTGCACAACCTTTACCAATGCCAGAAGCAGCTTATGGTTTTGCTTTTGTTGGTATCTCGCGAGTCATATTGTATTTTGTTGGTGTCTAATGAGTCAATATCATATGGTGTCTAATGAGAGTCAAATCATATTTTCCACGTACGAGTAATTGATAGAATGAACTGCTCACAGAGCAAGTAGACATCAAAATTCTTTCCATTTGAATATATGAGGGCTCTACGTATCTACAAATTGAACCACATCATGGAACTAAATATCACACTGAAAAAGGAAACTAGAACATGATACGAATTGCCTTGACGACTGACACGACAATCACCACTCAAGAGACACGCTTAATGCCAAAAACCGATCTTAGCAAAAGAAGCAAATCCTGTCTCAGATACTTGATCAATTACATCAATCTTGTACCTTTAACACATTTTTTGTTATACCACCTGCTCTCTTTTACCGCAAGTCAATTACTGTAATTGATGGAAATCTAATTGTTTTAAATTTTAACAAGTCAGTTACTATAATTGATTCTAGGTGGAGAGTATAAATCACTGGTGATGGTGACAATTGAAGTATAACTCATAAGAGGTATTGAACTATCCATGGTAAAAGTGTCGCCTCTTTTAAACAACAATTGCCACTATGAACTCTCCTCAAATTGCGTTAAACAATCACATAAGGCAATTAAGCCATTGTTTGGACTTAAAAGATCATCGCCAAGGCACTTGCTGGTGAATTTGATTGGACATGTTCGTTTAAAAACCACTCATTTTCAATCAACGGACTTCGATAAATTAAATCCAAACATTAGAATTCAAGCATTTATAACATTTAGACAAAAATGAAATGCTACTAATTCCATTTTAAAGCATGGCACCATCATCACCATTCTTTTGGCCCCCAAAAATGTAAATACAAACAGAGTCAAATTTCTTATTATGCACAAACAAATCACTATCAGCATAAACTACTTTTTATTTTCTAAAAAAGACCTGATTATTATATGTTGTTGGGTAACAGCCTAACACGAGAGAAAAAAATTTTGAGTGCTAATTATTAGGTTCCCGTCAACCCCAAACTTGATCTTAGGTACCACCAAAACTTAGGAAAATATCCTTGAAATCCATATATTATATACTTTTGATGATTCAAGATATCGAACGTCTCAGCTAAACTTGCCCTTATTTTTTATTTTAGGTTTTTCCTAAACATAAATGTTTTACCAAAAAAACCCTTTTTAAAGAAAAAGGAAAAAAAGAATAAAAGGAAAGAAAATTCATCGCCCACCGTGGGGCTCGAACCCACGACCACAAGGTTAAGAGCCTTGCGCTCTACCAACTGAGCTAGACGGGCTTCTTGGAATGTGCTCCAGTCAAATCTTTTTTATACGAATTATTACTCCAATAAGGAATACAATCACACGTCCATTTCGTTGTTCCCTATTTTTATTTCTTCGTTGGTTCTTTAACGAGCACTCCTATTCTTTACAACGCAAGCAATCTGCCGTTTTCATCCATGAAGATCTGCCTATGTTACTTACATTTTCACAGCATCAAAGTCAAATGAATGCTCTCTGCAAAAGCATGGCTGCCTGCCGGCTGCCACGCCAGAAGAATCAAGCCACTGCCTGACCTCAGAAATGAAAGGACGGCTTGCATAATTCTACCAGCAGAAGATCAGAATGGGCAATTGCCAAACAATAAGCAAATAAAGCAAGTAATCTGGAACATATGGAAATTCGACCAAAACGGTCAGCAGATTTAATGAACATGCCAAAGGCGAGTGATTTGCATGACAAACCAAGGCAGATTGACCCCTACCCAGTTTCATTAATCACGTTGCCCGTTTCGGCTAATCGTCGCCCTCATGCCGAACTTCCTCCATGTATAACACGGGGAAGCTAACCCGGAAAAAGATTCAGAAAGAGGTCGCGACATCAGAAGCAATGGACTGCATTCATATGGAGACAACTAGGAACCCCGTGCTTTAATCGACAAGGCTGAGAGAACGGAAGACAGCACAGAGCATTTTAGGGGAGGGCCGTTCTAACATTTGTCTTCCATTCGACGGAAATACTCGACACGGGTTGAAAGAAGAACCGGGAGATTCACCGAGCGTCTGGACTGGTATCGTCTGGACTGGTATCAATGCGAAACCGTTACTGGCATGCCGAAAGATGCCGGCATCTCCTCCTTATATTGAGTCCAGATCTTGAAGATGGTCCTGGTCGTTGAGTTCATCCCGTCCTTTAGTCATGGCCACTTCAGTGGCATACAAAAGTTCGGCCATTTTACCTGCATTTTAGCTTCCCGCCCAGAATGACAGTGAGTTTGAGCGTTTCACTGTCGAAGGAAGGCATTGTTGTGTACATCTTAATCATCTTGTTCAGTGCTGTAGCGAGTGATCGGCAGGATAACAATGGACGGGCCTTCAACTCCACCAAATCCTCCACCCATTCATCCTTTGCATCGTATTACAGAGGCCATCCGCCACCTCCGCCAGTCCTCGTGGCTGATCCGCCTCCAACAGCAGCACCCAGATCCCCAGTACCGCCAGTATCTAGAACGCCTTATCCGGGTTATGGATCACATCCTGTCTTACGTTCGCCGCCATCAGCTCCTCCCCGGCACAGTGCGCCGTCAGATACGGGCCAACCAGCTTCAACACCTCGAGCACCGCCAATATATGGATCTCCTCAACGTCCATCAGCACCACCTCCGCGAGTTGCTCAACCAACTCCACCAGTATATCAACCCCCTGCGCCGTCACCTCCTCCATCTCCCCGGAGAGCGGTTCGCTCAGCACCGCCGGAACCTCGATGTGCTCTACCACTTCACATACAACATGTAAGTCCACCACCTCCTCAAAGGCAACCAAGCCCGCCTCCCGTGCACAGGCCTCCAGTCCCAATTCACTGTCCTCTAGTGTCTCGACCACCTCATAGAAGACCAGTTCTCAGTCCACCTACACCTCCTACTAATCAACCTCCCCTAGTTCTGATTTACCACCCTCCAGCTTCTCCACCGCTGGCATATCCAACACCAAGTCCACCTCCTACATATCAACCTCCGTCTCCTCCAACTTTATCACCAGCTCCGCCCACTTATCAGCCTCCACCTTCTCCTCCTCCCCCTCCTATTTATCCACCACCAACTTCACCACCCCCACCTCCTAGCTATCAACCTCCTCCTTCTCCTCCACCTTCTCCACCAGTATCGCCGTCTTCACCTTCAATTTATCATCCTCCACCTTCTCCACCACCTTCATATCCTTCGCCACCACCTCCTATTTACCAACCTCCACCTTCTCCGTTACCATCACCCCCTCCCCCTCCTACTTATCAACCTCCATCTTCTCCACCACCCATACATCCTTCACCTCCTCCTCCTCCTCCTAATTATTCACCCCTACCTTCTCCACCACCTATATATCCCCCCTCTCCAACATTGCCACCATCTCCTAGTTATGGAACTCCGCTGTCTCCATCACCTACTGATCCATCACTGCCTCCACCTTCTCCACTATTAGCATCACCTCCACCTCCTGTATATCCTTCAACACCTCCCCCACCTCTTTCACCAACATCACTGCCTCCACCTATTCCACCACCACTATCTCCACCTCTGGTATCACCACCACCTCCTCCTAGTTATCGACCTCCACCACCTGTATATCCTTCGCCACTAGTGCCTCCACCTCTTTCTCAACCCCCACCTCCTTCACCACCCCCGCCTTCTCCACCAACATCACCACGTCCTCAGCCTCCAATATATCTACCTCCATCTTCACCACCCCCGCCTTTGACCTATCAATCTCTGCCTTCACCACCACCAACATATCCATCACCACCGCCTCCTACATATCAACCCCCACCTTCTCCAACACCTACATATCCACCACCAACACAACCACCCCCATCACCTACATATCAACCTCCAGTATTGCTGCCGCCAACATATCCAACACCGACCTCCCCACCCTTGCAAAGGCCATCGACACCCACACATCGACCTTCCCCATCCCCTCCTCCCACTCATACACCTCCAAGATTTCCACCCACCCAAAGGCCTCCTTCTCCTCGACACCGGCCACCAGTGCACAAACCACCACATCCAAAACATAGGCACCCAGTGTCTCCACCAAGATATGTATACCCATCCCCCCATCCACCTACAAGGACTCCACCATCTCGAAGACCATCACCGACTTATCAACCACCACCAGTGTCAACGCAGCCATCACCAACACAGAGGCCTCCAATGTATCCAGTGCCACCTACACCAACTTATGCACAGCCACCATTACTTCCTTCTCCAACTTATGGACCTGTGTACCCATCACCACCAATGGCCTCCATCCAGTTCCTCCGCCCACAATGGAGATCCGTTCCAGCCAGCTAATATGCAAGACTAATGTGCAACATCACCTTTTGACTGGTAAACATCAAGCGGAGTCTAGCTACTCATCAGATTTAGGCAGCCTGCATGTTCTGTGTATATCATCAGAATGAAGCTTGTTGTACCAACAGCTGTCCTAGTAAATAAAGTCCACCTGTTTTGGGTCATTTGCCTGTCTAAATGAATTAAACTCTTTCCTACAACTAACAGATTACAGTCAGCAGGTGCTTAATCTAATGAGACCAACCCAAATCGAGGTTGTCATGTGATTGATTGGCCAGAAGAGTCTTTCTCTCTGATATTTTCTGGCCTGCGTTTTCTTTTATATCTTGAATTCATGGTTAAAAGAGAAGTATTGACACTAAACAAACAGCAACTTCAACTGCAAAGCTTGACATGTAATGTGTAACTAACAAGGACAGTACTAAAACTGATCTTAATCTTATTGAGCAATAGACACAAAAACAAGAAGATTATCTGATGCGTTCTTCACTGTAATCTCAATATACATGGCACAACACAAAGTCCAGATAAGCCCATTGCCTCACCTTGTGCAAGAAGACTCATAAATTTGCTTCGATCCTCTGTCCTTATATTGTTTCAAGAGCTAGATTACCCACCATTTTAATCAGAGGAGCAGGACACTTTGTTATGATGTCAAACTTGGATGGGCTGGAGGCATGTCCAAACAAGGATAAACTCAACATAAAAAGCTCCCCAATGGACAACCTCGAGGAGAGAAAACCATGCCAGTAATACGGGTTCAAATCAAAGAATGCATCAAAGAACCTCCGAGTCCCATTTAAGTCGAGTTTCAACAAAGTCTCCATTCCAAAGTGGTAAAACTCTCTAGTGCACCTTCTGTCAACTGGCCACAGGCCATTCCATACTCTATGGTGAAGTGGCCTTCCTCTAATCATCCGGGTCGAGCCAAGACACTCTGCAATTGTCTCAGCTAGAACCGGCGCTAAAGCTAGTGTCCGAGCCACCATGTACCCAGTTGATGGGTGGACGATCCCGGATGTACCGCCAATAGCCATCACACTCTGAGGGATTTTTGGGAGAGGACCTCCCATGGGGATCAAGCATTTCTCATCCTCCAACACTCTTCTGACCCGAATCCCCAAGTGCCTCAACCTTGCCACCATCCTTTTTTTGACCTCAGAATAGGCTAGCACCGGTCTACTCACTAATGAAGTCTCTTCTAGAAATATTAAGCTCGAATCGAAGGGCATGGCATACAAGAAAGTAGGGAGTCTCGAGTTGTTGGCTCTCAAGTAAGGCTCATTCCCGAGATGGGAATCTCTCCAATCCATAAGCACCATCTTATCTAAATCAAAAGGGTGTTCATCTACTTCGGCCAAAATTCCATGAGCAATCTGATACCCATGGTTCCTCGGCTTATCATACTCAATGAAAGTGCTCCCAAAGCCGCTCGCATCGACGATCAAGCTTGCTTTCAGCTCGACGCCGTCACTGCACGCGACAGACGACTCAAACTCCTCGTGCTCCACTTTCCACACCTTGGCCTTGTGGAATCTAACCCCCGTGGAGACACACCCTTCAATCAGTCTAGTCTTCAACTTCTCCCTACCGACGCGACCATAAGCCCGGTCCAAATACTTGGCCTTCCCGTCATCAATGTAGACACAAGCCATAGGCCACGTCTTGTCCAAGCAGTCCACGAGCCCCAAGCCCTCGAACTCGTCGACCCACACCCCATAATTGTTAGGCCACGCGGAAAGAGGGGAGGGATCGACGCAACACACGCGAATCCCGCGGCGCGAGAGTTGCTCCGCCAGCCGCAGCCCCGCCGGGCCGGCGCCGACGACTACCACGTCGAAGCGACGCCGGTCGCCGGAGGCAAACCACGGGAGATCAGAATCGAACCCTTCCAGGAGCTGGGGGGCCGTCGATTCGGGTTTCAACTCGAGGAAATTTCCGAACTTGCCGACCCGGGTCGCCTGGTTGAGCCTCCGGGTCTTCGGAGGAGAGAAGAAAGGGGCGGGCGAGGGGGGGAAGTAGCTGGTTCTTGCCGGCGGCAGTGTGGGTAGTCCGAGAACCGCCGCCATTGAGAGGGAGAAAGAGACCGAAGATTGCGGCAATGGAGGAGGAGGAGGAGGAGGAGGAGGAGGAGGGAGGGACAGAGAAAGAGAGGGGGTTGAAATACGGGAGGAAGGGAGAGAGGAATCTCGAGGAGCGACGGGAGAAGGATGCTTCCATGATCGTTTTTGGCGCTATAGTTTCGAACGACCGACCGTCTCGTTCCGAAGTAAAATAATGGGGGAAGTGGACAGAGCAATTGCCGAAAAAAGAGGAGGATGGCCAGTGGATGCAGCACCCGGAGATACACCTGAGTAGTGACTGGTGCTGTTGTTGGTGGTGCGTTTGGCCCGGCGAGGTGACGGGTGTTGTCCCGACGCCGGACAAGAACGGGCCCCACTGGGACCCACTTCAGGCCGCGGTACCGAACGCACCTCAGCTTGTCCGAACGCGTTCGTGCATAAATTGCGTCACGATCAAAAGTGAGACCAAACCAAGTGGAGTTGGAAATCAGACGGAACCGAATCAATTTTGGAAATTTTTTTAAATCTTTTTCTTCCTCATTTTGTATTTTCACGAGCTCAATCCCACTAAAAATAGCTTAGAAAGAGGAATATTTTCGAAAGACAGGCCAAACTCTATCTGCATAACAATTCGTAAGCTCGTGCAAAATGCGTATCTAATCTACCGCTATATAAGAGGAAAGGATGACAAAATAAATTAAAACTAGTAGGCAGCACGACACATTTTCTAGGCTTGGTTCAGTTAGAATCAAACTAGAAGATCCGGTCCAATTAGTTCAGTTCGATTCGCTTGGTGGTTTGAATGGTCTTCATAACTTTTCAACATGTAACGACTACAAGCAAGCCCAGGAGCTGTGATTTCACAGTGGTGACACAAAGATATTGCGATTTTTACCATCCACGGAAAAGCAAGCCCGTTTAAGGAGCCATCGCGGTCCTCCTTTCTTATTCGTGTTATTCCTTGTCTATTGGGAAATAGATTGTCTTCGGTATGAAGAGAACATGGACGGGGACAGAGTTGCATGATTAGGCTTTAGGCAATGCCCATGCATGTATATGCACCTGTCAGAAGAACTCGTAAAGAAAGATGCTACGTAGAGTAGAGCCAGGTGACCAGCTCCTCTGATGCAATCGACAGCTTGACTCAAGTAAAAAACTAGCCAATTGCAGTAGGTGAAAGACGACATGGGGAAATCTATTATTGATAGAACTCGTTTTGCACAATCCGTCTCATATATCATAAGAATGCGAAAGGCAAAAGCTCGACTGTCAGCTATAAACAAGTACATTATTTACATCAGTGTAGAGATGCCCCGTGACAATACACAACAAACTCATCAAGAAAATGGAAGCGATGGACCCCATCAGACTCCCCAAAAACCAGGATAGCACCTCCCAACAGGGTGATATTTAGCAGAGAGTGGCGCATCATAATTCCATTTGAGCACTTTTCAAGATACAAATAGGACCCTGAATGTGACCCAAATATCACCCATGGCATATATACTTACCGGAGATCAACACCAGCAACTATAGAGATTAAGATCTGCAGTTGGGTAGAGTGATGCCTCCACAACAAGCAGCAATAATAATGTAAAGCAGCACAAGAATCAAGCATGTTAACAGTGCCCTGCCACAAAGAGAAGCATAAATTTAATGACAATTCAAGCAGTCCAGGATATAGATCTTAAGCGCTATATTATAACCACTGCCACTAGTCCAACGTTCCCATTTAAGAATAGCGAGGTGGGGTGTTCCATCCCCACCTCTGGGACTTGGGGGGAGAAAGCAGTATAATGTTGGTGCAGCTGCCGATGAATGAGAGCATGTATATCATTTGAAAGCAAACCTATACAACCTGCATCTTTCCTAGCCTAGGAACCCAGTCCAGCATAACTATCACCTGAGAATGCTGTCAGTGCAGCAATTAATAAATTGAGTTGGACTTGCATTTGCAGTTTCCTTCCCAACCTTAAATATGAAAACTTTCTTCTTTTGTAATAAACAGGATTCATAAATTTCAACAGCTTAGAGTTGGACAACCATCTGTCTAGATATAATACACTAAGTGAACATATACATTCCTTCTGCTAAAATTCCCCCATCATAAATTTAATATAGAAAGTGAAAGTTCCCAGAGTATCTACTCGGACAGCAACCGGAGAGGAAAATATTGTCGAATGCACATCAAAGAACTTATCATTCGACATATGAAGCACAGCCAAGTACTCAAATGGCATATTTAGGACTCTTTTACATGGCTCATATTGATGCAGCACAATTATAGAGATGATCCAGTCTTACATCAACTTCAGCACAGACTCCTTATGTTGGGATAGAGACAGTAGAAGGTAGGGGTAGAGGTAGAGGTGATCATTTTCAGAGTGTGTCGGTTCAAATACAAAAACTTCGAATTAGGAACCGAACCGGTTATACTTGGAACAGGCCTGGAACCAAACCGGTTGGTTTAGGCTGGTTGCCAAATTGTACTTGAGAATTTGTTTTTTAAAAATCAAACAATTGATATTGTGTACTATTTTTTCTAGCCCTTGGCAAGTGATGTCATGTTAGTTTAGTGGTCTTATACGCATACTTCAAACACAAGGTCACGGATTTCATTCTTTTGGTTACGCCTTGCTACATATGCTAATAAGTTACACAAAATCAGTTCTAAACAGGATAAATTGTGGAACCAGCCCAGTTGGTCAGGTCCAAAGTTGAATCCGGGGTTTAGACATAAGAACCGCAAACCAAACCGTATAAAGGCCAGTTTTAGGATTTTGAGACTGAGAACTGGACTGGTTCAGCCTGAATTCAACCTGGATCAGAACCAACTGGGCCATTCCCAACTGGTTCCCGAGTTAGACCACAAACTGTTCAAGGACACAAACAACCTATCATCCTGCACTCAGGGCAATGCAAGCCAAGAAAAAAAATAGAACGGCCGACCTTAATTCAGACAGATTCCCACCAGGCAACCTAGTGGACATCTACTGCCCATTTATCTATAGCCATATGCATCCTGTTAACCATGCAATATGTTATGAGAAGTGATTCTAGATGCTCAATAGTCATTCACACCTAAATCTCACCAACTACACTACAAACCAAGGTTTATTATTTCAAGAAACATTTCCCAATTGTTAGAAAGAAAAACACCCCCTGACCCAAATATGGAATCTTTAACTTTTATATTTTCTTTTTGTCCTTTCTCAATTTCTCATCTTGATCAGTACCGCAAAAAGTTCTTGTCAGCTTCCAGAAAATTCTATATCCAGAGTAACAGGACCCTAAAAGAGTATTAAAGCCCTATAAGCAGGAATATGATTTACTTACAAAAGCTTTGCATTTTTCATCCACAAAGCTCGACGAAGGCGCTTGGACTGTTTCTTGAAGTGAAAGGCACCATCTTGCATTGTAGCAGTCTTGTCAACAAGTAGCTCAATTCGGTCACCTCTGTCCAGTATCTTCTCAATGTTATCCACCATTATAGTACGCATCTGAATGCAAAATTGCAGATATATATTAAAACCCAAGACAATCCACCCACGTACCCATATGCTAACCCCAACAGCTACGAGGCACATGAACACACAAAAGAAACAGCGCCCCCCTCCCCCCCCCCCCCAAACAAACAAAAAAGAAAAAAAAAAGGGGCCTGCGGCGGAAGCAACACCAGCAGCCACAGGCATGCGCTGGCACACATATAATTTGACCAATTAACATCAACTGATGGAACATGAAGAATGTAGCTTATATATTCTACAGTCAAATTATGCTACCGGCTACAAAAGTAGCCTCGCACCCTAATACAGATGACAGTTACAAAGAATCATGTTTAGCTAGAAATTGTATCTTTGTCAATAGATGAATGGTACTTGCCTCGCTAACTTCGCCCCGGACTCGATTCAGAGTGTCTGCACTGGGGTTACTAGAGAAGAATTCCATTTGCTGATGCAGAACCCTAGAAAACTCATCATTCATGGCATATGCAGGTGCAAAGTGTGCAACTTTGCCATAATTTTTCATGAATCTCATCTGAATGTCTTCCAAGTATGAAAAAGGAATCCTCCCTGAATCAGTACCAAGTGCAAGCTTCAGAAATTCATTCATATGAATGCAAATGTGAATAACGCAAACTAATAATACTAAAATAAATGACAGCGCATCTATAAGTAAATCTAAAATTCAGATTTGCATGACGCAAGTGAGGAGACTACTGCAGTTTGCAGCAGCTCAGAAGATGGAAAGAGATAATTGCTATGTAAATCAGAAGTACAGACAAGTGATTGTCCAACTTACTATGTGCAACTTCGCATTTACAATCTCAACAGAGCCACTACGAGTTCTTTAACCCACAAAAATGATAGCCATTGCAACCTAAACTTGTACAAAAATAAGTACAGTATCACAGATACACATTGTTCCTTATACATGCTACAGCCTACAATGCTAAAATTATATATCGTGTGAAAGCCGCATTCATACCACATCGAACCCAGCTGAAGAGGAAGAGCCTTTTCTTAGACTAACTTAGGTATAATTGACAAATCATCTTAAGTTAGAGGCTTAGAGCTCCCAAGATCAGTTGGAATAGGTAGATGGAAGAAGTCATTAAGCAGGTTAATCTGGTAAAACACACCAGACTGAGATCGCAGGAGGAGTGTTTGATCACTGGACATATTCAGGCACAAACAAAGTAGAGAAAGGCACCTCCTCTTCAAGTTCTAATTGAAGGGAAAAGTCTAAATCTAGAAACTGTGATATCCCAATAGTAGCCTCTAGATGAAGATGATTATACTCTTTGGAGTTCATTCAGCAACATTGAACTGATCAATTTCGACATGAGTAACAAGAAAGCTACAATTCATTAGTCACAGTATGTCCTACCATTGCATATTTCAAGTCTACTTGAATGATCATTGCTCCAGATGTTTAACATGCTAAATTTTCCCCCACGAGGAGAAACAGCAAGATTAATATGACCATTTCGGTAATCATGTTCAGCGAAACAATTAACCAAACAGATAAGCGGAGCCTCAATCTTCACAAGAGCCCTAAGGAATGAAAAGTTCAATCATCACGGAAGTTTAATTCTTTTCCAGCAAATCATCATTAAAAACCCGCATTTTTATGAAAGCCCGTTGCATAGCGTCTTAATTCTTGTCCTGCTTCTCAAACATCATTAAGCCAAAACCCCTCCTCTATTTCCAGTTCAGACGACCGGCAACGCGTCAAGATTCCCCAATCGGACTCTCTACGCTAACCTCAACGAGCTCGAAATCGAATAAAGACAAAATTCCGCGAACGGATCATCGGACCGCGCCAATCTAAGACCGAAGAGCACAACCACAAGCAGCGAAACAAAGCGAGGAGGAAAGAGTCGAATCGGATCGCAGAGGAGGAACGCACTTCCGAAGGTGTCGTTGGCCATGCACAGGAAGCTGAGGCCGTCGGATCTCAGGATGTGGAAGATGTAGCGGTCCTGCGAGAAGCAGAGCCTGGAGTCCGCCTCCGAAGGGAGCTTCTCGAGGATCCGGCGCGCCACCGCGCCGGTGTTGCCGGTGACGGCGCTGAACTCCGCCAGGACGACGGTGCCCCGGGCGACCACCGCGTACAGAATCGCCATCGCTCCCCAGTCGATCAGCCGGATCTCGGAGGAAACCTCATGCGCGATCGGGGAGGGGAGGACGGACGGTCGCTTCGATGATGCTCGGCGAACCTTGGAAAGGAGACGGACGAGGAAGAGGATCGTGCCGTGGGGGTGGGGAACCTGGCGCACGTGAGGAGCACGTGCTTCCTATTTTCCGGAATTTACGGAGAAATTCGAAACAAAAATGAATAATGCACTTGCCATTGCGATTTTGCTTGCTGTTTAGATATACCTATATTCATTTTTAAGTATTATATTTTTTTTGTTCGCAGGATCTTCACTTTTATAGGATAATTCATTTAAACTAACTAAAAGACAAGTAATTTACCTTACTCACAACAAATAATTTCAATTAATTTACACAATCTTAAGAAAATCATTTATGACAATACATATAAAATATGTTGTATACCCCAATATTTAAGCCATATAGATATGATTTTTTGCATCCATATAATGCACTAAATTCTATGATTAGTAAATCAACAATCAAACTTTAGGGATCAATGGTTATGAATTGTGAAATAATTTACATGGCAAAACTTGTTTCGACTCGATTTTGCCAAAACATAGTTAAGAAAGAAATTTGGGATTTTTTCTATAGCGATCGGGCTAGAAGAACGAGATTGGGATTTGTGTCTTTATTCTATTCGTTCATTTGAGAGGATAAGATTGTATGTCGTTGAATAGGACGGGATCTCTTAGGATAAAAAGAAGCATCAAAAGCAAGGGACAAGCAGAGGCAAACAAGAAGAGAGGGGAAGGACTAAACCCTGGACAGGAATAGGACAAACCCAGTAAACAAACACGACAGCAACGACTCACGCATCGAGCGAGAGGGACGACTTCGCTGCAAGGAGTCTCGAAATGGTGGCAGGGATAATAAATGTGGTTCCTTTCACGACCCTCTGACCGTTTCCTGCTACGACTCTCTCTATTTTATATTTAGCCCTCTGTGGATTTCTCGTGAATTCTCGCTGTTTCAACTCTTTTTAGCTCTTGAACCTGCGAATTGTGCTGTGTGAACTTAAAAGGAAAGAAGAATTCTGGGTTTTGATCTGCTTCGGTGGGAGTGGAGCAGCCTTGGTTATGGCGGAGGGGTTTATACGCTTTATGAATTTTGAGAAGGCGATCTTAAACTTAACCGGCATGCGCAGCTGATTCGGAGGGTATTGTATCCTTGGTTATTGGGGGATTGGTGATGAAAGGAATGCCTGAGAGGGGGTGCTGTTTCGTGCCATGAAGTTTGCTTTCTTTGAAACTCGATAGCTCGAGGGAGAGGCTATCGTGTGTTGATTTTGATGCGTAGATTTAGGTCTAGTGAAGAAGAAAGTTCAAATCACTTAAGAACTAATAATGGGTTTCTTGAAAATGTAGATAGGATTATACAAGAAAGTCCTGATATATGCGGACACCCTGCAGGAGCTGTGCGTATCAAACTGAAAATTTGCTTCCAACTTTCTTGCCCGGCTTCGTCACTGATGGCGTCAGCTGCTGTCTTCCATGACATCTGCCTGACATCTGCCTGGTCATTGCGTTGCGCTATTTCACTGAGGTTATTGGTTAGCGACTGATTCCGCGCGTTAATGACCTCAAGAAGGCTATGTGGGGTTCGGTGAGGATGGTTGAAAGATAGAATTCATCTCATTGGCCCTCGTTCGATGTCCAGATGGGCAGCAGGATTTTGGATTTTTTGGTAACATTGATGAGTAAATTGTGAGGGATCTGAACAGTTTGAGTTTTGTACTTTGAATTTTCTATGGCAGCTCTAATCCAGAAAGCAGCAAAAGCACCTAACAGCCCTTGCTTTCCTCTTTTGTCAAGATTCCATCAAATTGACCTCTTCTAGTGGCGTCTAGGATTAGAGGTTGACACGAAGGCAACTTGATCTCCAAGTGCCCCATTTTGCAGGCAAAGCAAGTCAAATTTTTGCGTATGATACGCATTTGATTTTCTTGATTTCAACTGGCCAGTGGAAGAGAAGAAGGAAGACCAGTTCCTCTGTCAGAAACGTATGAAAGTCCCAAGCGCTAGCTAAGATCCTCAACGCGGCACAGTTGGTTTGAAAATTCAGTCACTAACATAAAGAATTTCTACAGCTTACAAGTCAAAGGAAAAGCACGTCCTACATCTAAATATTCAATCGCTACTGGTAAGAATTTCTACATCTTTCAAGTCAAAACAAAAGCATGTCTTGCATCTCTCAGCTTCCGTTATTATTCGTCATCTGCCCACGGAAAAGGAAGGCAGAAAAAATAGTCTTGCAACTGGTTGAAGTTGAGCTGCGGATTCGGCTTCTTATCATGCCCTCTCCTTGGGTCTCCTAGCCTGAGTTTCTAGCTGTTAGGCTGCCCCGCCTTGCGCAGCTTCGATCATGACCAATTCAGTTGCTCCCAATTCCACAGCGGTTGCTGTGTTCCGCTCTCAGGTTCCCGGCGTTCGTTGGGTCGAGCCTGAGCTTCATCCGGCAAATTGCGGTTACTAGGCCCAGCAGACCTTTCCGCCACCTCGAGCGGGCGGCGATCGAATGCACGGAAACTTCCTGATATCACGTACACTCGGCACAAGGTGAATTCGTGCCGCAGCTGTGGACGGAAAGAAAAAAGCGAAGCCTTTAGTGGGCTCGAAAGCCAGGATCTTGCCGGGAAAATGCTTCTTAGAGACTATGCTCTGTTTTTTGGAAGTGAAAACAATAAAGTATTCTTTGAAAGACTGCTTTCTATTCTCTAAATCCGTTCCCACTTTCGTTGACTGCTATTCGAGGAAAGCGATGCAAGAACAAAAGCACTTTGCCTTTAAAAAATTAATCTGAGAATTGCTTTCACGTTCAGTTTTTTTAAGGAAAAGTAATTCAAGAACACTGTCACTCGTGCATATTCGAGAGAACAGAGCACAAACAAACCGCACACCTTGGGAATGGCAATGTTTGAAGTATTGGCCTCTTCTTGAATGGCCCTGTACTCGTTCATCTTCCATTTCGTTTTCCTCCCCGTCGGCGCTTTCCCCCTGTAGAACACCATGGTCTTCTTCACCCCGATCACCTTGTTATCCGACGAGTACACGTACCCGGGCGACCCCGTGGCCTTCCAGTACCCGGAGGCCGTGGTCCGGTTCGGCCTCCCTCCCCGCGCCTCCCTCTCCTGCCTCGGCGAGAAGAAGAACCACTGCTCGGTGTCCCTGCGGCACAGCTGCCCCGCGAGACCTGCAATCATCATCACCATCACGGCGAAAACCGAAATGAGCACACCCCATATAAAACAAAAAAAAAAAACAGAGCCCCCCCGCCGCCATTCTGCGAGCGAAGCAATAGATCAGAAAAGACCCGAGGGGATGGAGCATACTCGGGAGCTGCCAGGGGTCGATGTCGTAGACGTCGAGGACGGGCACCGCGCGGTGCATGTCCTGCCTCAGCCCCTCGAGCTGGTTGCGCAGGTAGAACGAGACGAGCTCCTCCTCGGTGGGGTAGAAGCGGTACCCCAGCGGAAGCTCCTCCATCTTCTTGCTCCTGGTTGTACGCCAATTGATTGATGTTCTGGTCAGTACCTGCTAGACTTGCATGAATAAAGGAGGAGTACGGTACTCAAAAGGGTCGATGCAAGAGAGAGACAGAGGGACAGACTGCAGAGGTTATATAGAGGAGAGGAGAGGGCATGAGATGGATGGTGGTGGGGAGGAGGTGTTTGGGGATTGGTGGACACTTCCACGCGGTTACGTGGAAGAAAAAGGGGACTATGCCTTTCTGTCCAATAGGCAAAATCGCTCCGCACCTTTCTCATTTGTCTATCCATCATCTTGGGCAAAAAAGCGAGAGGAGGGCCGTATGCATCACACCGGTGCGCCCCCACGCCTTTTGAACAAGTCAGCTTCTAGTCTTTTAGCCGGTGCTTGCTGGTGTCCCATGCTCTCTCCAAGGGTGAGAAGTTCCCCCCAAACCTACTCATTGAAATAGATACTCTACTTTTTAGAACTCAAGACATAAATTGCATATCCTGAAATCTGGAATCTAAAATCCCCTTTATCACAAGTTTCAGGATCGATTTCAGGATCTATTCAGATTTCACATGTATTATATTAATTAAACGATTATAACGAATTATCGCATTAATGACCACCATTTGCTGCTCCAATTTATTGACGGTAGCTTATTAATAAAGCAAAAGTGTTAGTCATGAAAAGAAGCTTAAAGTAAATACTCATGATTGAATGCCATGAAATATCGTAGGATTGCACGAAGACATAAATTAATAAAAGTGCAACTTTTTTTTTTCGAATTCTAGATTACAAGCTTCGGGTTCCATCCACCTATAATTTGGAACCTGATTGTCAAAAAAAGTTTCTCAATTCTTGAAACTTGAGACATATCCTGCATACCTTGGAACTTAGAATCATATTTTTATCAGTCTGGTTCTCAAGTTCCAAGTTTTACCCTTGAACCATTCTCACCTCTAATGTTTTGTCTCTGATACAACTTCCTTTTTTTCAGTGGTCGGGTTAATTAAACGATATGGAAGCTCAATAAGCTTTTAGATGCTCCTAAAGCGTGATGTTTTCGTCTACTCGATATAATTGCTAAGAACCATGGATTCTCTTGCTTTGTCTAACAACGATGAATATGATAATTCGGAGTCGATCTCGGTGATTGATTCGGTTCTGCGGAATTCGTGCCGTGCTCTAGTATATTTCAAGGCATTCTTGAGCCGAGATGGAATTATGAGACCGATCTCGATACGTAGTTAGGCTTAACTTCCAGCGAGGAGGAAGGAATATTCAAAATTAGGCTTTTGCAATATCAAGGGTATCTCATAAGGGGGAGGCTTTACAATGTAGACCGGTTCTTTTCATGTTATTCTCTTTTCTAGTTCATTCCCTTTTGAGTAAGATACTCTCTGTTTTAGGTGATTCCTTCCGAAAGTGGATTCTATGTGCTCTCGAGCATTTTGCTCGATGCTATATTTAGGGAATAAGTCTCTCTTACTTTAAAAGGTAAGTTGATGGGCAAATGGTTGTGCATATATAAATAGTATATAAACCTTGTAAATACGCTGCATCGTGCAAAATAAATTTGGACAGAGTACAAAAATCTAATACCAGAAGTTTAAATCGATAGATAAAGAGATATCGCATTTATATAAATAGCATATAAAACCGAACGGATGGCAGAGTACGTTTTAAGCTCCAATGATGATAAAATCGCATTTTTAAGAAGCTCCAATGATGATAAAAATCGCATTTTTAAGTTCTAGAGAGAGAGAGAGAGAGAGAGAGAGAGAGGGCAGGAACGCGGAAACGGAGCTGAACACTTTTTAGTAAATGGTTTAGTTTTCTGTTATGGAGGCCGTACAGACGCCCCCACCCAAAGAAGGTCAAAGCACGTGTGGGTAGGACCCGATCATCCCAAGTCCCAAGAGAAAAAT
The DNA here is from genome assembly GCA_016097605.1 of Eucalyptus guilfoylei. Classification (NCBI taxonomy): domain Eukaryota; kingdom Viridiplantae; phylum Streptophyta; class Magnoliopsida; order Myrtales; family Myrtaceae; genus Eucalyptus; species Eucalyptus guilfoylei. Next base: position 49,796,120 of record CM027861.1, read on the forward strand.
CCTCGATTCCAATTTTACCCCGTCTTCTTATTCTTATTTCGCGGGGAAAACACAGAAGGCCAAATTAGAATTGCACGATCGAGCTATGCAACACATGAACAACACTGTAACGATGATGGACCGATCCATGTAAAAGCGTAGTCGAAATCTCATTCTTTGTATGAATGCGCAGCCTTTGTGACTTTCGGCGACGAAATGCTTAAAGGGTATGAATTGATTCGGCAAAAAGGCATTTGAAATTCCTATTCACGAACACGTTATGTATATTGTATCTTTGATTTTTTTTTTATAACTAAAAGGGCGTAGAGAGAGTCCTAGAAAAAACGAAGAAAAAATGAAAATAAAGTAAGGCTCGCTCGTCATTACCCGTGCACTTTTTTGTCGACATTTTTACAAAAATCCCCTCTTACACGTCAAATGGTTGCCAGCCAATACAAAAACGACATTACCCAATTCCAAATCCAGGGCAATCCCAATCATACCCCTCTTCAAAATTCCGCCGATTAATCCGTTGTTACCTCGTCAAGACCATAAAATGTACAAGTCTTCAAAATTTCACAGTTTCACCTGTCATTATCTCATTCAAGACCATAATAACTACAAGCAAGCACTGTCGTCATCTTCTTGTGGGCGCAATACTGGTATTTAGAAGAGCTCGATGGGGGCGAATTCGGGAAAATCAAAGAACATGGAGATTCTTGTGGAAAATGGGTTTTGTAATGATGAGGAGAGCAAGGATGAAGAGGAGGAGAGAATGCAAATTGGGGGAAAAGACAAATAAAGGATGGTACATTCCCACAAACCCTCCGCCAGGAAAGAAATTCTCCAGTGCATTGAGGATAATAATCATCACCGCTGTCACTCTCACTGAGAGGCCACTAAATACTGCGCTTCAGTGGAGACATATCGTTCGTTAACTCCCTCCTCCGTGAGCAAGTCCAACTTGATAGTGGGCGTGGACTTAGCAATCTCTATTATGTTTCGTTCACTCTCCATTTATCTTTTGCAAAAACAAATAAAAGCTCTTAAAGACTCTGAATTACATCCGCCATGACGAATTTACGGTAAACCTCATTTTTTTTGTCATTACAAAAAATCTCAAACTATATCTTTGTAACACAACGACCTTTCTCCATTAAAGTTCTGTAGATGAGAATTATTAAAAATCTACATACATAGATATCATATTGCGAGTGGTGTTGAGAAAGGCACTCATATGACTCAAGTGAAATAAAAACGATGTTATTTGGTCGGAAAAAACATATCATAATATGCATAGCTTGGAATTTTTTGTGACTTTTCCCCCTCGATAGATGATTTGAAAAATATTTTATTGAAATGACCACCTATACCCCCTTAAATAATTCATCGATAAAAAAATGTTTTATTTCTAATAAAATTTCGTGAACAATTGAAATATTCTTTGTTTATAAGTGATACAAATTGTAATTTTTTAAAAAGTATTTTTTAAATCATTAATTTTGATGAAATAAACAAAAATTTATATTTTTTGGGTCAATACTACGAAAAATCCAAAACTTGTATATGATGACAAGTTTACTCTAAACTAATTACCTCAAACTTGTATATTCATGATAAATTTACCTAATATTGATTCCCTTTAAATTTTCCGTCGAATTATTAAGTTGGATGATGCGTGATAGTTGAGATTTCATTCTATATTCATCACATATATATTAATTTGATATTTTTCGTGATATTAATTAGGTTTTCTAGATAATTAATTGGGCATGAGTCCTCTTCACCTCTACATGGACAAGACCGAGTCTCGGGGAACAGAAAGATTGAAAAAAAAAAAAAGAGGAAAAAAGTGCGTATGCCAGACGAAAAACATTGCCAGCCGTTCGTCTTTTGCTTGTCTTAATAAGGAGACGCGCATGCGCTTGGAATCGTGCATCGCGTCGAAAATCCCTTTTTTTAAATATTATTTTCTGTGGCTGCTTTTTTATTCTTATTTTTCTTGGGTTGTTAAAATGAAATTCGAGAATATCGTGGGGGATTTTACTCGTTCCTGTCCGCGTTCGCTTCGCTTTCAGACAGTGGGAGAGAATCTTTTCATTTATTTAATATCTCTTTATTTTGTTGGTCATATTTAATATTTCTTTATTGACTTGTCCTTTATTTAAAAGATTTGTTGACCCTTGAAAGTCGCTTGACCTTTGATGTCACAAGGGGTGGGGGGAGAATTGCGTGGATTTTGGATCCCGACCAAAATGATCCTGTCTTGTCCTCTCTACGACAAGGTTTTACTCAGATTTTATCCATTTATTTTGACAAAGGAACGCTCTTTCTTTTTCCCCATATCTAAATATGGCTTTTTTTTTTAAAAAAAAATTCCAAATAAAGAATTAAAATACCCCATTTCCTCAAATAAAAATATGAAGTGAATAATATTTCAACTAAATGCTCAAAATGCCCTCATTTTCTTTCAAGCAATGACATAAATTAATATGACGTGTCCATATTTTCTTTCAAATAATGGTATGAAGTAATTATATCAGTTTTAAATAAAAACCACGAACTTATTCGCTAGTGAAGGGCAATTTCTTCTTTTTTCTTGCTTACTTGTTCTATTTTTTTTCATAAAAAATATAAAAAACTAAAACTTAAAAAAGAAGAAGAAATATATAGCCAAGAGGGCTTGTGGCCGCGGCCTTATTGTCGATGGGGCGATGATGATGGCTAGCGGGGTCGCCAACACGTAGGTAAGGGCCAATGACCCTCACCAGAGACGAGAGAGGGCAGCGACTCTCTCTCGATTTGGGTGAGGGTTGTCGACCCTCACCTAGTGCCCCCGAGCCTATATTTTTCCTTTTTTCCTTTTTTAATATTTAATCTAGCTTAATTTAAATTTAAATTTAAATTGTATTTGAACGAAAAGATCTTTGATTGATTGGAATTTTTTTGCTGATCGACGAAGTCGTGCGATGTCGATTCTTATTTAAAATAATCATAACCACTTTAGACTTTTCTTTGAGATTGTTATGATAATTTCAAGTCCTTATTTGAAACAAGATCTACTTCATACCCTTATCTAATAAAATGAGGCACTCGAACCTTTATTTGGATTATCTCTCTCTCTCTCTCTCTCTATATTTTTTTTTTATAGTAATTTTGAATTTGAATGGAGTGAAATTAAGAAAACATACTCTCTTAAAAGAAAAAATGCAGGAAAGATGGATGGATCTGTTCGTGCACAATCGGATTTGTCCTAGTGCCGTGCTGTCGATATGTATAGTCACGACAAGAAAAGCATATGGATAGTCTTCCATTTTGCAAGAAAGACGATGTTAAGTCCTTTCCTCCTTTTCTTCACAAATTTGAAAAAAAAGAAAAAAAACTCGTTTGAGATTATCAATTGAACTTATCATTGAGCGTTGTTTGGGATTAGGGACGGCCGATTTTGAATCGGGAATTACTGAGTTCGAGACGCATACAAACTCGGGTACTTAAAACTTTCAACCCTACGTGGTTTTCCAGGATGGAACAAACACCTCTCGAGAGAAAGCCCTCTCGTGGTTTGTCTTCGACCAGGAGCCTCTTTTCCATTTCGCGGTTCGGGAAGCTGTGATTACCGTTATACCCTTTCGAGTTTCCTCTTTTGGATTTGAAAGCGCGGAATCTTTTCTCCTTTGACTTCTTTCTTGAATGGCCTAAACATACCGATTTAAGGATATTTACGTGGGGACACACGCTTTTTGTCAATGAGCAACACATACTTTGACGACCCCTTTTTCAATCCGAGTGACGAAAGGGATTGTGAGAAGGGTTTTGGTCCTCTTTTCTTTTCCTCCTCGTCGCGGTTAACGCAGCGTCAACCCCGCCATCGAATCCGTGTCAAGAAACTAAGCACGCCATCATCATTTTTCTCGACCGCGAACCAAGTCAAATCTTGCTCTGCAAAGCTGGATCCAGAGCGGATCCATGCGGCCTATTGGACGTTGATTCCCGCCCTTTTCCCCTCCATGTAGACCAAATCCAACCCACGCTTTCTTTCTTATCATAACGACACTCCTCCTCGAGGGGGCAGGCGACACTCGCCTAGATTTAAACCTCGCCCGTCATGAGACTCATGACCATGGACTGTGCTCCGCACGCAGGGCCCACGTGAGCAACAGCTAAGATGGACCCGATTTGGCTTTTTATTTTTATTTCCCATCGAGAAAGAGACACGTCCTCAAGCACATCGTGCTATTTCGGAACGACATATGTGTAGAGATGTTACGCGAGAAGACGTGCATGAACATGGCACATGCGCGAATTAAAGATAAGAGGCCAAAGCTTTTAACACTTACTATCCATCATATGGGTCTACGTGCTTTCATACAAACACTTGCACAAGCACTAAACATACACTTACATATATATGTATAATATATATTTATTTATTTATTTATATCGGCTATAGGATTATATGTAGGGGATTTTAGTATAATTGGCCCTAAGGTATGCCAATGATGGGGATGAAGGGGACGTAGTAGCTGGATGGCGCCAGGCCCCACTCTTTAGGGAGGGGGAGATCAATGGTCTTGGATGAACCGACCATGTTGTATGCTCCACACTCCTTGGTCGGAGGGCATGCGGTGGACACGGCGAGACGAGTGGCGAGGCCGTAAGAGGTGGCGGTTCCGTCGCGGCCCTCCACCTCCACAACCTTGGCGACCACGTGATCTCTCGAGGCGTACAGCTGGTCGGGCCCTCCAAGAACCTTGGCTAGGCAGCTCAGCGTTGGAGCGGCGGCGGTCTTGCCCTCATCAGTGGTGGTGGCCGCAGCGGCCTTGGTGGAGGGAAGCTCCGCCTCGAAGGAGCCGTCGTCCTCCGTGGTAGCCACGGATGCTTTCTTCACTCCATCGCACTTCACCATGACTTTGATCCCTGAACACGGGAGATAAAAAAAAAGATTGCGTTTGCAGATTAGGTGCGCGGCACGAGTTTGTCTCCTCGTAACATTAAGGGAAAAAAGTTTTTTCATTCGGCCACCTAGTAATATCCGGTCCGTTTTTCACTCGATCCATAAGATTAGCGGGTATTCCCTACCTTCTTAAAAATCAAATTTTCTTATCATTTAAAAAAAAAAAAAAAGGTTAGGTAATCCTTTGATTGTTGTAGAGCGTGTTTCATATGATCACTTTTTAAAATGAAGTCTCTAGGTGGGGGTTGTGTTTGCTTTTTGTTTGGCTCTTTGTACTTTTGCTGCTAGTGCTCTCTTATCAGTTGTTTGTGAAAGCACTTGGAAACTCTGAAAAGTGTTGGTGCTGCATGGATCTTTCACATTGTACCATTGGGTTTGGAAGAGGGGAAAGGATCCACATGAACAGGTTCATATAGTTCCTACATTTAGTAGGCTAACTATGGTCAAGTGATGTCTTGAGTCGCCGCCAGCATGTTATCGAGCCTCGGAAGTTCGCCAAACGGGACTTGACTTGTGAATCTCAAGGTTTTCCAAGGCAGAATCATGAGGTCCCGGCGCCTCCCTAGCTCGACGAAAGGGCGCGCTTACTCGAGATGATACGTTGAATGTCATGCCGTGCCATATGCGTAGACATCTATAATTTAAGGATCTGTTGTCCGTATCGTTACGCTATAAATAAGACGTGTCGTAGAATAATCACGTTAAGAGAGACTATGACCGGTTTACGAAGGGATACGGCACCTCGTCGGGCGCACAAAGATGACCCAGTCGTCTAAATATTCGGGTTTCCCGTTTCGTCCCGTCACTAGTTCAGACAAATTTCCGGTATCCTTAAAATGGAATAGGTCAAATACCATGTTCATGTTCTGCTTCTCAAGAGCTTCTGCTTGGTCCCCAATAGAATCATGCAGTTAACAGACGCCGCAAAGGGAGAAAAAGGAAGAGGGGAAGACATTCCGCGCAGCATGCAAAACATCGCGAAAACGAAAGGAGAGACCTGATAAGTCGTGGTCTTGCTTGCAGTCAAGGCAGGACAGTTTTCCCTTGACGACATGGCAGTCCGAGACGTCAAGGCTCGCCAGAGCGAACGCAGCGAAGAAGACCGCTGTTATCAGCAGCCGAAACCTGGCCATGGAGGATGTATCGACCATGTTTTTTTTTCCGGTGCACGCAGCTTGCAACACGAGAGGAGGGGGGGACGAAGCAAGTTGGGCATGTCGTGGAGAAGAGCTGGAACAGCATATAAATGAAGGGGAGAGACGCAAGAATTTTCGTCGCGCATTAATGGAGGAGGGTCCCTCAGTTTCGGCTGGTTGTTGGAGGCTCGTGAAGAGGCAGTAAATTCCGTTCCAGCGAGGGCTTTTAATGAGAGCACCCGACACGAGACTTTCTTTCCCTTCTCTTTCGGTTTCATTCTTATGTGGGTCGCGTACAGTTCATCGGCCAGTGGATTCAATGACACGAAAGAGCATCAGCAACTGATTGATGTGTAGAAAGTGGAAACCACATGATGGCTCTCTTGGACTAGAGGGGTTCCCGCGGTTTTGGGTCACTGGGCATTCAGGGAACTCTGTCGTCATTGGCTTATGCTCCTCAACCTTGTCTTTCATAAGATGAACGTATGTACTTAGTATTTGGGCTGCATACTGTCTTTGAGAAGACGCCTGCAAAGACGGGGGTGATCACGCGTCGTATCTGATACGGCGATCGCGACAGAGGTACTAAATCGTAACTCAAAAGGGTTGAGACAAAGATGGCTTTCGTAATATTGCGAAGCATCTACTATCATTCAATACAAATCACACCTGATCCTGACTTTTAAAGGCGTAGATATGCCCATCTTTTGTTGCAGTGCCATTCCATCTCATTCATGGACCTAAGCGAGTTCGCTCAGACTGTCACTCCTCAAGAAATGGAGAGCCTAAGAAGCATTCATAGCATTCACAAAATCACAGGCTTTAAGTTTTACTCAGTTCATAGCTTTTGGCGTAAGTTACCGGGGTCCTACCAAATTCATTCAAACTACAGATTCATCACAATAACTAGGTCATCTAGTCAGGTTACGATTAGGTGCACAAGAAAATATAACAGAATATACAGTCACCACAGGAGAAACTAACTTCAAAAGACCCACTTGGTATCGAACATGCCCATGACTGCATTTTCCGCGATCAATGACTTGTACGGGTCATTTGCTCACGATTATAGAACCAAACCGGAAGGAGCTCTACGAAACATTGCTGGGATCTTCTAATTCTACCGATACCAATTTCATTCCATGATAGGAGGAAAAATCTATGACCCATTGAAGACAAAGCAAATGCAGGGAACATTGCCTATGTCATTCTGTACCATGTTACACGTAACTGAAACTTAAATGTACCAAAAGCAAACCAGCGGTCAAAATTTTTTGGCGGATCACGGCGCCCAACCGTTTGCATCGCGTATGGACATATATATCGGGCCCAATTGCTAAGTACCAAAAGCAAACCACAAGGATGATGCACCAACACTAATACGTTAGAATAGTTAAATATTAAATCATGTATAAATCTAACAGCTTAACCTTTTAAAATAATCAATGACAGCCTCATTAAAATGTAACATAGTATAGAATTAGAGGTCCTAAATTCAAATATTTACAAGTCCCATTTGCCTCTCCAATCATATACTTCCACGCTTTAGGCTTAAGTTAAAGAGTAACTTGCGCGTGAGAAGGAGTGGGGATCACGATGCCATCATATTTAAATCATGCATTGTTTATTACTAAGCATGGAATTTAAGCTTACGATCACTAAGCTCTGATATTAGTATTGAGTAGTTTTGGGCCTATGGGATGGTCGTAAGCTTCACTTATCCCAAAAATTAGCTCAAAATGTAAGATTTTCCTTTAAACTTATAAATTGACCATAAATCTTTCCACAACTATGTAAATCTCTCATTTACATATCAGAGCTCAGCAACCCATATCTCTTGTATGACTGTCGAGTCCAGATTTATTGATAATTCGGGCTCTATATCGGTGTTGGATAGTTTTGATCCTTTCTCACTCCAAAAGATAGTTTATAGGGTGAAGTTTTTTCTCACACTTATAAACTAATCATCGATTCATTCCACAATCAATGCGAGATTACCTGAGCTATTAGACGAATATATAATTTAATATTTATATATTCTAATACAATCCACCAGTCAAAACTTTTCAGCGGCGACCGATCATTTGCATCGCATGGGGGTAAACATTTCGGGGAGAATGGCTAAGTACAAGAGAATACTATAAAATAAGCGAGACTACTTATTACACAGTCAGAGAGTAGGTGATGGACCTGTCGTTGCTGGGACTCTGGACCTGCAAGGTAATTAAGAAGATGCAACAAAAGCTCAGATTCATTTGTTACCCCACAAGTTCGAAAGGCATTATTCTGCATGTACTTAAAAAATACTGGAAATTGATGCAAGCTAGAATATAATGTGGAAGAAATAGTTCAAATTCGGTTCAACAGGTCACGTTTATCGGGAGTCCATGACACGTGTTATGTGTAAAGGTATAATATTCAACATACTGATTACGCATAACACGATAAAAAGGATCGAATATTGCTGGAAAACTCATTAACAAAATCACAGTTAATTCAAAGAAATTGATATTCGTGCGCCTTACCTGAATTTGTAAATACCATATCCGTTGATATATATTCTTCAAACGTACTCAGTGTGAATGAGAGAGAAAGTGACGATGAGTGGTTGATGGAACAACCACCTGGCGAAGCTTGAACCGAGGAATGATAAATACCAGCTCCCTCAACTACCGTGTGCACGGTATGCACTGAGCCTGAAAAATGGTGTCTGCCATAGCACAGCCTACTTCTTGTCAGCGATTCACAAGTGTCCAGATTCACCGTCTCCTCTGCACATAAGCGCGAATCCTCGTCCTCTAGGCAAATAATCCTAATCCGAGTATCAATTGCAGTACATCTATTTCGTCTTCTCCACTTCTCTGCGTTTCCCTAATGTCGAGACCATATAGTATTATCTAATCGATTCACATGTTCTGGAGTTTCCCCCGCAAGGAAATTCTCGGTTTTAATTTGCATATATGTTCAGGACTGATTTCTTTGATATAATGGCAGAGGTGAAACAAGCAGATAATATTTGCACAGTAGTCATATCTCATGCAGGATCCATGTTGATGCTGGTATTAATTGCACATGCGTTGTCTTTGTCACCATCGGGACAAAACCATATCGAATCTCTTTATTTGAACTTTATTTTCAAGATGCACTTAACCGCCAGTTTTGTGGAAAAAAGAAAAGACGAGACAAGGACAGATAAGAGGATCTGATAACAACATCGGGAGTTGAACATCCATTAAAGCCGCCAAAATAGAAGAGAAATTTATTGAAGAATGCATGCCCACCTTCTTCCTACGGCTCAGTTAATCAAGAAATCGCATTCCCAGCAAATTATCAAATCCGCTTTTCGCACCAAGTGCTTCACTCTTACCGATGAATGGCCTGCAAGGAGATAATCAAAAGGATATACATCACAACAGAAATTTATATAGGTAAACATACTCCTATGCGCTTGCATGTCATGACCATAGAGGACATCGTAAAGCTTAGTAGCGTTTTGCAGAACGATTTTGTTAACAAATTCTGATCGAAATGATGATTTTTTATTCGTCCCTAACGATTAATAAAAAGTTAACGCGTTTGGTAATTGTATAAAATTTCGATTCTAGAATAAAATTGTGTTTGGTGATCGTGTTCATTGATTATGTTCCAAATTAATTTATTTTAATTTTTAAATAATTTTATAATTTTATAATTTTTTCTTTTGTTTTCTTTATTATTATTATTATTATTTTCTTTTTCTTTTTCCTTTTCTTTTATTTTTTCCTTTTTTTTAATTTTTTCTCCTATTCTTCTTTTTTCTTTTTATTCTTTTTTTCTTCTCCTATTCTTCTTCTTCTTTTTTTTTTTCTTTTTTCTCCTATTCTTTTTTTTTCTTTTTTTTTTCAGGTTAGACGAGAGCCTCCAGCGAGCTTGTCGGACCGGTTGCTAGTGACCGGCGGCGACCGACGACATGGACGGCATGCGCTTGATTGCAAGATGGCAATCAATGAAGAAGAAGAAAAGAGAAGAAGAAGAGTTTTGATTCTCAATTTTGTTCCCGGAACAAAAATCAACTTTTTTTTTATTCTTGATTCTCTTCCCAATTTGATTCTGGGAACAAATTTGGTCCCAGGAACAAAAATTTTACCAAATACGATTCTCGTCCCAAACTGATTCGGAGAACAAAAAATCAGAATTAGGCATCCAAACAGGCCCTTAAACTCCATTTAGCAACTGTGTCCGGTCCTTGTTCTCCATTAGTTAAAAATAGGACCCACGATAGGGCAATATGATTTTTTCACAAGAAGACAAAGACACCGTAGAGGATCTGGTCTGGATATTTGAAATCATATAGTGAGTTGTGTCAACTCAATTCAGCCGGTCCAATCAGACACCTTATAGCTTATGGTCCATAAACCTCCATCAAGCATTAGGTTTGTGCAACATCATCAAATGGCTCATAAAACCAAACAATCTCATGTTCCTCTTACATCATTTGCTCGTACATAAGACTGTTGTTGACTATGTGTTCCAGATCTAACCAGCATTAGTATAGGACATATAATGTTTGATGGCGATGTTGTGGCCAATTCTGACTTTCGTTTGACAAAAAAGAAGAAGAAGAAAAGATCCTATCTTAACACAGCATTAAAGAGCAAGGATATGGACAAGATTTGCCTGAAAAAACAGATTGAACCAGCAAAACTTTTCCTGCTGACTGAGAGTGGCAACATCAAACATTAACATCTTAAATTGAAAGTTCTATCACAGCTTCACAGCCCGGGTGAAGAATCACCCAGCAAGCGGCATGTACGTTTAGGCATGGCTAGTGGGATGCCAATATGCAGGAAAATATCCACCTGATCAAAGGAAATTTGAGTACCCCAGCATTCAAGGTCAGATAAGTAAGAACCACGCATCATCTGCAATGGGAAATCAGGCAAATTCCTGCCTTTCACAAAAGATTTGCATCATGCTAAATAACAAGAAAAGATAGAAACAAGTAGATCACAGCATACCTAGTTCAGTGCAACCAAAGAGTTAAACCATCACCTACCATAAGGATAACAAGTGAGGGAGATTTCCCCAGAAAGTACGCTCAAATCTGGGCAATAACTCTAAGACACCAACCAACAGCGACAAGATAGATGAATGGACATCATAATTCTAGAATTTCAATGTATGACCCTATAAGCCCATATGATCAAACATAGACAAGAGAAAATGAATTCAAAACACTCAGGGCCCGACAAAAAATTGAAAGTAATCCTTTGTCTGGCTTACTCAGGCCTTTCAAATTGTCCCAACTACATCATTCAATGTATTATTTAATACACTCAGGGAGACATACATTAAGAACAAAATTTTCTGCCGACAGCTTTATTTTCTTATGCAGCTAAAACTAAAAGTAGAGCCGATGATTGTTGTACCTATGAATTTCCCAATAAACCGAGCTTGCTTATATATCAATATCCACAGTTTTTTGCACAAGAACAAAATCTACCGTATGATGACCCAAGCATTTAAGTCAACTTTCACTGGCACGACCTCATGAGATAGAAAGATTTGATTGAGCATGGAAGCATGACGACAGATATCAAGAATGGATGATATAAGTTTAACGATATTAAGTTGACCTTATAAAAAATACCAAATGAATGAATTCTGAACAAAACGGAATTATCACAAAAGTTGGAAGGGCCGATAACACAGCTAATATGCCTTCACAGACACTCACTACCACTCTCATTTGATGTATGTCTTTTATCCCTCTCAATTAGCGACAGGTCATGTTGAATATGGAAATATGTATATTTTGGTGTAAAGTTGCACAAGAAGTCTAGAAGAAGGGTCAATAGGGAAGCAAAACAGAGAAATAGAAGATAGAGGGGGGAAGAAAAAATATTTGTGAAGAGGGAACTTGAAGTTCTCTTTACTATAATGCATTCAGACCATGAAACAATGGTTACACACTTGGGTTCACTAGAATGATCAGCAGATGAAATAGTAAAACAGTTCATAAGCCAGATGCTCTACCTCTCTACTAAGTAGTGACGCCTTAAAACACTATACAGCTCATTTTGTGCACTTCATTTCTCCCAGCTCAGATATCTCACTCGAAGTCAGCATAGACCACAATAATTCCCCATGACTTTCTAAAAGAAATATCCTTGACAGACTGCAACAAATCTTCCTTGCAGTTTAAGGGCGTTATAAATCTTGCGATGTGCTTAAGCAAACTACAAGGATAGCAATGAGTGTAAAGATAAAGAAAACCGGTTCTGCTTCAGGTACAAGCCTTTGTTCTATCATGCTTGATGTTGTGAGGATCAACCCACAAAATATTAACGTGCATAAAATCACCTGAGCTCACTTCCTCAACTCAAACAAATAGATCAGAATCCAAAACACAAAGAAACTCAAATTTAGGCCCAAAATGAAGCTCCTCAAAGCCCATAATATTCAAGATCCTATCAATCTTCACAAATGGTCGGCAAGACAATTGATTAGGTTGAAATACAGTACACAAAACATCCTTTGTTTTTTTTTTTAACTAACAAAAGGAAACATCCACCGTATTATGTGACATTAACTTCTGCTGCAGTGGATTCCATTTACCCAGTAATAGCCCCTAGAAAACCAAAGTGCTCTAATGCAGAGCCAAACCTTGCTGGCAGTAAGGCATCACCAAACCAGAACGAATTGAATGGAATTGGATGGTCGTAATGTCCATGTATGTACTAGTCATGAACAAAATGAAGCCCACCAACTTGCTCACAGTCTTGTCCTCTGGTCAGTGCCGCTCCTGTTACCCACAGAGTGAGCATACTACCCTATCTCAGACATATGTTGATATGTGGCCCATAACGAAAAACCTTGTTAGCTCAATTATCTACCTGGTAATGAAAGTGAAGTTTAGTGGTTATGGTTTTTAGTTGAAGCGAAGTTAGTCACTACAGATACTTCCTCCGTGATCATACAGATTGATAAGAACCTTGAGTTGGCTTATTCGACCACAAATTCAAAGATCGAAACATACATGTCCCAGCATGCCACTTCCATAATGCCAAGTCAACCAGACATCTAAATCTCTTAGGTGCAGAGCTCTTTAGAGTTATCAAAGAATCACGACTTTATAATAATCATCTAACCCGTGCAAATTCTCACAACAGTTGGGATAGAGAAATAAAAGAGCCAGACCAGGGACGATTTCAACATAATAATAGTTGAATACGTCCCTAATACTAACCTAGAATCAAAGATTATGAATGCCAAATTCTAATGTACCAAACATCACAACATTCCCTCAGCTCAGTTACAATTACAGAAGCGTTCTCAATCTAGAAAACCTGTTTGCCGCCACACGGCATTGCGGACCTGACGCAGATCCCTGCCCTTGAGCGTCCGCCCGGCACCTTCGAGCACCGAGCAAGCGACGCTCTGCGAGCGGGACAACCGCCTCGCCACTATCTCGTGCGGCGGCAACATCTCCTCCCCATCAAAATCCTTCTCATCCTCGACATCGACATTCAAGTCCTCGACTTCGACGAACTCGCGTTGCCTCCTCGCCATCAACACAGGCACGTTGACCGGCGCCGATTGGTGGTACTTCTCCGCCAACGAAAAAGAAGCCAGCGGAAATCTGTCCTGCGGGGGGCGCGGAATATCGGGGATCATCCGCGAGGACGAAATGGGCCCCGCCGCCGCCGACGCCGCCGCCGCGGCGAGGGACGAAGAAGGAGAGATCGAGGCCGTGCGGCCGAAGACGGAGCCAGCCTCGCGCTCGGGGAGCGCCGCGGCGAGTATGCCGAAGCCATCCGGCGGGCCGAAGGCGGAGTTCCTGTACGGCGGGTGGCGATCAGGGAGGCGAGGAGACGCGGCGGCGACCTGGCCGGCGCGATGATGTTGTTGGAGGTCGGCAAGGTCGGCGGCGGCGGCGGAGAAGTCGAAGGCGGAGAAGATGTCGTCCTCGGTGAGGAGGTCGTCGTCGGCGGCGGCGGCGGCGGCGTGGCTGGGGGAGGGGCTAGGGTTTTGGGGGAGAAGGTGCCGAGGAGGCGGTGGTGGGTGGCGGAGGAGGAGGAGGAGGAGGAGGAGGAGGAGTCGGAGCCGCGGAACCGGATCGGCCCTGTGACGTCCATAATCGAACCGGTGGAATCTTGTGATTGGGGAATTCTTCTCACCCTTTTCGCGTCCCCCTTCTTTCTCCTTTAATGATCAGGAAGCGCGCCCGATTGAGAGAGTGGAGAGCGGGGGAAATGATTCGTGACAGCGATGGAAGAAGCAAAAAGCGGTCCAATCTAGTCGCTTCCCTGAGAGAGAGAGAAAATGGACGGCGGAGATGATTGGGAGCCTTGGCCATGGAGGGTCAGGTTCGGTGCTGCTTTTGAAGCAGAAAATGCGCGTGCATCGGTTGTAATTGCCGTCTGCCTTCTTAAAAGTTAGATTTTTTTATTCTTTTTTAGTTGGTTATATTCTATTCTTGCTCTTATAATTTTGTCTTACGTCTTTAAAAACTTATACTTAAAATTAAATAATCCTCTCCCTAAGAAAATGTGAAAATTCATACCTCCTTCTCAGGATTAAACTCTAATGGTTTGCTAATTAAATAAAAAGATCAGTATATTTTTCTTTTTTAAGAAAATGGGTAAAATCCGAAAATTATATATTTACTCTCCTAATAAAATATCATCCAATCCGTTCCCCTAATGATAAAAGGAAACAAACATGTTGATGACCTATATGATACATGATTATCACTCCCATGTTGAGTTGGATAATTCAATTTGCTAGCCAATTTGTATATACATATCATTCCCTAAATTTATGGAGAATCTTTAGCTTGTTGAAAATACTCTATCATACTTTCAATATGAGAAATGAGTGTGTCACCATCATAAAGCAAAGTTGATTTCTAAAGCAATGGTGACCTGCCAGTTCGCCTCCATAATAAGTTTGGTGATACCAAGGAAATTGCCAATTTCAAGCTTAAGAAAATGCCCCACAGTTCTGTTTTGAGTGAAGAACACATTCCCATTATTTGCACAATTCCAACAAGCCAATTACCTGAGTCATCGTGAATAAGTTTGCCTACTAAAGCTAAACCTTGGTACCTTTAGAGGCCACGTTGGGGGTCTAACCCACAAGCTTATTTCTTTTCTCTCTTTCGACAGACAATTTATTTTACAGTAATTGAGTAGATAGAATATCGTTGGCATATTCTAACATCATATTCATAAATGTACGTAGAAAGAAAAAAAATCCGTGTAGAATAATCTTTAATTCCTTCAATTTCACAAACACCAACGGGTTATACCAAATACGAGTGGCCACTCATATTCTTTTATTAGGATTGTTGTCGCAGACGGGTTTGCCAACAACCCCTTATGCAAATCAAGAGTAAAGAAATGGCCCCTTAAACTTGTAAGCAAAATCTTCTGCCAAATAACCTTTGCACACTTATAATCCAGGAGTAGTGTAAGGTGGTCTTAGGGGCAAGAAATGTAATAGAGATCTACTGTGATTTTATGATCAAACCTTTTGTGGTTAGTAAGTAGACGCTGGTGTGAAACCAACCACATGAAACTTTTGATCCTTTGCGATTCATCCCATTTCAATAATAAGCTTTAAAGTTTATTTGTAGGCGAATGTTGTTCCGGTGCGATTAATTCTTAAACTTCCTTAACAGAGAAATTTCCACTGCTATTGCTACCCGAAAGCAGCAAACCGTTATCATCACACTTTGTAGGTGGAAAGCTTGGACTAGAGTCTCAGCAAAATTGACTGAGGCAAGGTACCGACTAGATTGGTGAGGTTACATTGATCATGACAAACAAAATCAAGAACAACACAGTCAAGATCCTGAACAGGAGCAAATGGTAGAATCCAATAGTAAGGGGAACGATTCCATCGACCCAATCATCAGTCCAGAATTTAACTATTCTCCCATTGACCGCTCCCCATCTCGTACCATTGACTACGTCACGCCATACTTCACTAAGAGCTTTCCAAAGTAGAGTGCTGGTGGGACGACTTGGAACAGAATCAGGGAGCAATGCAAAAGCAGCGATATTTGTCTCTGATAAAAGTTACCCAAAAGGTCTCTTTGGTTTCAAAACTAAGGACAAAGCAAGTTTTATAAGAAATGCTTGTTTTACTCGTACGTAACTTGCGAAACCCTAATTCTCCATAATTCTCCGGTTGGCAAAGTTTTCCCCATCCCAATACGTGAATTTTCTTTTTGTCATGAACATCGCCCTAAACAAAATTTCGACAATCATGTTCAACTGCTTCGCAACAGATTGAACCAAAGTTATTCTCCCTGCAAGAGTCAAATTTTCAGCTTTCATCCACTTAATTTACTAAGCACTATATCAAGAATAGGTTAGTAAGTTTTACGAGTAACTCGTTCATGGAGCAGAGGCACTCATAAATAATTGCCAAGATTACTTGCAAGAGGAAAGCCTCCTGCTGAACTACTATGGTGCATTTTGTGTCGAGGGACCTTCTTAGAACAAAAAAGTTTAGACTTAGTGGCATTTACATTCAAAGATCAGTATTCATAAATGTTTTATGCAGCGGTTTTGAGACTCATATGAAAATTCGATATTCAATTTTATTAGGCGATACCACAAGGCATAAAATTCTCAAATGAAGTACGAGAAACACAAAAGCCGGCAGTGTAAAATCAAACGTTATCAGAGAACAAGATAGCAAGACCATCATAGCAAGTCTTGAATTCAGTCTGAAGAGCCACGCTTCTGAATCGAAAGGGCTCTCGGGTCACCACTCCACCGCGTCCAGCCTGTCCGGCCCATCCTCTGCTTATCTTTGGAAGTAGGCAGCTTACGAGCCGTATTGATAGCTCTGCAGGATTGCCTTATCTCCCCAGGAGAGCCATTCTGGAGTGTGCCCAACTTAACCATGGCTTGGCCAAACCTAGTCGAGAAGTCAAGTCTGCCGGCGATCGCTCCCACAATGTCCTTGGTCTGCCTGTCCAGCGCGATCTCCTGATCGATCTGCAGAATCCCTCTATGGGCGAGTATCTGCTTGTAGAAGGAGTTGTCGACGATCGATGAACTCAGAGGATCCTGGTCGAGATTGACAATGTTGTCGATGTTAGTCTGCTTGTTAGGGCACGTCGACCTTAGGGCGGAAGCCAAGGAAGGGTCCATGGTCTAATCAGGTTTCCCGGTATTCTGGTAATTGTAAAGCCGGTCTTGGAAGAGCGAGCAGTGAGCAATGCCGATCGTGTGGCCACCTAGGACACGACCAGTAGCAGTTTTTTATAAGAACGAACACCATACCAGACTACAACTTTCGAACTTATTTGCATGGATCTGGGGTTTTCAATTGATTGGGGACGACAATGCTGCATATATGTACCTAGAAGAAGGACCATGTCGGAAACGGTGAGTCCTTTTTGAGCGAATGCTGCGATGGAGTCATTGACGGAGATGGAGGGAGGGGGGAGATTGACGTTGGACGCGAGCGATACGAGCCCGTCTTTTCGTCCCGTTTCTACCCTGTACCGACCTCCTCCGCTCTGCAATATTTGAGCATGTGTCTCACGCGTACGTCATGAAATTTACTAAGCCAATGTGTATATAAGTATAGAATATGAGAAGAGCAGAATGTCACTGGATTGAGACGCTTAGCGCATGCATCTTATCATGAGTTATGTGGAAAATACGATTTAATTACCAGGGACACGGCATCTCTAGTTGCCATGACAATGATATCGGCGCAGGAAACAACCCCGGGGCATATGGCCTCCACGGCAGCCTTTGCGGAGTCAATGACATCGTAGCCCTTGACACTCAAATTTGGCGGCGCAGTCTTCTCGCTCGATTTTCCGTCCAGAAGAATGGAGGCATCACAGCCCTAATTTTTGAGTCATTTTAACATTTTAACATACAAAACGAGCGGTATTACACAATCCCATCCATCTACATAATTTCTTTATTAGTCAATAGACTAGTTCTAAAGCACGTGCGGGGGAACCAAATTGAACATTTAAGTAGCTTTTCATGAAGTAATTTAGGCTAATTAGCTTACAGTGACGAAGCAATCATGAAACTGCATGCGGAGGAGAGCGGGGGCGATGGTGGGGTCCTTGCTGAACCGGGCCGCCACGACGCCGGCCACGATGGCCTCGACATCCGAGACCCTACATTTGCCATTGTAGAATCCGACCTGAAGAGCACCGTGGCAAGACCCGCTCAGGCTCGCCAACACGAGGCCGATCAGGGCCAGTCCCAAAGCAGCACCTGCTCGCAGCGTCGCCATCTTCTTCCTCAAGACAGAGAAGGAAAACTCGCACCCGGACGGACTATGAAAAGATGGTAAGCTTGTGCGTTTGCGGATGTTGGATCATCGTGCTCTGGTTCGTTTTTATAGTGAAGTTAGCTGAGATGGGTGGTTGGCCATGGCGGACACGAAGAGAATGGGAGAGATGATGAGTACCATCGCCACCGACAAGAAGAAGAAGGATGTTAATGCCCTGCACGTCGAGACCAGCGCCGACGTGCATGGAGTCATCTATGGCTCCTGTCTCGTGTCCTCATCGACGACGACGTCACGTTTTCAGATACAATCTTATACCGATACGTCAATAATCATTGTCGGTCTGATTACTAATCAGTGATTAGTGCTTAGATACTCATTTCTTGTTGTTGATTTAGGCCTTTGTTGAGATTGATATTAATGACCGTTGATTCTGTCTTTCTCGATTGGGTATCTAAGAAACAGCGTGGACCATGAACCGTGCTCAGTGATCTTGCATCAATTGCTTAGGATCATGCAGTTGGTCAACGTTTGATTATTGAAATTAATCCTTTTGATACTCAAAATTAGGTGTTTCCCCGACTTTTGTAGTGTCTGCGGATGGACCTTTTTGTATTACCGACATCTCAATATTGTAATGAAAATCATTCAAATGATCCAATTCAGCGTTCTTCTTTAGTACTTTTGGGAAAATCTTATGTACATCGATGATGCATGAACTCTTCGACAAGGGAAAGAAAAAGTTCTAAATTTATACAATTTTACCAATTTAGTCTTAAATCTTTTAATTTTACAATTAAGTCCTAAACCTTTCATATTTAGCCAATTAAGTCAATTCGGTCAATTTAACCAAAAATTGCCAACATAGGTAACTTTTAATAATGTTTTCATATATATATATATAATTTTAAATTATTTTCCTTTTTTTCTTTTATTTTTTTCTAACCCTAGGCGGGCGAAGGCGGCGACTCTCGCCTAGTTTGGGCAAAGGTCACGACCCTCGCCTATGGTCTCGTTGTCCTAGGATTAGACCAAAAAAAGGAAAATATTAAATAATAAATAAATTAAAAAATCGAAATTTATTAGTATATTATTTAAAATCGTCAATGTCAAGCATATGTAAGCTAAAATTAGCCGATGGACTCAATTGGTAAAATGTAAAAAAGTTTATAATTCAATTAGTAAAATTTAAATGTTTATGATTAAATTGGCAAAAATATAATAGATTTAAGACTTTTGTGACAATTTTCTCAAAGTGAGCCCACTTAACCACATTTTTTTAATTGTTTTTGTTAATCATAGTTAGTTCTAACATATTGATAACAAATTTCTGTAAGGACTAATTGATTCTAAAAAAGGCAACCTATCTAATCATTCGAATGTCTTCTTTTAGTCCTTGTGTCAATCTATCTAATCATAATTAAATTAATCTTTAAATGAATTGGAAATTATATAATTTCAAAATAGTTTCCTAAAACAGCGAAGTGCATTGTTCAAATTTCATAACCTGCACTCTTTAAATTGGGGATTATGTTTATTTGTTTTACTCATTGCCAAAGCGTTGACACGAAGGCAAAACTTTTTTTTTTTTTTTGGGCACCGCCGATGTATGTTATAATTTCTCAATTTTCTAATTATCCTCAAGAGCTTCATTTGCTTTGATGAAAATACCAAGTGAGATTCAATGAAATAGTAGGGGCAAGCGGTTCCAAATTCCGTTCAGGTTTCAATTATAACCTAGAATATACCCGTTAGAACAATCTCTTTAATTTTTGGAACTTGGAAACCACTTTACATATTCACAAACTCTTAATTGAATGATTGAAATGAATTATCAAATCATCATTTACTACAATCTACTTATCACAATTCATAATTAGACACAGGAAAATTATAAAATTTAAATACTTAAATAATAAGCAACGTCTTAATCTAATAACTTAAACTTTTAAAACAGTTGGTAATGATCCCATAAAATCTCATGTAATATCAAAGTTGGAGGTCATGAGTTCGAATATTTCTAAGCCCCATTTGCCTCTTGAAGTAAATTTTCACACTTATTATTAGGCAAAAAGACCAGACTAAGTGTGAGGAGGGGTATTTGAATATTTAAATAATAAATCACGTTTTCATAATAGTGAATATATGGTTCCTAATAGCTTTTGCATATTCCTCACATAAATCTAAACCATGTCCTTTGGAAGTACATCTGGTGCTTATAAAAATATTTTAATAAAGAATATGTTTTTTCTCTGATTATGTTTGATTCTTTTTCCAACAATAGGTTGGTAAGTTTTGCGAGTAATTTGTTCATAGAGCACAAGCACTCCTAAATACCTGCCAAGATTACTTGTAAGAGGAAAGCCTCCATCAAAATTAAGATGGGGCATTTTGTGTCGAGGGACGTTCTTAGTACAAAAAAATTAGAATTAGTGACATGAGAAAGGCTTATGTAATTATTCTAATAACAATTTATTTTGAGCCACAAAAATAAATAATTACAAATTATTGTGAGATCCTTTTTTTTAAGAATTTGTGACGTGATGTTATTTTCACAGTAGCCCAAAAACTATTATATTAGTGAAGTCTAATGACATTTACCTTCAAAGATCAGTATTCACAAACATTTTATGCAACTGTTTCAAGATCCATATAAAAATTTAATATTCAATTATATTAGCCGACACCACATGACATGGAATTCTCAAATGAAATATGAGAAACACAAAAGCCAAATGAGTATAAATTCAAACGTAATCAGGGAAAAAGATGGCAAGACAATAGCAAGTCTTGAATTCAGTCCGAAGATCCACGCTTTGGAATTGAACGGGCTCTCAGGTTGTCTCTCTGCTGCCTCTTGCCTGTCCACCGCTCATCTTTGGAAGTAGGCAGCTTACGACCCGTGTTGATAGCTCTGCAGGATTGCCTTATCTCCCCCGGGGAGCCATTCTGGAGTGCGCCCAACTTGACCATGGCTTGGCCGAACCTAGCCGAGAAGTCGAACCCACCCGCGATCGCTCCCACAATATCTTTGGTCTGCCCGTCCAGTGCGATCTCCTGATCGATCTGCAGTATCCCTCTATGGGCGAGTATCTGCTTGTAGAAGGAGTTGTCGACGACCGACGCACTCAGAGGGTTCTGGTCGAGATCGACAGTGTTGTCAACATTAGTCTGAGGGTTCGAGCACGTCGACCTTAGGGCGGAAGCCAATGAAGGGTCCATGGTTGGGTCGGGTTTCCCGGTGTTCTGGAAATTATACAGGCGGTCTTGGAAGAGCGAGCAGTGAGCAACGCCGATCGTGTGGCCACCTAGGACACCACCGATAGCAGTTTTTTCAGGAACAAACACTAATACCACGCTACAACTTTCATACTTATTTACATGGATCTAGGCTTTTCAACTGCCGCATATATGTACCTAGAAGAAGGACCATGTCGGAAACGTTGAGTCCCTTCTGAGCGAACGCCGCGATGGAGTCTTTGACGGAGATGAAGGGAGGGGGCAGATTGACGTTGGACGCGAGTGATACGAGCCCGTCTCTTCGTCCCGTTTCTACCTTGTACCGACCTCCTCCGCTCTGCAATATTTGAGCATGTGTCTCACTTGTACGTCACGAAATTTACTATGCTAATGTGTATATAAGTATAGCATATGAGGAGCAAAATGTCATTGGATCGAGACACTAGGTGTATACATCTTATCATGCATTATGCAGAAAGTATGATTTTTAATTACCAAGGAGACGGCGTCCCTTGTGGCCATCACAATGATATCGGCACAGGAAACGACTCCGGGGCATACGGCCTCCACGGCAGCCTTCACTGCGTCAATGACATCGTAGCCTCTGACGCTCAAATTCGGTGGTGCGGTCTTCTCGCTCGATTTTCCATCCAGAAGAATGGAAGCGTCGCAACCCTAATTTTCATCGTATCAAATTGAAATTCGATGATATTTATCTAGTCATCATAACATTTTAACATACAAAACATGCTGGTATTAAACAATTCTGTCCATCTAAATAATTTCTTTATTAGTCAATAGACTAGTTCTAAAGCACCTGCGTGGGAACCAAATTAAATATGTAAGTAGCTTATTATGAAATAAATTAGGCTAATTAGCTTACAGTGACGAAGCAATCATGAAACTGCATGCGGAGGAGAGCGGGGGCGATGGTAGGGTCTTTCCCGAACTGGGTCGCCACGACGCGGGCCACGATTGCCTCGACATCCGAGAACCCACATTTGCCATTGTAGAACCCAACCTGAAGCGAGCCTTGGCAAGACCCGCTCAGGCTCGCCAACACGAGGCCGATCAGGGCCAGTCCCAAAGCAGCACCTGCTCGCGCCGTCGTCATCTTCTTCCTTAAGACAGAGAAGGAAGGCTCGCAGCCGGACGGACTATGAAAAGATGGGGAGATTGTGTGTTTGCGGATGCCAAATGATCGTCCTCTGGTTCGTTTTTATAGTGAAGTTAGCCGAGATGGGTGGTTGGTCATGGCGGACATGAAGGGAGAGAGAGATGATGAGTACCATCGTTACCGACAAGAAGAAGGAGGATGGTAATGCTCTGCACGTCGAGACCAGCTCCGACGTGCATGGAGTCATCTGGGGCTCATGTCTTCGCGTTCCTGCAATCGACGATGACGTCACGTTTCAAGATGCAATCTTATACCAATACGTCAATAATCAAAGTCGGTCTGATTAGTGCTTAGATAATCATTTCTTGTTGATTTAGACCTCTGTTGAGATTAAGGATAATGGCTGTTGCAGCAAAGTTGACTTGCTCATACTCTTTTATCTTTCTCAGTTGGGCATCTAAGAAATAGTTTGGACCGCGAATCATGCTCCCGATCTTAAATTAGTGCAACATCAGTTACTTAGGATCATGCAGTTGGTCAAAGTTTCATTAGTGTAGTTAATTATTTTGACATTCAAAGTTATGTGTTTGAAGTTTTACTTCTGACACTCCGACTTTTGTAGTGTGTGCGGTTCAACCTTTTTGTATTACAAACACCTTAATATTGGAATGAAAACCCTTCAAATGATCCAATTTTCCTTTTGTTTCGTGGAAAATGTGACATTCCTTAAAAACATTTTTTAGGAAGTTATTTTTCAAGAAAATGACAATATTTTTCAAAGTTTGATTGAAAACTAAAAATGAATTGGAAAATATTTCCCTTATTTGGTATGAAATTTTGATTTAATTTGTCTAAATAGATATATATTATTCGTGGGCCATTAACATGCGTAAGGGCAACCAAGAAACCGTGTACGAACACTAGAGTCTTGGGGTCTGATCGCAATGGACCCCAAGCTAGGTGCCAAGTATCAAGGCAGGGGCACGTGGGTCTTTGGCCCGGCCTCAATGATCGAGTCCAGGGTTTGGCCTCAATGAACATGGGCATGACCTTTGTAGACTTGAGGTTGGGAACTAGATCCCGTGCTTGGCCTATGTGGACCAAGCCCGAGAGCGAGGCATTAGGCACAAGCACTTGGGGTTCAAAGCCTGGCCTCAATGGACCCAAGTGCGGGCACTAGTGGCCCAAGTTCTGCCTCGATGGACTCAGGTGAGGGCACTAGGGTCATAGCCCAGCCTCATTGGGCTCGGGCCTTAGACTAGGGCTCAAACACAGAAGACTTGATCTTGGATGCTGGGGTCCCAAGACTTAGCAGTGGAATTTCGTGCCCAAGCGTAAAGTTTTGGGTTCATGCACTAATATAGTCATATTTTGGAAAATGATCTCCGATTTTTAAAGAGAAAATTAATTTTCCTTAATTTAAGCATAGGTTTTTCCATTGACTTATTTCCCAAGTAAATCAATCGCCAAAAAATGAGAAAAATATTTTCCGCAAAAGAAACAAAAGCCTCGATGTATTGATAAGGGGCTCAAGTTTTAGGCTTCTTTTTTTTTTTTTTTTTGGTTGAAAGTTTTAGGCTTCTTGAGTTTGGTACTTTTTTTAACACTTTGGGAAGATTTTCTATACATCGATCATGTACGAACTCATCCACAAGTGAACCCACTTAATCACACATTCTAATTTTTTTTTGTTAATCAAAATTATTTTTAGCATATTAATAACAAATTTTCATGAACAACTCATTGGTTTAAAAAAGGCAACAACTGATAATTCTTAAATTTTCACCGCGCGAAAAATCATTTGAATCTCTTCTTTCCAGTCCATATGTCGATCTATCTAATCATAATTAAATCAATCTTTATGTGAATTAGAAAGCATATTGTTCTTATTTTATACATTGCTGAAGTGTCAACACAAAGGTAATGCCCTGCATGAACAATTTATCCATGTTTTGTATACCTGATTTGAGAGGATGAGAGGTTATATTTTTCGAAAGCACGGATAGATAAGGCCACTTGTGTAAAACTTTTATTTCGACAGTAAATGCTGCATTTTTTTTCAAAAAGTATAAATATATGTATTTTTTTAAGCACCCGATTCCCTTCCAAAAGAAGTACATCCTTTGATGCATGATTAGGTTTGAGTGAGGATCATGCAAAAGCTATTAGGGAGCGTGTATGCAATATTTCATTGAATCTCACCTGGTACTTTCATAAGAGCAATTGAAGCTCCCGAAAATGATTTGAAAAAGGGTAAAAATCACCAAAAACTTTAAATTATGCTTAACATGACATATTTACTCTAAATTCTTTTTATGACATATTTACCTCGAACTTTTCTTGTAATACAAAAAACCATAAATTTTTACTTATGTGACATATTTACTCTAAAAATTTGGTGTCATGAAAAAAGTTTGAGGTAAATGTATCATATCGGTACGAGTTTAGAATTTTCAATATCAAAAGAAATAGGGTAAATATATCACAATAGACAAAGTTTAAGAATTTTTTTTTTTGGTGATTTTTTTCTTTAGAAAATGAGTAGTTTAACATACATTGGCTAGTTATGATATAAAAATAAAAAAAGTTTCGCATGAGCAACTTTATATAAAATTAATCGCAAAATAGATAGCCATAGATCTTCTAATCTAAATGAAATCCCATATGTTAAACATTGCATGTTCACCTTTGATTATCGTTTAAATTTCGGGAAAATTACTAAAAGAGTCTTAAATCTTTTACAATTGTGTCAATTCAGTCATAAGCTCATTTTTTTGACTAATTGAGTTCTAAACCTTTTACAATCGTGCAAGTTCAGTCATTCCAGCAAAAATTGGTCGACCGATGCTGATGTGGTTGTCGGCCGGTCTTTGGCGACAAATTTTTTAATAATATTTTATTTTTCCGAATTAATTTATTAATTTTTTTTACATTTTTCTCTCTTTTTTTTTTTTTTTTTTCCCCTCCCTCCTCATTCCTCCTCATCCCTTCTTCTTCCTTTAACTCTGGCAACCAGCTAGCCCTTGCCGGACTAAGGTGGTTAGGGCGAGGGCTCGCCCGCCCAACCACTAGCAGGGCAGCCCTCGCCAAATCCGGCGAGGGAGTCCTCGCCTAGCGACGCTCCCTCGCTGGATATGTTGAGGGCTCGCCCCGCTGTCGCTCGATTTGGCGAGCGTGGGCTAGTTCGAGCGGAGTGCGTAGACTAGCTAGTTGGGCTGGCGAGCTACCTGCCATACGTAGGCGAGGACACCAAGAGCCCCACCATCGACTGCTGCACAAGGCTGAAGGCAGTGTTGTAGAAGAGTAAGAAGTGCTTGTGCATCCTCATCAAGGATTGCGACGACCCTAACCTCGGCCTCAAGATCAATGCCACCCTCGCCCTCAGCCTCTCCTTTGAGTGTGGCGCCCACACTCGCCAGATCGAGCAACGGCGAGGCCCCCCTCGCCGGATTTGGTGAGGGCTCGCCTCGCCCAATCGCCTCAGTTTGATGACTGGTGAGGCTTGGTCGGTCGCCGAAGCCAAAGGAAGAAGGAGGGAGGAGGAGGAAGGAGGAGGGAGGGAAAAAAAGAAGAAGAAAAATGCAACAAAAAATTAAAAATTTAATAAAATAATTCGAAAAAATAAAATATTATTAAAAAAATTATCGTTGGTGCCGGCCGACGGTCACGTTAGCGTCGGTCAGCCAATTTTGGTAGGGATGACTGAATTAAGACAATTGTAAAATGTTTATGATTCAATTAGTTAAAAAATAAATTTATATCGAATTAAGATAATTACAAAATGTTTATTACTTTTTTTATAATTCTCCCTTTAAACTTCCTACCAAACATTGCATGTTCACCTTCTATTATCATCATTTAGATTTCCTACCAAACAAATCCTACATTAATTAATTGGAAAGTCCGACAGGAGCTGCAAATTTCTTAACTAAAAGGTTTCCCCCAACATCATCAAAGTTCCCACCAAAAACCTCTCTCCTCTTCCTCTTTCTCTCTCCTACTTTGCTTCTTCATCCCTCAAAAGCCAAATCAGAGCTTTTTAGCTCACTTTTCTCCACAAAACGCGCAGCGAAGACGGAAAACAGAAAAGGAACTTCGGGTGATGATGATGAGAATTCTCAAGTGCCTCTCGGACGACCTTTACTTCCACCCAACTCAACGTAAAGGTCGAACCTTTCTTCCCCAAAACACAACCTTTTCCATCATCTTGTCGCTGTAAGCGCATGAAATCCGCGCAGCACGCTCTCGCCCGTACTTCGCCATGTGCCCATTTCGTAATTTCCTGAAAGAAGAGCGGCCCTTTTCGTTGCCGGCCGTGACGGAGGTCCTCCGCTTCGCTTCGTGTCCACGCACTGACCCTTCGGCTTCCTTGTCCTGTGCACCGGCTGCGAATGATGATGATGATGAGGAGGAGGAGGAAGAGGAGGAGGAGGAGGACGTCGAGAGCGAGGGAGAGAACGGAGAGCAGCAGCAGCAGCCGCAGTTGTCTGTGTTGGCAGTGTTGGTGGGGATCTTTAGGAAGTCTTTGGTGGCTTGCAAGTGCGAAGTGAGCGAAGAGCTCTGTGGCATGGAGATTGGCGAGCCCACTAGAGTCCGCCACGTCGCGCACGTTACGTTCGACAGGTTCGATGGGTTCTTGGGCTTGCCCGTGGAGTTTGAACCTGAAGTGCCCAGGAGAGCCCCCAGTGCAAGGTACATCGCTGTTTTTGCACTCTTGACTGTCTTTGGTTGGAGATGTTGGGTTTGGCTGGTGTTTGTGGCAGTGTTTCAGCGTTCAGAGACTTTGGGGCTTGGAATTTGTGAGGTTGAGTTCCTGATGGCGTGATTTGGTTTCTTATGCTAGTCCTATGGATGAGAATGAGATTTTGTAGAATCTTATACTGGTTTGGATCAAGAGTGTCAGGTGACTAAAATGGAATTGTATTAGTTCTGAATTGTGATCTTGCAATGACGTGTCGAGTCATTCGAGTGTTGGGTCAAATGAAATTCCGAGGTAGAGAATCTGTGCAAATGAAAGAAATTTCTGTGTTCTTGTAATGTTTCATTTCTGAGGTCAGCTCACTACGTATTTATTTAAATAAAGCGATATTTCAGTTAGTCAAAAACATCCGAATCCCAGTAGTTGAGTAGTGTGAGGCCAATCACATGACAAAAAGCGGCGTCTTGTGCTCGTCAGATTATGTCTTATTACAAGAAATGCAATGCTAGCTAAACTGTTCCTATTGCACAACAAATTGAACCTCTCCTCGTCATAGCTTAAGATAGTAACTCGATATCATTGGCTAACACCTATTTGGTTGTATTTCTTAAAAAGTTCGCAATGTATCTCATTTTCTGTAGCACCGTCTTTATGTTGATTTTGTTGTTTAAACCTTGCCAACGCAGTACACATGTTTTTGGAGTCTCAACGGAGTCCATGCAGCTATCACAAGACTCCAGAGGTAACAGCATTCCCACCGTACTCTTGCTTATGCAAAGACGCTTGTATACACAAGAAGGATTACAGGTATGTAATTATTTTTTGATATTTATTTGACTTTGGAAAAGAAGTAAGGAATATGAAGTAAAGGCTTTTCATGATTGCTCGTGACTTTGGCTTTGGAGAAGCATGATGCTTTTCTAGCAACTAACCAATTAAGTGGACATCTGTTCCAGAGTTGTCTGACTTCTTTATTTATTCATGCAGGCAGAAGGAATATTCAGAATTAATGCAGAAAATAGTCAAGAAGAGTATGTGAGGGACCAGTTAAACAGGGGAAATATGCCAGAAGGTATTGATGTGCATTGCCTGGCTGGATTAATCAAGGTACTATAATAAGCTTGGTTGATCATCTGTATTTAGGTCTCCAGTCGACTGTATGTTAGCTAACTTTCTCTTTGAAGCTACGACGCTGCTAAGCCATGCCATTAATGCCCACCTTTGAGGGCCAGTATAGATGGCACGAGTTATTAAAAGAGAGCCTGAAATGATGTATAGCTTATTTTGGAATTCCAAGAACTGTATAAGTAACAGCATGAACCCTGATGTTATGCATGGCATCTGCAATTAAGTTAGCAAACTGTCTAAAGCAACATCATATTGCAGTTCAATCTTCAATGAGTAACGTTGTGTTGATGGATTGTTGGATGACTACCAGCTGGACCAGCTGCCTTTCGCATGTTTCTGATGGAATCTACTCAGGCCAATCATAAGTTTTGGAACAGTGTGGCATGTGCACTTAGAGAAACTTAAATCCCTGGTGTCATTGATTCACAGCTACTGAATATATCTCATACCACATGACCTTGAAACTATTTGTATAGAAAATTATGTTTTTTTTCAAGTTAAATGCCATGTGTGTATTCTATTCGAGTCTGTGTTCTATCATTTTTTGGTTTATTAGGTGGAGGTCCTCTTTTTGGTGGAAGCAAGATGACATTTCTAATATGAACTATAATATCATTGCTTCCTTTTTTGACTGGATCTCCTTCTCAGATTCTCGCTCTCTTTCCCTTTCTAGATGGACGTTGCTGAGTGTTAATTCATTCTTGTAAAATAAAATTTATTTAGGCATGGTTTAGAGAACTCCCACGAGGTGTTCTGGATTCTCTGTTGCCTGAGCAAGTGATGCAGTGCCAGACTGAAGAAGATTGCGCTGAGCTTTTGAGGCTTCTACCACCAACAGAAGCTGCTCTGTTAGACTGGGCAATTAACCTGATGTGCGATGTTGCCCAGATGGAACATGTAAACAAAATGAATGCACGCAACATCGCCATGGTTTTTGCCCCAAATATGACTCAGGTAAGGCTTGTACCTGAAGATTTTTCAACTCTTTTCTAGGAAGATGAACGACATTGAGCCCTTATTTTCCTAGGGATATATCCTGCTAAAGTGCTAATGTTAATCCAGTTCAAAAGCCTTTTAAACAAACGAATCTTAAAGTTTTTTCCAGCAGAAGTATACTTAAATTGCTCCTGATAGAACAGTTTAAACAGAATGCCATAGCTTTTCCTTTTTTCCTTTTCTTTTAGCCAGAATGCCATCGGTTAGTTATTGTATTGTTTTTCACTTTTCCTCTATGATAATACAGGTCTTCCAAACTCTAGCCATGTAAAAAGCTTTCTTCATGTAGATATAGTCTGCAATAACCTTTAATTGTTCAAAATCATTGCAGATGGCAGATCCCTTGACTGCGTTAATGTATGCAGTTCAAGTAATGAACTTCCTTAAAACACTTATCATGAGGATGCTGCGAGAAAGGGAGGATTCCAATTTAGAGTCACCTCCAACTACCTATACAGAGCCTCCTGATGATAATGGACACCAGAGTCCACAGATTGGCATTGAATTTACTCCACCAGCAATTGACGTTTCTGTCAGCTCTGACAAGAATGACGACCCAGTAGGAGAAGGAGCTCGAAGATATGAAATGAAAGCTGATAATTTTGATGGTCTTAATGTGAGAGCTCGAGTGAGCAAAGGGAAATTCGGACTTTGCCAAACCAGTAAATCAAATATTAAAAGTTTTAATAGAGAAATATATGTGCGGGAACCTGCGGTTCATGTATCAGTTCCTGTTGAGAAGACTGGAGGAATCAGCACTTTGAGCAGGATAAATTCAAGGGTAGAATGGATAGAAGCCTGGCGATGATGGAAACTACTAAGTCACCAAGCCTGCAGAGATTTAACTGATGAGTACATTATTTGTTTAGGTCGAGGTTTGTGAAGGTTGGTTTTCCTTATAAATCATGTCTATCTTTTCATGATTGGTGCTTGCTTGCTAATATTCTTCATTAGAAGATGCTAATGATGGATCCTGCATAACAACTGGTTTGTACTCTCTTTTTATTATCGTTTTTTTCTTTTGCTAAACTGGGTTGTTGGCTTTGAATGTTTGAATAGCTTGTGTTTGGATTCATCTAACATAGTTTCTTCTGCTTCTTGTTCCATCTGCAAATAATCTCATATTCTACACCGGCATTTAATTCATTGGATCATGGTTATGATCGCGACTTAGGTATCATTATTTTCTGCTCCAGTCTTCTCCAATGCTTTGTCCTTTGAAAGATGCGAGAGCCATTCACATCGTCTGCATGAAGGATCTCTTCTTTGGGCATGTCAAAAATGTTCTAGTTGCTAGGCATGTTATTAAGTTAAACCTGTACTTCCTAAAAATGTGATGCACAGGACTTTGGAAAGAAGGATATTTGGCATATCTCCCTTTGTGTCCCCCGCAGTGACAAGTATAACACACCAATGGCACATGATGGGTGCTTGGCTGTGAATCTCTCCCTTATAAGATCCTCACAATCATCTACCAGATAAAAGAGCACAATGTTCAGGAAAAAGGAAAAAGGACATTGCCGAGAAAAGATCACACAGCATGTGCAGATTCCAGAATAATTCTAGGGATCTTCCTTTTTCCTATTGTCACGGATGGTGACATCAGTCTGTAATATAGGCAATGTATCTGAATAATGACGGTCGAGACCCTGATCCCAGATCCCTTTTGGGTGAGGGCGGTGAGATTAAGGACAACTGAAATGACAATGTTGTCGCCGAAGGTCAATGAGACAAGATCTTTTTGTGGCACCTATAAAAGCGTGTCCCAGATCAGGAAGTGCATGAACAGTAGGAACTGGAGAGAGATAACGAGAGTGAGCGTGTGAGTCTTTGGTGGCCATTGGTTTTCCACACAACCACGTGAATGGTCTAGGAAGCACCGTGGCATGCAGCCCACGTGGCTTGTTGTCGCTGGGATCAGGTGAAACTCCAGTTGGATAAGATGAAAAGGAACAAAAAAAAAAAAATATCCCAGCTTTCTTCATTCTAACCTTCAGTAGAGAAAAGAAAGAAAATATTATTCTCAGGACGGGTGTAATCTTATCTTCATCAGTTGAATATCTGAATTCTTGGGACATTTGAATCCCTGGAGCTGGAAAACAGAGCCAATCATCTGGATTCGATCGTTTCGAACCCACAATACGATATGAAATCAGCCAAAATTATCTCTTGATCCAATTCACTCACGAGACTCGAAAAAAGGGGCCGGAAGAGACGATATAGACCGACCAATGACTATCGTTCCTATTCCACCGTTATCCGGCGCCACGACGGATGAGCATTTGACCAGGCCAGAGTACCCATCCAAGAAAGTAGGATGACCAGTAATCCTGAACGCGAAAGCTCTCCAAAAATCACAGACGCACAAGGCTGACTCGATTCACAACCACAACCACAACCACAACCACAACCACCCGTCCCTATTCCCCTGCTCAAAATCAGCACCACCCCAATTAATAACTCCACACCACCCCGGCTTTGATCTTTTCAACCCCCACGCAAAAAATCAATATCGCAAACCCGTGCTGCAGCTCCAACCCTTTCTCTTTCCACCCTTCAACAACCCAAAAATTTTCCTTCTTTTTCTCTCACTGTGAAACCCTCAAAGAGACAGAGAGAGATAGAGAGAGAGAGAGAGCTTGAGACTTGTAGGGCTAAATTAGGAACCACCTCTCTACACAGCTATGGCTGCCTGTGGGAGCCTCCAACACATCTTCGACAGCACATTACCTGATAGCCCCTCTATTCTCGAATCTCTTTCCTCATGGAAGAACCACCACCGCCATCATCATCATCATCATCATCATCAAATCATGCCCTCGCACAGCAACGATGACCGTGGCGAGCACGACCCCATTGATCACCAATCCTCCTTCACTGAGATATTCGGCGAACTTCACTTCAACGATCAAGATCCTGAACCGTTGCCGCGGTTGATGATGGAGTTGGAGAATAATGGCAACGGCAACGGCAACGGCGAGGAGAACGCGAAGAGCCCTTCTTCAATGAGCTCTCAGGGCGGCAGCGGACATGGACACCACAAGAGCAGCGAGAGCTTCTCGTCGATGAAATCGGAGAGCCTACAGCTGTGTACGGAGGGGCTCGGGTTCGAGAGCTTCGGCGACGTGGAGGACTACATGCTGGCCGAGCCGTGGCAGGCCAAGGAAGAGAAAGAAAGCGCCGGCACCGGTATGACCAGGAGGAACATTTTCTCGGCTTCATCGTCGTTCAAGCATCGTCCTCAGTATTATCCTCATAATAATCATCATCATCGCCTCCACGAGTTTCGGCGATCGAAGTCGATAGGGAGTGGGTTCCCGCCCCCGATATCGAGCTTGAGCATGAACGGGAAGCCCTGGGTGTGCTTCAAGTCGTATCGCAACGACGGGCGATTCGTGTTGAAGGAGATTAGGTTCCCGACGCAGGAGTTCCTTCATGCGTCCAGGGAAGGCGGGCGTCTGACGTTGCAGTTCGTCCATCCAGGCGACGACATCGAGGAAGACGAAGGGTGTCTTGAAGACGATGAAGAAGACGACCAAGATGGACAGGGAGAAGATGGAGGGCACGGCGAGAGCGGCTCCGGCGACGTTAAACACGACAAGGAGGAGAAGCGCGAGAAAGCATGCAGAGGGGACGTCGGTCTTGGTGGTAATTCATGATAAATCAGTATAAAAGATGTGTTCTTTAGTCTCTCTTTTCTTTGTTCTTTCTTGGATCCGGTTGTAGTTCAAAGTCTTGAAGATTACCCGTCTGGGAAAACGAAAACGGAAAGCCAGGAAAATGCTTAAAACTTTGGCCTCTGCCAAATCCTGCCCAAGTTTTGAATGACCTTCATTTTCTCCTTGGTTTCTGATTTTCTCTGTGAGTTCTCTCTTCCTCTCTACTGATCAATCTTTACCCATGTGAAAGTCTGGATTGGCGAAACGTTGTTTGACAAAAATGAAGGTTTGCGCCCCCATTGACGAAGAAGAAGAAGGACGAAGAAACGAGGGAGATTCGATGGTTCCTACCCAATAATTCACGGAGAAAAATTCTAGAACACCCTGCTATCGCTGCTGTTAACGTCGAGGGGCCTATTTTAGAAGTGCGTGCGTGCGAACAATCGGCCATAATAATCACCGGAAAACGATGACGACCGCCATGCAACCAGTCGTGATCAAAAGACAGGGACGCTGAGGAATCTCCACGCAAGTCAGTAATTCAAGGTCCAATCCGAAAGGGAATTATTCCCGGATCCGTGGGCTACAGTTGCCAAGAATAAGATTTTGCGGGAACCGTAGTGGCCCTGCTCATACGTTGAACCGGAAGCAAAGGTTTCTGAATCGAATGGAGGAACACATCCCCATCAAGATTGGAAAAAATCTCTGCTTTCTATCTTTTGGGCGAGACCCATCTGCTCGTTTTGACTCGATAGCGAAGGAACTCCAGGGCCTAGACAAAGTGGCAAAATCCAGAGGCCAAACTGGTTTCTTAGAAAGCAAAGGCGAAAAGGAATTCTAACAGAAGCTTCTTCCCCCACCATCATGAAGTTTGCTTCTTGCTGACCTCCTGCGATTGATGGACCCTTTTGCGGGCACCAATTTTTCTGTGCCTTCCCCCTCGCTCTTTTTCTGGTCCACAATGGAAGTAAACGAACGAACAGGAATTCACATGCAAAAAAGGGAGTAGGACATTGTCAGCATGGCTTTTTCTAGATTGTCTTCGAAAAGAGACAATGAATTTTTTTCTTTCTGGGGAGCAATTTCCAAGAAATTCAGCAGACTCTGGTGACATCTTATCTACAACATAGGATAGAGGAAGGAGAGTAGCCTTCAACGACAGGGGTTGATTATCATACCGTAGCTCGGTATTGGAGCAGATTATCTATTATAAATCCCTAACTTTAAGTCCTTTTTTAAATTGATTCGGTTGTGAAATAAAATATCCCGACTTATGTATCCAGAAAACAGCCGCTGCAAAGTGAATTTTTTCCAAATACTTCTATTCAATTAAATTATGGATTTATGCCAAATATATAAATTATGCTAAAGTTGAAATAAAAGCCCGTTTCATCTTTCATACATCAATCTTTTCCATATTGGTAAATTTCAATAAGTGAAAGTGAGTGTCGAAAGAATATTAGTAAAAGAAAATGGGCGGTTGAAATTTTTATGATTAGCTCATTGGCACTTTTTTAGAATAACCAAAGTTCTTTTACGGTTTGCAAATTTATGATTTTTGTATTACTTATAAAATTTTATTAATATATAACTAACTAGCTCTTTTATTTCACTAGGATGGTATGAAATAACCAACCTAAAATTAGAGTGACTTA
This sequence comes from Eucalyptus guilfoylei, assembly GCA_016097605.1. Taxonomy (NCBI): domain Eukaryota; kingdom Viridiplantae; phylum Streptophyta; class Magnoliopsida; order Myrtales; family Myrtaceae; genus Eucalyptus; species Eucalyptus guilfoylei. The sequence continues at coordinate 49,830,944 of CM027861.1, forward strand.
CTAATTTTCCAACCTAAAATTAGAGTGACTTACTAATTTTTTATCGGATTAAATTGTAGATTTGAGTTACTTACCCAGAATTGATATTCTTTTAATTTGCCAACTTTTATTTATCTTGATTAGCAAACTCTTCCATTTACAAACTTGATTACCAACGTGAATTGGCGTGATTGACCAATTTTTTCTTTCATCAAATTATCATTCACTAAAATTACCATCAGTTTTGTCTTTTAAGTTACGGATTGATGTTTGCTTTTTTTTTTTTTTTTGTTATCATTTACAAACTTTTATTCACATTTCTTGATAACACATTAATATTACCAACTGGTTCTAGAAATTACCAACCTTAATTAGAGTGACTCACCAACTTATCTGCAATTAAGTTACGAATTAATTTCGAGTCCCAAACTCTTGTTATGAATTACTTAACAACTTTCTTTTACCAACTTTCATTTGCTAAAAAGAGCTAACTGTTCTTCTTTTTCAACATCTTGTTGAGCTTTAATGGAATAACAGAGCAAACTCTCCCATGTCGACGTCGCAACTCGAGTCCCCCATGCTCACCTTCGAAGCTGGACACGTAGTCGCAACGTGTCGGCTCAGCAGCGTCGCCAGATGATGACCCCCAACCTTCCTTGAATCGAATCATCATCCATCATCTTCTCCCCGCTCCTCCTCCCTTTCCTTTGCTCGCTCTCGTCTCTTCTCGAGCTTTTCGGCGATTCGGTCGAGCCCGTCTCGGAGACAACAGCCATGTCGGACGCAGAGGACATCGACTCGACCTACGAGCGCCTCGACGAGGCGTTCCCGGCGCCGGAAGCCGAGGAAGAAGTGGCGGGACCGGTCTCCGAGCCACCGCAGGAGTACGTCACGTCTAAGCAGCTCGAGGTAAGGCCATTGCAAATGGAGCCCCATCGTCGACCTGATTTTTGCTCTGGTTTTTTTCTTCTTGGTTCGATGAATTCCGGCGACGAGCTCTAAATTAGACAGTGATGCCACGAGCAGGAAGGAGCGAACGAAGCCCGGGATAAAGCGGGGGACGATGCGCGGGATAAAGCGGGGAAGGAGGAGAGCAAAGGGAAGGGTAGAGATTTAGTGCCGGAGAGCTTGAGCTCGACCATCGTGTTCTCCGTGGCAGTCGTGGCGGTGGTCGGAGCGGTAATCGCCATCGCTAGGAAATTGAGAGAAACTTGAGTTTCTGATGTGGAGCTCGGTAGCTCGACGCTTCACTTTGCTCTCTCTCTGTTTTCCTTGTTCTTTTTTCTTTTTCTTTTTTTTGTTGAAGCATCATTGGGACTTGGTGCAATGTTGATTACATTAAACATGTTGAGCCCTCTAGAATAATTGAAGTTTATTTATATGTTGGGATAGATGAGTCGTCAAGAGATTTTCCAATCCTTAGAATCAAAGATAGAGATGTTGCGGAAGAGAACACTCGCTCCCTCTTCAGAGGCCCACTTTCGACTCGAGTCGAGGCTCGACCCTCGAAAGAGCCGACCGCGAACGAGACCACTATGTAGAAGTATGAAATCGCATCGGAACCAAAGTCAACGAAACCGCGATCGCATCATTCCCAATTGGCGATAAATCTCGGCAGCCAAACGATTGCTTGAACACTAATCCACCAAACATTGGACATCAGCCTCATGATTGTATGCACATACCGGAGAAAAAGAGAGTCCGAGTCAGCTAGAAAAGTTACAGCCAGACCTGAGACCGCAGGAAAATGGGATCTGCGTGAAGATAAAGGGAAACTTCTTTCAAGTATTTATTATAACCGCCGCAATCAGGCAGTACTGCGGTAAGGGGGTTGACACAGCGAAACATCAATGCCGCCGGTGGCGGGTGGGGTGCGGGACCATCGGTGCAAATCAGTCCTGCACTTCTTCGGGCTTCTTGGATCTGCCTTTGAGATACCATCCCAGAGCGCCGAGAGCTGTTATGGTACCAGCCAGGACTGCGTAGTTCCTGTCCTTGTCGGTCGACACTTTCTCGGTTGCTGAAGACCCGCCCGGTGCGGCGTCGGTAGCTGATCCCCCAGATGTTTCCCCCGGTTTTGGGCCCTAAGCACAGGAGTCGATGATGGTTGAAGCAGGACGAGAGCATGGGGGGTCAGCGTAATGCGCATGCTTTAAATGGCAACAGCATACAAAGTCAAAAAGAAACAAAAGAAAAACATGCGCAGACCATGAAGTTCATACTGCTATCCAACTAGCAACATGGACCAATGAGTATGAATCGAGACCCAAGATTTCGTAATAGCAAAGAACACAGAATTACTTCCATGACCTAAAATCTGTGCTTGAATGTGGGTGCTCTGATGAAATGCACGTCTAAGTATTGTTGACTTATCCGATGATGATAGCATTCTATCGAATTAAACATGATTACCCATCAGCTGAGGCGAAAACAAAAGAAGAGGAAGAAGAAGAAGAAATCCATATGGTAAAGCTTTTATCAAGGGAAGTCGAACGTCAGAAACTCGAGAGACAAAATCCAATACCTTGCGTGCAGCCTTCTCTAGCTTCTCTTGTTCCATTTTCTGTGGAGACAAATTTCGTGAAAGAATTAGTGCAGCAATAATTTAGCAAAACAGAGACAATAATGGAAATCTCGCAGATATTTAAGACGGGAAGATGGAGAATAAATGTTATCCAATTCAAAACTAGAATGCTGGAAACACTGGAGGACATTGGAGGAAGCGAATATGCATCAGTTTGCGTGACAAAACACCGGCAAAGCATGAACTGATGTGGATTCTATTTAAAGCTCTGCTCTAATGACCCCAATGAGAACAAAGAACACAACGGAAGCTCGGATCACTAACATATCCAGAACTGAACCAAGAAAGCTAATTCTCTGTTCACTCCGATGAGCAGATTCAGAAATTCAAAAGTAAACAAGGGGTCACAGCTTCACCCACCTCATCGATGGTGGTTGACTTATGGAAGCCAAGCACCTCGTAAGAACAAGGGCAACAAGTATAATACATAAGGTTCTGCTCGGAGCCCATAAACCCTGCTACCTAGGCCTCAACACTAGCATCGAAAGGCAATTCTCTAAAATCCAGCGCTTGGAGAGAAATGGTGTGCACAGAAAACCCATTTGCCTCGGGAAGCGTCGGGCATAACAGTTCTAAGAACTTTGTTTTTCTTATTTCATTTCATATCACTATATGCATAATATCTGGTTTGGGCAATTCCAAAAATATATGTGAACATCCAAGCATGATTCTACACAAAAGCTATTTATAATCCTCCAAAGAAGAGTAGAAGATCAATCCCGACGTAGTCGGCAGCCCACCAAGATAACCAGCAAAATACAAAAGACACCTAACGAAACTACACCACCCGCATCAGGCCTAGGCACATAAACTTGTAAATCACAAAGTAATTAGAGTCGGCAATCCTAATGTGGATGATGACAGGCACTAAAATTAGGCATTCCAATTTCAGATTACTATGGAATATCTAAATTCCAATGTTTTTCTACTACCTTCCATGTATACAACATTACAAACGCAACATAGGGCCTCTACAGTTACCTTGATGTAGACATTCTCCGCAGCCTTTTCCTCCTCGCTGAGCATCTTGCCACTGCTCGAGAGCCTACGAGAAACGTATCTTGCAGCAATCCTCGTCGCCATCGGGACAAAAGAACCAAGCTCCTAATGATCAAGAACGTCAAAATCCAAAACAAATTCCACGGATCAAAGAGAGTGCACATCATTTCGGCATTGCCAGGAAATGGAACACGAAATACAGATTGGAAACAACTCGTCGAAGAAATGGAGAACAATTTTTCCTGAGCAGATGCTCAGTCAAACGAAATATCAGTAGATTCACGACCTGCACAATCTATTCAATAATCTAAGCGAACGTTAAAACGATTCTGCGATTCAGCGATTCAGCAACCAAGACCAAGCTCCATGCGAGCACGCCGCAAGCCCGACCGCGTCGACCGATTCGAAACATCTTTTTTTTTTTTTTCTTTTTTTTCACGGATATTCAGCCGGAATAGCTCACGCGGAGCCACCGAAACCCTAGGAAACCTCACTCATCGGACTGAAAGAAAAATCCGCACGCAAGACGAAGGGACTAATTCCGGAGCGCGCAGAACGTCGAAATCCAAAAACTCTACCGGCGCAACTCTCTACTATGTCGAACAAGCACGGCACAAACCAAGCCGAAAATCGTAACACACGAGCACCGTCGCCGGCACACGCGCCGCCGCGTAATGCTTATGCACGAATCGGAGCGCGGCTTACCGGAGAGATGGGGGGAGCGTCCGGAAGACTTCTTGAGCTCTTTCTGCGACTGGAGAGAGAGAGAGAGAGAGGCGTCGAAAGCGAACTATGTGGAAGACGGAGACTCTGTAATCGCCATGGATGGGCTTGGGCTGGGCTGAGCTGGGCTGAGATGGGCTTGGGCCGATTTGGATTGGACCGATTCGTTAAGAGGAAGAGTGAAAGGCAAGTGAAGCACTTATTCTGTGCTTTTTCCTCATTCCTTTTGTCCAAGGATTTATTCCTAGCTTAAATCCTTAAACGAAGTATTCGCGAGACGATTTCTTTTATTATTATTCCAAGCCTCGGAAGTTTTCAGTTCGAATAAATGTCGCATTTCTCTTTCTTTTTGTTTTTTATTTGCCTGATAGAGTTTGATTTGCAAGAGTGAGCGAAATGATCGCGTATCTATCACTGACCCTGTAAGCATCCCGTGGTGCTCCGTCAACAAATCACTCTAGATTTAAAAAACGAAAAGAAAGAAAGAAAATGCAGAGAGATAGATATGCGACAGACAGCACAAAGGTCAATGAGTATCAATGAGATTTTCCTCCGAACATTATGAAAAATAACGCACAATTATTCTATTCCTAGTCAAATTTCTCCATCATCTAAGGAAAATCTGCTTCGAGGTGCAGCCACCAGAAAAGGCGGATGCCTCGTTCCGGACACAATTCAAAAAAAAATAAAATAAAATAAAAAGATCGAACTTCACAATCTTAATTGATATATTCTTATTTGATCGCATCTGAAGACAGATGTTTACGATAAGACGTCATGAATGAACACCACCAGATTCTTCTCTGTGAATAAATGATACTGCATCCCTGTGATTGTCACATAATTTAAAGTTCAAATCAATGAGAACTCACAGGCACAACTCGATTGGATGACAGACTTAAAAGAAAAAAAAATAAAAATGTTTCCTTTTGATGAGAAAAAGAGCAGCTATATCCCCAAACTGTGATTACTGAAAACCACCGAGATTGCTCTCCTACTCTGTACTGCTGCACAAAGAGCACTGTCTAAAAGAAAGAGGCAAGCACAAGCGATGTGATGAATCGACTCTCTCGACAGTGATCTGCATAAACATCTCAAAGCCCCTCTAGCCAGAAGTTTGAGCTCTCATTTGCTGTTTGATCTATAGCCGCTTGTTAGGAGACAAAGTTTAGCATTGACGTTCTCCAGTTGTGAAGCACTGGAGGTCCATCGGCTGCTGCATTTTTTTTTTTTTTTACTTCAAGTACTCTAACACGCCCTGAGTGATATCCTCGAGGAAGGAAACAAACCCCATGTTGCTAGTGAGGCCACTTCCATCAACGTCCTGCTCCTCAATGAGATAGCTCTCAAAAGCCGATGCATCCTCCTGCCCTCCCCTTATAAAGAGGAGTTTGGGAGTTATGCTTCTGTCTTGCTTCAATTTGTTGATTGTAGTCCGTAATAAGCCTGAGGTGAAAAGTTTTAAGCAGCAAATGAAATCAGACAAATTATTGGTATACTACGATTGGGAAAGGAAATGAAGGGAAGAAACATACAATCATGCGGTGGAGGAAAAGGAAGTGAAGGGTCTGCTGTTGAAGAATAGAACACGATAAGAGTAGTAAATGCATCAAGGAAAAATATTGGACTGCCGCTGGTAATTAGGGCCGCCCGACTCAATGAGTGGCGTGGATATGCTTGCTTGTCGGGCGTAGAATAGGATGTTAGCCTAGGATAGACAGCACGGTGAAGGGAACTTGGCTCCAGCGCACTATACCACATGATCAAAAGATACCGACTTCATTAGTTTCTGTTATGACTTTATAGCAAGATATCATAACTTCTGCCAACTAAAGTACCATTATTTTCAATAAAAAAATAAAGGAGCAAGTGTAGGAGATATGAAGTGGTCTGCGAGAAAGATAATCCTCCAAAATCTAAGTGCAAACAATAACTTTGCTGAACAACTGACATGAAAAGTTGAAAAAGAGCAGCAAACAATTTGGTCCATCCCATTGAGGAACCAACAGTGATGCATTCATCTTGTTTTATCCACTGCAAACATCCCACTTCAGCACTATCCAATTATATTAGGATCAATGCAGGTTAACTTCCTTTGAAAACCCAGAGATGAGACACCAAGCGTAACACAGCACAGTGCCATTAATATGAAAGTACAAGCCAAAACCAATATAGCTCATAATCTTCCACATTAACACAGAAGCACCACTACCCTGGTTTAAATTCAATATATGTGCATAAGTTTCTACACCAGCACATCTTACTTAAATGGCCTTCACATGTGTTACTCTTCATAGTCTTCAATACAAGTGGTTTGCACATATTTTATAGACAACTTTTTTCAGTATCAAAGCACCAATTACCTGAAAAGGCATTGCAAATAAATCCGGTAGTCTGGGTGGACACCTTCCTCATGGAAGCGAAGAAGAGGATTCCGCAGTAGAGCAAAAATGAGATGCGGTAACGTTTGCAATTGTGGGCATTGCAAGAATGCAACGTCCACCTGAGCGTTTACTGGACTCCCATTTTTGGGCTGAATGAGCTTGTAAGCATCATTATACTGCGCTGTGAGGATTACGAGCCAATCATGAAGGAGCATCCTTCCCTCCCGAACTCCTTGCTCCAAAGATGCTGATATAACCTGCAATTCGATTGTATTTGTAAGTTGTTACTAACATTAAAATTGTCAAGTCTTAGGAAGCTGGTGTGCAGCTTTCTACAAACATAAATATCGACAAGTTCAAACATCAACAACCTTAAAGTAGATAAAGGCATTGGCATACACAACAAATGACTACACAGCTTCAATGTCAGGAATTAAGGCTTTCCAAATCAGTCCCCGATCTTCTCAGTATCTCAGTCAAATTTATCATCCATAGTCAGTGAAACACTCATGCAGAAAAAAACAGAAGTTCATGTGATGACATCTCCACATGAGCGTTTCACCTACCCTCCCGTCACTAAAGACTGGAGAAAACCCTTGTAATGAGAGAGAACCATTGAGAGGGGTTGAAGAAAATACAAAATTCCTACTGACATTATTTAGGTAATAATATGTCCAAAAACAAGAAAGCCATTGTTCAATTGAGAATAGAAATTATTGGAGCATCTCCAGTTAAACACTTTGAGAGCAGTATTCATCACGAAATTCTCTGGTTGACAACTTGAAGGCTTAAACTTTTTCAATAAGAGTGTAAAACAACCTAGACCAATGTCTCTCTGACTAACCGCGATCATTCTGAAGGACGGTCCTATAATATAAGGGCTGGAAAGATAATGCATCCAAAAACACTAAGAGATCTATGTCCAAGAGGTCATTTGTTTCATTTGAATCACACAAACATGCAACATCATCCAAATGGCAATCACCTTGTGAACAAGTAAAGATAGAACCACTTCAGGATCAACACTGTCATAGACTTCATTCATATTATGGGCAGCAGTGTATTGCAAAGTTCGTATTCTTAGGCGACGTTTGAGGGAGTAACTCGACCTGCAGATAAATGAGTAAAATGCAATGTCAAGAGCATTCACAGTCCCATTAAATAGGTCACAGTTAGAAGGTAATGAAAGTTCTACAGGTTTTTCATGACCGGTGCAAATTATATTTCATTATTTAAAAAAAATGTTTAAAGCAACAAGATATTCATGACTCAAGGAAATCAGTAAAGAAATAATGCAATATAAATGAGCCCCCAACTTCTCTTGCTGAAAAGTCCTACATCTACATCTTTCTCTACGTAATCATTCTCGCAACTAATAAAATGTCATAAGAAAATCTCATTTACAACAAAAACATGTGCTTCATGGATTATTCTGGAAGGCGCCCCATGCAAAAGAACGTATTCTAAACTTCAGAGAACAACGTCGGGATGGAGAAAGAGATTGACCCAGAAAGAAATTATTTCCACAGATTTCATAGAGGATATGTTTCTAGCAGACCACCGTTATCCAAACCAAACTGGGAAACACAAAGTTATCAGCAAACCATCAAGAGATTCTCTCACGAAATTGGTACCATGAAAATGTCGGACGACTATATATACAGAACACTAAATTCACCGTAGCAGTCTCTAAAGAAACTCCATAGAAGCATTGCTCAATGTGGCTAAGTACAATTTAAATGTATGCTCCCAAGGGCAAAAATTAAACAGTACACAAGTAGATGTTTCACGTCAACAACAAAGTTGCTTCTTGAAAGGCGATATGACTTCAAAGGCAATGTTGTTCCTCTTAGCTTTGTCAAAGTAAATGAACCTTGAAAGTGAACCATCATAAAGGATTGGCCATACCTATTACCTGAACCCGTTGATGAATCTGCAAGCTCCTGCGGTGGTACTACGACAGTGTAACGAAAAGCAATCTGTAAGACAGGAGGCTCTGACGTGTGTCTGGAATAGATAACGCCATTCAATTAGACAATCTCCATATCAACAAAATAGCAGGGTTTCATTATAAATAACAATGGAGTAATTGAAGGAAGCAGCTCCAAATTAGAAAAAATCATTCCACAATAAAGGTGAATGATTCTAACAAGAATACAATTAGGAGAAACATAAAAGATCAAAAAAAGACCAGAATCTACTGAAGAAGAAAGCTGAAGAAAGTGAATAAACTGGAGGAGAAGGTTTGAAATTTCCCTTAAAAAAAAAAAAATCATAGACTTAAAGGCTCCACGCACCTACCACATTTCAGTTAGTGGCAGTTATTACTCAATTAGATATATAAAGTAATTCCTGAAAATTCACTTGCATATAACGCCTTATACTAACCAAGAACTGTCTGACAAAAATGACAATATCAGGTCTCATAGATTGAACCACTTCAAAGGAACCGTTAGTGACCACATGTTTGCATAATATTTCTTTTCCTGTAAAGAAGAGATTCCTTTTTCTTTAGATAAATCCATATTCCTTAAGATAATCTTCAAATTAGTTCATGATAAATAAAATATTGATCCCGTTGAAAGACCAAGACCTGACCAGCTAAATTCACACTTTCAATGAATAACACAATAGCTCAGCAAACTACATATGTGTGCGCGCGCGCCAGACATGCAATAGTGTGCTTGAAGAAAAGTGAAATCCGGCAGATGTCCAAAGTGAACTTATGTCATGCATATATCAAGCTAACGAGTTCCAGACGTATATTATGTTAGAGGTCTATTTTGGCATACATCCATCTCTGCATTGATGAGAAAAATAAAGGGGAAAAGAAAGGATGATTTCCATCAGAAACTAAAGAGAGATGACAACCCCAATATGGAGAGTAGACAAACCTGGAAAAGCCAATAGTATTTGCAAATTCAAAGTCATATGCATATGTGGCATAGGAATCACAACAAATTATGCGCTGCACGTTTTCATATTGCGGATCGGGAGAGAAATGACCATACTGCCACAGAATATAGTGCACATTGTAAGGCGACGGAAAAAAGGATTTCAATTACTTTTTTTTTTTTTTTTTTCAAACAGCATAATACAATCACTCACTGAGTGGCCTTGTCTAAATTCTGAAGACGTTCTCAGTCTCATTATACAACCAAAAGCATATGGCCTGCTCAACATCCGGTACCTGATCAAGAATTGGTTTATTAATAACTATTGTGTAACAGAAAATAAATCGGGATTCAGCTCCCATGAAGGCCACAACACATAATTGATAATTAAAGTTAAGTGTCTGGATTCTATATCAGCTCTTATGAAAAGGTAAGATCAGGCTACTAAACCAATCTAACAGGCAACTGACATGCAAGAGTTTAATCAAGGAAGAAACTTAAGTATGAAATTTTAGTTGTTCAGTTTCAGAACATTTAATTCTATTAGATGATTAATCTTATCACGCCACAGTGAAGTGTATAAATCAAAAGTACTTTCCAACATCTAATACTCACATGTCCTGAGGAAGAGTTGAATCATCTGTACTTGTATACAAGAACAATGAGCCTCCACTTTCAATACTAAGAAACTTTAAGGATGCCAGATCCGTATATTCATTGGTCACAGCAAATATGTCAACACAAACACCTGCTTGAACAGCGACAGCCGCCTATAGAAGTGATGTTAAAGCTGAAACTGTTTCCATAAACATGAAGAAAAGAGAAATGATTGAACAAACAAAAATGAGAGAGCACAAAAAATTTACCAGTTCCTTATAAAATGGGGTCTGCTCAGGTAACAAAGCCCGATCAGCATCCTCTCCTCTGCTGGCGTATTGCTCTCCATAGCGCCTCGTATCCAGCTGTCCAGCTCCGTAATCAGGAGGACCAGATAAAAAGGCAAAGACCCTTGCTACAGTTTTGACAGAAAGAAAGAAATCATTCTCAGAACCAAAGGGAATTCGGAAGATGTGCTTAAAGATGGGAATGCAGTTCTCCTCATCAAAGACATTGAAGCGATAAGCCCCCAGTTTATCAGGTGAATCCTAAATAAGATTTTGATAATCCTGTCGTTGAATAAGATGTAAAGATGAAAGCACGTCAATTGTCACATTAGTTAATCAAATGAATACCTTTGAGATAAATTTCTGCACTCATGGAGTCACAGAAATAAACCGAGATAAATGCTCGTGAATGCTGATAGATACAAGCTATTTTTGTGGACAGGTGTTATATAAAAATTTCCATTTGTCTGCTATTTAGGAGTTGTGAACGCTGTGTACGAGCTGTCAATGAAATTAACTATTGCCCCATGAAGTGCTCATGATCTTATTGGCAAAGTGTATATGTCTTATAACCTACAGGAATTCCTGAAAATGATTAAAACAAAGATAAACCTGAACAGTTGTCAGTATTATAGTGGAACAGGGATACTTTGCATTTGTCTGGGAAATAAAGGAGCTCAGACTTTGCATATGATGTGTCAATTGGTTATTATTGCCCATGAAGATGCCATTGTCTTACTGGCTTTAGGATGCATGTCTTCCTGTTGAGGAAAATGATTGGAGCAGGAACATAGAATGGCAAAGGCTTCTCTCAGCATGCAGATGGCCCAGAAAAAAAAAGAAAAAAACAAAAAGAACACTTTGTAACTCATTCTCTAACTCCTTTGCTAATGTTGTCCTCACCTACTCCTTTTTCTTCCTTTATTATCTTGTCATCAAGCCTATCTGATGCGGATTTAGGAATTTGAGTTCCTCTACCACCCTAGCCTCAAGCCATGGAGACATAGCACCTACCTAAGGCAAAAGTGCTTCCATATTCTGATCCAAGGTAGTTGAAAAGAGATTCCATCGCCACCCCAAATCCTCTTCCACCCATTAAAACACCCTCAAGTCCTTGACCGGCTGCCGTACTCCTTTCCCATGAAGTAGTTGGTCTGAGTGTTTCAAGAGCAGATGAAATACGATCCTTACAGGTTTCCACCTATAACCAGAAATATTGCATACTGTAAATTTAAGCTCATCGTCACTTAACAACACTAAGAAACCAAAGAAAGAAATCTCTAATTTCACAAGTGGCATACAGGTGCTAGAAACTGTAGCAAAGGCATGACATCTTCAAGCTCCAACGAGAGTCCGCCTTCAGAATCAGGAGGAATGAAAACATTTTTTACAACTGGTACAGGCCCTTGGACATCATACAGTCCGATCTTATGGCTGAAGGTAGCAAGCCCAAATAATGAACCAGGCCCAAGAGCTGCAGCGGACAATGAAAAATTAGTTTCTCCATAATGACAACGTTGGCAGGATACGGAAGTTTTCGAGATCAAGATTTATTTTGAACCAGGTGCACACTACCTTCTAGAGCTGCTAGTAGTGCGCTCTTTGTAAGTTCCAAAAATTCTTCTGACGCTGCAAAAGGAAAAGTGCGAGACAAAAATTAATACTTCTTTTAACAATGATATATCCATAAACAAGTAATTCCAATTAAAAGTAATGATTGTAAAGCCAAACTCCCTATTTTTTTCCTCTGAAGATTTAAAAGGAGAGAGAAGCAGCACACCTATAAGCTAAAAAAGTTGATAAAGGGGCTTGTCACAAGGAGTGGCTAATTCTGACAGAAACCTGGCTTCAGCCAAAACACAGCAGATAAAATCAAATGTACCATTACCTACCTCCGAGCACAAGTAGTGTGCTAAATTATCTGAACAACAAAAGCTGAAGCTTCTCAAGCATGAGCATACTCATCCATAACAAAGAATCCTCCTTGAAAAATACATAAACTTTAAGTGCTAAGTTACTGCAGTACGAAAGCAGTGGCTACTAACATCCACAGCTTCTAAGACTACATTATATTTATGACTAAGCTTGTACTTCTCTCAGATTTGGCATCTATTATGTTTTGCATCACTAAGTGGTGAGCTCCATGTCCTTTACTGACGTCTTTATGACCAGCATTCTCTTGAACAAGCCTTCTGTTTTCGGCGCAATATAAGGGTCTTTCCAGCAAATGGTAGTTATCAAGTCTTTTAGAAATAGCGCCTGAGTTGATGGAACTCAAATAGTTATCCATGTAGAAGGCTCGTGGCATTTCTGCTTAGACAGAACAAAATTGTTTTTCTCAGTCTAGATGGTGAAGACCCTAAACAAGATGATCTATAATTGTTGTCCAACACAAATATCCATCTGAGCCTTTAAGTCATCAGATTAATTGAAAAAAGACCTGCCATTCCCAGATACCAATTACAGGCCTTGACCAGTACGTGGACCAACTTGAGCTATTCTCCGACAGATTCCTCAAGCACAGACTAGTTTGAGACAGGAACTTGAAACTGTTCCTTTTTGCCTTACAAAATCATCTGCGATGGTACTCTCACACTGCTTGTTGGAAATTTCCAAACAAAAAATGAGAATGTCCTCATTAATTACAATTCTTTTTTTATGATTATGTTACAGAAAACATGTGACATAAATTGAGTGTTGGACATTTTGACATATGACTCTTTAATTATCACAAGATAAAGATTCTTCAAAATTACTCCGTTTAAACTTAAAGAATTCTCAGGTTACACCATGCCAAATCTCTATTCATAATGCATTAGTATTTTCTCTTTGCACCAGAGAACTTTTTAAGACAAGTTTCTCATGTTCAGCCACCATGTTAAACTTTGACCATCAAAACCACCAGATAAAACCAGATGAGCAGATAAACTCAACAGCTGTGTACATCTCCTTAAACCCATCCATTCCAATCCATGAACAGCAACAAGATCCCACCTCATCCTCAGTTCTTGCACATGGCTCGTGTTCATCACATATGGTCAGGTTAATTGATGGTTGGTATCATTGAAGACATTTACAAGAACAATCCCACAACAACCAAGCTTTGGAGGAGCAAACACATTTCACTTAAGCACATAGCAAAGAAAGGCCAGATTGAAGGAAGGCATTTGCCACAACCAGTTCCATCTTGATGGCTCTTCAGAGACCTCCAGCAGCAGAAATTAATAAACTCTACTGTGTTCACTTCGTTAATTATTCCTTCCTAGTCAATATAAAGAACTCTAAACTTGGAATTTTGGCTCGAACTATTACTCTCTCAGTGAAGCGAGAGTAAAACGTCAACATTTGCTGCAGTCTGCGGTTGGAGATGCTGCGATTCTCCACATCTCAACCACTTAACGCATAATTGAGAATTTCAGAATGGAACACAGGGCATCGGCAAAACGCATTTCCTTAAGACAGGGTAAAACTTACACGACAAATCAACAGCAGCGACGTAGACGGGCCGAGCTTCCACAGGCTCCTCCGATCCTTCCGCTGCAACACGACACCAAAACTAACAACAATCAGCACTTCAATCAGAGAAACTTACAACGCAGGGCAGAGAACCTCGAACTCTATGGGCCGAGTCTCACCGGGGAGCTCGAGATCTATGAAGGAGGACGTCATCTCGGGGGAGGACTGCGAGCGAGAGTACTTCTCGATGCACTCCGAGGGGAGGCCGTTGAGGGTGCCGCAGAGCGAGCAGTTCCACGCCCACTGGTCGAGCTCGCAGTAGGTGTTGAAGTAGGCCCAGCAGTTCTCGCACCGGGGGAGCAGGTGGCCGTCCGATCCGTACGCCGGCGGGTTGCCGTTCTCGTCCTTGGCGGCGAACGGGGTGACCGTGATCCCCCACGGCAAGCCGGAGCCCTCCTGCGCGTCCGGATCGATCGGGAACCTCGAGACGGTGGCTCGGACCGCCATCGCTTTCCTTCTCCTTTTCCTTTTCCTCTCCGTCCGGGAGGGGTCCGCTTTCTCGAGAAAATTAGAGCGAGAAAATTCGGGATCGCCGGAGGGGGGAAGAGGAGAGGGGAGGGGAGGCGGCGGCGCAGGTTAGCAGCCTCCTCACCTTGGGGGAGGGAGCGTTCCACATGCTGCCGACCCGTGAGGTGACGCCACGTCATCGTGGCGTGAGGTGGCATTTCCACGTCAGCTGGAGCCTGTTTCTTAGTTACCAAAATTTGTGCAATGCGCCGTTCTTCTTCGGATTGGAAAAAATTTCTCATATTCTTGATTTTTTTTCATTTTTCTTTGAAATCCAATATCATTTCCAGATGCAAGGACTGCATTTAGATTAATTATCAGATGAAATGACCACACAAATGACTATGCGAGAAATTAGAAAAAAAAAAGCAATTGGTTTAATTTGTTAGTGTAATTTCAAATTAAATCTATTTTGTAATAAAGCTCGGACCATTTTCTATTTTTCACGTTAGCTGGAGCGCTTTTCTCCTATCGTGACATCGAGTGGTTACCAAAATTTATGCAACGCGTCATTCTTCATGAGCTGAACAAATTGAGAAAGTGTCTCATTTTCTTGAATTTTCATTTTTCTTTGAAACTAAATATCATTTCCAACCCACCCCGTTGTGGGCGAGTTGGTTCTGGCATACATTGCCCCCCGCTGGGCAAAGTTTGATTCCCCAGTTTGTTCCGTTGCGCGACTTAAGTGGGACACCTTGGGAGGTGGGTTTCCACGCTAGTACCCCGTAGTTTACGTTGAGCACTATCAGCTGTGAGGCGGTTCCACGGTCACCAAAAAAAAAAAAAATCATTTCCATATACAGGCACTACATTTAGATTAATTATCATATTAAATGACCACACAAACGATTATACAATAAAAAAGAAGAAGAGCAATTGGGTTTTTTTTGTTCGTGTAATTTTAGATTAAATCTTTTAAAATATATTGCAATAAAGCTCGAAGATAGACAACAATTTATTTTCTATTTTCCACTTCAACTCAAAGACATCAGGTAGTTACCAAAATTTATGCAACGCACCGTTCTTCATGAGCTGAACGGATTGGGAAAGTTTCTTGTTATCTCAAATTGTCATTTTCCTTTGAAATCAAATACCACTTCCAAATGCAAGCACTGTATTTTGATTAATTATCATGTGAAATGACCACACAAATGACTATGCAGGAAACTCTTTAAAAAAAAGCAATTGGAATTTTTGCTGTTGTAATTTCAAATTAACTCTTTTAAAATATTTTGTAAAAAAGCTTGGAGACAAACAGTTACTCATGTAGGTCCCTTTCTTTCCCCTCTACATTCCCACCGGAGGGATTTGCAAGAGGAGGACTACAGCTCGAGTTATCCCTTGCCCTAGGGGTTGGGCTTTGCAGTTTTCTGGTTCTGGATTTCGCTTCTGGTTTTCTGCATTTCAAAGAGATCTAACCGTTTGATTGGATTGATTTTTGGAGTGTAGCTTCTATGCAACATCCTCTTCAACTCCACCGTTCGGATTTGGAATCTATGGGCTAAATTTCGAGGAAACCAGCGACCTAGGTTTCGATTTCTGCAGATCAATTTCTGGATTCTTCGCCTGGTTTCTACTTCTTTACTGGATCAGCTTCGGTTGGATTGGGCTGATTTTAAGGAAGCTTCCTCCTACCTATTTCATTATTCCCACCGAAGGATTTAAGCTAAAGAGCCTTAGTTTGGGCGTGCGCACAAACTGTTCGACAATATTCTTGTAAGGGCCTGGACTTGTTTGGGCGGGTTCTAGTGATTCCGTTTGTTCGGTGCCTTATCTGCAGAGGCTGTGATTGCGTTAGCACCTCTTATCACCCTCCTTATAGCTCTCGCCCAGCTAATCGACCCAGGAATGGTACCGTCCAGGTGTTTGATGTAATGCCCCCATCTGCTGTTGTGGGACAGAACAAAGATTCTGCAGGTCAGCCTCTACCCGTCTCCTCCATGGAGCTGCCCGACCACTCCCTTGGTGCGGGAGCCATGCCAGAGGTGCCCGGGAGGCAATTAACTTCTTCCTCTGAGTATAATACTCAGATTTCTAAGCATCAAACCCACCAGATCCCAGCTGGTCTGAAGAACAAGCAGCAAACTCAACAGGACCCCTCATCCAGACCGAATCGGTCGAGGGGCCGGAGCCGTTGGCGGTCAGCTTCTAAGAGACTGACGCCCAACTCCGTTGGACAAGATGATTCATCCCTTATACGCAATGATCATCCCACAACTGGACCGCATGGTAGGACGAGGTCTGGCTCCAAGCGTCCTCAACGTGGGGTGGCGGAGAAGTTCAACCTGCAGACTTGGGCTAGTGTTGCGGTTGCAAAGGCGGCCTCAAAGGGATATGATCTGGATTTCTGCCCCCCGACTTATGTCCAGGATCGAGCGGTCCTTCAAATGACCAAGGAAGACCTCGATGCTGCAGATCCTTTGCTCCAGGAATGTCTCGTGGGCTGTTACATAGGCCGACGTATACCTTTCAAGGTAACCGAAGCTGCCTTCAGGAGAGCTTGAGGGCCGAATTTAGCCAAAGTGACCGCCAATGGTAAGGGATTATTTTTCTTCCACCTCCCGGATAGGGAGTTTCGCCGCAAGATCCTTGAGGGGCCACCTTTGTCCGTTTCGAGGATTCCCATCGTGCTACAGCAATGGCGACCAAACTTGGACTTCCGAAAAGAGTCCCTTCCTTTGGTTCCGGTGTGGGTAAAGTTGAAGAACCTCACAATCGCTCTTTGGTCGGCTCAGGCAATCAGTAAAGTGGCGAGCTATGTTGGGAAACCCCTTTATGTAGACCTAAGAACGGAGCAACTAGATATGCTCGCTTTTGCAAGAGTCTGTGTGGAGATCACAGCGAGGCAACAATCCTGTGACTCCATTGAGGTGGTCCTGCAAGGTGAATCGTGCATCGTTAAAGTTGAATATGAGTGGAAGCCGTTGGCTTGTGTTGGATGTGGAGTCTTCGGCCACAAATGCAAGGTGCCGAGTGCTGAACCTTCGCCCAAGAGCCCCTGAGATGATGGAAACGCCTTCGCCCCTGGACCTACCTCCCCTCCTGCACAGCATCTTCAGAGTGGAGAGAGGACGCATGACAACCCATTATTCTCGACTAGGCTTGCTGATTTGCTGGTGCAGACGGACGAGCGCCCAGCTCCTCTAAACGCACTGCTGGCCGCTCACTCACCTGGAGTTGCGCCTGCTGCCTCCGATTGTCCTCCCCACCAGGAGAAGGACCTTCACTCCCAATCTCTTCTTCCGACCCCTGCTGTGGACTCATCGTGGCAACAAGTCATGACTAAGAAGAAGAAGATCCCGAAAGAGGCGGCCTCCTCCAGCCTGGCCCAGCCTTCTGAAGATGGCTCGCTGAAATTGAAAGGGACTGCCCAGAAATCGGGCCCGCCTCCAATGCCCCGAAAGCCGGTTGGTATCCCCCTTGCTCCTTCCATTACGCGTACAGGTTCTTCGGTAGCAAGACTAAAACAGGCTGCCATAAATGAGCAAGCGGAATGCTCCGATGAAATTTCTAGCGTGCACGCTGGAATTGAAGATGATGACCTTCTTTCGGTTGGGTGCCCATCCTCAACATCCTCTCATGCGACTGATTTAGCTACTATCCAGGATAAGCTGCTGTTACTTCGCCTCGACCCGGCCCCATCCTTGGATCCCAAGTCCGTGCCGGCGAAGAAAAAGGCATCTAAACGAGGTAAATGACCTTCCCTCTTTCTTCATGTATATAGGAATATGGAACATTAGGGGCCTTCATGACCCGTTAAAGCGGGCGGAAGTTAGAAAGTTAGTTTCCAAATATAATCTTTCTTTTGTTGGTCTTGTTGAGACGAAAGTCTCTAAAGCGGATTTCGATTCTTTGTCCTCGTCTTTGCTTACTGGCTAGAAATGGGTCGCAAATTATGAGTACTCTCCTAAGGGACGGATATGGGTTTGGTGGAACCCGGACTTTATAAGATTTGAATCGATGGACATCACCGACCAGGCTATCCACGGGCAAGTAACCATCAATCTCTCTGGAAAGTGTTGCTGTCTTTCAGTTGTGTATGGTGAACACTCCTTCTTACGACGCCGTCCTCTTTGGGCAAACCTCCTACACATGAGTAATCTTCTGCAGGATTCCCCCTGGCTTGTTGCTGGAGATTTTAATGCCATAAATGATCCATCTGACAGAATTAGGGGCTCTAATGCCTGGATCCCGTACTTTGATGAATTCGCCAATTGCCTGGCCCAGTCAGAATTAGAGGATCTCAGATTTGTAGGCCTTCGGTTCACTTGGTCGACGTCTTCTGGCCAAGCTAGAAAAATGAGGAAAATCGATAGGGTCTTGATAAATTCCAAATAGAACTTTGAGTTCTCTTTCTCTGAAGCATCCTTCCTTAATCTAGGCATTTCTGATCACTCCTCCATGGTGGTTAGAATTCTTGACCCGGTGATTAGGTGAAGACTCTTCAAATACTTTGACTTTTGGTCGGAGCATCCAAACTTTACCTCTATTGTGCAACAGGTTTGGGATTCACACATACAGGGCATTCCTATGTACAAACTAGTTTCCAAGCTGAAATTGCTCAAGGGCAGACTTAAGCAACTCAACGGGGACACTTTCTCCAATATCTCAGCTAGAGTGGAGGAAGCTAGGGAGAGCTTTCAGTTGGTACAGACTGAACTGGTCCTTGATCCGCAGAACCCACAGTTGGCTGAGCTCGAGCAGACACGACGCCGTAACTTCGTGGACTTGCGCCGTGCTGAAGAATCCTTCTACAGGCAAAAGTCCAGAATTCGGTGGCTTAAAGAAGGCGATAGTAATATAAGATTTTTCCACCTCTCGGTCAAGAAGAGAGAGCTCCGTAATAGGATTTTATCGGTTACAAATGTGGCGGGGGAGTTGATCACTGGCCCTCTTATGGTTCCGCAGGTCTTTGTTTCCTTCTTCACTAACTTGCTTGCTCCTCACTCAACCCTGTCTAAGCCCTCCTTACAGGAGGTTACAGATTACATCCAGAGGCCTTTGACTATGGACCAGGTCAGTACTTTGTTTAGGCCGGTTCTTGATATGGAAATTTGTGATACGCTTTTCTCTCTCCCGAGAGGTAAAGCCCCAGGCCTTGATGGGTTCACAGTGGAATTCTTCAAGAGTAATTGGGACATAGTTGGCCCATCTGTCTTCGACGTGATCAAAGAATTTTTTTCCTCCGGGCTACTCCTCAAGGAGGTAAATAATACTATCCTCACCTTAGTTCCAAAAGTGCCAAATGCGTGTGCGGTCACAGACTACAGACCAATCGCATGCTGCAATACCATCTATAAGGTCATCACGAAAATCTTATCAAATCGCCTGGCCTCGGTCTTGGGAGATGTGGTAGATCCGGCGCAGAATGCCTTTGTAAAAGGTAGGAGGATTAGAGATAATATTCTGATTGCCCAGGAACTTTTTGCTGGCTTCCACCTACAACCCTATCTCCCCAAATGTGCTGTTAAGGTGAATTTCCAAAAGGCCTACGACACTGTCAACTGGACTTCCTTTAGCTGACACTCTTAGCCTTTGGATTCCCTCAGTTTATGATCAAGCTGATTATGGTGTGCGTCCAGACCCCCAAGTACTCGATCTCGATTAATGGTGAGCTGCATGGATTCTTCTCAAGCGGGAGGGGCCTTCGCCAGGGCGACCCCATGTCCCCTTACCTCTTTACCCTAGTAATGGAGGTATTTTCGGGAATATTGAGTGCTCGCACATCCCATGCAAATTTCAACTATTTCTAGTGATGCAAACCGGTTAGGCTTTCTCACCTATTCTTCGCAGATGATGTTTTCCTGTTTAGCCAGGCAGATTGGGGTTCCATCACATTGCTGAAGAAAGGACTTGACTTATTCTTCTCTTGGAGTGGATTACTTCCAAACAAGAATAAGAGCGAAGTCTTCATTTCAGGAGGCTCTCCGACTATCCGCAACTACATATTGCTAGCCTTTGGATTTCATGAAGGTTCACTCCCGGTGCGTTACCTTGGAGTACCTATTATTTCCTCCAGGCTTCGGAAGATTGACTGTATTGCCTTGATTGAGCGGATTACTTCTAGAGCCAAGTCCTGGGCCCATCGCCTACTCTCCTATGTTGGAAGACTTCAACTAATCAGGTCAGTCCTACATTCAATTTAGGCGTTCTGGTCGAGTGTTTTCACCTTACCAATCTCGGTCCTAAACGACATTGAATAAGTGTTGCGCCAATTCTTATGGAAAGGTGCTGATCTCGGTAAGGGAGGGGCAAAGGTCTCTTGGGAAGACATTTGTCTGCCAAAAAATGAAGGAGGTCTCGGCATCCGAAAATTAAGAGACTATAACAAAGCAGCCATGATGAAGTATATCTGGATCCTTTTCACGGACAAGGTATCCCTGTGGTGTCGTTGGATTCATTCCAACTTCTTAAAGAGGCAAAACTTTTGGATCGCCACCACTCCCACAGTTTGTTCTTGGGCTTGGAAGAAGATTTTGCAATTAAGAAGCGAGTCTCGCCTATCCTTCCTTTGGAAAATTGGGAATGGCCTCTCAATTTCCCTGTGGTATGACCACTGGCATCCAAAAGGGCCTCTTCACATCCTATTACTGGAACCAATCATCCGGAGATCCGAGCTTCCAGGAAATGCAGTGGTGGCGGATCTTCTTTCACCCCTGGGTTATTCCACACGCCTCCTTCTATTGAGCTGGGGTCTCTCTTCTCTGGCGCCTAACTCCTCTCCGAATTGCTTTTCCTGGAGATGGCACCCTTCGGGTCGCTTCACCATTGGGTCCGCATGGGACCGCCTCAGAAGGAAGAGACCCCTACTCCTTGGGCTTCTCTCATTTGGGCAGGCGACATTACTCCCAGGTTCCAATTCATTCTCTGGTTGATTGCTAAAAATCGTCTACCCATGCAGCAACTCCTTCTATCATATGGTAGAATTGACTACACCACCTGTGCTTTTTGCAATGAGGTCCCTGATTCCACTGACCACTTATTTTTTGATTGCCATCTAACGGCTTCTGTCGCTTACTTCTGGGCCACTCGTTGCAATCTTCCCTGGCGTTCTAGGCCTTGGAAGGATAACCTCCTCTAGGCTATGTGGTTCCTCAAAGGCAAAGAATTTTTTCACATTATAGCACGACATTCTTTTACTACTATGTGCTATATCATTTGGAAGAAAAGGAATGCCGTTATATTCCGTGGAGAGTCGGTCGTCCTTACTTCAATCAAAAATCACATTATCAAAAGTGTGAAGGACAAAGCTGCAAGTTTTTCTAATATCCCTGATATCCCGAGGAATAGACGTCTCCAGCGGAGTTGGGGCTTCCACCCAGCTATCTTCAGCGATTGACAGGAGCATGCTTAGATCGGCGTCCTTCAACATCCTGCCTCTTCGATATTCGGACGTTGGTTTCTCTTCTGGCAGCGGAGGGTCTTTGCTAGTCTTAGCTCTTTGTTGTCTCTCCTGGACATTCGGTCCTTGCTCTGTTTAGTCCGTGTTGTTCTTCTTTTCCTGTTTCTTGATTGTGCTCCCTTCCACTCTCCCTGCATTTGTATCGAGAGTGCAAGATTAGGAGCCGGTCGAGTTTTCTTGTAAATTTGTTCAAAGCTATAATACCACTTACCTTACCAAAAAAAAAAAAAAAACAGTTACTCATTTTTTTATTTTTCACATCAGCTAGAGCCTATTTCACCTGTTAAGAAAGCGGGTGGTTATCAAAATTTATGCAACACACTGTTCTTTTATCATATGAAATGACCACACAAACGACTATACAATAAATTAAAAAAAAAAGTAATTGTTTTAATTTGTTAGTGTAATTTCAAATTAAATCTATTTTGTAATAAAGTTCGGAGACTCATTTTCTATTTTTCACATTAGCCAGAGCCTGTTTCTCCTATCGGGGTTGCCAAAATCTATGTAACGCGCTGTTATTCATAAATTGAATAGATTGGAAAAGTTTCTCATTGTCTCAAATTTTCATTTTTCTTTGAAATCAAATATCACTTCCATATGCAGGCACTGTGCACCAACCCTCAAGTACGCGACAACTCTCGTTCACTTAGGCCATTCGAACGTGACGTCCTAGAAAGTATCGCTGACCCATTTGTGTTATCATTAATTATATGCAAGTAGAATTAGAAACAAATCACCCAACCATTCAAAACAGAGATAGCATAAAACATACTTATATATATATATATATATATATAATCACAACATCAGACTTACATACATCTTATGCATCACCCACCATTCACGCCACTTTATATGTATTCAAAAGCGCGGCCACACACTTCCAAAAAGGTTTTAGGAGTAAGCCCAACACCTCTAGTATTACGAGAGTGACTTCAAAAAGTGATGCACCTCACTACCACTTAGCACCCTAAGGACTTCATGTACCAAGACTTCGGATTGGTAATTAGGTCAAGATCAACCTCTGGATCAAACACAACTTTGTCAGGCACATCTAGCTCCATTGTGTCCCATATCTGGTTCCCGAGTCCGCACCTAGAGACTCTTCAAAGTCTCGGATGGAGCCATACAAGTCCTCCTTGACCCAGAAGTACTGGGCCATGAAACGATGAGGAACTAAGTTTTGAAGCCCCTCATCTATCCAAATGGTGGTCATGAAACATTCGTAGTGAGCATTCGTCCTCTTGATGAGATACTTAGTTACCTCCTAACTCTGCTCAATAGGGACCTCTGAATCTAATGTGGCGAAAGGGCTCGGACATGCTTAAGGCTTAAAAATATTTAAACAACAACAATGAGATAAAACTCAGTAAATAAGCTCCATAATTTTCGCCTAAGGAGATAATTCACCTCGGAGTTGCCCTAAATGTGCAAGTTATCTATCGATGGTAAATCAATAACAAAACCTTTGCTTTGCCTTAACTATTAACAAGAACAGTCATCTCAAATTTTCAAAACCATCATCATATAAGCACACAGGTAATTTTTACAATAAATCATATACTTTGATGCAAAAATAAGAACATGCAATGTCTCATAAGTCATAACCATGCATAAATACCATTTAAAAATCTAGACATAATCAAATATCTTCCTTATGCACATTATATATATATATATATATATAAAGATTATTATAGCCGCTTAGGGCCACGGCCAACCCGAAGGTCGGCAGTCTTTTGGTATAACCTCATTAGGTATGGCATCATCCCGTGTATGTATACGCCTTAGGATGGCATTCAAACTGAAAAGTTTCATTCCGAAATCCATTCATGAACGGCATCCTATTGACGTGGGGGCATCCGAACTTAATCGGGTATTGTCCCGCATAATCATATCCATCAAGACAATTTCATCACCTCGCATAATCATATGCATCAAGGTATTTAAGTGATCACACGGGCATACCAGCACTCAATATCTTCCTCATTATTGAGGCATGAGTGTGTGATATTCATACTACATGTACATGCAACCATGTCATACTTCTATCTCATAGCATATCACATCAGAACATCACTTAAACACTTCAACATATTACCTTTCCACATATTCTTAGATGCATACTAATTAGTTACGATCATGAAATGCCATAGACATTTACCAAATTCCACTCTAAGAGTTGCATGAACTTACATCCACTTAAAGTCAACATTAATAGGCACCAATCAATTTAGAACTCATAACATAGAGAACACTTATCGAAGACAGGATAGGTTATTGCATTTAAGCATAACTATCACAATAACTCATCGACTATTAAAATGGCCTATCACGATAACCTATCGAAAACCACGATAACCTATCACTTAAACCCACTTATTACAAAAGCAAATCATCACTTATCCTTAATCTAATACTAATCCTAGTTATAAATGCAATCCTAACCCTAAATGAGGATTAGAAAGCCACTCACTCTGAGATCTAAGCTCAGCAAGTGACAACAAATGGGTGGTAAGGGCTGGAGGGCAGCGGCGGTGCTTGGCGATGGCTGTTCGTCCTCCAAACAGCCCACTGTAAGGCTGTGGACAGCGGCCTTGGCTGGGAATGGCAGCGGCAAGGCCTAGCAAATGGCTTTCGGGCTCGTGGTAGTGCAAACCGAAGGGAAAAGAAGAGAGAGACAGACGGTGGCATGAGGGTCGGGCGATCACCACTCATGGCCCAAGCTCAGCATAGCGATGAGGACAATGGTGCCAGAACGGCGGCCTCGACAGTGGACGGTGGACGGTTAAGTGAGATCCAAGGGAAGAAAACAGAGAGAATGAGTTTGCACAGAGAAAGAAAGTAGAGGTGAGGGATTCAACTTGCAAAATGGAGGAGAGGTGTTGACACCTAAAAAAAAAATTATTGCATATTAAGTTATTTAGGTGTTTCGTATAGTTTTTTTTAATGGAATATGTTTTTCCTAAAAAAAAAAGAAGCAAGTTGGGGCCAATGATCTGAATGTGACCAACCAAGCCCATGAGATCAAATTGTAATTAAAACGGCAAGTTGGGGCCAAAATGCAATTTCCAAAAGTTGAGGGACCAATTTGCAAAATTTGCAAAATTTTGCCCAAACCCTTAAATCATTATCTTGGCCCCCAATTGAGTTGAAATTGAACTTGGGTCAGGTCTAATTAATCGAATCGGGCAAAAAGGACCTAATTGCATTGAATTTGGCATTTTCGGGCAAGAAAATGACCAACTTTGAGGGACTTTCTTGCAAAATTGGGTGGAGACAATTGCGAAAAATGGTCAAGATCTTAAACTACTATGCATGAGCTTGCTAATTGATCAAGAATCGCAGCTAAATTGATGGATTAAAGCACCTAAACCAGCTGACAAATCCCAGCCCACAATTAGGTCTTGATTCGGAGTTCTTTGAGTAAGCAACTTGGTGGCCCCACCATATCCTCCTCAGCTGCTCAACCAGCCCGATCTTTGCACGTGATGGAAGACCGTATATAGTAGTACAAGTGGACGAAATTTTGCCAGGGATAAGCTGCAGAAAACACGGGAAAATCGTAGCAAAGTCTGCACACTCAACAGCTGCAGAATTAAAAAAATTGGCTAAGTCAGAGAGTGGGTGAAGTAGCCCTGTTGACAGGCTTGGTAGGTGAACAAAAGACTGACCAAAAATCCTCTAATTGAGGGGATAAGATCTACGAAATGAGCTCTTTCGGAGGCAGGAGAGGAAGGGACGAAGGAGAGAGGGGAGAGCTCGGAATCGTTCCCCAAAGAAGCTCTCAGAAGCAACTCCAGAAAAGGAAACCCAGAAATTCCAGACCTACCTAGAGAGAGAAAAGTGAGATTTTCATAACCCTGCGGCCAAAATTAGCCAAAACCTTCAACTATAGAGTGAAACTTCACTCAAATATCTTTCCATCCATAGGTCGCACGTCCCAAATGGAGATCGGGAAGGCCTCCTAAAGTCCCCCGAAAGTACACCCTCTTGCCGGGCCAGGAAACACTGGAAATTTTTCGAAGTGTTGAGCCCGGTTGGTCACGAGTGAAGGAAAGCCAGTATTTCTGAGAAAGTTGAGAGACAAATTAGGAAAATATTGAATTTTACCCCAAACTAGAATAAATATAGTTTGGTTTGGTATCAAGTTTTCCAACAAAAGATGTCTTGAAGTCTAATTTTAGAGGTCAACGAAAACCTTCGTTGTCGGTTTTCTTTTTCCCGAGATCTCATTTTCAGTTGAAGAAGCCAACTTCCACAGGCCCCGAGGATAATTTATCGGTTTCATCGGCCAAGAAACACTTGAAAAAGAAACTAGGAGGCAAGGTAAGTATCCTAGATGTATTTTTGTTCGAGTTTGAACATGTTTTAATAGTGAAAAATCAAGAGAAAAACTAGTCCAAGAAAATGATTTTGAGGCTGAAATTTTTCTGTGTTGAAATCTCTTCAAGAGTTTTGCATGTGTGCTTTTTGGAGAGGTTGTTTTGATGTGTTCGGTTGGTCATTCTCTATGATGTTTGTTGCATTTGAAAGCTCATATTACCTACTTTCACTCGGATCAAGTAATGTTTCCCTTAGATCTCGTATGTGATGGATGTCGGGGCTTGAATATGAGCATGTAACCTGTTTGCTTGAAACCCAGATTTGCAAAATCGGCTCAAACCCGCATATTTGAGACCGATTTCAACTTAGTTCTTTTGTGTTTTAAGTTATGATTTCTATCTAATCTTGCTCCTTGCATGTGGTAGTATAATCTTGATACTTTAGTTCCACATGAGATTGCTTATGGGTTGAGATTGAAGGCCGCAAACATGGCCCGAGGAAGCTGGTTTTGGGTGATTTGATGCACGCCAAGTGTTCAACGAAATGCGCAAACCAAGTTTCGATCTTGAAACGGTCAATTTGAGCCCGGTTATTGTGATATTCATGTGCTGTGTTGTTCAATGTTAGCATATATCGGTTTAGGAAATTATTATTTTTATTTAAATAAAAAATAAAAAAAATCCAAAAATCCAAAAATTTCAAAAAAAAAATAAAAGTGATAGATGTATCAAATTAAGGCAAAAATGGCATCTATGAAATTTTCCTATTTTTAAAAGGTCATTTTCCTAATTTAATGCTATTTTGGTATTTTATGATCATTTTTGTAAATAATCCATTTTGCATAGATTAAAATTATCTAGAGTAATTTCATGCATATTTAAATTTTCATTTCGCTCACGGGGGTCCTGTCCCAGGGCGTGATAACAAGGCCATGTAATATTATTTGCCCGACTTGTATCGGGTCTTTCTTTTCCGCATTACTTTCAAGTCATTTCAATTTCTCAGATATTTACTTGCGCACCGCTTTTCATTAATTTGAGTGTAAATTTCTCTTCTAAATTATGTTAAGATTAGTCTAGACATTAAGGAAAACAAACCTACAAAAAAACATTTGCATGGACGCTTAGCGGTTTTACAAAGATTATAATTGGTAATCAAGATCGTGTGGCCATTTAGATGAACAACTTTTCAAGTTAGTAGTACCGCAAGGGCGCTAATAGAAACATTAGCGTAAACAAGTCCCCGTTCCTAGAAATCTCTAGTTGCGTAGGAATCAAGACAACACTCCCGTGTCTCGATTGGTTTCTAGCCGACCTCAATAGGCTAGTGGCGACTCCTAGAAATATTTAGGTTGTTAAGAACTAAAAAACAAAATCCAACGTCACGCGAGGTATGGGCTTGGGAGAGCCCGCGCCTAATTTAGGGCCATTGGTCTGCCTCTTTAGGCAAATACCCCTAAACCTTCTTCTTTTTCCCCCAGACGGAAAAAAAGAGGTCGTGACAAGAGGGAATCAGGGAATGAGAGGAAAAATGAAAGAAGAGAGAGAGAGTGTGTGGCCGTGTGATCCAAAGGGAATGAAGGAGAGAGGGAGAATGAAAGATTTTTGCCATTAATGGATGTACTTGCAATCCCCAAAAATCCTCGTAACCTAGTAATTACTTGGAGGAGAAAACTCATAAAAAAGAAAATCCACGGCTATTAATGCCTTAAATATGCACATAGGAAATTAGGAAAGTAGGCTAGGCTTAAGGTGACATTATTTTCTCTTTTCTTATCTTTCGTGGGCATCCCTCTCACATGCTTATCCCTCTTGTCCTATTTGTCTCAAGCTTCAAGAAAGGTCAAATGGGACATACACCAAAATGACACTATTCAAGCACGTGGGAGCATTTAACGTGGAGTTTTGCATAAGCTAAAGTGGGCTTGGATGGCCATGGACTCCTTTGGCAAGTGGGTTCATTGGGCCATCCATCCTTGAGCGTGAGGCCCATTGGGCCCAGTGGATTTTCGTCCGCAACCCATTTCTATTTTTCCAAATTTTTGCGATTTATGAAAATTCAAGTTTTCGTCCAAAAGTGGCTTTCTTGGCTTTTCCGTGGTCTACCGATCCTCATTGTAATCCCACTCCGAAGATTGGCCACCGTTGTAATTTCATTCCGAAAATTGAAGTCGGATTGATGATGTCACATGATGCATTTAGATTAATTATCATATGAAATGACCACACAAACAACTATGCAAGAAATTAAAGAAAAAAAAAACAATTGGATTAATTTGTTAGTGTAATTTCAAATTAAATCTATTTTTGTAATAAAGCTCGGAGACTCATTTTCTATTTTCCACATCAGCTGGAGCTTGTTTCTCCTATCGAGACATTGGGGGTAGTTACCAAAATTTATGCAATGCGCCATTCTTTATAAGTCTTTATAAGCTGAATAGATTGAGAAAGTTTCCCATTTTCTTGAATTTTCACTTTTCTTTGAAATCAAATATCGTTTCCACATGCAGGCACGGCATTTAGATTAATTATCGTATAAAATGACCACACAAATGTCTATACAATAAATAAAATAAAATAAAAGCAATTGGATTTTTTTTGTTAATGTAATGTTAAATTAAATCTTTTAAAATATATTGTAATAAAGCTCGGAGATAGACAATTACTCATTTTTTATTTTCCACTTCAGCTAGAGGATGTTTCTGCTGTTGGGACATCAGTTATCAAAATTTATGCAATGGCTTCTTCATGAGCTAAACAGATTGGGAAAATTGATCATTTTCTTGAATTTCCATTTTTGTTGGAAATCAAATATCATTTCCAAATGCACGCACTGCAACTAGATTAATTATCATATGAAATGATCACAAAAATGACTGTGTAATAAATAAATAAGAAATTGGATTAATTTGTTAGTATGATTTCAAATTAAATCTTTTAAAATATTTTGTAAGAAAGCTTGGAGACAGACAATTACTTATTTTCTATTATCCACATCTTAGGTTGTTTCTCTTGTCAGGATATCGAGTAGTTGCCAAAATTGATGCAACGCGCCGTTCTTCATGAGCTGAATAGATTGGGAAAGTTTCTCATTTTCTTGAATTTTCATTTTTCTTTAAAATCAAATATAATTTCCATATGCAAGCACTACATTTAGATTAATTATCATATAAATTGACCACACAGATGACTATGCAATAAATTAAAAAAATAATTGGATTTTTTTGTTAGCGTAATTTCAAATTAAATATTTTTAAATATTTCGTAATAAAGCTTGGAGATAGACAATTACTCATTTTCTATTTTCCACGTCAGTTGGAGCTTGTTTCTCCTATTGGGATATCGGGTAGTTACCAAAATTTACAAAATGCATCGCTCTTCATGAGCTGAACAAGTTGGGAAAGTTTCTCATTTTATTAAGTTTTCATTTTTCTTTGAAATTAAATATCATTTCTAGATGCAAGCATTGCATTTAGATTAATTATCATATCCACACAAATGACTATGCAAGAAATAAAAAAGAAAAAGTAGTCGTGTTATTTGTTTGTGTAATTTCAAATTTAATCTTTTTAAATATTTTGTAATAAAGCTCGGAGACAAACAATTACTCATTTTCTTTCCACGTTAGCTGGAGCTTGTTTCTCCTTTCGTGACATTGGGTGGTTACCAAAATTTATGCAACTTGCCATTTTCATGAGCTGGATAGATTGGGAAAGTTTCTCATTTTTTGAAATTTCATTTTTCTTTGAAATCAAATATCATTTCCAGATGCAAGCACTGCATTTAGGTTAATTATTTGATTAAATGACTACACAAATGATCACGCAAGAATTTGAAAAAAAAGAAAAAGAAATGGGGTTAGTTTGTTAGTGTAATTTCAAATTAATTTTTTAAAATATTTTGTAATAAAGCTCGAAAACAGACAATTTCTCGTTTCCAATGGACGTGTGTGATTCAACTGGAATTAGAACATTTTTTATTTTTATTTTTCTAATGGAAGTTAAGATATTAGAAGATGGAATAAATGGATATATTTTATCTCTATGAATATGCACGTTTTTTCTTATTGGCGAGCAAATTTATGTCAGGCCATTTTGTAATTTCATGTCATGTATAGTTTTCCGGCTCAATTTCTTGTATACTTCATTGAAACTCAAGCTATATTTTGTGATGACCTAGACTTGTTGAAACGACAAAAACTTGAATTTTAATGATCATGATTGCGGTGCATTAATGGAATTCAAAGTGAATTTCAAGTTTTTTTTTTTCGTCGGTTCTACTCTAATTATATTCTAACACTCACTTTCAGACTTTTACCCTGCCTCATTGCAGGGTGTGGGAGTCGAAACCCACTCCTGAAATGAAATCATCCTTAGCCCTATCCCCCTGAGAATGTAGGGATTTGAACCCCCACCCCCTTATGAGAAGGTGGGGATTTAAACCCCCCACCTCCCCTTTTCAAGTTGGAATGGTGGCACACAAAAAGAAACCCCACGTGGTTGAATTTCAAGTTAAAACAAGCGAAAAAAACAAGTTGAAGGTTCCAAAATTTATACTAGGGATAAATTAAAAAGAAGGTTCCAAAATTCTAAGGACGTGGTGGATCGAATTAATTAACAAGGCTATAAAATTGTCCTTTACTAATCTAGTGCAAATGCTAAGAAATGAAAGGTTGCAAGAGCACAGACAACTTTGGAAATTGAAAGGTTGCTCGGATTGTAAGTTATTTGAAAAAAAAAATTATAAAATTGCATAAACAATAGAGGTGAACATGGTTTTGGAGTAGTACTAGAGAACCGGACCGGTTCGATTCTAGGATAGATTTCAGATTTCAAAAATTAGGAAATCAGTTATAACAAGCAAGTTTTTGGTTTCAGGTGAAACTTATAATTTAGAATAAGTTTTTGTGTTTTTTTTTTTAATTATGTGTTTTCGTGCAATCCTACACTTTCCATTGCATTATTTAGAATCACTAATTTGAACTTTCATTTCCAACATATTTATAATTGATTTATTATGTTAATGCTTTATATCTTTTGTGCATTTAAATATGAGTTTTGGTCAACGGATTGTCGTGACAAATGTTAATTATTAGAAGTGATGATTCACTCTAATAATTTAATTAAGAATATAGATGGAACCTTGATAAACTTTAAAACCCGCGGCATGATAAGTGTCACGATGTAAGTGTGAATGAGTTATATTAGAAAAATATCATATCGGATAATTGATGTGGTGTAGTTAATATATCATAGTTTTTTTTTAATATATCATAGTTGGCTCATAACTCATTAGCTTAAATTTTTAAGCGAAGGTAGGCCGGGTTGGATATGTTGACGGGCTCGGACTTGGGCTTCTTCTTGGCAATCTTTACAAGTGAATGTATCGGACTTCTACTGTATATCCTCAATAAAATGGTATTAGAGTCCATGGTTGTGATTTCCGGACAAATTGACGTTATGGTATAGTAACGCAAGTCCGTAGAAAGTTTTATATCCCACCAACGACAATTATTGCAAACAATTATGGATTCAAAATCCATAAATAGTTCCCAAATGTATTTGCAATTTAAACACGACGTTCTATTATCCAAGTGATGATCATTTACAGGAAATTATAAATCCTGAGAATATCCCTTATATCTTTTAGAAAAGTTAGTTAGTGTAAAATATTTTCACTAACTGGAACTATTTTTACGAAAGATAAAAATGTTTTCTATTTATTTATTTTAACAAGCAATACGAATCACTATCCTGGTCAGTTTTTCCACGAAATAATGGAATAGGAAAAAACACAATCCACGGTAGTAATCATCATAATCAGCTGCATCTTCATTTCACAGAATCCATAATACGACCCCTTTCTCGAAAAGGGAAATGGGAATTTATTATTTTATGGGACGGAAAACAGCAGAGAGGGAGAGAGAGAGGAGAGAGAGAAGTCGACGCTGGTGGTCGTCTCGAAATTGAAGAGATAGAGAGAGAGAGAGAGAGAGAGAGAGAGCGAGGGTCAGGGTCGAACTCCAGCTTCCCACTCGCGTTCGCCTACCTCGAACCCTAAATCTCCCTCAGCTTTCGCTCTACGGTATACTCTCCCTCTCTCTCTCCCTCCCTCCCTCTCTCTCTCTCTCTATTCTCATGATGTTGTGGAGTCTCTGAATCGCGTGCGCGTTCGCTTTCCGATTCGCGGATCAAAGGGAAAATGCAACTCGGTCGAGCTCGATTTCGCGCGCGAGTCGGAGTATTTTGGGGATTTTTTCCGGGCGGTTTTTGTCGGAATGATGCTCGGCCCTAACTGTTAGATCTTGGGAGCGGGTCGCTTTGTGGTGAGGAAGAACTCGTTTCCCCTTGATAGTGACGCTTGGGCCAGTTTAATTTGAGGGTTTTATCATCGGGGAAATGGGGGGTCGGTGTTTTTTGTATAAAAAAAAATAAAATTATTTCGGTGAATTCTGGCGGCATCTTTTGATCGAACAACGAAACCAGTGCTTGATGTTTGATGACGATGAACATGTAATCTCGGGCATGCGATAAAAGAGCTAAATGCCGAGTTAAGTAGGTCATTTATCGTCGCGAGGAGAAACAAGAACTCGTCCCATCGCATCCCGCCGTATGTGGGATGTTTAGATGTTCATCAATTGGAATCCTAATTATGGATGCCGCCGATACTGAAACTTGTTGCCTGCCGATAAAATATGGTTACCTTATAGATTACCTAATAGAAAAGATATGGGATGAGTTACTCCGGCCTCACTTCACTTCCTCATATTCATTTCATTGAATTCTTGACGGTCTGTCTGAATGTGGATTATTTGTTTCTTCTCTTTCGATCAGTAATTTCTTGCACGCTGTATGTTGGGTATCACTGATAACAGTGGGTTTCAGAGGCCACTGGTTATATATTTTGGGGATCGTGTGAGCAATCTAGGTTGTTCTTCTTTTGGAAACCTTGCATAGTCAGCCTTTTTCACGGTTTCACCCAATTGCCATGTGTTGTTAAGATTCTATGAGAATTCGACCATTCTACAACGATGTTATTTATGTTGTTAAGGGGCCTTTGTATGCAATTGCTGCGATACCAAAATAATGTCACGATGCACTCCAACATGTTATATCACTTGCAAGAAATTCTGATTTCACAAAGGATATGATACGTTTTATTTTATTTTTTTGAACGTCGAAATTCTATCTGATGGTAACTTTGGCATATCGTGTACACACCAATCTTAGTCCTTATCAATTTATTGCAGGAAGGTGCTCAGATTGGTACGTTTAATTTGGAACTGGTATTATTTGTGTGAGATTGGACAGTTGTTCTGGCTTGAATCTCCTAGTTGTTGGGACAGTCACTTCCTTATTATCTGAGTGGCTCTAAATAGAATCATGGACGACTTATGTCTTTAACATTGTCTCATAATCTTTTATTACCTTCAAGCACCATGGCTGTCTCCTTACAAGCTTCTGAACTCGTCTGATTCTTTGATTCTTAATTTTGTTATGGGGTTGATGCTTGCCCCTCAAATGAGTATGATGGGAACACCTAAACTTGTCATCACCTTTCTTGCAGCATTCTCATTCTGTTCAAGATTCATTTCTTGAAATTGCACCGACCTTTACTATCCATTTTTGTCATTCAGACATCAGTTTTGCCTGACTCTACTGAGTCCTACTTATTTTAGCATGATCTCCAATAATAACTCTTTCACGTGGCAACACTCCCTTTCGTATCTCATAACACTGGCTCAATTGAGTTTGATGCTCTTCTGATCTTCCTTATCACCTTTATTGCTTTTCTTCTTTTCGATATTTATATTCTTCTTCCCATGGATTCTTCTGGACCCTTTGCCTTCTCCAGAGTTTCCTTGCAAGCTTTTCTAGTTAGATACCTAGAATGCCAAGGGCAAAGGCAAATGCATCATCAGCTACTAAGCCAGTTGAGCCGGAAAAGCCAGTTGAATCCGATGAGAGGGTCGACCTTGAAGAAGAGAACGATCCTGAGGAGGAAATGGATGAAGAGGTTGAGTATGAGGAAGTAGAAGAAGAGGAGGAAGTGGAAGAGATAGAGGAAGAGGCAGAAGAAGAAGAGGTGGAAGTGGAAGAAGAAGAAGTGGAGGAGGAGGAGGAGGTGGAGGAGGAGGAGGATAATAATGATAATGCCAATGCGACTAATGCCCATAAAACGCTCGATGGCAATGATACAATGGTTGTGGATGAGGACGAGAAGAAAAAACATGATGAACTTCTTGCCCTTCCTCCTCATGGTTCTGAAGTGTACATCGGCGGTATACCTCATGATGCTTCAGAGGAGGATCTGAGAACTTTCTGTGAGTCCATTGGAGAAGTTACTGAGGTGAGCCTCACTACTCTGTTTTTCTTTTGAATAAGATGTGAACTCCGCAGTTATTTACAACATGTCCTTTCTGCGTCCTCTTTGAGGATAATGGAAATTTATACCTTCATCTGTGGCTGTAGGTCCGGATTATGAAAGCCAAAGATTCAGCTGAAAACAAGGGATTTGCCTTTGTTACTTTTAGAAATGTGGAATTGGCATCCAAAGCCATTGAGGAGCTGAATGAGTCTGATTTTAAGGTACTAAGACAATATGGCCATGTTATATAGTCCCTATCTTGACAAAAGCAAACAGTAGGCATAAGGCCGAAAACCAAAATGTCTGACGAGAAAATTGAAAGAAATAATTACCAAAATAGTATGATAAACTCTTCTTTTCATTCCTTTTCGTTGTTATGATTGTGAGAAGTTTGAGGACCACTCAAATACAACTTTGTTCATATGCTACACAGGGTAAGAAAATAAAATGTTCAACGTCGCAAGCAAAGCATCGATTATTTATTGGTAATGTTCCTAGGAGCTGGGGAGATGAAGATCTGAGGAAAGTTGTCACACAGATTGGACCTGGCGTGACTGGTATAGAGTTGGTGAAGGTTAGTGAGATCTGGAGCATGACATGATAAGCTGTGCTTCCCAAGTTCTGCTTGTACCACCTTTGCTACACGTGGAATTTTATCCCCCCTTCCTATATGAAACTTTACAATCTGGTTTATTTTCCCTTACTTTTTTCCTTGACAGGATTTGAAGAATACTAGCAATAATCGTGGCTTTGCTTTTATTGATTATCATAACCATGCGTGTGCTGAATATTCTAGACAGAAGATGATGAATCCAAAGTTTAAGCTGGACAAAAATGCTCCTACTGTTAGCTGGGCTGATCCTAAAAATTCTGATTCTTCTGCTTCTTCTCAGGTTTGCCGTGATACCAATCTAATCTATCTATATTCTGATAATATCGAGATTGAGGACATTTAATGCATTTTTAATTCTTTTATGTTCTTCTTGTGTATGATTTCATATCTAATTTATCTCTTAGAGTGTCCTACACGCATCACCATTATCTATCGGCTGGAAAAGAAAGATCCTCAGCTACTGCCCAAGTAAATCACAGAGAGAGAGAGAGATATTTTGGTCAAATGGGCTTTGGACACCCAAAGCCCCTTCCCAAAGCAGATCCCAAACGCACCCAGAGAGATGACTTCTTTTTCCTTTGTTTGCTTCCTTTTTTTTTTTTTTTTTTTTTTTTTTTTTTTTTGGGGGGGGGGTGGTGGGAAGGGGTTGGATGCATAGCTGTCCAGATAAATTTGATCATATTGCCTTAATCTTTTTAAGCTCTGGGACCACCTAGTGACTAGTGAGTCACATTTTGTGTACTTTAGTAGGTATGTACTGGTGGAGCTAGTGAGACCAAATAAAAATTGAAAAGGAGGACATGAGTTTTGGCAATGAATGAGACTGGATCTGAACAATCAACTGCACACCATCTCGTGGATAGATTTGATTATTGAAGCCTAAGTTGCTTTTGTTTATTATGTGGATTACAGTGCTGACTTGTCTATGAGTTGTGCTTCCCCACTATATGCATATTTCTCCATGTCATTCATATTATTGATTTCATCTTGAAGGGTGAATGCCTTGTAACATATAGGGGTAACATATAGGGGGAGAGGGAGAGGGAGAGAATTAAAACTTTGGCTCCAGTTGGTACGAATAGCACTTCTGACCTTATGGCATCTCATCATTCCCCTGATTATTAGTCTCGATGAGGTGCGTGGTCACGCTGTGCAAATTTTTTTGGTCTTATTGGCCACAAAGTAGAGATAACAAAGCAAAGAAGCAATTACTGAGTACCTGGGGCTTGCTTATTGGATACTATCTATGGATGACAAGAGGATGAGTTGGAGGCCTTTTGTTTTAAAGTCTAAGGAGGAGAAGAACAGATGATTTGGACACACTATGGTAAAGCATTGGTCCTAGTCTATCCCTTTATAAAAAGCATTAGAGATATTATTTCCTTGGCATTGGGGTTGCAACTAAGCTAGCATTTACCTGCATCTGGTGCTTGATTGTCAAATAGCTATTGTCTGAAATGGGACAATGAAAAGTATATCATGTTCCGTTCTCGCACATCATGTTTCACTCATGCTGGACATTATTGGTTTAGTATTGCTTGCTGAATATTTAATTGAAGTTCAACTTTTAAGTTCATCTCTTGCAGGTGAAGGCAGTATATGTGAAGAACCTTCCCAGGAATGTGACACAAGATCAATTAAAGAAGCTATTTGAGCACCATGGAAAGATAACCAAAATAGTTCTGCCACCAGCAAAAGTTGGGCAAGAGAAAAATAGGATTGGCTTTGTACACTTTGGGGAGAGGTCCAGTGCCATGAAAGCACTGAAGAACACAGAAAAATATGAACTCGATGGTAACTTTTGCTTCCTTGTGCATACCCTTTATGTTTTTCTTGGCTAAATGATTAAGTTCGCACTTGCTTTCATACTTAATTTAGGACAAGTCCTGGAGTGTTCTCTTGCAAAGCCACAAGTAGATCAGAAGTCTGCACCGGGACCATCTTCTCAGAAGACAGGCCTTCTTCCAAGTTATCCACTCCGTGTTGGTTATGGTCTACCTGGGGGTGCATATGGTTCTCTAGGAGGAGGCTTTGGTGCAGCAGGCTTTGCACAGGTAAGAAAACTTCTAGTTTTGTTGAGATGTTTAATATAGTTTCTTTGGAGTAGATGATTATTAGCGACCTTTTTTATACTATGTTTTTTCAAAGTACTTCCATTATCTTATTGAGATACTTCTGCCGGTCATGATGTGATAGTATTACACAGCTTTAACATTTGAGTGGTGACATTGCTGTTGCTTCAAACTAATTATTACATCTACTGCTGGTTAGAAACATGCCTATAGCCGGTTAGTTTTACTAATCAGTTCTCTGTCATTCTTATATTTCATTCTCAGTTGGATGATTGTGTGGTTTCTCTATTAATTTGGCTCTCTTGTGCTCAAAGTTGGGATGCCTGGCAGTTTGCCAGATTATTATTTAGTGTCTTATCATATTAAATTTTGCTTGCTGTTGAGTGATGTCAAAGTACCTCCTGCAAAGCAGCCCACCTGTGCAATCTCTCACAAAAGTTCAAGTGCGAGAGAGTCAACCAGCAGTGGCTGAAAGGATATTCATATTATCTTGGAGTTTTGCAATCCTAATTTGCATGTTGTCTATTTTTGCTTTGAAGAACTTTATTTTTGTCCCGAACTTTCACACCAAGTCCCTGTACTTCTAATATGTCTGATCAAGTGCTTTTACTTTCACAATTTTTCCATCAAGTCCCTCTAAAGCTATAATACATATGTAAGTAGTTAAGGACCGCTTGTATTTGTACACGGAATTCCTAATTCCAATTGAAATCTACAATGATTCGGTAGATAAGATTTTTCTTTTCTTAAAACCGAAAAAGACGTCCCTTCCGAC
Source organism: Eucalyptus guilfoylei (assembly GCA_016097605.1). Taxonomy (NCBI): domain Eukaryota; kingdom Viridiplantae; phylum Streptophyta; class Magnoliopsida; order Myrtales; family Myrtaceae; genus Eucalyptus; species Eucalyptus guilfoylei. The sequence continues at coordinate 49,868,971 of CM027861.1, forward strand.
TGAGCATTCCCAAAAAATATTCCCTTTTTTAGTTATTTTTTACGATGGGTTTCATATTCATGTGTATATAAGCCTTCTACTATTATTATATGTTACATGAGAATAAAAAAAAGAAATGGCAAGATAACTTGGATATATCTAATCTGATCAATTCACGGACGTAATTTTGCAGATAAAATATGCGGATGCCCTTTGTGTAGACAAATTTAGCTAATTTAGATGACACCAGAGTCTGATGTGGATAACATTCAACTAATGTAGATACTCACTGGCATGTCCATGTTGGAAAAATTTTATTCATGTTGCACTACGACATCATCTGCCACTACATCCGTCCTACTTGGTGTAGGAGGGACTTGATTAGAAACTTTGTAAAAGTAGGACTTGATTAGACAAATTAAAATACATATACTCGAAAAGTGAAAGTACAAGTATGAAAAAGAGAACTTTTCCCATTTGCTTTATCCATGATCATATGGGCTTGTTTCCTGCTTAATCCACTTATCATGAGCCACAAGCTGTAATTTGTTTCTGTGGGCATTGTGCATATCATGATCTTGAGTGATGCACAATAATGTAGGAATCTGTGAATGAGAGGCTTATGCTGTTTTAGAATACTCTCTTGCCTTCTCTGACTATCTCTTTTAATTATTGGAATGTCACTGATGTTGAAATTCTACTTGTTGCAACACAGCCTATGATATATGGAAGAGGACCAAGCCCTGCTGGTATGGCAATGATGCCAATGTTTTTGCCTGATGGAAGGATTGGATATGTCTTGTAAGCCCATCTACACTTTTCTACTTATTGGAGGTGCTGGCTTCTAGATGTTTGTTTCTTTGGCACTGCTTTTCGTTTTGTGAGACTGATATACATTGCAGCCGATAAGTTGGTACATTGCTTACAGGGTGTTTTTTGAGGAGGGAGGGACTTTAATGCCTGTCTTTTATACACCTCTTCTCTCTATTTTGTTGTGGGGTTATATTTAAAGAAAAATTAAAGGTGGTTGTTTTCAATGAGTAGTGTCAGTCAGCTGCATTAATCCCTTCTGAGTATTGTTTGACGTGTTTTCTTTGTGGAGAACCCTTTAAACTGGCCATTCTTTTGCTGTGGATAGTCTTAAGTGAATGTGGGTCTCAGATATAATGCATTTCTGTAATCGCTTTCATTTGATCGTTGGAGTTTGAGAAACTTATTTGCTGAAGGTTGGTCCAGCAATCATGATGATATGCATTTGTTGCTGAATGAAAGCTGTGAGATTTCTAAATGCCATAGTCCATGTGAAAAGGAGAAAACATTTACCTTAGTGTAATCTTAAGTATTTTAGTGAAAGACAGTTTAGACTATAGATGAAGTGTATGCGCTTAACTTGAAATTTTAGAGTATGATGGAGAAGTATTCCTAACTTTGAGCCTTTCAATGATTAAAGCCTTATTTTGTCCATTTGGCCAAAATAGAAAAGTCTTAATTCTCCATGACTTGTCTTCAGAATGCAGCAAATGTTTGGTCAAAGTGTTAAACTCATGCTTGTGTGTCCTTATCACGATTCTCTACATAACTAAGGGGTAAGGGGTGCGTGCATAGTGCCCGTCATGCATAAGTTACATGATGCAACTAAAAGATTAGCTCGTGTTAGCTTTAATTCTTAATGGGCATTTTTGTTGGGTTATATTGCTCCGTGAGACCTTTTTACTTGCTGATTTTGTTTTTGGACATGGAAATATTCAGGCAGCAGCCTGGAGCACAGCCTCTTACTCCACCTTCACATCAAAGAAATAGCAACAGGCCTGTTGGTGGGAGTGGCAACAAGAGTGGTGGCAGTTCAAGCCGGGGAAAACATAATAACGATAGTGGCCAAGGGCGAAGGTACCGCCCTTACTAGCGCTGGAGGGAGTTTTATTAGTGTTAGATACCTTGAAAGTTGTTTGTTTATTAATTTGTATCACCCATTTTCATGTTTCTCTCTTTTTCTGGGCGCTTTTTCCTGTGACCCTTCTGTTTTCCTCAAGGTGATCATATCCATTCCTATATATTTACTCTGCTGATCAAGTTGCTGCATTAATATCATGGGTTTTCTAGGTACTCCTTGAAATGCGAAAGCTATGATTTTGCGAATGTTTCGAAAATCCAGAAAGTTTTTTTTTTTTGGGTCCACGTACCATTCTACTATGTATGATGGAGGCTGTTTACTAGCATATCGAGTAAATCTCTTTTCCCACGAACCCGTACAGAGTACCAACATCATGACTGCTATTGGGGCATACAAAATACGGGTGCCTTCTAGAAAAATGCTGATGTGGCCCATGACATAGGTCCCTCCCTCCCTCCTCCTTCCCCTTGCAGTTGCCATGGCTGCTTGAGATTGAGCTTGCGACTGTGGCTGCATGAGCTTGAGCTCAATGCTGCAATGGCCAGTTGAGCTCAGCTCACAGCCATGGGCGGTCAGGCTTTGAGCTTGCTGAGGCAGCCAGGCTGGCTTTCTACAAGTTACTCTCAATCAAAATTTCCATGCCAATCGAGATGGCCAGAGAGCACAGCGGATGCAAGGGCTGTGAGGACTGCCATGGATGCAAAGTTTGCGAGGTCCTCTCAAGGTTTAATGGGGAACTAGATGTTCACATGAGAGAAAAAGGGGGTGAAGACAGAAGAATATTTGATTTGGAGTTATTCTGGGAGTGGAGTTGATTTGAGTGCGCATATCATTTGGTTGATAAGGCTTTTTGAATTCATTTGGACCAAAGAGTCTGCCGTGATTGCGAAGGTTTGATTCTTCGGATTTGGGGCGGTAAAGGCTGTGAACAAGATGAGTGGCAGTCATGCATGGCGGCGGTCTCTCTATGAGCAACTCTCTTCTTCTGTGATTACGTCCATGGCACTCGACCCGGCGATGGCTGCTAAATCCAACATCTCGCAGCCATGGTCGTTGGTGTCCGTGGCTAGATACTTTTTCCTTATAAGATGAGTTTGATCTTTTCTGCACATTAATCCTCGTCAAATTTCCGGGCGCTAACTCAGATTCCCGACGGTCTACATCAGCAATAATAGATAAAAAGTATAAAGAGATTAATTGAAGAACAAACAGCCGTCGCCATTTAGAAGGCACCAGGGACGGTTTTGCGTCTTCTCTATGTATGAAAATGACGCTTCTATTGACCTCTTCACTGTAATTTTGCTTACTGTTAGCTGCAAATTGAGACGGCCAGTAATTGATGATCGCATCACATCAATTAAATTTAGATATATAAAAATGACTCATAAATTCATTTCTTAAATCTATATTTGGTACTCAATCAAGAAAAATTATATTTGATGAGTTGAATTGTTGTATGAATAAGTTATATTTAATAAATTGATCATAAAAAAATTTCGGCCCAATTTTTAAATCATAAATGGATTAAATATGTATGTTAAATGAATTCACAAATAACTTAAACTTAACTCACTTCTCTAATTCTCTTGATCTTGCGCTCGTTTACTCCGTGCTTAGTTTGGTATGAATTTTTTTGAATTCAATTAAATATATAAATGTCTTAATAATATGAGTTGAGTGGGGTCGGGTATAAATTGGTATGAGTTACTAATTTGCATCACATGAAAATGACTTAATTTGGATCGAATCATTTTCAATTAGAGGCACCCGTTTCACTAATCAAAGTTAAAGAAATGCAACAAGCACAAAGGAAAAATTCAACGGACAGCAGTTTTAATCACTCGACCGTCTCTCCTCAGCCAGGAGGGTTCGCACATCATGTCCTCCCATAGAAGATACATTTCAATGTGTCATTCCATCAACTTTTTCCTCCGCTATCGACAATGTCCAGGAAAATTCAATAAGGCTAATGTCTCCCGTATGAATGATTGCCTTGCATCAACGCCGCAGAGAGCCAGCATGATGTACAAGTAGACACTGACAGCATGCGATGCGTCGCAAAACAAAAAATTCGCTAGAGACCAGGTCGGCTAAAGATGACGAGGCAGAGTTTCTCATATTGAACCGCAACCTGTGACTTACCACTTCTTCAGCACATCAAACGTTCTTTTGTAAGTTTACTTTCTCTGCCCAATTATCATGAAGATCTCTAATCTCTGAAGCTTTATATATATATTGAAACTATGTCTCGCATCAATACAGCAGAGTGTGAACGCAAAAAGTGTGAATAGAAACTCTAAATACAAAGATAAAACATGTGATGCCCACAAAACAAAATTCACTGGAGACAAAGTTGGCTTACATACCTAGGGGATTTTCTCATATTGAACCAGAAAATTACGAATTACTGCTTCCCCTGCAGCATCACATTATACATTCTTTCTCGCTAGAAGGCTCGAGGCATGATTGCTGCAGCTTGCAATCAAACTACTGCACAAACACTACGAACAGCAACCGCAATTGTCAGCGAGGTTGCTGCTGGCTTCTACCACCCGAAAATCGACCACCTCTTCCACGATATGGTTTCTTCCCACGGCCGAAGGATGGACCACGCTGCTTGAATGGCCCCGGAGCATCAGCTGGACAAGGAGTTGCAGGAGGTGGCTGTGCATAGCTGGTCTGATCAACTCGGGTTCCATTGAACTGAAACCCTTGTCCTCCGGCATTGAAAATTGGATGACTACTTTGGCCAAATGCACCAACCCCAACTGTCATTTGGTTGCAGTCATTTTGACCCATGGGATTGGGCCAAGATGCCAAACCAGGCCGTAAAGCATTTGACTGCCCCATCGGTAGGACCATGTTGGGAAGTAATCCCTGGCTCAAATCAAACTGCTGCTGAAATGGCATTTGGTTGGGAAGAGGCATTTGAAATGGAAATTGACTACCACGTGGAGGCCACGGCATTCCGTTTGGAATTCCATTAGCAAAAATAGCACCCATTGGTTGTTGCAAGGGCAAGCCGTTCACCCAAGCTTCATGTAGCGGTAGAATGGAGCCACTGTTCGGCTGCATAAGCGGAAATGGTGAATTTGTGCCGATTCCACCCATATTACCTGGTTGAATGGCAGAGGATGTCGTGAAATTACTGTAGTCCAGTGATGGTGCTCTAGGTGAGATTTGATGGTGAGTTTGATTTGATACGGGAGGAACCACTCTCGCCGGCAGTTGCTGTGGCGAAGGTTTACCATTTTTCCAGTTCGATTCCCTACTTCTGACCTTCTTTTTGTTGTTTTTCCTGTTGTCAGCTCTCTGGTCATCCATGTTGGTGCCCCTCTTTGCCATTCTCTGCATTCTCCTGTACTCGGCCTCTTTTTCATCATCTGAAAACTCTGCCTCCTCCGACAACTCTTCGTCATTCTCACCTGAGGCATCATATCCTTTCTTGTACAGATTTTTCTCATTAAGCACATAACTGGCAAATTCTGTAACAGAAGAGATCAAAGTGCCTTGGTGGATGCCGGCAGGGACTTCAGCCTCTGAATTGTATCTTACCATATAGTAAGGGTTTTTGACGGGTCCAAAAATTTCATCCACCAGCCCCAACGGGGTTCTGGTCTCAGTGATCCAAAGGATAGAGCCCTCATTAAGAGGATTGTGCTTCTCCACCCCTTCAACAATAACTTGGGATCCTAAAATCTGTAAATTATTCCAGTAACATTACTAAACAATCTTGCCCAAAAGAAAAACAAAACAAACTTTGGCAAAATGATCCTGAATGTAGATTACTTCTAATTATACCAAAATTATGGACTTCTAACAGTAGTTGATCATACATATCATGAGGTGGCTTCAAAGAGTTAAAAAAGTATAAGGAATAGGCCTATACCGATAGAACAACTCCAACTGGTGACATCTGATGATGCGGCTGCAGTGTTGCATTTACAGGAGGAACTGGAGGGAGATCCTGCAATTCCAAAAGACAGAAAATGTCAAAATACCACTATAGCTTATATAATTTGCATCATCACCACCGACAAATTGCTTACTTGTGAAATAAATTTGTACAGACACCTAAGAATAAGCTAGTTAGGTGAAAAAAGCTTTGCCTGTCAAGCTTGTGAAGGTCAATGAAAAATCTAAGAAACAGCTATAGTCACATCATATCCAGTAATAATTTGAATTCACGCTGATCAGTCCCTACCACTCGATCCAAACAACCGAAGCTACCGACACCAGATTATGAAGATGGTAACAGCAGATTCACAAACTCAATAAATATCCACATATGAGAACAATAACACAGAACAAATTCAGTACCCCTACATCAATTGGAATGTCAATATGGTCTCTAATAACCACTGCACTAGTTTACTCAACAAAATCTAGCATTCATCATGATTCCAACAAAGTTGCAAAGGTAAGAGGAAAAAAGTCAGCATCAAGAAACAAAACAAATATCAGCTATAAGAATCGAAATTTACCTTGACCTCATTTTTTGACCTGATGGGTCCGCCCTTAGCACCAGTGCCAGCAACACCATCATCTTCATCTTCAACATCACTCCAACTAACCATATCCCGTACATCCTGACGATCTTCATCACTGTCTTTATTGTCGTCACCATTCTTCTCCTCACCAGATTCCTCTCCCCCATCAAGTTCCCGTATTTCACCTTCTTCCATTTCAACCGCTTCATCCACGTGTCCTTTTTCCTCCATCCTCTTCCTCTCTTCCTCCCCGTCGCTGTCACCGTCGTCATCACTACTACTGGAGGATGACGACGAAGCTGAACTAGAGCCGTCAGACTCTAAACCGCTTTCTCTCTCATGATCACCACCAATCACCTGTTCCCCCTTCACAGCATTCACTCTATCATCACTCTCGAAACCAGCAGCAGGCACCAAACTCCTATCAACCTCACCATCATCACTTCCCACCTCAGTCTTCACACAGACACCGTCAGCAACGACCGGAACGCCGGAACCGCAAGCCAAACTGACCCTCCCCATGTTGTCCTCAATCGAACCGCCCAAAGCTCCCACCTTTTCCCACTCCTCCTTCTCAACCTTCACCGCCGCCGCACCCGAAACTCCAGCCGCCGCCTCGCAAGCGCCCGGCTTTAGCTCAGACCCGGGTACCAACATCACCTCCGCACCTTCCTCAACCTTCGCGGCGTCAAAGTTCCCAGGCAGCAGGGCCACCGAATCCATGGGGACGTCCTCGAACCAGTCCTGGATGGACTCGAAATCGAGGAACGAGTCGGCGAACGACAGGTCGCCGATCTTCTGGTCGAGGAGGGCGAGCGGGCTGACGAGACCCTTGGGGTCGGAAGCGGCCCGATCGGGGTCCTCTTCCCGGCCTTCAACGGCGGCCCCGGAGACAAAGCCGACCATTTCCGAGGGAGTGGGGACTAGGGTTTTGCAGGAGGATTGAACCGGAGCAGAATATCATGATGGAAGAAGAAGGAAGGAGGAGGAGGAGTAGGGGAGAATGGGTTTTTAATAAGTATCTCTAGTTTTGGAAAGGCAAAGATGATGGGCCTTCTTCTTTCCCTCCTCCTCCTGCCACCACCAGCACGTCGCTAAAACCCTAGCGCCACAGAGACAGGGTTTTTAGCGGACCGCTATTTATTTTATTTTATTTTATTTTATATTTGTTTTTGTTTTTTCTTTTGTTTTCCTCCAAAATTTCAATTGACCCCCCAAAAGGTGCGCAAGACCAGATATTTTCTACAGCAATTCTATTTTATCAGCAGGAAACTAATTAATTCATATGGAAAATTTTACTAAAACAATATATTTGACTCGACCCTCTATGCTCTCAACTTTACATTGCATAAAGTCTCTTTGTATTGATTATTCTTATTTACACAATTATTAATCAATCGATTTGTTAGTTGTTGATATCAATTGGTTATTTCCACCTTTGTACATTATTACCGATATAATATTTTCAAATTTTTCAAGTTGAAGATATATTTGTATATATTCAATAAAATAAAAGCACGAGTCAGTGCCCATCTTTTTCAATTTTCACATTGTTAAACATTAGGTAACATTTCAAATATGACCAGGTGATTATTTTTGAAATCACTAATTTTGTAGCCATTAGTCGCGCCCTCTTCCATATGCTTCTCATCAAGGAACCGCCCGTCGCTCTGATCCACCTAACCGCTCGCCATCATCCCGGTGGCAAGCAGAGCAGGCTCCAGCCTTGCAGGTCGACCCCGGCGTCTTGAGCAGAGTCGAGCTTTAAACCTGGGTCCGACGAGCTTTAAACCTTGTAGACAGCCATAGATGCTCCAAAACCAGGGCACGATGGAGCAGCTGATCAGTTACGGCGGAGCGACCCTGACATGCCGGGGGTTCGGCAGCCGTATACCGGATCAGAAAAGCAACGGAGAAGGAGAAGATTCAAGCGCATTGCTGATGTCTTGCGATAATATGCCGAAGCGATCATTACAACCATATGGAAATAGGACCATCCGATCGCTTCTGTAATTGGCTCTGTCTCGTAGTATGTCTGGGAGTACGCTCGAGCTAAGCAAGGACACATGCTGCTGCTGGCATGCTGCAGTCCCCTCGCTCGTTTCATAAGAGAAGGGAGATGGCCAGATCCATCAAGTGATCCAAGAAGAGAGCACAAAGTGTAAGCCTCGTGCGAATTCGCGAGGGAATGGAGCTGAAAAACTTCCCAGTCCCATGCTAACGAGGCAAATCGGTCTCCGGACCACCATGAGAAGATGCGAGCTCGGAGGCTCCCCGGTCCAGCACTCGACACTCCATGCGGATCACTAGTGCCTAGGCATTCTCTGTCGAAGTATCAACAGTGAATCGTTAGACGCAGTGGAGCCGCACACATGAACACAGATTACAAGGGTTGGTGTCAAAGTTCCTTTTCTTTCTGAAATTGCACTACCTTAACTCGAGTGGGTTTAAAACGAAATTTTCATAGCTAATAGCATGCCAAAACTGCGATGATAATCCCTAAACGATACCGCCATCAATTTTGGAACTCTGTAATCTCCAAGAACAGATTTTCTCAACGTGGAATGGCAACTTCTACAGGTAGAAAAGTAGAATGTCCACCCTACCATTACCAGATTTGCTTGAAAACCCATCGAAGTTAATTTGGTACTCAAGTATCCCACTGGAAAAGCCGAATGTCGACCGCAGCTATGTCCTGATGAACTGCAAAAAACGAACGCCCTGTTTTCGAGGGGCGGAGTCTCCATATACAAGAACCCGTGAAGTAAATGAATCGAATTCAAACAGAAAGGAACTTGCCGGCCTTGTTTAGTTAGACCAGGGCCTAGAAGACGGAGGTGTCTGCTTAATTACAGCTTCTGAAGCTCGAAAGGCATGGTACTTCCTTGCCAGTTTCTTGTTCTCGTTGAGCTTCTTCAACATTTCCACATCCATATAATCCAAGTTTCTTGCTCTTGTTGAGCTTCTTCAACGTTTCCACATCCATATAATCCACAGGCCTATCTTCCCTGCCCGATAGGAAAATCTCCATATCGCATTGAAGGGCCTAAAATCCCTTGATGTCACAGCAGAAACCAATTCAATCGAGAATTCAAGAAAAGGTGAAGGAGGGTTGTGAATTTGACTATCAACCGAGGCACAGTATCCGCATAAAGCATTTGATTTAACCTCATCAAGAAGCAGAGCAGCTGAGACAAAGAAAGAAGAGTGCGAAAAGCATTAAACCACGTCAGGCTCACACTTCAAGCTTGTTATCTAAGGGCGCGTTTGGTAATATTTCTATTTTGGAGAACAATTTTTTAACAGAAATAGTTTTTTCTATTTTTATTTCCGGGAATAATTTCTGAGTATAAAAACGCGCTTGGTAACTAGAAAAATTTTTTATTCCAGAAAGAGAAATGCGTTTGGTAAAATTTGTATAATTTTGTTATTTCTTTTAATTTTTAAATATTTTTATAATATTTTTCCTTTTTTTTTTTTTTTTTTTTTTTTCTTCCTTTTGGCCGGTTTGTCGCCCTCGGCCATGGCCGGCAATCGGCCGATGAGGGCTGGCGACCTCGTCGGAGCATCGCCGGCCCTTGGCAAGGTCGAGCTCGCCCAACCACCAGCGAGGCTCAGCCTCGTCGATGGCCGGCGACGCTCCGGTGAGGTCACCGGCCATGCCTGAGGTCGGCGACCGGCCAAAAGGAAGAAGAAGGAAAGAAAAAAGAAGAAGAAAAAAGAAGTGTTTCTCGAAATTGTTCCCGAGAATAAGAAGTCACTTTTTTATATTTCTTATTTTTGTTTCAAATCTGTTCCTGGGAACAAAAGTTTTACCAAATACGTTTCTATTCTTTTTTTGTTCCTCGGAATAAAAGAACAGAAACACTTTTTGCCAAACAGGGCCTAAGAGACCAAGAGCAGCAATGAAGATACCTCTTCTCCATGCTGTGCATCTCATCTTCCAACGAGGAATGTGTGGCAACTTATCAGAACCACCGGAACGCTCATCTTCCTGGTGTTCATAACTCTTCAAACCCAATCCGGAGTTCTTGAAGGGTCTACGCTAACAACTTTTTCTTCTCGTCGGAATCACTAAAGATCTGCCCTACATAGCTTCTCCAAGAGGCTCGCCCTGATGTGTACCGCGGGAGAATGAAATGTGCTCTAAGAAGCTGTGACCGGAAAATCACACACCTTCTCTAGAGGGAAAAACACCTGAAAACATGGTAGCACTTTCGACTAATTCAGCATGTACTTGGCTAGTCACTGGAAATCGAACTTCTAACAATGATTATATAAACAAAATGTTTTCTCTTTGTGAAGTTAGAGTGTCACGCTCTCCACTTTGATCTTCCTTATATGTAAGCATAGACGTGATTATTTCAACAATATAGAAACACAAGTTCCTTATTTTTCCAATTTTCATTCTCATATTAGGCATCGGTAAGATAAGTTGATTATCGTCAAAATCACTATTTTTACTATTGGAATAATGCGAGGGTCGTGTGACTTATGTGAAACTATATACTTAAAATTTATTTGTTTAGCAAAAAGTGAATTATTTAAAAAACATTTTCTTAAAAATGTTAATATATATTCTTGAAATAATTAGCTAATCGAAAAATATCTTTGTTATCAACAATAATTTTATGTATAAACATTTTCCTAGATAATGAAAATACTTTACGTTTATTTCTTTTCATAAATCATATAAACACTCATTTTTTAATAACATATATTCCAAATAATTCATTTTCACGAAGCCTAAACTCAATTATTGTTACTCATCCTATAATTTATATATTATAAATAAATATAAAAATTTATATATATTAGCCCAAAAAGGGAGTTTACGATATTGTGAAACTTACTTTTAAGCCAGGGAACTAAAAATTATTAATTATGATAATAATGTAAGAGCTCTGCCTATCAAACTTTGACAAGATTCCAAACACAACAACGTCCAACTTCGCCGAAATCTTCATCATCTTCTATGAAGATTGCAGCACACTTTTGTCTTCCTCTTCCTAGATTCTCCGGCAACATCGTTGAAAGAAGGCTATCTGAGTAATAAAATGATCAGACAGGAGAGCCTGAGCAAGGTCTTCCATTATCTTCAGGGAAGGTTATTGCAGAAAGCATGCAACACAATCTCCAACAGAACAAAACAAAACAAAACAAAGAGCATACACCAGAAAACTACATGCGACAACCAAGAGTTCCTTAGAGTCATCATCATGATCACCCCCCTGCTGCCAAAAGCTACAAACGACATGAGCAAGCCCTACTTCGATCCGGATGCGACAACATTCAGTACAGTTCACCTTCCTTGTGGGTGTGAATCACACAATCGCAAGTCGGGTACGATACGCAGGTTAGTAGATAACCCTCTTTCATTTGGTTCTCATCAAGGAAAGAGCCGTCGCTCTGATCCACTGCACCGCTCACCATCATCCCGGCGCAAGTAGAGCAAGCTCCAGCCCTGCATGAATAAGGCAGCTCAACCCCGGCGTTTTCCGCAGAGTCAAGAATGTACGTATCATCAGGCGCTTCAAACTCATTTTCTTCGCCGTTGGGTCCGATGAGCTTAATCTTGTACACGGCCATAGATGCTCTAAAACCAGGGGATGACTTCAAGCGGAATGACTTTGAGATGCTATTCACGGATCCAAGTGAAAATGGGTTCTTGATGATGGCGCTGTTGATCCGCTTTGGTGGTGTGACTCTTACCATGCAGGGGGAGGACAGAGACACCGTCGACATCTTTAGCAGCTGTATACAGAGTAATACAGCAGGTTAAGCAAGAGTGCTTTCATAGTCCAATCAGAAAAGCAACATAAGAAAGGAAATGATATTTCGCATAATTTGATGTTTTTACAATAATATGCTGAAGCAATTATAAGTAACAATGTCGAAATAGGACATTATATCCGGGAGTACGTTCAAGCAAAGCAAGGATGCATATTACAGTCACCTTGCTCATCTATAAGAAAAAAGAGATGGCCAGTCCTTTTCATGGAAAAATCAAATGACTAATAGATTTTCTTGACAATCAAACTTATCAATCTCTTATGAAAACAATAAAAAGACGGGGAAAACCGAAATTTTGTAAGCAAATAGATTTCACAAGGCAACCATCCATCAAGCGATCCTATAAGAGAGAGTAAAGTGTCCGCCTCGTGTGAATTCATGAGGAAATAGCCGAAAAGCTTCCCAATCCCATGCTAACAAGGCAAATCAATCTATGGAGCAATATGAGAAGACACGAGCTCAGAGGCTCCCCCGGTCCTCACTTGACGCTCCACACGAATTAACTAGCGCCTACACATCCAATGTCGAATCATCAACAGCAAACCGTCCGATGCAGCAGCGACAGACAGACTCAGATTACACAGGGGTCGGTGTGAAATTTTTCCATAAAACAAAATCACACTACCACAGCTCAAGCGGGCAAGGCATAAAAGTTCCAAACGAAATTTCACACAGCTGCCAAAATTGCAAATGATAATCCTATTCAACAGAACAACCACCAGCTACAAATTTTCAAACTCTGTAATCTCAAAAAAAAAAACAAAAAAACAAAATTTTTCAACGAGAAATGGCAACTTCGGCAGGCACGGACAACACATGATTCCTCTCAGCAAAGCAAAAGCCAGGAAATCAAGATGCCCTCCATCCTCTTTTGCATCCGGAAGCCGGGCCGAAGGGAACCTCGAGGTCCCGCGGCCCCGCGTCGACCGAAAGGAGGGATCTTTCAATCCGTCCAACCGACGCAGAGAAACGCCGTCGCACCGCCGTCGCACCACCGTCGCGATCGACGGCGATAACCACCCACGTGCTCTAAAAGCACCAGGGACGATCGAAACCAGAGAACACCAAAAGAGGCGGCGGAGAACGCCACCCAAAAAAGCAGGCGAAGACACGGCGCGCAGCCACCGAGACAAGATCAAAGACTTAACAGATGCAGAAACCAAGTGCAGGAGGAGATCAAAAGATAAAGATGCACATGCACAACCTCAAAGAGACAGAGATAGAGATAGAGAGAGAGAGAGAGTACCGAGATGGAGAGAGGAAGAGCGCCGGTTAGAGAGAGAAAGAGGTGGAGGAGTATGGTATTGGTAGGGTTTCTAGGAGGAGAGAGAGGAGGGTGGCGTCCGTGTGTGCGCAGTCAGTCCCCCCCACCCTGTTTTTATATTCTGCACCTGCGGGACAGACCCCCCGCGCTCGTTACTGCCGCCTCCCCCGTCGTTCTACGTCGTTGGAAAGTCCCGACCTCAAATTCAAACTCAAGGCTTGATCCACGTGTTATGCGTCTTCCTTATTTCATTGCACCGCTATACACACATTGTGTGTATCACGTGGATATGGATCCACCCCCGATGTGGAACCTGGAAGGATTGAAATAGGGCGGCGTTCGTGCTGATTCTATGACCTTGACATTTTGTTGATTCGACCCGGGAATTGGAAAACAAAATTTGGCATCTGGTGAAGGGCGAGAGAGCCAAGAAGATGACCCTCCCGCGGGCCACGAAAGAGCCAACCCTACCTAACCCATTTTCAAGTCCAGCAAGTCGCTCTCATTCATTTCCTTCAGATTGCTCCAATTTTCATTTTTTTTTTCCAATTTGAATACGTTTGATACCCTCTCCCTAAATATGCAGTGCTACATGATATATTTACACAAATATATACGCAGCAATATAAAGTGCAACTAGACAGCAGTTTCATATCATCTCCATGCATTAACATTAGGTAATTTTGAAAAAAAAATTGGGAAATTTAAAGATTACATAAGCCAAGGTCAAGATTTGGGGAGTCCTTTAAAAAGAAAAAAGAAATTAGACGTGTCTTTCTAATCGGGGAAGAGTTGTTTAGATTTAATTGCGCAACAGCCCTGACTTTTGGACAAACACCCAAGTAGTGACCTGTCTTTTTCAGTAGACAGTGGACCACTGTTGTTTCGACGTGCGCGAGGAATCAAAGGGGCATCACTTACCTAACCATCAATGCAACCGACCGGACTAAATTTATGCAAATCAAAGACTGCCGGAGCACCAACTTATCTATTATAGATCCTAATTTTAGCACAGCTGATGGGGGAGACCCGACTCAACTAACGGTCGTTCTTGCTTTGGAAAAAGACTGAATCAGGGTAGAAACTCGAGCCCCGCATGGCGACTCCGGTGAGCAGTGACAGAAAAAGCCACCACTGAAAGTCTCGTTGAAGAAGCATTCCGAATGGCAAATGCACTGTAGAAGAGACCGGATCGGATTTGAAAAGAGAGGTGGGTGCATCAATATAGTTAGCAGGCTCGCCTCATGAGACGTCATCATCGTCATCCGAGCGCTTTTCTATTTTCATGATGCTTGACGCGAACTTACATTTCCTGCTCGGAGGACATCTTATCAGCCCTCGCACTCGTTTCATGTTTACGGAGTTCGGATTAATATGACTGACGTGCAAACCCACTGCATCATTGGGCTGTGATTAATTCCTGTACAAGAGCATCGTCCCTGGCGACAGGCCATCGGCTGATCCATTTCAATTCGCGATCCATTTCAATTCCTCAGTTACGCATTTCGCTCCTGTTTAGCTCTCTTCAAGAACAGTATGACAGAATAAGCATTCAATCCGTAAAGAGCATTCCTACATAGATTTACCGTTTACAAACCCGTGAAGCCAAGAAGAATTCAATATCTTAAAAAGAGAAATTTCCCAGTAAGATAGATGGTATTGAATAACATAATCTTTGAGGGGAAAAAACCAACCAAAAGAGAACCATCCACATCAGCCACAGAAACTGACTGATTCTCTGCCTACAAAACTCTTCAAATGATCGAGCGAAATAGCTTAGAAAACGCGATATGGCTTTCCCATTGTGCTTTTCAAGTGCAGACACTTGACCTGGTTCCCAAAAAAAAAAAACACATGATTTATATCAGTACGGGAGAGGGGGAGAGAGAGAGGGGGAGAGGGAGAGAGAGGAAAAGGTACTGCGAAGAGAATTGAGGTTTTGTGAAACATTTGAGTGGAGATGAATTCAAAGAGCTGAAAAAAGTAAATAAACTCACATTTTGCCAGTTTTTCTTCAGCAAGGAAACAAGGAAATTCACGCTGAGCTGAACATTTTGGAAAACCTGTTTTTCTTCCATACTGAGGTTGCCGATGGCAACACCCATGCAAAGGACCTTCTTCAGTTGGAACTTCACCATGGCCTTTGTCTCGTTGACTTTAGATTCCAGAGATTCCTGATGAGTAACCAGGGTCGGGAACTTCCCTGTGATAGCAAAGCAGAGAATGGTAGGTCAGGAGTGAATCAAGAATGGCAACCCTTCCAAATGCAAATGAAAGGTCATTCATGTATTAGCAAATACAGCAGGTCCTGCTTATCTCCCCCCCACACCCCATAAAAAAAAAGGGAGGCCCAGAAGAAATCCTATGTGCACCAAACCTACAGTGACAATATCAACCACAGCCAAATCCCAATGAACTCCAAAAGATGAATGGCTGTGTTCGAGGGGCAGACTCTCCATATACAGGAACCCATTAAGTACAAACAAATTTAAAAACAAATCCTGCTTATCTCCTCCACACACCCCCCTCCCCCCCCCACAAAGAGAGAGAGAGAGAGGAGGCAGGCCCAGAAGAAATCTTATGTGCACCAAACGTAGTGACAATGTCAACCACAGCCAAATTCCGACAAACTGCAAAAGATGAAGGACTATTTGAGGGGCAGACTCTCCGTATACAGGAACCCATTAGGTACAGACAAATTTAAACATAAATCCCGCTAATCTCCCCCGCACCCAAAAAAAAAAAAAGGGCAGGCCCAAAAGAAATCTTATGTGCACCAAATGTACACTGACAATGTCAACCACAGCGAAATCCCAATGCACTGCAAAAGATGAAGGACTGTATTTAAGGGGCGCACTCTCCATATACAGGAACCCATTAAGTACAGACAAAGTTAAACGTAAAGGAACTTGCCTGCCTTGTTTAGACCAGGGCCTAGAAGACGGGGGATCTGCTTAATTACAGCTTCTGAAGCCAAAAAGGCATGGTACTTCTTTGCCAATTTCTTGACCAGTTTCTTATTCTTGTTGAGCTTCTTCAACGCTTCAACATCCATATAATCCAGGCCCATCTTCTCTGCCTGAAATTAATATCTCCAGATCGCATCAAAAGGCCTAAAATCTCTTGATGCCTTAGTGAAAACCAATACTATCAAGAATAGGTAAAGGAGTTGTATTTAACCTCATAAACAAGCAGATCAGCTGAGAAAAAGAAAAACCATTGGAACAAGCATTTAACCACATAAGCTCACACTTTAAACTTATTATTGTTTAATATCAAAATGTGGACAGGATTATTTAACAGCATCAATAATTATGGAAACTAACAGGGTGAGAGCATTAATGAAGATACCTCTTCCACATGCTGTGCATCACCCAGCATGCAGACCTTCATCTTTGGACGAGGAATGTGTGGCAACTTAACGGAACCACTGAAACGCTTATCTTTCTGGGGATCATAATTCTTCAACCCAATCTGGAGTTCAACGGTCTCAGTGAACTTCCTTTTCTTCTCATTGCAATCACTAAAGATCCCCGAGATAGCTTCTCTAAGAGCGTCACTCTGAAGCTTACTGCAGGAGAAAAAATGTGCTTTCAGAAGCCATAACCAGAAACTCACATATTCTCTAGAGGGAAAATACTCAAACAATGGTAGCACTTTCGACTAGTTCCGCACGTATTTGGGTAGCCCCCAGAAATCAAATTTTTTAATGCCGGATTAGTGGTTATCCTGAAAAATTATCGATGACTTTATACCAAAGAAACTATTTTCTCATGGCCATTAGCAGCACACTACAACAGAAGAGAAGCTCCAATAAGTCATTACTCGTGAGAGCACAAATCAAGTAAAAATGCAAGGATTTCCAGCGCAAACTTCCATCTGGGTAGCTTCTCCACACTACCAAATACGACACAAGACATTCTTGTAGATCAGAAACACTGGCGCCCGACCCAAACTATCGCCTACACCTAACTTCCAACTCAAACAATGTCAAAGGCTAGTTCATGCCCGCCGTCATACTCAATGAAGTAACTCAATGACACCAGCCGCTTAGAACGATTCGACAGAGAACAAGCGCATCGTATCAATCACCGGTCACCCACCATAAGGGTCCTAATCACTCGGCCATTTTTGCAAACACAACACGGGAAACGACACTCACCCACGAACCCACACAAATCAATATGCAACATCACAAGCTTCAGAGCATATCCACACGTACCTCATGTTGAGGAAACTCTACGGGACCGAACACGAACGAGTCGCTCTCCTGGGAACATAAAAACCAAAAGGGGGTCAGCAAGAAACGCGGAAAACAACACGACGAAAGACATGCGTAGGCGCGGCGCGGTGCATCGAGCTACATCGCCCAATCTCGCTCGATTTCCGCGGTGAACCGGAACTCAAAAATTCATCCTACTTCTTACACGCTACGGATGAACAGATGGGATGCTACAGAACGATGCAACGGCGCGGATTCCGATTAAACCAAGCGAGCAGGCGATGAAGATGAAGATGAAGATGAAGATGAAAGAGAAGAGAGAGAGTAGAGTACCCGAGAGAATATTGATGGCGCCGGTCAGGTTTCTTCGACGGCTGATGCAGCAGGCATAAATACGCAGCGCGCCAGGAACCCTAGCAGATATAAACAGCCCGCTTGCTGGGCCCAATTATCTGGGCCCGACCTGCTTTCTGGGCCCGGAGTTAAGAGAAGCCCCAACCCATGTCGAGAGATTTCTTGTGGCGCGCTGGGCCTGTCGAAAGGGTCCGGTCGGGTCGGGTTTGATTTGGCCCGACCTATCTTGACCATTTCTAGGCAATACGATTTCGGCAACCTATATTCGATCCAACCCGAACCCAATCTTGTTCCGACCTAACACGAGCTCTAATGTTCAATAGATTTTCTCCTAAAATTATTGCCTATGAAAATTGAGCAAGTCCTTGGACCAACTCGCGAAGGTGGTGAGGGAGGTCGGGTGCATCAATGGGTCGTGAGCTAGGATTTCTCGTGGAAGATAAGCATGGTGGAGATGTAGGTAAGTGTCATACTAACATGAGCGTGAAGGTGCCAGTGAGGTGATGGATGGTGGCTTTTGCCCAAGTGACAAGCAATGCCCTCATTCTTGGGTTCGCTTCTGAGCATCGGCCGGATTAGAATTGTTCTCTCTCTGTGATATTCATACTAAAATGTGATTGGAGAGAACTTTTTAACTTTCATTCTCACATGTAAATTGGAAAGACGGTTCGCATTAGGCTGCTTAATGAATTGGAAAAATGGCAAAATTAATAAAAAATAACAAATATGGCATTGGTAGAATGCAAAAAATCTATGAAATTTGACCTATTCGGATATGAAATTAAGCAATTATCTCCATTTTACCATGTCTAAAAGTAAAATTAAATGTTCTTATTAGTAATAAAACGATGAACTTTCATCGCAAAGCCTATAAAAAGTTAATGATAGATTACCTCTTTGAATCAAATTTCGGGGGGAGAGGATGCATATCTATGTTGGCTAAGTAAAGATCAAGCTCAAGATAGTACGAAAGTCTTTTAAAGTCCTTTTTTTTCCATGAGTTATTATTCTATTATGTGGATCACCACTTTAGATGCATGATTCGGAATTTTATCTTTCTTGCACATCATGGACGAGGAACGATGGAAAAATTACATTCGGAATCTCACGATTTTTTCATTTCCAAAAGATAAAAAAATCCCAGAAATTGGCATCAACTCATGTCCTTAAATTCTACAAGAAAGCAAATTGCCAGCAATCACAGCGTTTATTACAATAGAAGGAAAAAGAAAGACAAAAACAAAATATGTAGTTCACTAAAGTTTAACGCCGGCACGATTCAGTCGAGGTCCATGCGAAGATTTCTATGAACAAACAAGATCTGTCTCTTCTCATCATCAGCACCTGCCCTCTATTCTCAGCCTCTGATGCTGAGGAGCCGCCCCCCGCCGCCGCCGCCCCTCGGCCATCAACGCCTCACGGGCCGAGGCGATCCCCCTCGGCGCCAGCAACGTGTCGAACGCCGAGTAATCCATCCAATCCTTCAAGAAGCTCTCTTGACCCCACGAGTCGGGTATCGGGACTCGACCTGCGACCTCATCTCGGTGCCTCTTCAGCTTCTCGCGCCCGCTGGACGTGCTGTCCTGCTGAGGCTGAGGCTGAGGCTGAGGCTGTGCCGAGCCGGCTTTGGCCTCCCCAATATTAGCATAATGCTCCAAAAACCACAGCGTTTGTGGACGCTCTAGCGGTCTCGGAGACGGAGGAGGAGACTCCTCGCACGATGCGGCGGTCTTGCTTGCGGCCGGACGCGCACATGCAGGGACGGGGCGGTGCTGACCGTTCTCGTCCCCGACTAGGGTCGCCGCTGCCATCTTTGAATCTTCTCTAGCAGCGGACGAAAAGTCGACGTTCTTCATTCTTGCGGCCACAGCAATCATCGTAGGGCTGGAGGGAGGGATAACGTGGATATATAAATGCTTCAGTGCGCTAGATATTGTCAAGGGAGAGAATGTCGAGGGGAACGGGTGGGGAGATGATGTACACGTCGCGAGCTTCTGTTTTCTGTGGTGCGCGGGAATCCTACGTTGGCTCGTTGCTTTTTCCTTCGTGGACTAGGGTTGTCGTGTGTGTGGTTTTGTAAGATTTTGGAATCGGGTCTTCCTTATTTTCTTGGTCTTTTTTTCTTTTTTTTTCATTGTTGGAAATTTGCTGTGGCTTTGTAAGGTGGCCATGCAACTGGCGGGGGGAGGGGAAAACGGTGGGTGAAATTCGTGAGGTGGAATGAGAGAGCAGGGCACACAGAAATTGATTTTCTTTCTGGAGATGCGGACGTCGGTGTGGATATTGTCTTCGATCCATCGGGCAGCAAACACAACCAACCAATTTTTCTGAATTTCGATGGTCGTCCTCGTTTCGGTTTGGATGGACCTACTAGCTGAGCAGACACGAGAGGGAGAGAGTGAATTGGATCCAAGAAGCGGTCAAATAGTCGAACCCTCGATCCTGAAGTGGCCTGGCTTGTGCTTGAATTAGGAAGGTCGGTTTCTAAGTGGGTCGGTTCCCGACCTGAAATTGAGAACTAATCCTAAGACTCCTGATTCCAAAAGATTGGAATTGTGAATTGAACCGATCAGTTCTAGTTAGGTAATTAGTCTATTTTTTGTTTTGTCCAAAAAAATCAATTTTTTCATACTGGTGAAGTAGTCATATTGTTTTTTGTTGGAGTTGAAGACTATGGCTCAATCCTCCATGTGCACAGAAGTGATTCTCTTTGTCTTTTTAAAAGATTTTATTTTTAAATTGACCGGTTCTTAGATTGAACTGAATCTGATGCTCAACCCTAACTTGTATTACAACGTTTTTCATTTAAAATAAATAGGCAATTCACATGACGTAAATCAACGCGATTTGCGTGTGGTCATGAAAAATAGTCAAATTAAAGGTTCTAATATCTAATGCCGTAAAAGAAAAAAAGAATCAGGACACAACTAAATTACGTTTTGATAGATTCAATGTATGCCAATGACATTTCAAATGAGTAGTTGCTTTCTGGCAGCCTCCTTTTTGATTGCCTTTTCGTTAGTTGATACGGTCATCTCATTTGTGCTTCCAGCAACTCGCCAATCTATGACTTCTTTCAATCAGATACCCATTGCTTGGCTGCGTTTGAAAAGCCACGAGATGACTTACAGAAAAAAAACAAATGCTTTCTAGATATGTGTCGTGTCTCCATAACAAATGCTCCATTTACTGATAGGGAAACAGCGGCGATTAAACTCCCGCGTGGTGAATTATCGACCACTACCTTGATCGACTTGGCTACATCCACCCTTACTCTGCACACGTTTCAGTCTCTATCCACGATCGGATCCTTTCTAAACCCCCAGCTATTAAAAAGAGCAGCTTTCCTATACTCACGTTTCACATGAGTCTCTTGACATCAAAGGTTCAGTCATGGACAACACCATCTAAGGCATCTTTCCATCTGTCTTTTAGTCAAAATTTGTAATTAGTTAATAGATAAATTAGAAAAGAACATCAATGAAGAAACAAGAACGTCTATGTTAGACCATTTTTTCACCATCTTTTAGTCGTTTTCTAACATTTTTTTTGTGCTACTAGGAAGAATCAGGCAAAAAACATCACTTCATTACCAGCTAAGAAAGCATGATATTGACCAATATTTTGCCAGAAATAGCTGAGTCAATCACTTTAAAAACATATACTGTTCCGCCTACAATGCATCTCTAAGCTCTTCATCATCTTGATTTTTTTTTATGCTGAGAGCTAGTTCACTGTTTTTGCCTGACATTCTAATCTGTGACAGAATCAGAACAGCAACATCAACTACTTTTTGGTCGATCATACATGAAGGAAGGATGGAAGAAATTGCCTTCTCTGTGTGGCTTCCGGAGTTCTGTTTTCGCTTCATGATCACAGTGGTTTCCAGGAAGTGACAAGCACGGGCAACTCATATTGTACGCATTGAAGCAATGACTCATTCACTCTTCACAGCTTCATAATTACGGCAGACGAACATTAGCGAAGAAATGAAACCGACTGTACCGAGTATGAGAAAAATTGCATAACACATTAAAGCACTATAGCCCAAGAAAATCGATAGTTACAAGAAGCCACTCATGTTTGACCTAGCCACTCATGTTTGACCTTGCAATAGGCAAACATGAATATGGCCACTAAGCCCCCACGTAACACGCACCTGCATTGCAGAAGCGGAAGTCGCGGAAATAATCACACATCCAGATGAAGAAGCATGAACACTTCACCGTTCACCAAGTAGATTTTGCAACTATTCTATTTATCCCTTTTCTGGCTCCCAAAGTTAACTATCAAAGTTACTTAAACCAAACACTAATCAAACAACCCGGCACAATACTCCTTTAATATATCCTTCTAGCATGCAGTGGAATGAAACAGAATTAAACAACTAAGTTTTAGTCTAGCAACTCCAGATTTTCTATTCCTTTTTGGAGGGACAGGCTCATTGACAGTGAGCAAGCAACTGAGAGAATGCACCATGAGCTGAATACACGTGCAACATTGTAACTTTCAACACTTAGGCTACGTTTGGTTATCCGGATTTCTAATCGGAATAGGACATGATAGGACAAGATATGAAATCCTGGGATTTTTTTATATCCTGTCCATTGTTTGGTGAATCGCAGTATTAAAGTTAGATATATTCACATCATATCATCTACATTTTTTTGATATAAATGGTATGTCATTATAAATGAACCTAAATGTTCATCAACGGAGATGGTGAAAATATCTCGTAACACTATTCCCTAATTTATTTTATTTTATTTTTCCTCTTTTTTATATTATTTTCTTTATTATTTCTTTGTTCCCCTTTCATCATTGTTTAATAAAATTTTATCAAATAGTAAACTATACTAATATACCTAAAATATATAATAAATATAAATATTTAATTTATAGATTGAATGTTTATTATAAGATAAAATTAAAGTTGAATATAAAAATTCAAATAAGATTAATTAAAAATAAGTTTCTATTTTAATTTTTTATTTCTTAAATTAGAATTCAAATAATATTTATATTGAAATATAATTTCAATTTTGTTAACTTAATAAGTTTGTTATTCGAGAAAAATAACTTTCCTATTATGAACATTAGAAATCCTATCCACTTTTATCCCACCTCTCTCATGGGATAATTTTTTCCTACCTATATCCCCCTTATATCCGACTTTATCCTGTCCTGAGCGAGCATCAAACGTAGGATAGAATAAATCATATCCTATCCCGAATTTTATCCAGACTGCCAAACGCAACCTTAATGTTCACTCCTTCAATATATAACTGATAAGTCCTATCCACTACCAACTGACTGAATTCATCCAAGATCAGTCTCAATCTAAAAAGTTTCGTTTCGCACTAGTATTCTTTCCCTCAAAAACACCAGATTACGGGTATTTCAATATTCGGCACTTGGGCAAAAGAGCATATCTCCACCACCAATCATGGTCTTCGGATGAAAGCTGGATGTGTGTCAGAACAACACTAAGAACAGCTGTCACTATGATGAGGATGACCAATGTCAAACAAAATGCCTGGAAGAACACTGATCTTGAAACCCCAATACAGCTCGCATAGCTCCATAACAACAGAACTAAATGCTAAGAGATCTCCGAGAATCATTTGACATGGGAAATTCCCGTACCAAGCTAGTGGTGGAATCTCTCTCGAATTAGGGTGGTCGGCTTCTAGGTGAGTCGGTTCTTGGGTTTGGGATTAGAAACTAACCCTGCGACTCCTGATTTCAAAAAATTAGTATCGTGAACCGAATTGGAACTGGTCCAATTTTTGGTTTGTCAAAAAAAAAATCAAATAATTATAAGAACATTGTTGCATTAGTTTATGACAAAAACATATCTTGGTCGACTGGTTATGTTGTTTTTTGTTTGAGTTGAAGACCATGGTCCAATCCCCATGTGTGCGGAAGTGATTTTTTTTGCCTTTTCAAAAGATTGGTTCCAAATCAGCTGGTTCTTAGGTTGAACTGAAGCTGGTGCTCAATCCTAACTCGTATCACAGTGTTTCCCATTTAAACCAAGCAATTCATGTGATGCAAATTGGCTAGCGACTTGCATGTAGCCATGAGAATAGTCAAATTAAAGTTTCCAATATCTAATGCTATAAAAGAAAAAATAGAATCAGGACAATCTAAATTGAATTTGATAGATGACGCCTGTGACATTCAAAAGGAGTAGTTGCTTTGTGGCCACCTCCTCTTTGATCGGCATTACTAAAAAAGTCCTAAACCTAATTTAGTCCTAAACTTTTTTTTGACCAATTCAATCTCATTGAATCCATTTGGGCAATTTTGGATGGCCGGCATTGATGTGACACACTGATGTTGACATGACAATTTTAAAATAGTATTTTGAATTTTTTATATTTTTTTCTTTTATTTTTTCCCCTTTCCCTTTCCCTTCCCCTTCCCCTTCCCCTTCCCCTAGGGCTGGCGAGGGTGTCTTGGTCCTCGCATTGCCAGATCTGGCGAAGGTGTTGCGGCCCTTGCCAGATGTGGCCCTCGCCCAGACCAAGCGAGGGCCATGATGCTCTCACTCAGTGCTGATGAGGGTGTTGCAGCCCTCGCTTTTTTGGCGAGGGTTGCCGGCTGGCCAAAATTTAAAGAAAATAAGAGAAAAATATAAAAAATTCAAAAACTTATTAACATATTAATTTAAAATTGTCATCTTAGCGCCGTTTGGCCAAAATTAGCCAAATAGATTCAACCGGCACAAATGCAAAAGATTTAAAACTGAATTGACAAAAAAAAAAAAAAGAGGACTAAATTGATAGAATTACAATATGTTTAGGAGTTTTTTTTGGTAATCCTCCTTTTCCTTAGTTGATACGGTCATCTTATTTGTGCTTTTGGCAACGCGCGAATCTGTGGTTTCTTTCTTTCAATTGAATGCCCATTGTTTGGCTGCTTTTGAATGACTTGAGATGACTTGCAGAGAAAAAAATGCTTTCTAGATATGTCTCGTGTCTCCGTAACATATGCTCCAATTATTCATGGGCAAATGGTGGAGATTGAACTCCCACGTGGTGAATTACCAACCACTGCCCGGATCCACTTGGCTACATCCACCGGTACCGCTGCGCAGGTTTCGGTCTCTATCTATGATGGGATCCTTTGTGAACCCGCAGCTATCAAAGAGAAGCCTTTTCCTACAGTCATGTTTCACATGAGTCTATCGACATCAAAGGTTCAGTCACAAACAAGCCATCTAAGGCATCTTTCCGTCTGTGTTTTAGCCAAAATTTGTAATTAGTTGATAGATAAATCAGAAAGGAACGTCAACTACGAAATAAGAACATCCGTGCTAGACCATTTTTTCACCATCATTTTAGTCGTCCTCTAACATTTTTCTGTGCTACTAGGAAGAATCAGGCGAAAAACATCACTTCATTACCAGCCAAGAAAGCATGACATTAACTAATATTTTGCCAGAAATAGCTGAGTAAATCACCCAAGAACATATACCGTTCCGCCTACGATGCATCTCTACGCTCTTCATCATCTTGATTTTTTCTTATGCTGAGAGCAACTTCACTGTTTTTGCCTGACGTTCTCAGCTGTGACACTCTCAGATCAGCGACATCAACTACCTTTTTGGTCAATCATCCACGAAGGACGGATGCAAGAAATGCCTTCTCTGTGTAGCTTCCGGCATTCTAGCTTCGCTTCGTGATCTCAGTAATTTCCAAGAAGTGACAAGCACAGGCAACTCATATCGTACACATTGAAGCAATGATTCATTCACTCTTCACAGCTTCGTAATTACGGCAGATGAACATTAGTGAAGCCATGAAACCGACTGCACCGAGTATGAGAAAAACTGCATAACACATTAAAGCACTATAGCCCAAGAAAATCGATAGCTGCAAGAAGCCACTCATGTTTGACCTTGCGTAGAAGTACATGCAATAGGCGAACATAAATATGGCCACTGAGCCCCCACGAAACACGCACCTGCATTGCAGGAGCAGAAATCATGAACATAAGCACACATCCAGATGAAGAAGCATGAACACTTTACAGTTCACCAAGTAGATTTTGCAACTACTCTCTATTTACCCATTTTCTGGATCCAAAAGTTAACTATTGAAATTTCTTAAACCAAACACTAATCAAACAGCCCAGCACAATGAAACAGAATTAAACAACAAACTTTTAGTCTAGCAACTTTAGATTTTCTATTCCTTTTGGGAGGGATAGAGGCTCATTCAATACTTAATGTTCACTCCTTCAATATGCCACGGATAAGTCTTATCCACTACCAACTGACCAAATTCATCTAAGATCATGTGATACTACTGAACAGGAAGAGTAATCTCAATCTAAAAAGTTTTGTTTCGCACTAGTATTATTTCCCTCAAAAACACCAAATTACGGGTATTTTAATCTTCGGCACTTGGGCAAAAGAACATACCTCCACCACCAATCATGGTCTTCAGATGAAAGCTGGATGTGTGTCAGAACAACACTAAGAACAGCTGTCACTATGGCAAGGATGACCAATGTCACAAACAAAGTGCCTGGAAGAACACTGATCTTGAAACCCCAAAGGGTCGAGTACAGCTCGTATAACTCCAGAAAAACAGAACTAAATGATAAGAGACCTCCGAGAATCATTTGACATGGCAAATTTTTGTACCAAGCTAGTGGTGGAATCTCTCTCAAACTTTTCCTTATGATGGAAGGTGCACGAACTTCTGTCCTGAAAAAGCGTCGTATTACCCCGCCCAAGGAAAGCAACAGAACAGTAATTGGCACAAAAATGAAGGTGATTATGAAAATGGTGCCAACTGGAAGTGCAGCTGTGGCTCCATAAGCCATGGAAATTGTATTAAGGACAAAACCTATCGCAAGTACTGGGCCCAAGTAAACTATCCCAGTAAGGGGAATGGTCCACCCCTGAAAGTTCGAATTCATTTGTATCAGATAACTGAGGAATGAAAAAAGAAAAAAAAAAACCAGCATCACAAAATATGTTTGACCTATACAAAATCAGTAGATTCAGTACCGATCCAGTTTCAGCAAATTGACTTTGAATAGAAGTTGCGGTAAATCCACCAACCACAGATGTGAGAATATAACTCACAACCAAAGCAGTGCATAGGGATCCACGGCTGTAAGGATAGAGGACACCGAGGAATGCCAGGAGAGATAAAAAGCAAACCCTGCGCAAAGTGTATACATGTTAGGTAAATGCTTCGGTGGACAATCTGTCTGGGTCAGCAAGATATATGCAAACCAAAAGTTCTGGGTTAAGCACAGAATCGGTCCTCAATGCTTTCAGCATTGGTTAATTTTGACCTTCACCTTTTCTTATGGTGAGTTAAGTCTTCAAACGTTTGAAAAAATGTCTAATCAAATCAGTGGTTTCCCGACACCGAAAATCATATATGTCTCTTATGTGGCCTGTTTTGAATGCCACGCGGTTGAGGACCTAAGGACCACATGGGACTTCCAGAGTTGATGGCAAACTTAGGACTTAATTTGATAAAGATAACAAGTTAGGGACTCAATTGACCAACGATCAAAACTTTAAGGACTAATTCCGCACTTATCCTGAAGAGTTCCCTACAACCACTGCAGTGTGAATTAGAGTCTTAGGAAATTAATCTTCAGATCCCAAAGTTTGCAAATTTACAAAAGCGAGTTCCATATCGCTGCATACCATTTCTCTTGTAGTAAATCTAACTGACATTTAATAGTTATATTCTGAAAACTCAAAGATGCATAAGAAACAGTATTCAGCGATATGCAACTCGCTTTTGTAAATTTGCAAACTTTGGGATCTGGAGATTAATTTCCTAAGACTCAAGGGGCATAAGAAACACTATGCTCACAGCCAATTGAGGCAGCATACGACAAAAGATGCTGAAAGTTGGTAGCAATCAACAAATGCAATTGGTCATATGATACTTGAAGGAGCTTACATAGTCAATAACTGCATTCCTGAGCCTAAGACTGCGCAAAACAAGGGAAAATGTGATGGAGGCCTGAATAATTCACCACACACATATTTCCTGGAAACGCCACTTTCTTCTTCGTCGTCTCCAGCAGAGTATCTGTAGCACGTCGATACAGATGTATGTCAGGAAACAAAACTGTCATTATCAACAGTAGTATGAGAAATAATATCGGTAAAAGAGCATTACTGCCTTAGGTCATTTCTTAAGCACCTCATGAAAATAAGTGTCAACAAACCCATCAAAAGAATCAAGATGACGGTAGAGTTGATGAGTGAGAACCAATGTATCCGGCGGTGGATTGGCAGTAATGAAGCCCTTGAATATTTGCTCATTCTTTCCTCGAAACCAACTGAGGTTGGGCTCCAGAAAGCTGAATAAGTAAACTTTACATTGACCTCAACATCATCAGTTATATCAACAACATGATTTGGGTCACTGAAAGCATTTATTTCTATAATTTGGTTGCCATTGTAAAAGGCATCAAATTGCACATGTTTGAACAAATAATATCTAGGTCCCTTTTCAACTGGACTCCAGCTACTATTTTCCACTTTCCCAATGAACCCCCACATTGGAAGATCATCATAGTACATCTGGAAGTAAAAATCTTCATTTACAGCATTCCTTAATCTTGCAACATCACTAATTTTGAGCTTTTTCTCGCACAGAATCTCCCCATCTTTAACCTCCCGAAATTTCAAATTGTACAAGGAATTGGTTAAGCGATCGCCATTCAAAACTTCCCCAAGAGATCCCTTCTTCCAGATCAGTGGGTCTGCAAAGGATATATAGCTAAAGATCAATTACCCGAAGCACAAGTGCCTCTATTTTCATATTTACTGGATAATGAATAAGTAACATTGATGCATGGTCTAAAATCACGAGCGATATTCCTTAAGGCAAAGGCCACAACAGAACACCGGGAAATAATGTCTCAGTACATTGCTCACAAAAAATAAAAAATAAAAAAAATGCATGCTTTCAAACACACAACTGCAGCTTCTAATCAGATTAACAAAAGAACAATATAATTTCAATTCTTACCAAAAAGAAACAATATAATTTCAATTTGTCTCAAGTTATGTTTGATCCTTACCATTACAAACATGTATAAATTAAAAAGCTAACCTGGGCTGCAAAATGGGAAGTCATAGTATTCGTAGGTCTCACTGCAACACAAGAACACATTGGCTCAAAAGCGATTGGAAACAAAAAAAAAAAAAAAAAAGGAGGACGGAAAAAAGAAAGGCCTTATACTAACATTTTGGCAAATTCCTTAAATTTGGGAGTTGCAAGAAAACAACCAAGCAGAAACAGTAGCGGAACTAGGCAATTCTTGACAGGACACTCGCGCACCCGACTAGAATACCGCACAATTTCACCAAGGGAAACCGCGAGTAGAACCCGACACGACACAACACGAGTATGACTAACTAGAAATTGGCTAAGTTGTATCGATATCGACATTCCAGTAGCGACACGGGACGACACGAATCACCGATGCTCCAAACTAAATCAACACCACGCCCAATCGGATCATCGCCACTCCAAAGAGCGACAGCAGCTAAATCCCCAGGCGCGTCGCTACCTAGCCGGCGAAATCCAGGAACGAAAGAGCTTCGCCACCGACTCAAGAACAGCGGAACGGCAGCTATTCATACGCAGGACCTCGAGGGGGGGAAGGTACCTGGGGTTGCGGAGCGGGCCCACTCGGTTAGCGAACAGAGGGACGGGATCTCCCACATTGTAGCGGTGATCCTCCGGCGACGCCGCCGCGAACCGATTCCCCGGCGACCCGATAAGCACGAGCAGCGCGACGAGGAGATTCCGGCGGCGGGTGCCGGACGCCATGGATGCACAGAGAGAGAGAGAGAGAGAGAGTCAAAGCGAGAATGGATGCAACGGGACCAAGATGTCAACGCGCGATTTGGAGAGCTCTGGTGCTTTGGCCCGACCCGACTTGACCCGGGGGGAGTGTAGAAGAAGATCTAAACAGATGGAGCATTTAATATTAATTTAATAAAGTCGCAAAAATTAGAAAATAATATTTTTTCCCTTGACAAAGGAATTAGGAGCTCTTGTAATTTTTTATATTCAGACGATATTCTATAAACCATATTGAAATGTATGTGTATGTGGCAATTTAATCTTATGATTATACAAATATACCAAGCGAGGTTCACTGGATTTATTGATGTGTAATTTATTGGATTTTTTAATATCGGTAACAAATCTCGCCTTATGTCCACTTAATTAAATTCAAAGACAATGTTAGAAAGAAAGATAAATTATTCTAATCTGTACCTAACAACCGACCAAAAAAAAATCTCTACATTATAAATTAGGGTGCGTTTGGTAATGTTTCTATTCCAATAAATAATTTTTAAGTATAACAACGTGCTTGGTAACTGTAAAAAATTTCTACTCCAGGAATAGAACTGCGTTTAGTAAACTTGTATAATTTTGTTATTTCTTTTAGTTTTCAATATTTTTTATTATATTTTTCCTTTTTTTTTCTTTCTTTTTTTTTTTTTTTTTTCCTTCTTTCTCTTTGAAACTGTTTGGAGAACCATCCAAACAACGCCCGGTCCCGATTTTTTGTTTTGTTAGAATCGGTTTGGGACGAGAATCGCGTTTAGTAAAATTTTTGTTCCCAGGACCAAATTTGTTCCCGAGAACAGATTGGGAAGAGAATCAAGAATAAAAAAAAAGTTGATTCTTGTTCCGGAACAAAATTAAGAATCAAAACTCTTCTTCTTGTCTTTTCTTCTTCTTCATCGATCAGCCATCCTGCGACCGTCGCCCGCCGCCGTCCGTCGTCGGTCGCCGCCGGTCACCGGCAACTGGTTCGACGAGCTCGCCGGAGGCTCTTGTCTCGCCTAAAAAAAAAAAAAAAAAAAAAAAAAAAAAAGAAGAATAGGAGAAAAAAGAAAAAAAAAGAAGAAGAAGTATAGGAGACGAAGAAAAAAAGAATAAAAAGAAAAAAGAAACAAAATAAATAAATAAATAAATAATAGAAGAAAAGGAAAAAAGAAAGAAAAGAAAAGAAAAAAAGGAAAAAATTATAAAAATTATTTAAAAATTAAAATAAATTGATTTGGAACGTAATTAATGAACACGGTACCAAATGCAATTCTATTCCAGAATCAGAAATTTTTTACAGTTACCAAACGGGTTCTTTTACTTAGAATCAGTTTCGGGGAATAGAATAAAAAATAATCATTTCGATCGAATTTGTTCTAACGCAATTCTTAAACGCGCCTTTGTGGCGGTAAGAACCGATTGGGCTTCGGCGAGCTCGCCGGAGCCTCGCTAGGCCACCACGAGGCTCGGCCTTGCCGGTGGTGTGGCCTCGAGAGGCTCGCCTGGCCACCGAGGCCATTGGCAAGGCTCGACCTTGCCCAGGCAGCACGAGGTTGGCCTTGCCGTGGCTCGGCATCTTTGGGGGCCGACGACACTTTGACGAGGTCGCTGGCCCTTGTCTGGCCAGTCGCCGGCGCCGACCATGGTCAAGACCAGTGATCGGCAAAAGGAAGAAGAAGAAGAACAACAACAACAAAAAATTTTGTTATGGGAAACAGAAATAAAAATAAACAAACGGGCCCTTATTATTTGCTAAAATACGGACTTAGAGATCGAAAAAAAGAAGGGAAAAAAAAATCAAAACAAGAGGCGCGAACGCCCTCCGGGGCCCGCGAACCGACCCGACCCGACCCGTCCCCCACGAGCGGATTCCTTCCCCATGACCTGACGTGAATGAATGAGTCCTTCCCTTCCGTCTCTTCCTTCGCTCTCTCTCTCTCTCTCTCCCCCTCTCGCCCCTCCGACGAACCAGTCTCCGCATCAACGTCACGGGACGATCTTGATCAGCGCCGCCGCCGCTCCTCCTCCTTCGAAAGGCCGAGAATCGGTCCTCCCGCGAGGCCCCTCCCCAATCCCATTCGCATCGAATCGCGGCGAGGATTCGTCGGTCAGTCGCGAGCGATGCGGATTCCATATTCCGTTGCGATCCCCTCGTCCCGGGAATAGCCGCGTCGTCCGCACGAGTTCATCGTCGTCATCTCGTGCGGTTTCGATTCCCCCGCGCTTTTACATGATCCGCCGGATTTGACGGCGGTCGGCGTCGTCGTCGTCGTCGTGCTGCCCGCGCACCGTTTGGATTGTGTATGAGGGCGTTCGGTTTCGAGGATTATTATGTCCGTTGCTTGATCCGTTGAGGATTTTATGTTCTGCCTGCTTGAAATGGAGTTGGAAGAGCAATCGGTTTAATTGGTATGGAGAGCCTGCCTATCGAAGTCATCGGGAGCATACTGTCGCGGCTGGCCGCCGCCAGGGACGTGGTCGTGGCCTCCGCCACGTGCCGGAAGTGGCTAGAAGCTCGCCGCAAGCACCTCCGTAGCCTCTCGTTTAGTGTAGGTGATTGGTCTGGTTATCGTGATTATGGCAGCAATCGGGCAGGGATTTGGATAACCCAGACCATATTTCAGACCGCCGGATTGGAGAGTCTCTCGCTTCAATTGGACGACGTCGATGAAGAGCTTTCGGCTTCTGCGGTGGTGGCTTGGCTCTTGTACACTAGGGAGACGTTGCGCAGCTTGCGTTATAACGTCCGGACGATCGGAGATGTGAACATCCTCGAAATTTGTGGGAGGCAGAAGCTTGAGAATCTGGTCTTGTCGCGTAGTTCCATATCAGGGGTCGAACCGAATTATTACAGGTTTGCTGGCTTGAAGTCCCTCTCTTTGAGTCATGTCAGTATCTCGGCATTGGATTTGAGTCTTCTAGTCAGCACCTGTCCGAAGCTTGAGAAATTGGATCTCATTAGTCCAGTCATTGCGATGTCAGATGCACAAGTCACGGTTGAGGTCGGTAGCGCTACGTTGAGGCACTTTTACATTGAGGCGACAAGTTTGGACAAATTCGTTTTGGAAGCAGATAGTATCGAGTCTTTGCACCTAAAAAGTTGCTCCCTTGAGTTTTTCGAACTCATTGGAAAGGGGACTTTGAAGCATTTTAAGATTGACGACGTAAGCGTTCTACATCTTGATATTGGTGACGCTGTTGATAATCTTGACACAGTGGATGTTAGGGACTTCACAATTACGTCTCCAAAGTTCTTTCAGATGATTTCGAAATCAGCAAAATTGAGGAGGCTGAGGCTTTGGGATTTAATGTTTGATGATGAGGATGAGATTGTGGAAATAGAAACCATTGCTCTTTGCTTTCCACAGCTTAGCCATCTGTCGTTGAGTTGCGACTTGAGAGATGGAGTGCTTCTATATGGTCTTCATGGATGTTTTCATTTTGAAAATGTGGTTGTTTTGGAGCTTGGATGGACTTTTCTGAATGATCTCTTTTCAGACTGGGTCAAATTAATGCTAAAACGTTGCCCGAATCTTAAGAAGTTGATTATTAATGGAGTTGTCTCAGACCTCAAAACCCATGAAGAACGTCAGTTGCTGGCCAGTTTCACCTTGGCTATTGTATGTGTCATGCGGGAATATGTCAACATAGAAGTAGTGTTTGAGTATAAGTAGAGGCTGTTCGCAGAATTTCAATTTTGTGTCACATATATGTGAACGGAGTCCAATTTTTCGTCACATGTACAAATGAACAAGCTACAGATGACCCTGTTATACCTTTGTTTTCATTAATGTGATTTTAGAATAATTTGTTAATTGAGAGTCTTAATTATGAAATATAGCTTCATTCAGTGAGCTACAAGGCAAATTTAGGTTTCACTCAGGTTGCTTGCCAAGCTACAATAGCAAGCCTGGGATGATATGTGCTGCAAGATTCTTACCAGCAACTAGGTCTATGGAATTTTTATATATATATATAAATTGCTGGCTCTAATACATTACTTGAATATGTAGATTTTCCTTATGTATGAACAATCAATCAAGTGCCGCAAGATGCTTATGAGTGGTGAGATCTATGAAAATATTTTTCCACCACATGTTGGCTTTAAGCCTTTTCTGCAACTTTTGAATTTTCTGACATATGTGCTTAATCAATTGTTTGGGTTTGTAATGATCATTCTTCATCTTACAGGCTTCTTTAAAGAAAGCAATAAGCAGACATCTTGGAGTGCAATGATATAGTTGTCCTTTATTGCCGACTATGTCGCAGTCAGCAATATGATTTAATTTGCCTGCAGCATTTTTCTTGATATGCTATTTCCTGCTTGGTTTTATTCTGTTGGTTCCAACTCTTTATGCTTCATGGGTTGTTCTTTTCTTTTTCTGAACTTTTTTTTTCCACAACTATGGCTAGCTTTCGCATGACCAATTGATTGCAGGTATGAGTCAGATTCGATATCTTAATTATGCATCACCTTTTTTCCATGTTTATATGTATCTACAGTGACCCTGGGAAATTTGGTTTAGTTTCTTTCAACATTTGAGTTTCCTTTTCTCTTATGATGGCTTTGCCATCAATATCCAATGTGAGGAACTATTTTACTTTGATTTGTTAATGTTTAGTCAACTCAGTTAGCTGAGCTACCTTCTCTTAACATGTACACTTGTAAAGACTACTTCAAGTGCTGTGATGGATCACACTAGAAAACTATGACAGCATGAGCTATATATGTACAGCTATGCTCCAGACTTGGCCAGTTAGTTGCTTGAGAAATGGGAGGCAGGTGAAGATGTAGTTACTTCATGTCGATAGTGAGACCTGGAGAAGATTGATGATTTGATGGAATCACTTTAGGTCGTTAAGGAACTCCTTGTTCTCATTTGCTGGATCTGGATAGTCAACTTATTTGGCAGTCGAGCTAAGTATTAGAACATCAGCAGTGTGGTATCATTAAAATTCAGTACTGTAGATGATTCTTTTTCAGACTCAAAATTTATGGGTATTGATTGAATTGAGACATTTGATTATAAAAGCTTAAGCCTGTTTTCATACTGGAATATGATTATGTAGGCAATTAAGAAGTACCATGATTGTTTTTCTTTTCTTAATCCTTCCTGAATCGACCTGTAAAGGTAAAATAAGATGATGGCCACGGCATCTTTTTGCTTCCCATTAGATCTCTGTGCGTGGAAGGCTTATTATTCACAATGACTTAACGCCACATCATTGTCGACAGTCTAAGTAGGAGTCAAGGTGTCATGCAAGCACTGGGTTAAGTTCAGAAACCAAGGGACCTAATATAGTTTTAGCTTTCCTCTGTGATTTATGTGATTGCATGATGATACGCTAATTATTACATGGACATGGTCTAATCTATAATTGTGCAAGCATAACTGCATCTGGCTCTGTCATGGCTTCCCACTTAGAGAAGGCAGTCAATTTTTTATATGTAGCATGTGATCAGACTTCGCTGAACATGTAGCCAAAGGGAGACTGTCTTCACGCTCAATGGCTGGCTGAAAACTAGTGGTAGCTTCAGTATCAGATGGGTTACTTCTATTTGCTGTAATCTGCATTTGTGTGATGAGCTGGTGATGCAGTAAGAGTGTCACTTAGATATTTCAATCTTGCATTCTAAACTGTTTCATGTCAATCTCTTTAGCACGGTTATCAGTGATAGTGCCAAAATTGAAGAGAGAAATTCCTGGAACTATTTCAAACCTGCAAAGTTCCATTAGTTGTTGAGCAACAGATTGTCTCTAAGATAGTGGCAATTCCAGCCAACGCATCATTCAGGATTTATCTTGTCAATATATGTATGAACACGTAATTTTTTCAGGGTAGAAACTAAGAACCTTGCATCCATTTGCGGGATTGAGGTCTAGAAGTTGCTTGGAAGGATGGTGTCTTGTGCTACTTGGGGTGAGATTGTGGCACTGGATCTCAAAAACGCCGCCAATTTGATCACATCGATATGATCTTCGAAAGCTTCCCAAATTATCAATTGTAGATATAACTGGCGCTTCTTAGTTTTCAGAATGATTAAATCTCGTTCGGGCGGTTGAGGGTGTGTAAACTGCAAAAGATGCTGCTTCTCATGATGACTCTGATAGGTTGCAGGTATATCTGATTATGAATCCCAAAGAGAGAACGGTCTTCTCCATTCTTGTCCTTACGGCTAACCGAGTTTTCTCCATCATTTCTCTCAGTATGGACACTGGTAAGTTTAAAGAGGTTAAAATAAATCAAGCATCGCCCCACCCCTTAGTTACTCGGTGCAATTTTCATGAACTTTGTAATTATCTCAATATAATTTCTTGTAGAATTCCTTGATCTTTGCTATGGGATTTGCAAGGTAAGTATATTAGAAATGTCAAAAGTTGTGTATGACGCTCACTTTAATCTTAAAAGTTTTTTGCTAACTCACTTAAGTGCTAAATCGGAGAAAAAACAATCACAAGTGCCAACGATGAAAAATTCCGACCAAATTTAATATATGACGTTTATAATTAAAATTATAATATGACTTGACAATTTTTTAAAAAATTCTAAAGTGATTACTTTTTTACGACAACTAATATATATATTTTTTTTTTTGGTGACCCAGAGAACCCCTGTGCGCTGCTTCGCGGTGGAGTAAATCCTGGGGGAGTAGAGTCACCACCACCTTTGCATCTCCGAGTAAGTCGTGGGTTCCTTTCTCGCAAGGCAGACGACGTAGGGATTCGAACACTGGATCTCTCGTGAAAGGAACGAGCGCCCAACCACTACGCCGCCACCAATATTGAAGTGATAATTTTAAATAAAAGTTGGCACTTAAATGATCCCTATTCACAACTTTTAGACAACGTCATTTAGAGATTATATGCTGATTTAGTATGCCGATGAGTCATATAAGACTGAGAAATTAATAAAATATAATCACGTCAAATTTTTGGCAACTCAGATTGAAGTTGACACTTAAGTGATTGTTCCTTTAAAAAAGTGGCTCTTAAGTAATCTAAAAAATCTTTTTGATACTAAAGTGAATGCTATATATAACTTTTGACACTTTTAGTGTAGATTCTACAAATCAATCGTTTACTTCGTCTCCTCGAGTCTAAAACTCAGGGCTCGCCATCCGCGGCGGGTCAAAGAAGGAAGGGCTCTCAGCAGTAATCAGCTTCTTCAGGGCACCTGTCTGCAATTTGCCAAGTTGCCATCAATTAGATTATATGGGCCCATGTTCATCTTCCATGCTTCCAACAGAAGCAAAATCGCCTCCATGCATCTTTGACCATTAGGAGATCCCGAGGGAATGATCTTGACCAATAACATCACCCTCTACATGTGCACGAAACACCTGATCGATGAGACCTCATAAGTAATTGACTTTACTAAATGCCAACTCATTGCAAGATCCTCGTAGTCTATTGATTCAGATGGTCTCTCCAAACGTCGGATAAGAGAAACGGGTTGGGATTGGGAACTTGGGAGGTCCCTTAAACTACATTCAGAAGTAAGAATAAAGGTTGGGATATAACATAATTTATCATTATCTCGTATTAGTTTCCTATGCAATAAAAGATAAAGTCAGATATAAAAGGGATATAATTTAGATAAAAAAATCCCATAGAAAGGCAGGATTAAGGTGGATGTTATATCCATGGTATAAATACTATTTTCCTCAAATAAAATAATTTTTAAATTAATAAAATTAAAAAATAACTAAATATAAATAATATACTAATTCTACTTAAAAAATGAAATTCAAAATAACAAAAAAAATCAACTTTTTTATTTATTCCTAATTTTATTATGTAATTGGATTTCTTTTATTCTACAATATATATTCCATGTATATAATGTTTATGTTTATTACATATTTTAGGTGCAATAGCATAATTTATTATTTTAAGAATTTTTTTTATTAAGGAATGGGGAAGGCAATAAAAGAGAAAATAAATTGACAAAAAGAGGGGAAAAAATAAGTAGATAGAGATGAAGCAAAAGAATTGATATTTCAAATGAATCGATTCAAACTTGAAGACGATCTTTCTAATTCTGAAAAAAAAAATGAGGAGCAGTGAGATTTTGATAAAAATCCTTACCCTCTTTGTCTCCTCCAGTTCATGTTGAAGTTTCATGACTACTTTGTAGTTCTTTGATTCATGTCA
This sequence comes from Eucalyptus guilfoylei, assembly GCA_016097605.1. NCBI lineage: Eukaryota > Viridiplantae > Streptophyta > Magnoliopsida > Myrtales > Myrtaceae > Eucalyptus > Eucalyptus guilfoylei. The sequence goes on from CM027861.1 coordinate 49,906,963, forward strand.
AAGCTCAATGAAAGCAGCGAAAGAATCAATGCTTCTTCTCCAGCATAGCTCTCCGATTCACATCAAAAGTCCACATAAGCAAAGTTGAAACTCCTCCTCCATAACTCCATGGTTCATGTTGAAACTTCATGAAAGTGACAAGAAAGTTGAAACATTATATTTTTTAGAATTGTAAAAGTGAATGATCACGTTTTCGCTCTTTCTAGATTTAGCATTCATTGATGTTGCTGGGGTTCATTCATTTCTTGTCATAGTCAAACATGTGGCCTTGGAATGCTGCAATGAGCTCCTTTGCTGTTTAAGATTTAAATCATACCATAATCATGAATTGATTGATGGAAGTTATCTTTGTTTATGCATTTGTGCTTCCTAGAGCAATGAACCGTAAGAGATTTTTATCATCTCTATTTGTATATTTTAAGGTTCTTGTACATTGATATGTTGTTCATACCAAATATTAAATTAGATTGGATAATAAAGTATCTAGTTTTATATCTGCGATTTACCGAACAATAAATATGATATAACAAAATCAATGAATTTCATATCACATTCTAATTAAAAATCCGAATGACTAAATGCAGTCTTATAGGACTTAAAGTGTACGTTTCTACCTAATTCACGAACCACGTCTCCGGCGGGGCAAATCCTTTGTGTTGTCCAATTGATGATTGGTTTTTAGAGGGGAATTATTGGTTTGTAGGTATACTGCCACATATGGTAGTAGATGCACCACTATTCTTGCTTTTTTAAATGTGAAAGTTGCATCCACCTCTTTATGAAAAGATCTCATGGGCCCAATTAACCTAAAAGTCTCCGTCCAAAATTAGGGAGACTAAGCCCTTTTATAGAATTTATCTTCAATAATGCTAGCCATTGACATGTAAGTCCAAACAATCTCTCTCTCTCTCTCTCTCTCTCTCTCTCTCTCTCTCAAGTTCTTCTACACTCTTTTGGGCAGGACACTTCCCACAGGAATATGATATGTCAAGGGTCAGGCTAAGGCATCGTTTGCAATGCCACGTACATGATGGCCTCAATGTAAACAAGTGAGGGACTTACATCTCAATGGCATGCCTGGAGCATGCACCCGAAGACCTCAGGAAAAAGGAAAAAAAAAAAGAAGAGATAATAAATTTCTATTACTGGAAAGGAATCTCAATGTGGCATGGTTTTAGGTGATGACAGGGAATGGATGTTGACCCATTAACAAAGGTGATAATACCAAACAAGTCCATCTCATCTAGCAGGGTTTTTAATTGTGCAAGTGGCCATCTTTGCCTGTGCTTTGATTATTCAAATGTTTTGGTTGAAATGGGCATTGGATCAGAAATTTGTATAGCCTTTCTCTCCCTCTCAAGGTTCTTGCATTAGGTGTCATAGTTAAACCAATCCCCTTTGACGGCTTTGAAAAGATTTGAGAGGGGAAGTCCTTTAGAAATTTGTATGGCCTTTCTCTCCCTCTCTTACTTTCTTCTTCTGAGAGAAAGATGTTATCTCGCCTTACTAATCAGAGCATGTATATATTGTTCTTTACTCATTTTTAGGTACAACAAGTACTTGCATGCTGATGATCAATGGGCCAATGGAAAAACACAGGCGGTTGCAGAGAGAGAGAGAGAGAGAGAAGGACCAATGGAATGACGCAGGCGGTTGCACAGAGAGAGAGAGAGAGAGAGAGAGAGAGAGAGGGAGTGGAGTAGGAGTCAGTGGTGATTCTAGTGGGTTCCTTCTAGAGACCCCACCTTCCTATTTTAAATTTCTTGCCTTTCCAAATATTTCATATTGTATTGCAAGAGCATATAAATAATTTTCCAAAGGGTGGCCTGCGAAAGGTCTGCAAGGACAAGATTTTCTGGACCTATGGGCCAAGTCTCAAAAAACCTGCTGAAGGCGTTCACGGCAGAGGGTAAAAGCAGCACCCAAAACCCAAAAGTAGGGACCTGCGATAAAAGTTTCTTCACCTAAAAGGTAGAGAAGCTGGAGAGAGAGAGAGAGAGAGAGAGAGAGAGAGAGAGAGAGAGAGGTCCATGATATTTGTATGTACTCGTCTCAAAAGAAAGTTTCGATCTTTCTTGTGTTACTTCTGTACCTCTCTCAACTCCAAGTCATGTCCTGCTCAGAACATGCCATTACTTCCTCCTAGAATTTCCTGAGCCAAGGTCAACCCGCATGTTCTTCGCCACCTGCTGAATCACAATCTCTCGGTTCTTCGAGCTCTTCGTAATCTAACGTGTTTCTTGGTTTCTAATGTTTCAGTTGCTTATGAGGAGAGAGAGGTGAGCACGGTTTGAGCTTCGGAAAGTTGCTGGCATGGCGAGTCAGAGACTCGGAGAGACCGGTTTATCAGAAGCAGGACCCTCAAGCGATCATCATCATCACCATCACCACCATGTTCCTTATTCAGTTCTTGGAATTAATGCTCCTTCCTCCAGTTTCATGTATTAAGGAAAACCGCAACTTTTCTTTGCTTCTGAATAATGGTCAAATGACTTTTGCGCTTCGTCTTCTGACATGCACGGTTCACTGTTGGATCTCTTTTGTCTTTCCGGATCAGCAATCAAGAAGGGCCAGCTTTTGATTTCGGAGAGCTAGAACAAGCAATAGTCCTGCAGGAAGTCAGTATCAGAAATGATGAAGATCACAAAGCCGGTATGCCATTCTCTTTGAAAACTGCAGCATTTCTTTATTTTCTTTCCACTTCATCTGGTGACGTCTTATAAGCACAATAAATCATTTCCTAGAGAGAAAAGAAAGATGGTCTGAAAATGCCTACAGAGCGCAGAGACCGAGAATTTCCATTTCCATTACAGCAATCATTTTTAACACAAAGGAGACTCGAATGGCGTGAAGCTACATCCATATAGAAACGAAAAGCCCCATCTTCTTTTTTTCCGCTTGGTGAAACCACTGCTTTGAAGAAAAAGATTGATGTTGGTTGGAAAAAAGATTCAGAATATTTGGAGGGGGGGTGTCTTTAATGTTTGGGCGATTCTCTGAGATTTTGCTTTGGTGATATCCTGCAGCTTTTCACTCATCAGGCAGGCCTTCAGAGACTCTGGAAATGTTCCCTGCATGGCCAATGAAATTCCAGCAAACCCCAACAACAACAAGAGTAGTTTTTCAACCCCCTTCTTCCTTCATTTCTCAGCATGCCCTTTACTTTTCTCGTTCTTTACTATATCTTTTGGTGAATATTTTAAACGTTAAAGCACGATACCAGTCTAAATCACAAGCCCTTCCATCAATTTCCCAGGACGGTCATATGTATATCTCTCTCCCAGTTCAACAAATCTTTTAGGTCATTTCTATTATGCATTTCTTATTCTTTTTTGGTTGAGGGGTTGCTTTTTTCAAAAGACAAAACGGGGTTCATTTAATGCCCTTTTTTTCCTCCCCTCTGATTCATTTTATCTGTCTAATTTGGATGCAGGGAAGTTCAAGGTCGGGAGGAGAGAGCAGCGGTAACTCAGAAGGATCGGGTGCGAACACCCTCAGCACGGGACCACTTTCTTCGAGCAAAACTGAGACGCATCTCGAACTAGAGTCGCCCATCAGTAACAAGGCTTCTTCTTCTTCTTCTTCAGCTCATCATCAAAGACCGCAGCAGCAAGAAATGGCGGGTGTCGTCTCCCAAGATCCGCCTGGTTCTTCAAGGTCGCCCCAAGATAACAACAAGGTTCTTCTTTTCCTCTTTTTTCTCGTCGAATGCTTCTCTGGCTGGGATCAAAAATTTTTTTAGCATTTGTTCTCCCTTTTCTACTACAATTCTTATTTCATATCATAGAGTCCACAGACTCTGGGCATCATGAAGCTACCTGTCTCATAAAAAAATCTCTCTATATCTCACAAAAAAACTCCTTTTTTTCAATATTTTAGGTGTCTCGGATATCGTTGTGATTCTGTCTGTCCTCTAGTGTTCTCGTTCTGCGTGAGAGAGTCTTGTCTTTGTTTAAGATGCCTTGCACAGATCCCAACAACTACCTGAAAACCCAACAGAAGTCCTGTCCTGACAAGAAAGGCCATTGAGAGGTGAAAATCAAAGTGTTTCTGTTCCTAAGATGTGATGCCTTTGAAGCAGACTCGAAGAAAAAAGCACCTTCGCCGAGTGGTTATTGCCACTGTTCATCGTAGTACTAACGACCAACTCCCACTAGCTCAATGAAAATTACATTAGCAGCATAATCCCAAAAGGCAAAATTGAAAAACAAGAAAAAGAGAGAGAGAGAACCAATTTGCAAGACAACAGACTTGTATGTGATTTGAGTCATGATATCATTACCTTCCCCCTGGCCATTTTGTTCGATACATTTCCTTTTGTCAAAGCTCCATTTCATACTTGTTTGGATAAGAGAGAGAGAGAAGAGAGAGGCCCTTTTATATTCAGTTTCTTAATGACTGACGCAATCGAAGCAACCATCATTATACGAATAGGAAATGCATCATGCTTCATAACTCTTTCTCTAGCTATTGGAATTTCTATTCTATTAGTTTTATTCATTTTATTTATATAATATCAGTTCATTTTTGCAGAAGAAAGGATCAGCTGGTTCAACCTCTGGGAAACATCTCGATGCCAAGGTCCTTAAATCACTAATTTACTATCATATACTAGAATATGATTCTAATCGTGAAGGACAGATAGCTTGTTCCATGCGTCTGTAGACAGTACAGAGTTTATATTTATCTGGGTTAAAAGAATGGCATTTTTTTGGTTAATTGATTGCAGACATTAAGACGTTTGGCTCAAAATAGAGAAGCAGCAAGGAAAAGTCGTCTCAGGAAGAAGGTACATAATGCGCATTTTCTAGCAGCTCGAAAGTCATTTTCTGTCTTATATTCTGATACATATCAGTATCGCACCCTCTTCAATAAGCTTTTATTGACAAAAATTTTGTCTTTGGAACAGGCTTATGTACAACAGCTTGAATCAAGCAGGATCAAGCTTACTCATGTGGAGCAAGAACTTCAGCGCGCGAGATCACAGGGCTTGCTTTTGGGCGCTTATGGCGGCGCCAGTGGGAATATCAGCTCTGGTGAGTTTAAGAAGCAGTATGCTTTTCGTCATCTTAGTAGAAAAGCCTGAGACGGAGTTTGATGTCAGTAGATATATTAGATCGTAGCTCCTTCATTTCGAGTGATGACTAAATAACTGAGGCGAATTATGCATTTATTCGTTCTGAACACCGAGCGTTTTGTTTATAGGGGCTGCAGTATTCGATGTGGAATATGCAAGGTGGCTGGACGATGATCACCGGCACATGTCGGAGCTCCGGACAGCATTGAAAGCGCATTTGTCGGACAGCGATCTAAAGATGATCGTGGATGGTTACATCTCCCATTACGACGAGTTTTTCAGGATCAAGGGGGTCGCTGCCCGAACCGATGTCTTCCACGTCCTCACCGGCATGTGGTGTTCTCCCGCCGAGCGCTGCTTCCTCTGGATGGGCGGGTTCCGGCCCTCCGATCTCATCAAGGTCGGTAATAGTATTTTGAGTTCATTTCATATCATTCTACTACATTCTTATGACTATTTATCTCGATAAGTAATGTAATATATCTTACTATCGTTTTAATATCATAATTTGAACGAGGTGCAAAGGAAAAAAAAGAGATTTAAAGAAAGTAGACTTCAGCCATCATTGTCTTATGATTTGGACGATTCAGCCGACAGCCGTTGACCGTTTTCCCCTAAAATCTATTTTATCTGTTAATTATTGTCCGAAAGAGAAGGGGTGCAAACTACAAAGGCATATGAGGCTGAAGTCAATGGACCAAATGACCATACTACCATCAGAAAATCCAGAATTCGCCTTCAGCTTCTTCTGTATGATAGATATCATAAAACTCCAATCTTTTTTCAACTGACGAAAATAAAAATGGAACAGAACAGTTCAATGTAAATCTAAGTTTTGTTACTGATGGATTCGAGTAGTGTGTTTCAGATGTTGCGACCCCAGTTGGACCCGATGGCGGAACAGCAGTTCATGGGGATATACAGCCTCCAGCAATCGCTGCAGCAGGCGGAGGAGGCGCTCTCGCAAGGCCTCGAACAGCTCCAACACTCGCTTATCGACACCGTCGCCAGCGGGCCCCTGGTCGACAGCATGCAGCTGATGGCCGTTTCCCTTAGCAAACTCTCCAACCTTGAAAACTTCGTTCTCCAGGTATCCGCATAAGAACTCGACACACCATTAAAATTTTGAGGTTTTTACAAGTGTTGCGTAAAATGTACACGACGGGAATGAGTATAAAAGGATGATAAATTTTAATGATCATGTACACGCGACTGTCTTGAAAGCTAGTGCTTTCATTAGATCAGCTGATGTGTGGTGGCCAAACTTTGGAAAAGATCATGAGGTGACAAGTGCAAGTTCATGTCCACTGATGTTCTTGAAAAGATACTCTCAAAGCAGATTCCTCCTTTCGAAGTACTTGGTCAGCAAGGAAAGATTAGTGTTACGTCAAGAATAATTTGCATCTTTGTGATGGGAAAAAAATGATGTTCCCTGCAGGCTGACAACTTGAGGCAGCAAACCCTTCACCAGCTGTGGCGGACATTAACGGTCAGGCAGGCAGGGCGCTGCATTCTGATGATCGGAGAGTACTACGGCCGATTACGAGCCTTAAGTTCGCTATGGTCATCTCGTCCGCGAGAGTAAGATCAAATTCTAGAGTTACCATCATCATCGGCGGCTCATCTATGCATGAAGCAGTTTTGACAGATCGTTTTGCGATGAAAAAAACTTAAAATACTTCTTCATACTCAGTACATAGATAGTACTCACTCACGCTATTGCAACTGCACAGGAACTCGATCAACGACGACGGGTCGTGCCAAACGTCAACGGATCTGCAAGCGTTTCAATCTGCTCAAAGTCACTTCCCTCCTTTTCGATAGCCTACAGCTCGCGCGACGTATTCAAGTGCATATACGCTACAATCATGAAATGTAGGCGAGGTTCCGACGCCTATGCTAATTCGAGGAAAGAAAAAATATAGAGCGGTCCTTTCTTATTATTTTTTTACCATTTCAGTCGCTGTAATTTTCTCGTATTAAGATCTTCCATCAGTGAATATTATGATGTAATTATGCTGTAAATGTGAAATTCTCTGCAAATTACGTAGCTGCTACTTGCGAGAGAAACGAGAATGATTTCTATATCCGAGGTATATTTCCATAAAGAAACAGAGAAAGAAATATCGAGTTTAGGTCGCATAGAGTATAAACGCCATTGATCTCCAAATTTAGAATGAAATGGAACTCTCATTTATTAATTAATTGAATTCAATCATCGGTATGCAAAATTGTACACATGCTGGCGACCCAATCCTGCTTATGTAATAATCTTTTTGGCATGGCCGGTGTAATGAAAAAAAGTTTCAAAAATATTGGAGTCCCTGTCGAGTCCAGTCTCTTAATCATGCGCCTGTAACAATGTCAACTCGTCAGTATCGGTCAAAGACCTCCTAACAATCCTGATAGGAGTCTCGAACACAAAATTGTTAAAATGGAAAAATCTATTCGTTTCTTAGCTACCAAGTCAATTCGCTGAATGACCATTCCATCTTGTTCACCCTCGGGATCTATCAGAAGTCATGAAAGCACTGATTAGACTAGTGATGGGAGGTTGGCATTGCATCGGCGCCGTCGCTGTCGGCGTGCCTTTCGGCCTCAGCATATACGAATTCAAATTGCAACTCCCTTTCTAATCTAATTATTGCACACGTCCCTTTTCGAGATTAGGACTCCGATTTAAATAAACGATTTAGAAAAAGAAGGGGGGGACGGAGTGACCTTCGCTTTCCACGTCATTACCTAGCACAATCTGCAAATTTGGGAAATGACAAAATCTATTTGACCTTTCATCGTTTAGAGTACTTAAAAAATGATAACAAGAATCGGTGAGAAAGTTCGTGACTCGACACTAATTGGCTCGTTTAAACAGCAATCTTCTATGATTAAAGTGGAGTTTGTGCTGGGTCGGCGCTGGCCATTGCGGTGTGGCTTGTACTCAGCCGCAATCACATCCTCTATGGAGGTCAGAAGTGACGATCGAGACTGACTCGGATTTGGTTCTCACCAGATGACTTTTCTAGATTCATGCATGACATCGATTTTGGATTGGAAATTCTTGTCGTTTGCATTAGATATGCTAAAAAATTAGTTTTACTTATTGGATCACCCGGCTTACCAACAAATGCTAGAGATAAATTCATTCCGTGTTCAACTTTGTTTTGTGCTAGTTCGTGTCATTTTTGAATCACCAATTGAAAGAAGAAGGAAATGAAAATATCATATTGAACCACTAGAGCACTTCTTGTCTGGAGTCACATCTAGACATATGTTGATTAGGGATGAGTATAATTCTATGATAAAATTAGGAACTTGAAAACTGGCTCAATTTTAAATTCTAGAATATATAAGGTAGATTTCAAGTTTCAAAAATTATGAATCTATTTCGACAGAGCCTAATTATCGATCAGAAGATTTATCTTGTATGAATGAATATTGGTTTGATACCAATAATGGGAGCCGTAAGTTCCGGATTCTATATGGAATCGAGAACTTGGAACCAGGAATAAGTCGGTGTTTTTCTTGTTTTATATGTTTGGGCCGCTTGTGGCATTTTATGATGTCCAATGATGAATATTTAATTTGAAACCACTAATCCGAGTTTCCATTTTTAGCGATATATATGGTGAGACTTTTACTTTATTAATATTTTATAATCTTCGTGTGTCTAAATATGAGTTGTGATTAGTGAATTATAGTAAATGATGACGATTAAAGATGACGATTCATTTCAATTATTCAATTAAGAATATATATATATACCATAAAGGGGTTAGGATCGGAGTACTATATGAGAGAATAAGGGAGTATAGAGATTAACAGATCTATAAGAGAAAAGAGAATAAAGAACTTAAATAAAATCGCGAGAATTAAAAATAATGTAAAGACAGAAAGTAATGTATAAAATATAAAGTAAAAGTATACATAAACAAAAACCAACCATGAAGGTGGTCTGAACTTGTATTACATAAACTGGAAATTAAAATTACATGTATTGAAAGATGCAGAAACTAAAGCATCAAGTCATTCCTTAGGGCGGTAATCCGCACTCCAGGGAGTATCGATGTTTGTATTACAAGAAATGATTAACCAACTATCATGTAAGTTGGTAACCCTGTATGAAACTATGTATTTGAAAAACTAACTTACTTTGAAACCAGGGGATACAAGGTAAGAAAGCTTGAGGCTTGAAGGGATAAGGGTTACAAGATGGAAGGAAGAGGAAGGAGAAAGAAGTGAGATCTGAAAAATTTTCGAGTCCCTTTCTCTTGTGCCGGAGGAGTGTATTTATAGGAGGTGCTACAGTGTTGAACAGTGTAAAGTGAATAGTACTAAGTGAATAGTGTAAAGTGAACAGTACTGAGTGAATAGTGAATAGTGAACAGTGTATGCCTATTTTGTTGTGGTGTATAGCCTTTGCGCCGCTATAATAGTGTCTGCATGTGATGTCTTGATTTTAATCTCTGTCTAGATTGATCCCTTAGCAGTCGTCTTCATTGGTGTTTCCACTGTGATGCGACTGGGAGGATCCGTCTGTATTGTCTTGAGATTTGGAAGATCCGCATTGTGATCCTTCCGCTTCAGAGAGCATTGTTCTGAGGATGTTGCAGTATTCCTCCTTGCTCTGGACTGCAGCTAGTGCTGCACTTGCAATAGATTTTTCTTGTAAAAAAAATGTATTTGATGGGACTGTGGTTATTTGATTTTTCTGGCTATTAAGCCATGTTTGAACCGCAGTCTCAGATCCTTGTTCATGTCGCTTGAACCCATCCCACCATTTTGTCTTGTATTGTCGGATGAATACGGTATTAAATTGGTGGATGTATTGTATCCAAACTCCCAAGCTGTTACCCATGAGATTTTGAATACTATGAAAAAATGCATAAGGCATGGGAACCTTGAATCATGTTGATTTGGTACAAAGTGTTTACGAAAGGTTTGGTATCATTGATTGACAGTGGGATGTAGTATAACGTCCAAAGGACCAAAGAAATCCCACCAAGAACTAAACCAGTTTGGTAAGCTTTGTCTGGGGAAGTTGTCTTTGAAGAATACTAGCCAAGTATGTTGGAAATTTGTATTTTGTTTGTAGAAGACATTCCACCAGGCTTGTTGCTAGTCCCAGTAGACATAAGAGGTGGAGTATGGCAGGATTTGGGTAAGTCTAGTTTGGAATTTTATGGGTGTATGAGGTGAGTCTCCCCAGTGTGAGGGGTGTATGACTTTACTGATGGACATAGTGGAGTATAGGATGTTTTATGTATTGTTTTTGTCAGTAAAGTGGGTGAACCTTACTGACTCTGTCTCCACTAGAATTTGCTCATAATAAGCAAGAGTTTTGTTTGTATTATGTGGTTTAAATAACCAGTTTTTTGGGAAGATGTTTTTTGCAAATTTGATTGGATCTTCATTGTAAAATCCATCTTCTACAGTCAGTATTTTTTGGAAAGATGTTTTGGGAAAAAACTTTGATCTTTGAGAATGAGGGGTTGCCTGTGGCCTAATAACCACCTCATTCGAAATTCTTTTGTATTCCGTTTGTTTTTGTGTAGCAAGCGGAGAAGGATTATTGCTTACCTCGATAGCCTTGGATGGCTCTTTCTTTGCTGTGTGTTTTGTAAAGACTGGGCAAATATGAGAATTGTTTCTTTTGGTATCATGTCGGCTAGTTGATTAAAGGCTATCATGGGATCGAGATGATGTATGTTCTATTTTCAAGGGTGTTTGGTGTAAGAATGTCTGGTTGTTTTTACGCCATTTCAAGCCATGTCTTGATGGGTGTTAAGCCTGTTGGCTTTGGTGGTGTATTGGAGGATTCGGCAGTGGCTTTGCCTTTGCCTTTATCTTTGTCTTTTTTGGATCTTGGCATATTGGTATCCCCGTAAAAATTCTCTTGTGAGAAAATCAGGTAATGAATTTGAAGAACCGTTTATAAATTCAATGTCGAAATCAAATGCGAAAGTATGGCTTGCCATCGGCAAAAATCTGTTTTGATGCAATGTTTAAAACGTCTTTTTGTAAAATGTCTTTGGCTGATTTGCAATCAATTCTCAAGAGAAATTTTTGATTCAATAAATCTCCTTGGAATTTTGATATAGATAAAACTATAGCAAGTATTTCTTTTTTGATTGTCGAATAGTTTTGTTGAGTGGAATTCCAATGTTTTGATATAAACTGAACAACTTGTTCTTTGTTATTATTGACTGTTTGAGGATGCCACCATATCCTAATTCCGAGGCATCGGTCTCGACTATTTTGAAAGTAGAAGGATCAGCAAGATGTAAGCAAGGAATATCTTTTACATGAATCTTTATTTGTTTGACAATGTACGTATGGACTGAAGTCCATGGCGGGGATCCTTACGTAACCTTTGGTGTAAAGGTTTGCAAAGAATATTAATATTTGGAAAGAAGTCTATAATATAATTGAGGCTGCCTAAAAATCTTTGTAATTGTGTTTTGTCTTTAATCTCATCTGAAAATTTGTCAGAAAAAGAGATTGATCTTTCTATGGGAGTTATGGTGCTTAAATGGATGTAATGACCTAGAAATCTAATTCTGGTTTGAAAGAGTGCTATTTTAGTAGGAGACACTACTAAACCATTTTGTATGATAATTTTTATGAAGGTAGAAAGATGTTTGAAATGTTGTTCTATATTAGAGGAAAAAACAAGAACATCATCTATATAAACTATGATGTAATCTGAATAAGGATTGAAGATGTCATTCATGATTCTCTGGAATTCAAAAGGGGCATTTTTGAGACCAAATGGCATAACATTCCATTCATATTGTCCAAAAGGAACAGTAAAAGCTGTCTTGTATTTATCTTTTTCATTGATTTGTATTTGCCAAAACCCTGACTTCATGTCAAATTTTGAAAATATCTTAGATCTACAGAGTCTATTTAGTAAGTCCTTTTTATTGGGTATTGGATATCTTATCCATCTAAGGGCTGTGTTTAGAGGTTTATAGTTAATAACTAATCTTGGAACTCCTCTTTCTAGTTCGGCATTTTTATTGACATAGAAAGCGGAACAGCTCCATGGTGATTGGCTTTTTCTTATGAGTTTTTTACTCAAAAGGTCTTGTATTTCTGACTGACAAAATTTTAGAACTTCTTGGTTCATTTGTGTAGGGCGAGCTTTTGTAGGTATTTTGTTTTCAGAAAAATCATGTTCATAGGGCAGGTCTACAATATGCTTTTTTCTTTCCCAAAAGGCATTGGGTAAGGTAGAGCATATGGTTTTCTCTATGTGTTTTTGTAGGGAAGCTACTTTTTCTATAATTTTAGGATTTAAAAGATTTTCTTCTATCCTTTTGAATTCTAAATCTTCTTTAAGAATTCAAGCTGGTTTTATTTGTCTTTTATAAGGCAATTTATTTCTGAAATGGAATGTTCTTGTAAAATATTAAGGCTTCTCTTATGGGGTTTTGTTATGAAATTGAAGGTGATTTTTTTATTTAAAGCATGAGTTTCAATACCTTCGTTAGTAATAGTAAAATGTTGGATTAATTGTATAAAAGGTGTTCCAAGGATAACCTGTTGCCTCATGTTTTTAACTAAAAGGAAAGATGTTTTGTAAGTCATTTGGTCTTTTATTATTAAAGCTTCGGGTAACTTGTATTGTATATTCAGTTTGTCTCCTGAGGCTGATTTTAATGATTCAGAAGTTTTATCAAAGTATCTTGTTGGAACAAGGCCTTCTTTGATACAATTGAGGTCGGCCCCTATATCAAAGAGTGCTGTTGTTTCAATAATATACTCATTATTGATTTTTATCTTAATATTTATTATCCATTTTCTAGATGTTATTTCTATTAACAACATAAGAAAATTTGGATCGGAGGTATCGGCGGATCTTGGTGATTTCATTTTGGTTATCAAGTTTTGTCTTTCCTTTTATGACAAGAGATTTGATAACATAAATTTCTTGTTTCATTTCTAATTGAGTCTCTTTCAAGGCCTGTATTTCTAATTTCGTTGTTTAATTTCGCTTTGGAGGTCATTGATATTTATAGGTCTAGACTGGGGTTTTTTGTTTCTATTCAAAATGTCTTTAAGATTGTAGGAAGTATTGGGCTTAGAAGTAATATTCATAGAGGAGTGTAGCCTATCTAAGTATTCTTTTTTGGCTTCGGGGTCAAGTATTTTATCAGAAGTACTGAGAAGGAATTCTTCTTCTTTTGTTAAGACGTTTACTTCAGGAACGGGTTTTTCTAGATAAGCATTTTCATAATCGGAATCAGAAGAGGATTCTATCTCATTAATCTGAAGACCTTCTTCCTCAAGCAGTTCATCAGAAGAAGTATCACCATTTTGTATAAAGATGTTGTTTAACTGGTTAAGAGTGTTGTCATCTAAAGAAAGTTCATTCAATTTCTTATTAATTCTACAGTATTTTGAAATATGACCTTTTTTTCCGCAAGAGTAACATTTAATGTCTTTAAAAAATTTTCTATCCGTGTGAGGTCTATTTTGGTTACTCTGGTGTCTTTGGTTATTCCTACGGGATTGAGGTTTATTATGATGTTTCTTTAATTCTTTCTCAGGAGGACAAGTTCCCTTACATTTTGGTTTTGTTTTTTCATTATAAGAAGGGTCATAGTGAGCACAAAAATCTCCTAGACTTCTATTGGTGAGGGATTGTTCTTCCTTGAGTTGTCTTTGTAATTTGATTGTATTACACATTTGTGTTCCTTGTCTATAGACATAAGAGACTATTTCTCCATAAGAAAGGAGATCATAAGGAATTTGACCACTGTAATCTTCCCTAATTTTATCTCTAACTTGGTCACCTATAATCTGAGGTAAACCGGCTAAGAATTTTTCTTTCCAAAAAGGTTGGTTGCAGTCGGGTCTAATAAGAACTCTTTGAAAGAAAAGTTCTTTGTATTCTCTAAATCTTCCTAAGGATTTGCAACGCATATTGGAAAGGAGATCTTGGTTTCTATCTCTAATATGTGAAGGATCTCCTACGAAGTGTTGTGAGATGGAATAGATAAGAGTATTAACCGCATCTTGGATGAGATGTCCTTGATCATCATCCATGCGTTGGCCAAAGTCATCTACCTTATAAGCAGTTAGAATTTGTGTCTTTTGTTCATCTGTCAGGTAGTTATCCCACCAACCTTTTAGTTGTCCAAGTAAATCCGACTACTAAAAGATTAGCAACAAGCATGGTCGAAACATCTTGCTGTGTTTTGTAGGCATTAGCAAGCATCACCATGTTGTTAAGAATGTTCATAATATTGGTTTCGGCGACACCATCAATGTTCCATTCATAAATGGCGTCAGGAGAGTATTTATTATGTATTTTTTGTGATGATTCTTCTTGGGCAATGTCTGGTGGGGTAGCTCTACTATAATAAAGCTTCTGAGGTTGTCTCCAATTGAGTACGTTAATCTCATTAACCGACTCATTATCGGAATCACCTTAGGAGGGTTTAGTCAAGGTACTGATAGTGGGTTGGTCCGGAGTGTCTTTGATGATAAGATTCTGGAATTTAGGAGTGTCTAAAATAGGAGTGGGCTCTAGCTTTGATTTCCCTAGGAGTTTTTTCTTTTGTTCTATGGCTTTGGCAAACTCTGGGCTAAGGTTTTTGGGGAATTCAAAGGCCTTAAAAATGGGTTTTTTGAGTGTGTCTGTCTGTGTGATGAGTTGAGTAGGATTGTGGATGGTGGATTCTATCCTATTTAACTGTTTTCCTTGGTCACCAGATGTTGGTTCGTATAATTGTTTTGTTCTATGACTTTGTGAGTGTAAAGAGAGTCTCCTTTGTCTGGAAGTCTGAAAGGAGTAGCTGTTACCTCACTATCTCCATGTTGTATTTTTATTCTCCTAAGAGGAGGATGATTGGATTCTATGGTTTCACCATTATCAAGTTTCCACTTATAATGATGATATAAGACAACTATTTCTTTTGGTTCAAGAAATTGTTCTTCTAACCAATCAAAGAAAAATATATGGACTTCATATTCGTATATGTAGTCATAATATTTTTGTTTGATATCTTTTGCTATGTCAGCAAAGGTTTTGAAGAACCATTCCCTAATTTGTTTGTTGTCTCCAGAATTGAATTCTTTGTTAAGGAAAGCTCTATTAGGTTCAAAATGTTTTTCTAAAACATTAAGCTCGGAATCTATCATTTGCGAATAAGTGGGAGAATGATGAGGAGAATCTGTGTTTTCTAGGACTGGTTCAGGCTGGTTTTGTTGGTAAACTGGCCTGGAAATTCCTGATCTATTATCTAAGCCACTAATTTCCGGTTCAGGTGGTGTCTCATGATTATTCCTACTAGAAGAAGGAGGTAAAGGTGTAATATCACGTGTGGGAGTATATATATAGAACTTGAATAGATCCTAAAACCTATGTATTCAGAAACTTATGACATGGTAGGTTTCAAGTTCCTCGGAATGCATGGTAGGTTTTAGGTTCCAAAAATTAGAAAATCTACTCCGAAGAGTAAGTTTCAGATTTTAAATGGAATCTGAACGAACCTAGAACCAATTATTCTTCATATTGATCATCCAACACCTTCTCTTCTCACTGCGGAAAAGCCACAACCGGCCCAACCTTTATTGGGATCTTCTGGTCCAGTCCAGCCCTTTCAATGGAAGTGCCTCACGAGCTGATCTACCAGTTCGCGTCCCTCCATTTCGATCCCGGCCCATCATTTCCATTCGGTCCACCGACAAGATGGTGCTGCAATTATCTCTCAACACGTGCGCATGTTACTCCATGAATGGTCCTCAAACGGCCTCGTCTCGAGCTACCCAAAACTCGCTTGTCTCCCCCCCTTCGAGGCAGAGAGGGTCCATTGTCCACGCACTCCTTCTGAATCTGTACGGGAGGAGCAAGGTCTCTGGCCGTTGGGTGGGAGACATCAGACATCATCATCTGTCATTCGTGGGAATCCTCTTGTTTCTCGGGATTTAGCAACGTTAAGCTCCAAGTCAAATGATTTTCCATTTGGGGTGTAACTTGTGATGAGAATTGTCGTTGGATACGTTGAACTCGGGCTCTTTAAAGTGAGGAATGATGATGGTCTTGGAGTTAAAGGGCAGAAACAGAGTTGGAAATCGAGCAAGTGGAGTCCTGCAAGATTCTATCAGTAGTGCCTTTTGGGTTCATAGGGAACTGACTCGTCCTTAAAATCTTGCCCTTCTCCTGATTTTTTCTCTTCATTTGACAAAGAGCAGTCGCTAGACCTACTAGTCACGCACGGAGGAGAGAGAAAGAGAGAGAGAGAGTCCAAAAGCACCAGCTCCTATTGATGGTCTCTCTTCGGAAACTACCATAATGGGGCATTGAACTCCATTTTCTTATTAAGTAGTTTAAGGAATCAGATGGACGTAATCAGGGGTGGCCACGGAAATTCTTATGAGTCGTCTGTTTGAACACTGTTTCTCCAAATGATGGAAACCACTTCAGCAGGCATAAGCAAGAAGCGCCATAAAATATCCACTCGGAAATGACTTTATGAGGCAAAGCATCCTGATGCGGTCTAGTCAAATTTTTCGGGCGGCCTCACATCTACAATGGCTCAAATAATGCATCTCTCGTGGAAGAAGACAATCTGGACTTCCGAAACCCATGAAAGACTGGAGCTTTCCTAGCCATCTGTTGTAGTTTCTTCAGGTAAGATGGAGTCTTGCCTCCTCTTCTTCCTCTCCTTCTCCCCCTCCTGCTTCCTTCTCCTGAGGTGCTTCTCTCTTGGATTGTAGCTAACTCATTTTCTAGACCACTAATTTCTGGGATGATCTCGAGAGGGGTGGCAGTTTTGCTGATGGGTCTGATGGTACTTTACAAGGCCGCAGAGCTTTCTCCTCCGCAGGACGATGTACTCCCTGCAGATACTGCAACTGCCTGTACAAGAATCAGACTCCGCGACGGAAGGTATCTAGCTTACAGAGAGAGAGGCGTCGCCAGAGAAAGATCAAGCTACAAGGTCATTGTAGTGCACGGCTTTGGGAGCTCCAAGGAGATGAATTTCCAGGCACCCCAAGTACGAGCATGAATTCCCCTTGCATTGTATCTGATGTGATTTACCCTGTAGGTTTGCCATGCCAAATCGGCAACCATTTCAATAGCAAGATGATGTTGAATTAAGCACTGAGCCTGACGAGGGACAAAAATAGACATTGAAGCAACATCCAGAACGACTCTATATTTCTTCTCCACATATATTTCGCATCTAGGATAATGCAATAACCTGAAGATGAATTCGCCTGTACTGGGCTACTTTTCTTTTTCAGTTTATAATTTCGTCCCCGACTTTAAGGAAGGAAAAACAGCAAAATTCTATTATGAAGTACGTCTAACAACTTAGTCATTTTCGCAAAGGAACATACTACCCTATCAACGGCGACATATTCTGGCCAAAAGAATGATAGTAAGGCGACACAACTAAGAAAGCCATCGAGTTCATCAGAGGACAGTATTTGATTGACATTTAGATATCAATGTAAGTTTCTGAGTTTTAAGTTTGCAGGAACTGATAGAGAAGTTGGGTATATACTTTCTGCTATTTGATCGAGCTGGGTATGGAGACAGTGATCCTAACTTGAAGCGCTCCACAAAGAGCGAAGCTTACGATATTCAGGAACTTGCTGATCAATTAAAGCTGGGGCCCAAGTTTTACGTGATCGGGATTTCAATGGGATCCTACCCTGCCTGGAGTTGCATAAAGTACATACCCCAGAGGCAAGTCTTACAGCCTTCAAATAACTTGTAGCCCCTTCTGGAAACAAATCTTATGGTCCAAGGTTGTGCAGACTAGAAGGCGTGGCTCTAGTCGTTCCAGTCGTAAACTATTCCTGGAAATCTCTTCCTGAGAATTTGACTAGACTGGACTTCAGGAGAAAGCTCATCCAGTGGACTCTCTGGCTTGCAAATTATACCCCTGAATTGCTCTACTGGTGGGTGACTCAAGAATGGCTCCCTTCAACTACTTTCGTGGAGAAGAACCCGATTTTTTTTAACAATCGAGACGTTGATGTCCTCAAGAAGAACCCTGGATTCCCAATGCTCACCAAGGTACTTCGTATTTCCAAGGTGCATGTAAGGTTTACCTGAATGGCCCTTGTTCTGTCTATCGGCGAAGAGTAGAGTTTAAGAAAAGAGGGTGGCATCCTTACCAGTCTATGGCAAATCCTTGCTGTGGCTGTTATGATCCTCTCTTCCCATTCTCAAGGTTTCTTTCTGACTATAGAAGGCCATTGTCAACAGGATAAACTACGGAGACGGCAGGTGTTCGACACACTCCTAAATGACTTCATGGTCAGTTTTGGCAAATGGGAATTTGATCCCCTGGATCTAAGCAATCCGTTCCCACGGAATGATAGCTTTGTTCATATCTGGCAAGGATACGAAGACAAAGTAGTGCCCTTTCAACTTCAACGGTATGTCTCGGGAAAGCTACCCTGGATTAGGTATCACGAAATTACTGACGGCGGACATCTGATTGTGCATTACAAGGGAGTGTGCGAGGCAATTCTCTGGGCTCTTCTAAATGGAGAACACCTTCCGGAGAAAATGACGACAGCCATTACTTTACACTGATTGTGACTCTTGCAGCTTCTGCATCTCTTGTCGTCAATAATATATGTGCAAGTGTACTGATCTCACCCTGATGCATTCACCACTGAAAATTTGGGGACCCTTGAATGAATTCTTCTCCTCTCCATCTGTCAGGCTCAGGTGGGAAGCGACCCCTCAATAGGCCACCCGGCTACCATCCCTTACCTTACGTTTCAGGAAATCCAGAGCAGTTCTGACTGAATTATTTACTTTTGTCGCCCTTTCGGATTTGATGTATGAACAAAATTGCAGTACTCCAGCAAGGCAATGGCATCAAAATAACCAGCAGATTGATGATATTTCATCAGCTGATCAACTCCCAACATTTTCCACCAAGAAATAGATGAGCACAAAAATTTGGCATTGATATTAGGAAAACTATATTTAGAGCTCATGCATCACATGATTAGAACATTCAGGAGAATGAAGCCTGAAAACTTTGTACTTCCACCTTATATAAAGAAGTTATATGTGCCTAGGAATAACTTTTTAAAATCTCTAGATTGAGGGGGGAAAGAAAGGAAAAAAGTAGTCTTCAGTTCTGCTGGGCCTTTCAAGAAATAAGTTCGAGCTCACGCGAAGCTCTGGACTTCGAAAACTTAACAGCATTGCCTAAAAAACGCCAAAAGACATGGGCTTAAGCTAGTAGCACACCCAACTGAACATACATCTAAAGCAGTCCGAAAGCAACCAAAGAAAAGAGAAAAGCAAGCAAATAGGGCCAACAATTTGCGAAAGCGACGACAAAGATGTGAGAAGCATACCCAGAAGAGCTGAGCGAGAATCGCTACGGTGTCCATAATGTTTGGTTTTGACAGATGTGCAAGGAAACAGTGTTTTCTGGCTCTTCAATCAACATGTTTAGTGTTATATAGACAGGGTACAGTGTTCTTCATTCACCTGCACTACACACTTAACAAGCTAGCAATCTAAAACTCAGCACACTATGTGAGGTTTGAGTGGAGCTAGAAGAAATGAGCAAATAGTACTAAAAACTGGCAATATATTTTGTATTGGTTGTCGAGAATACCAGTGTGTTCATCATTGAGGACATAGAAACCATCCAAATTACGGACAAACTTCTATCTGCATTAGAACGGAAGTTTCCTATCCTGCAAGTACCAGCTCACCTTAGTTCTGATACAGAAGTGAACATTCCTTCTCAAACAAGGAGCAAAGCCATTTTGAAATACTTCACTTCCTTCCTTCCAAAGATAGTAGATGGCACCATCCCGTGCCATTTCTTTGCCTTTTTGAAACCCGCAGCATCCAATCCGGCTCTATCTCCCAGCCATGAGCTGTTCAAGACACACCTCATAGCTGAAGAAAGTATGACCAAACTGCATTTGAGAAGGGCACTTGAGAAACGAGTTGTCTTGACACTGAAGATGATTTGCAAAGCAAGCATTGATTAACCAAAGAAACCCCCTTGCCAATTCTGTCTTGAGTAGCTTGCTTGTTAATCATGGCAAGCCAGAAGGTGAGAGCAAGTTTAAGAACTTTCTCATTAAGCCAAATGAATCTATTCCAGGGGACCTGCTTCTTCTTACTCCTCATCAGAGCCCAAGCATCAGCTTGACATGACGTTCCAGATGTAACCCTTCAAAAACCACTCTGTCAGTTAACTCAGAACAAGAAATTGTCGTTGTGCTTAGAGCAGCCTGTATATCCACTAATTGATCAGATCTTGCAGGAGGCCAAGCCCATTCATTGTCATGAATCATCTCTGCTACTTTGGTGTGCAAAATAAGACCAGAATCATATGCTATTCTCGGAGAATGAGCTTCAAGAAGAATGCCATGGGATTGCCAATTATAAAACCAGAGAGGGAAGTGCTCTTACCATCACCAACAATATATCTAACATGAGGTTTTAACATAGATATCATCTTCAGCAATTTCCTCCAAGCATAGGGGCAATTTCCTTTAAGCTGAGCTGCCCATATAGACTGCCCCTTCAGCAGGTAACACTTGATCCATGCCACCCAAATAGATCCGGATTGAATCAGAATCTTCCAAGGAACAAGCTTCCTCAGCCCAAACTATCTTCACCTTCCAAAGAGAAGCAATGCATTTACTCTAAAGCATCTTCATATTTTTTTTTCTTTGGCAGCACAAAGACCTGACACCAAAAGTTTACTAAAATATAGATCACAGATTCAATAAGCTGGAGTCCTCCACCAAAGGAAAATGTCTCCCAGTCCGTGCATTCATCCTGGAGGTGATCTTATCCGCAAAAGTACACCAAACTCCCCCCTTCCTCAAAAGCAGCTTGATTGTAACTTAAGAAGTGATGCAGAAATTGCTTAAGAATGTTAGCAAGTACCTTTATTATGCATTTTATAGATGATATAACAACATAAGATGGGTCCAAATTGTGTCAATTTAGAAGCAGTTTCCCTCTTAGGAACCAAAGAAAGACCAGTAGCATTCACTTCCTTACAAGCTTTCCTTGTATTGAAGAAGTCCAGGACGACATTACTAACATCTTGCCCCACAACTGACCATGCTGAAGTAAAGAAATGAGCTGAAAACCCATTTAGTCCAGGTAATTTATCACCATTAGTTGACCGCGGAACTCGTTTGTCTTGAGATATTATTTGTTTTATTTCCCCATAATGCAAGAGGAGCACAGTAAAAAAACGCGATTATCTCAAAGTTCATGAAATACTGTGCAGGCCATTAGCTTATATAAATAGCCTTAATGAAAAATAATTTACAAACAACTGGTAGGATTTAGGGAGCATTTGGGAAAAACCTTTGCATCAAATCACAGGACCATAGACCAAAGGATGTTATGAAATGTAAATAGTGTGTGATAACATTATTTGCACAAACTTGATAAAGACTTGAGTTAAAACAAGAAAAAGTAAAAGGAAAAGAAGGAAAGCGGAAGTCCAGTTCTGTTGGCCCTTTGACAAAGCCTAAATGCACAGTATCTCCGGCGAAGCTCAAGCAACAGCCCGTCGCCGAAATGGCGTGACCACAGGCGAGGGATGCCAAGATTGTGTCCTCCGGCAACCGAAATCTTGCCCTTCTACCCTCGGCGCAACCCTAGGCAAGGCAAATGATAATAATTTTGTTTCAAAAATTTATTTCTATTTTCCGAACGAGTTTCTGACCAAAAATATACGTTTGATGACGACATAAAATTTTTCCTTCTCGAGCGATGGTGGATCAAATGACAACGGCAGATGTCAAATGACAGCAGTTGGCAAATGGTGACCGGCAATGGCGGATAGTGATTGGTGGTGACAGATGATGAGCAGTGGTAGGTGGACAACCGGCTAATAGCGAGGATAACTGATGAGAAAAGTTTTTATTTATCATTTCTATTTCAAAAAAATAGAGAAATAGAAAATTGTTAATTCTCATTTTTATTCAAAAATCTATTTCTAGACTATTTTTCTTTTAAATGGAAAAATAAAATTCGTTACTAAATGGAATTTTGTTCCAAATCTCTTCCTAAGAATAGAAAAATAATTCTGATCAGAAATAAAATAGCTATCATGCTTATCCTCAATACCTCAAGCGAAGGCCAAGTGATGGGTCGTTGTGATGGTGTGACCACGGGTGAGGAACGCCGAGATCGTATCATTAGGTGACCAAAATATAATGCTTCGACTATAAGGGAAACCCTAGGCAATTTGATGCCGAGGTTGCGCAAATCTCAGCGACATCAACCAATGTGGCGTGACCCCAAGCAAGCCTTGACCTCGACCTCTGAGGTTGGCTAACTCAACCTTAGCGACTAGTGAGCACGGATCTAGCGATGAGAAAGAAGATGAACATTGTTTTCATGAGGGCAAGACTATAATGCGAAAATAACAATAAGGGCAATATTGAAGATATAAATCTTATTAAACCTCTAAATAGCATTCCAAGAATGTTGAAATACCTATACACGATGTCACTTGCATTGGGTTGCGAATTTCAGAAATTCTAATTTTGGCTCAAAAGCCTTTGTTTCCAAACACTTCAACTTTGATGTAGGAGTCCTTAGAGTCCCAAAAACCTTTGCAAATATCGAACCAAACGCACCTTCAGAGAGATGACCTTCAATTTCCTGCCTAGATCTTCCCCAACACCCCCGACCTTATTTTCTCGAAATTAAACACAATTGATGTAAAAACATTCAATTTTCAATATACTGACCCATGTTTGCAAGTTAAGCTTTTACACATAGGAAATTTCTTCATTTGATGCCTTAATAGCATAACCGAAGGAGGTAGGGAAAATTGTTAAAAAAATTCTAAACTTATCGCACTTTTGCCTCGCTTAGTTATACACGTTTTAATTTTCCCAATTAAATCTTAAATTTTTTCATGTTTTACTAATTGAGTTAATCCGGTCAATTTTAGCAAGAAATCATTACACGTGGACATCGGTTATCTTATGTGGCAAAGTTGATTCGACGTGGATACTTTTTAATAATATTTTAATATTTTTTCTAAAATTTATATATTTATTTATTTTTCCTTTTTTCCTTTCTCTTCTTTTCCTTCCTTTTTTTTTCCTTTCTCTTTTTTTTTCCTTTTTCATTACACGTGGACATCGGTTATATTTAAAACTGAATTGATAAAAGCATAATAAATTTAGGAATAATGGAATAATTTTTCCATTGAATTTTTTTTTTTTTTTGGTTTTCCATTGAAAGTTAACACTTTCCATTTTAAGGCATTCTTCGTATTAACTTGGAAAGCACGTCTAGCGGAAGTCTTAACCAATGCACATGGTTGGACACGATGCGTGACTTCATAAGGGATTAGTCAATTCTGGTATTATAAATAGAGAAAAAACTACAAAAAATCTCAAACTTTGCCTGACAAATTTATTTCAAACTTTTTTTGTGATATGAAAAACCCCAAACTTTACTATCACATATTTACACCAAATTTTTTTTTCGTAACATAAAAAACCTTAAATTTATATCCGTGTGACATAGTTACCCTAAATTATATGGTATTTTCGTCTTTTACTTTATAATTTTTTTTCTTCTTCTTCTTTCTTCCTTCGTCGGAGAAATGAGAAGAAGAAAAAAGGAAAAACAGAAAAAATAAGACGTAAATACCATGGAGGGATAAATGTGTCACGGTCAACAAAATTTTGGGTTTTTTATGTCATAAAAAAAGTTTGGGATAAGTTTGTCATTTTGGGCAAAATTTAGGATTTTTTTGTGGCTTTTTCCTTATAAATATCAATCTCTTGAAATTAAAAAAAAAATTACAGAAATACCGGGCAATACGTCAGCACGCCGAGGCCTCGACCGCGACGAGACTGTACGGTTACGGTCCAGGAAAAGACGTTGCCCAGGTTTCACGGTGCCATGCAAAGTGTGCCACTGAATGCAGTCTGCGTTGACCTCTGTAAAAATTTATTATTTTCCATTTATTACAAATTACAAGATGATAAAGACACCTCACTGCATTTTACATTGGATTAGAAATTATTATTATTTTTAAAATTCTTTCCAAATTTACGACCAATTAATTTGATTTTGGAATAGTACCGTAAAAAACTCTAAAGGTGACAAATTTCACCAATAATATATTTACGATAAACTTATTCTCTATTAGTTTTTTTTTTTTTTGGTAAAGGTAAGAATAACTTATTCTCTATTAGTTTCCGTTAAATTAAATCACAAAAAACCACAATCTGATATACATGTGAAACCCAAACTAATATACCCATTAACCGTCATGTGCTATTCAACTTAGTTATTTAACCGTAAAATTTAACAAAAATTTCAAAAGGGTAAAATTGTCACAAATGTGTCGGTTTTGGATTTTTTACGAGAAAAAAATTAATTTGGGATAAATTTGTCACATGTATATTAATTTGAGGTTTTTCATGATATAACCTTATAAAATTTTAAATCAAATATGAAATGCTTGAAACTTTTGAAAAATATTTCCGTGCATGTTTAGATATTGGATCTCGTAGTTTGATTGTGGGAGTCTGGTTTGTAAGATGATGAATAACTTTTTTCTTTAATATAAGCCAAAACAAACAACCGTAACGGGTTTATATATATGAATTGGATGGCTCTCATAAATTGCATAATCCACGTAAAATCCGGGCGCGTTCATCCTATCAATGGATTTATACATATGAATCGGATTGCTCTCATAAGTTGAATAGTCCACATAAAATTCGGGAGCCATAAATAGAATAGTCCACGTAAAAATCGGGCACATTTATCTTATTGATGGATTTATACATATGAATCAGATTACTCTCATAAATTGAATAATTCACGTAAAATTTGGGCGCATTCATCCTATTGATGGATTTGTACGAAATTTGAGCGATTATGTCACTGAGTGGATATCTTAATAGATAGATCATATCTTTTTGTTAAGGTAGACGCTATGTTCATCCCTTATAACTTTAGGCACACCCTAAAATCTCAATGCTCTAAAAAAATCTCTCATTGGCATCTTATTAATGGCAAAATCGATGAAAGAGGAAAACATTACCTTTCATGGGATCGATCAACCAACTTAATGATTTTTATCAATTTTGCTTAACTAGTTTGCCTTTACTTTTATGTTCAAATTGGAGAAGTTTGCATGGCCATTATTTTTTTTTAGAGTTGAGTAATAATAGTTTATTTTAATAAATTTAATGATCGGGATTCTAATTTTAAAATACATATACTCACAATGTCTCTCGAAAGTTCAATCTCTAATGACTTTTTGTAATATGCGATTTTAGTTCAAACTTTTTCAAGGGAATTTTTTCGTTCAAGTTGCGAGCTCTTTACGATTATAGTTTATATTTAACATGTGTTAATCAATAAGGATTACCAACAAGGTTCAAGCTTATTAAAAAAAATCGAGAAAAAATCAATTTGGGCACATTAGTGAGTTGAAGATAGTAACCAAAGTTTGTACACGAGAAACAGAAATAACACAAGATGGTGAAACAAAATATCATTATTTTGATTGATATGGACAGTCTCGTTTTTTTTTTCCTGATATTGTGCAACTTTTGCATTTTCAATAAATCACGACTTCCCCCCATTTTCTTTTGTGATTTTGATAAATTAGTACTTTTGGGGTCATCTTCGCTGGGTTATAAGTTTATAACCATTTTGATCCTAAGCAAGACCTTAAAAAGACTTTGGTTTCTAGGAATAGACTGGATAGAGGTTGGGATCCGGGTCCCGAAAAAAATTCCGGCCCCATTGATCATTCTCGTTCCACAACCCTTACGGGTTGAGGGGGGCCACCTTGGAGGGCGCAATGCCGATCTCAGGCAACCCCTGACAAGGTACACTTAGTACTTTTGGGGTCATCTTCGCGGGGTTATAAGTTTATAACCATTTAGAGCGTGAAAATAGGGCACAAGCTTTTTCGCTAAAACACGAAATATTTAGGCCCCCTAAATCAGTTTTCCTTTATTAGACGGACGATTAGAATAAACCGATTTCGGACATCCATGTCCTGGTCCCTCTCTTGAAATTCAAAATTTTTTTTCTATGGGCAGGACCAGACAACATAGTCTTTTCCTTCGTTTGTTTTCTTGTGGGCAGGGGAGGAGCGGCACGTGTCGCGAACGTGTCGAAACTGAGTAAACCCGGGGAGGCGGGTCGGGGGGCCCACTGTTTACCCGGGCAGGAGGGAGCCGGGGCGGGCACCAGCTTGCATGGTGCATGGGCTATTTGCAGTTACAGAAGAACCCACCCAGCAGCCCTCCCTCCCTCCCTCCCTCCCTCCCTCCCTCTCTACAAAAGCCCACCTCCACCTCCCCCTTCTCTCTCTCCCTTCACTGCTTCCTCATCTCTCTCTCTCTCTCTAAGATCGCTTCTCAGTTCTCTGAGGAAATGCGGGTCGCGGGAGACCTTTGAAGAGAGAGAGAGAGAGAGAGAGAGAGAGAGAGCGGGGGGGACGAATGGGCTTTTCTTGTTCAAGATTCCTCATGCAGTTCAGCTGAGATCTCCGCTTCCCAGGTGCGTGTCCTTCGCATGCAGCTGGTTTTCTGAACGATGTCTTGTCTTCTCTTTTCCTCCTTCTTCTTCTCCTCTTTCTGTGTGGTTTGCTTTGCGGTACCGTTTGGGGTTCTCGATCTTTCGTTGCGATGTGGATGGAGGAGGAGGAGGGGGAGGAGGTGGTGCGCAACCTGCATGCATGTCGCTTCTCTGCACTTGACCACGGAATGGGTCGCCGCTAAAACGCCTCGAGAAACTGAGGGAAAGCGTGAAACTCCGAGTGCGGATTTCTGGTATCAGCTTTCCCGTTTAAGTCGTTGCCATCGATCTTTTTTCTTGGGTCGGGAGCTGTCCCCTTAATCGAAGAGCTTTCGACTCGGGGCATTCTTTCGGCCCATTTCGATTTTGGTTGGTTTCGGGCTTTTCGATTGACAGGTCCGCTAGAGAGAGATTGGACTCGGGTCTTGCGATCCATTCAATGTTTCCCACTATCTTTTCGACATTTTCAAATTACAAAACAATTTATCTTTTCTTCTCCTTTTTAATGCGACATTGACATGCAACATAGCATGGTCTGTAATTTTATTTTCTTTTAATCTTTTGTGACTGTTTTTTCTCATGGAGATATAAGTATTTTTACGATTTGGGTAAGGTTCTCTCACAGATAATGCCTGATCAGGTGACAATTTCGGGGTACAAGCTTGCAAGCTAGTAATCACACCATTTGCAAATAGAAGGAAATGGCAACCGGTATGATCTGATTTTTGTATACTTTGAATCAGTAATCTCTGTCTGTTGCTAGCCCAGCACTAGCATTGACCTCGCTCTTCAATCTCCTGTAATTCAATCTATAAAGCATGTTAAGAATAGAAATTGATTTTGCTATAGCTAAAGTGCTAAGATTTGTTGAAATGATGTCTTGGGAGGACCAGCCAATTTTGTTTGTTCTTTCAAATGATTCTGTTGCTTACATGTACCCTTTTCTTCCATGCAGATGCTGGAACCTGCCCATGTAATAATTAGCATCAGTCCCATAAAAAGGAAAAAAATTGTGCAATTGATTTACAATGGAAGTCGCGGAATTGGAAAATGCTGGCCGTGACGACCTTAAATTGGAACCACCATTCGCAGGGCAACTGCAGCCGCCGCCGCCATCTCTGGGCAAACAGAACTCGATCCTCTCACTCACCCTCGATGAAATCCAGTACCGAAGCGGCAAGAGCTTCGGCTCGATGAACATGGACGAGTTCCTAGCAAGCATATGGAGCGTCGAGGAAAACCAGTCGTTGCCCTGCCAGAATGAGCCCCCTAGTGCTAATATAAATACGGCCCCTAGTGCTAATATAAATACGGCGGGCCAGTCGTCTCTGGCGAGACAAGGCTCGTTCTCAATCCCGACTCCACTTTGCAACAAGACTGTGGACGAGGTGTGGGAGGAGATACACAAGGACCACCGCCAGTCCCCGAATAACGAGAACAACACCAACCTCGCTGATCATGAACCGCCTAGGCGACAACAAACCTTTGGCGAGATGACCTTGGAGGACTTCCTGATCAAAGCCGGGGTCGTGCAAGAGTCTCCCCTGCCTAAGGCGACTCCACCGCCGCAGCTGCCTGTTCACAAGCCACAGAGGAACTTCATGGATCCCACTCCATCTCTGGACGCGGGGCTCGGGATGAGAAGCGCGAGCACAAGCGCGAGCGGGTATGGATACACCAACGCTCCTCATGGCAGCGGGAACAACTTGGTGGGAAATGGGTACCCGGGGTTCCAAATGTACGCGCACAACAATCGGTACATGGGGGAATGCACAAGTGGCATCATGAACGAGCGATGCCAGAGCTTGGCGGAGGCAGTGGGGCTGAAGAGTCGAAGGATAATTGACGGCCCGCCGGAAATTGTGGTTGAGCGAAGGCAGCGACGGATGATCAAAAACCGGGAATCAGCCGCGAGATCTCGAGCCAGGAAACAGGTGTGACCTTCTTCTTTATCCCAAAATCCCCCACATCGAAACTATATAGGGCGAAACTGAGAAGCATGTGTCTCTGATAAATCAACGCTTTTCCTGCAGGCGTACACAGTTGAGTTAGAAGTAGAGCTCAATCAGCTTAAAGAAGAGAACGAGAAGCTCAAAAGGATTGTGGTAAAAAAAAAAAAAAATCGTTCTATCTCAAAACTGCCACTGCACTCACTTACTTCACTGCATAATCTGACTATCCTCTACTTTTTGCCGTTTTGGGCAGGCGGAGAGCGAGCAGAAACGCAGAAAGGAGGTAAAATTTAGTCTAAACATTCATCTACAAGCATGATCTCGCATCAATTCAGACCCGACCACCGCACGTCATGTGAACTTTTCGAGCGCTAACGCTGTATCCATGACAGATGATGATGAAATGGAAACTGCCAACCAAGGCGGAGAAGGCAGCTGAGAAGTTCAAGTTGATGAGGAGGACGGCGAGCAATGCTTGGTGAAGGAGACGCCAAGTTCGAAGGAGACGCCAAGTTCGAAGCAGACCGAGTTCACAGTTCTTGTTACATATATAAATAATTAGATAGCTAGTTCTATATATGATGCCGTCGCGATTTGCATGCATAAGCAGATCCAAAAAAAAAAATCAGGTAATAATAATAATAACATGTACCTTAATAAGGTCGGCTTTCGCGTGGGGATTGAAAGGGTATGCATGTACTGTCGAGTATTTGACTTATATATATATGTACATGTCTATGTGAGCATTTGACTTATGTATATATATGTACATGTCTATGTAATATATAGTAGACATATGTAACTTGTATTTTTTTTTCTTTTTGGGGCCCTCCTGATTAGTCTCTCTCATTATTTACTTGTTAAATGTTTTGGAAGCTGGAACCATGTGATGCAATCTTGCCAAATTTTTCAGACAATTTCAATGAGAAAAGTGCATTTTTCAGACAATTTCAATGAGAAAAGAAGAGACAATGGCACTGAAGAACTGCCAAATGCAATTTCAACGCGAAAGATACTTTTGTTTGTGGTTTCCTTTTTGAGTTTTTGAGTATTTTATTTGGTGTCAATAGTAAGTTAAAGAAAAAAGATGTAATTTGATTTATATCCTTTTTGTATGTACATTACGTTGGGAGAAGGTGGGGAGCTTCCTATTATCATTTGGTTGTTACAGAATTATTTTGTTTCGTGGTGGGAGATATGAATTTTTTTTTTTTTTTTTTTTTACGGTGAATTTCAAGAAGTATTGCAAAGTGTAAAAAGCCTGTTGGTCTACCATTAATATATTTATGAAATTATCCACTTTTTGTATAATTTGTAATTTAGTAATTTCTTTTAGTCACACTTAACATTTGCTAAATCTCATATGAATTTATCAACCAACCTAAATTGGTACCACTCACCATTTTTTTCCCGATTACATTATCTATTGTTTTGCTAGTGACTCTCAATCGAGCTTCTTATTGACTTTCATTTGAGAAAATCGTTTACAAATTTTAATTTGTATTCTTAGCAATGCTTTAAGTTTATTGACCCTTTATTAACCTTAATTGGCATTTGTCCTTAAAAAAACCCCTTCTTGCAAAGAGCTAAAAAAGAAGTCAGTCTAAGCCGGAAGGCAGGAAAGGAGCGAAGGTAATCTGTGCGTGCAATCTTTCCTCTTCCGAGCCACTTATACAGTACAGAAAATATCCTCTAATGTTGTAGTTGTTAGAATAATTTATCAACTTTCCTCCAATAAAGTGACTTTTTAATTTGGGTCATCAACTTATGAGTTGCTTACTAAATTTTTTTAATTCTTCTTTTATTAACATCAATTTTATTTGCTAACTACGTACCAAATTTACCGACTCCGATAACGTCCACAAACACAATAGGGCAAAAAAAATATCAGGTGGATTTATCTTGTTATGTGGGCGGTAGACCATTCCATTTTGTCTTCGCCATATGTCTAGGCGGGGCTCATTGGTTAGTCTCTTTGTCTCTTTCTCTTACAACTTGCACCACCCACAACAGACCCCACGACTTCTTCGTCTGCACTCTAGTCATAGTTGCTTTTCTTAGTCATCTTAGACAGCTCGGCAAGCACTAGCCCTCATATATGTGTGTGAAGAGGGTCTCTCAGTTAAGCCACCTAGTGTACGTGTCATAAAGAGCCGGTATAAAGAGAGACAAGCTTACCCCACCGCACATCGTTGACGCCTTCGACTTCCTAGACCACCTCTCTCTCGTTCTTGAGCTCTGCGATTGCTACACCCTCTTCGGCTCATCACCAATCGCACTCTCTCGGAGCCTGAGGCTTGACATGTCATCAAACGGGTGCATTGCCATCGTCCATTGTGATGTGAAGCCCGAAAAAATCTTGATCGACTGATGGAACAACCTGTAGCTCACCGACTTCGGGTCAACGATTGCTTAGTGTTGGGGAAAACCTAGGCAACAATTCATCACAAACTAAACTCAATCCAAGATTAATTTCTCCCCTCGAAACTAAACCAAGCAAAATCAACTTAGCCCCATCAACAACCGGCCATATATAACCTCGGAATAAGCAAATATGATGCCGAGATGGTAAGTAGACAAAGTCAACAACACCACCAAGGTTTTAACGTAAAAAATCAATATGAGAAAAATCACGAATCGTCCAAAAACTTTCACTAATCACTAAAAATAGTAGAATATATAAAGTAATTTTCTTCAATCATACACTAGAAGCTCCACATAAGCATTACAAGTTCATTTCCTCACCACAAAAGTAGATAAATATAAATGGAGCAACTATAACCGTAATCAGAGAATTCAGAGGTGAAAATCATTAACTTGTAGCTCTCAATCTCATGAATGAGATGTTCTAATTTGAACCAATTCCGTCCATATTTGGCTTTCGGAAGCTTCATAGTTGCGCCTCTTTTTCTTTTCTTTCTTCTTCTTCACGCTCTCGAATGACTCTCTCGGGTCGGGTGGGGACACTCTCTTCTTCTCTCTCCTCTGGTCTTACACGAGGCAACCACTCACTTTTCTTTCCTTTTGAATTTTCATCTTTTTTCTCTTTTGTTTTTCTTTTGTTTTGCTTTATGTTAGCTGGGCCCTACAAGAGGTGGACCCAGCCAACACTTATTGACGAGGGTTAGGACGATGGTGGAGGGCGAGATGGGGATCCAGTTCTGCGCTCCGCTGGTAGTGCTGCTTGGGAGGGAATCGCCGTCCAACAAATAAAGAAATCAAACATGCTTATCAAAATCTCCCTTTAAATTCCTCAACCATTTGAGACCACAAAGATATTAGATTTTTCTTACCAATTCAAAACCAGAACAAGCAAAATCCTAATAGGAAGAAACCTCTTTTAACTCCATAAGGAAAAAAAAAAATTCACACTTGAGCAACGCCAGCGTGAGGACGCTGTGGTTTGTGGCGGGGGTTTCGTAGGCAACACGATGGTTGAAAGGAAGAAAGGATGATGAAGAAAAGAAATGCAATGTGCAAAAGGGACAAGAGACTAGTTAGCGAGCCTCACTTAGACATGTGGCAAGTGCTAAATGGAGTATTTTACTATTTATATGGTAAGACAAGTCTATCTAATATTTTCTTGAATAGCTATGACTTTGCAAGATCTTCCGTAAATTATTATGAGATCATTACATAAATGATTCATGAATTTATTCAATATAATTCATAAACTGTAACTCAATATATGATATCATCTCTCAACTTTTTTGTGTTCACTGTGATGTATGTATTTAATTTAGTTATCGAATTATATGAAAATGACCCATATCATCTCGAAGTTGAATTAATAAAAGAATAATAAATTAAAAGTTCAAGGATTACAACACACATTTAGCTAAAAATAATATTAAATAAATTAAAACTTTAGGGATTATATTAAATATTAGATTAAAATTTAAGGATTAAATGTGCCATTTTCTCAAATTTTTTTCTTTTTTCTGTGCGGGATGAAGTCAACGGTAAGAGGAGGCAGCGCGGACTTCGGCCAATCACGTTCCGATGACGTCAGCAATGACGTTCTTGACGCGGAGGAGATGCTTCTACATGTTTAGAGCAGGAAGGTGTCGTGAAAGTCAACTTTTTAATTGTCACGAAGAATGAAAACAGATCATAATATGAAAAATAAAAGTAAATGGAGCGATATTAGCTCTATACCACATTAATGAGCATATTATTATATTTTGTTTCTTTTAACTCTTTTAATTAGTTCTTCATCTTATTTGCAACCCCCTTACTTAGCACTTTTTCGTTTAGATTTTTTTTTTAGTTTGCATATACATGACTAAAATAGCATCATAATTAAATGTACTTTAAATGAATTCACATAAAATATAAACAGCATAAAATATCATTTAATATTCATGCATACATTAGTTTCTCTTAAGGATGGGCGATGCTAGGGTATAAACCTAGCAATTTAAAATATCAAGATACTTCCTTGTTACCTAAGGATTGTTGTCATGCGAAATTAATTTCTTCGCAACTTTCGATGATTTATGAAAAAAGAGAAAATATCACAAATGGTCCCTATACTATTACTTAATGTGCAATTTGGTCCCTGAATTTTCGATCGGCTCAATTTGGTTCCTGAACTATTGATAAATGTCTGATTTGGTCCCTGAACTTTCAATCGGCTCAATTTGGTCCCTGAACTATTGATAAATGTCCGATTTGGTCCCTGAACTTTCGATCGATGTCCGATTTGGTCCTTGAACTTTCGATCGGCTCAATTTGATCCCTGAACTATTAATAAATGTCCGATTTAGTCATTAGATTCTTTTTTTCTTTTTCTTTTTCTTGTTTCTTGTTTTTTTTTTTTTTTGCTTCTTCTCTCGCCGGACACGGCTTCCCTCCGGAGCCGGCGGAGGGAAGAGAGAAGAAGCAAAAAAGAAAAAAAGAAAAAAAAAAGAAAATAGTAACGAAGGACTAAATCGGACATTTATCAATAATTCAGGAACCAAATTGAGCCGATCGAAAGTTAGGGACCAAATTGAGCCTTTTATCAATAGTTCGGGGACCAAATTGAGCCAATCGAAAGTTCAGGGACCAAATTGCACATTAAGTAATAGTATATGGACCATTTGTGACATTTTCCCATGAAAAAATGAAATTAAAAAAGAAGCCGTGAAGGATGAAGTAATTGAACCCACCCACCATACTGTTTGCCTATATAAACAAATGTTTCTGACGTTCATAAATGGGCATTACCACAATAGAAGTTGTAAGGTACTGTAAAATATGGGTTTTGACCCAGTCAAAGAAAAAGAAAAAGGTAGAAGCTACGGCAGAGAGAGAGGAATCGAAAGTTTTCGGGAGAGAGGGAAAAGAGAAGAGAGAGAGAGAGAGAGGAAGAAAATAAAGAAAGAAAACAGAAAACAGAAAAAGGGGAAGAGATAAAAAGGAAAGAAAGCCCACGTTCGGGCACCAGAAAGAAAAGAAAGAAAAGAAGAAGAAGAAGAAGAAGAAGAGAAAGGGGAAGAAGGAAAGGGTTTTTGACACGTGCACACCACGGATGCCTCGCCAAGCCGACTCTACTCCATAACGCAGCACCCGGTAAGAGATTAGGCCCTTCGTCGTCCAATTGAAGTAATTTTTGGGTTTAGGGCTCAAATTCGGAATTGTTGGAAAATCAAGTGGCGAAGTCCGATTTTGGAGTCGTTGAGCCGCGTATTTTTGTAGTAATGATGATTTAGGGTGTTGTGGAGCCGTGGGATTTTACGGATCGTGATTTGAGCTTGTGGTTTGTTCGAAACAAAATTTCAAAGTTTCCCGCGCGCAGTAAACAGTACGCGTCCAGCAGCTTTGGGCCTGTATTTTGTCACCTTTCGGCTTGATTTTGGGACGGTGAAGTTGGGATTCTTGTAATATTTGTCAAGGGCTCTCTATTGACTATAAGTACGTTCGGATCGGGGTTCGGAGGAGAAAGTTATGGCATGATCAAGTTTTGCGCTTAATCTCCGTGTTGCGAATAGTTCGATCAATCGCCTTAGTTATGCGATTTGTTAGCGCGTAGAAGTCCTCTTGTTAGAGTTAAGGCGTAATTTAGTCGTTTCATAGTTGAGATAGAGTTTTATTAGATTTTAACATTATTCCTCGGTTATTTGATAGGGCCGTGAGTTCGACGATACGGGTATCGTTCGTCGTTTGGTTGTAGACGACGAGGTGAGTGGTACTATATCTTCTTTGGTTTTGAAAAATTCATGTCTTGAAGTATATATGTATATACATTGAATTGAGGAGAGCATTTTGATTGCATAAAAGCCAGATCGAGCAATTGCTACTCTTTGGTTGATTATGAATATTTGAAAAGTGTGTTATACAAAGTAAGTGGAGAAATATATATGAAATTGCTTTGCAATTGATTTATGGAAAGCTTTATAATGATTTGAGAAATTAATATGAAATGGATGATGGGCTATGCTGCAATTGTTATTTGTTTGGTTTAAGATATTGATTTCGGATTGGATTTACGGTATTGGATGATGGTTTTTATGCTCAATATGACTGTGAACCCGTGAGGGGTTTTGGGGTATGCATACCAGGTTTAGGATATCCTTCTCGGGCCCAGCCATCGGCTTTGTAGGTGGAGACCTCGCCAAGGGAAAAAACTTGGTCGCCTTGTCACAAGGCGTTATGTCGTGACCATGGTGGAATATTGAGCAATAGATTAATCAATGGATGGACCATTGATATGTGATATTTGATGGAGATTATTCAATGGACTTGACCATTGATACTTGATTTTTGATGGTGATTTAAATGAGTTTTCCATATTAGTATAAAGCTTTGATGATATTAAATAACTCTTATATGATTTGATATGTATTTTATAGATTGAGTTGGCGTTATGAGGTTTGGTATTACTTTGTATTCATGCATAGTGGTTGTTCGATCTGCTTAGAAGATATGTACTATTCACTGAGCTGTTGTTGCTCATTCCACTCCTCCTTTAATATTTTCAGGTTCCTCGATTAGCGGCGAATAGAGCGAGTGCGCCGTCGGTGGGAAACTTTTGTGGAGTTCTATTTTTGGGTATGGCCAAAGGAAGTGGTGTACTTCCCTTGCTAGTGGTTGGATTGTCGAGTTCTAATTGTATATTTCTTTTTGGTGGATTATAGAAGCTCGATGTTGCAACCAATCGCTTGGCCTATCGATATGTATATATGGTTTGATATATATATAAGTTGATATCAGGTTATTGGTTGTGTTTGAGGCTGCGTCCTTCGTGTGGAGGGACGGCCGTGTCATCCCCATTCTTCGTAGTTTTGGGGTGTGACAGGTACGACAAAGGAAAACATGGGGGAGACCATAGTCCTCTATCCGTCGCCATTGAGGGGTCACATCGTCTCCATGCTCGAGCTTGGACGGATCATTCTCAAACGCCACCCTCGCTTCTCCGTCATCGTCATCCTCTCCTCCGCTTCCGCCGCCGCCCCCACCCTGGTCGCCAATTCCTCTTCCATCACTGTCCTCCACCTTCCACCATCCGCCGCCGCCGCAGCTGAGGACAATCAAACGCACTTCGATTTGGCCCGCCACGACGCCTCCAACCTCCGCCTCGCCCTCGCCGCCATCGCCGCCGCCGCGGACCTCCGAGCCATTATCATCGATGGCTTCTCAGATGCCGCCTGCCCTGTGGCGGCTGCCCTTGGCGTCCCGACCTACTACTACTTCACCTCAGGTGCCGCTGCCCTCGCCGCCTTCCTCCACCTTCTCACCCTCCACGGGAGCACCACCAAGAGCTTCAAGGACCTTGGAGACGAGACCGTGAACATTCCCGGGTTGCCTCCAATCAAGGCCTCGGACATGCCGCCGGTCATGCATGACCGAAGCGGGAGAATGTACGGCTACATCTTGGATGCTTGCAGGAACATGATCTCGTCGTCCGGCATCATTGTTAACACGTGCGAGTCGCTTGACAGTCGGATCATCAGAGTCATCAAAGAAGGATTGTGCGTGCCAGACAGGCCGACTCCGCCTATTTTTTCCGTTGGGCCTTTGGTTGAGTCAAAGGTTGACGGCGACGAGGGCGGTGGTGACAAGAGAGAAAGAAGGCACGAGTGCTTGAGTTGGCTCGACTCGCAACCGAGCCGAAGCGTCGTGTTCTTGTGTTTTGGCAGCGAGGGAAGGTTCTCCGCTGCGCAGCTGAAGGAGATGGCCTCAGGTAACCTTTCGTTTCGTGCAAAAATTACTTCACCTGCCGCAACTTAATTCAAATTCAATTGTCCTGTTTATTAGGTTTGGAGAGAAGCGGGGTGAGATTCTTGTGGGTGGTGCGGCCTCCGCCGCAGGATGCGTCCGCAAAATCAACATCGGGGTCAAACGATGGCGACGACACGAGCATAGAGAAGTTCATGCCGGAGGGATTTCTGGAGAGGACAAGAGAGAGGGGGATGGTGGTGAAGTCGTGGGCACCGCAGATACAGGTGATGAGCCACGGCTCGGTGGGCGGGTTCGTCACTCACTGCGGCTGGAACTCGATCATCGAAGCAGTGCACGCCGGCGTGCCGATGGTGGCCTGGCCTCTCTACGCGGAGCAGAAGGTGAACAGGGCGTTTCTCGTGGAGGACGCCGCCCTGGCGCTCCCACTGAGCATGTCGAGCGAGGACGGGTTCGTGAGTGCGGACGAGTTAGCCAAGCGGGTCACCGAGCTGATGGTGGGCCCGGGAGAAGGAAAAGTGGTCAGAGAGCGGGTCTTGGCCGCAAGAGACGGCGTGGTGGAGGCCTTGAGCGACGGCGGATCCTCTCAGATTTCATTGGCCGCGGTGGCGGCACTATGGAAACGAGGCTGAGACCCTAGTGCACTCACTGTCAATTGATTGGCTGATATGTCGAACTGTTTCCCATGAAGTACACCAAAAATAAGCAAAAAACATGGAGCGGGTGTCTTAGTTTGTTAGCTAGATTTTCCATAAACCAGTTTTTCCATTTGGAAGTTCTAATGCTCACATTCTGAAGGAGACGCTTGTTTTCAAGATAAACCGAGACCAATCTCCAGTTCAAAGAAAAAGGGACATCTTTGAACATGTTCAACAAATGCTTATCAGACTGATTCTGTACAGTGGATTGCTGCGTCTGAAACAGCAAGCATAGAGAACTAGTGCTAGAGATAAGGAAGAAAAGCGAGTAAGAAAGCAGAACATCCAATTAGGAAGAGACCAATCATCAAGCATATGCATGGCAAGCAACTAGAGATCTCAATCATCTTAAAGTCCAAGGCGACACTGACACACTTGTCGCCGGAAAATGATTAGAGAAGCTAATTCCCTCACCTACGCAGGGTGCACCAGTCCATACACAAGCCAATGATCTCCAGGAGCCTCACCGGTTACATGGAATTTGTTCAAGGCGAGGTGGGTAGGTTCCCCCGCACAAGCAAAGCTTATCCCAGTAAAAGCGCCCTTATCACAGCAACACAAAGATCGCTCTCGAAGATGCACAAGTGTCCGCCGTTGGGCACCTCGTGGTAACGAATCCATGGAAGTTTCTGTGCAATGTACTGGTTAATCTCACATGGAATTATGCGGTCTTCCATCCCTTGCCAAAGGTGGACCGAGCCCTGATTGTCGGGGAAAAGGGTTTTCCAGTTCCACGGGATCAAATTCCCAGCTTGCATAACCTGCTATTAAATCCCAGTGTAGAGATTCATGAACACCTTGGTGCTGTATTTTTTCCTGAATTCCAAAACATTGCAGTTACACAAAATGTTTCTAAATTTTTCACGCCCTGACTTTGATGACCCAAAAATGATCGTACTTTCCTTACTAAGTCGCAGATAAGAAATGGCTGATCAATTTATTTCAAACACTATCCATCAAACAAAATAAAGTAAAACCATGAGATGGTCGACACAAGTTTACAGATCTGAATAAGAAATATCTCCATGAGGAGAGTCATCTCTGTTGCGACAGAGGATAGTAGCATCTGTGTCAACATGTTCCGAAAAAATGGTTTTTCATCATTATGTTCTGCCAACGAAGATCTCCAGCCTTTAGTGCATCTGAGCATGAAATAGCTTTGCATTTGCAGCACTAGCTTTTAAAGTGAGACATCTCTCCGCAAGGAAATACTTCTGTTTGCATCAACATAACAAAAAGCGAACTGCTCTTATAAATGCATTAGAAAATACAACTTACCTGACAAAGGTTAATTTTGTCCCCACAGCTCTTGATAATTTCCATATCTCCTGGGCTGAAAATCTTCATGTTTCCAGCCATCATGCTTAGCGAGGTAAACCATTTTTGGGTCATCCACCAGTAAAGTAACCAAGGGGCATGATGAGCGACTCGAAATGTCCATTGATCGGGCACTTGCAATTTTCCAAAGGCCTCCCTTAATAGCCTGGAAGGAAATGAATGCACCAGTAGTGCACAAAAGGGACAACAAGGGAAATTCCCGATAACCTACATGTGAGGACAGGTCGATAAACACGGGAAGTTCAAACAGCGACTTAAGCGGGCAATCAAAATTGAAAAGCTAATGGCTAGAACAATGCTGGTGGGGTATATATCTGAGGTAACGCCAAGCTGGGTAGGCGCCCATTGAGATCCCAATCACGTAAAATCTGGACCCAATCTGTAATCGGTCAGCTAATTCTTCAATATCTGATGCCTCATTTTTCATAGTGCGAGATGGATTTAGATCACTATCCCCATAACCTGCTCTGTCGTAGAAGAAAAAGTATATTTTTAGCTCCTCTATAAGTTCCTGTAAAAGAAAACACGATGATGATTGTACCATAATCCTCAAGACTTCTACCACATTTGATAAAGATGCAGAAATGCCGGCAATCAATCACAATTAGTAAAGGACTACACGCATCAGATTGGGAAGTCAAAAGGCATTACTGCAGAGGGCAAGCTGAAAATCCATGATGCAAAGACAAATCATATTTTTGTTCAGTGCAAAATGCCACAAACAATTTTTAGTTTTCTTCACCCAAAACGACCTCAGTTCAACATCCTCGTATCCAAAGCTGTTATGCGATAGTGCAGTGACATTCTGACGCTGAATTTGCCACCTTTAACTCTGCCGGTATAGCTAATTTTTTATTTATTTTTATCAACAATGAATTTTCTCCAATAAAGTACGTTTCAGGAAATAAACACACGACAAAATGCAGTAATTGGATGCGACGCCGGCGACATGAGAAATAGGCGACAATTATTGGTTAGTCAAATCGTACGATCTACATCAGTAAAGAAAAGCAGAGACGTTCCCTACTTGTGGAGTTGGTAAATTGAGATCCTTGGAGCTGTTGAACCCATGGATTACAATAACTTTGTACTTAGCCTCTTCCTTCGGAGCGCCCATCTCCCTGTAAGCTAATTACCTCCCGTCACTGAGTTTGACCCTGGGGGACGTGACTGGAGGACATTTCTCGAGCCACATATCTTTGGAGGCGGGGGCTTCAATGCCTGGTATGCCCATCCAAGAACACCTACCACCACTGCCACCGCAATAGGCCCCAACATCGCTGGAAACGAGAGGAGTGGCCGTTGAGTAATCTTCCAGCTTAGAAAGAGATAATGTTAATATGCCCTAGAAGCCACAAACAGATATGCATATATCAACAGCCTAGAGTATGACAGCAACCAGCATTCTCCACCAGGATCAAGATGATGTTTCAATCCTAATTAAAATGATAAATCCTCTGATAGTTGCATAATCACTTCTTTATTCTTTCCTCTTCCATTTATTAATATATTTGGCCACGGCAAATTAGACATTCAATCAAGCTCAGTCACTAATCATCAACGATCGTTAAGAAAACCCGTCGCGAACAAGACTCGCAGAATGCCTGTGAAAATCTCATCCCGGGATTGTAACCGATTAAAAAATAAAGGCAACATAACGTAGCCTGTGATACACAGTAAAGATGGTCGGAGAGCTTTATGTGAATCATATTGAAGCATCCTTCATGCATGTACGTCGATGCGATTCACTTAAATCAACAATCGACTGCCATAAATCGGACTCAAACTCTACGTTTCACTCTTTAAAATTCCAGAAGCAGCCATCCACTTAGGACCTGCTAACCAATTACTCAAAAAAACCTTCTTCTTTTT
Source organism: Eucalyptus guilfoylei (assembly GCA_016097605.1). NCBI lineage: Eukaryota > Viridiplantae > Streptophyta > Magnoliopsida > Myrtales > Myrtaceae > Eucalyptus > Eucalyptus guilfoylei. Next base: position 49,947,616 of record CM027861.1, read on the forward strand.
TTTTCTTTTTTTCCATCTTCTGATAAATCAACGCGTTTCCCGCAGGCGTACACAGTTGAGTTAGAAGTAGAGCTCAATCAGCTTAAAGAAGAGAACGAGAAGCTCAAAAGGATTGTGGTAAAAAAAAAAAAAAATTCGCTCTATCTCAAAACTGCCACTGCACTCACTTACTTCACTGCATAATCTGACTATCCTCTACTTCTTGCCGTTTTGGGCAGGCGGAGAGCGACCAGAAACGCAGAAAGGAGGTAAAATTTAGTCTAAACATTCATCTACACGCATGATCTCGCATCAATTCAGACCCGACCGCTGCACGTGTCAAGTGAACTTTTTGAGCGCTAACGTTGTATCCGTGACAGATGATGATGAAATGGAAACTGCCAACCAAGGCGGAGAAGGCAGCTGAGAAGTTCAAGTTGATGAGGAGGACGGCGAGCAATGCTTGGTGAAGGAGACGCCATGTTCGAAGCAGACCGAGTTCACAGTTCTTGTTATATATATTTATATATACAGTGCATATAATCTGATAGCTAGTTCCATATATGATGTCGTTGCGATTTACATGCATGCATAAGCAGATCTAAAATTAAAAAATAAAAAATCAGGTAATAATAATAATAATATGTATGTTAATAAGGTCGGCTTTCGCGTGGGGATTGAAAGGGTATGTATGTATTGTCGAGCATTTGACTTATATATATGTCTATGTAATATATAGCAGACAGATGTAACTTGCATTTCCTTTTTTTCTTTCTGGGCCCTGCTGATTAGTCTCTCTCGTTATTTACTTGTTAAATCTTTTTGAAGCTGGAAATATGTGATGCAATCTTGCCAAATTTTTCAGACAATTTCAATGAGAAAAGGAGAGACAATGGCACTGAAGAACTGGCAAATGCAATTCTAACTTCGAAAGCTACTTTTGTTTGTGGTTTCCTTTTTGAGTTTTTGAGTATTTTATTGGTTATCAATAGTAAGTTAAAATAAAAAGATGTAACTTGATTTATTTCCTTTTTGTATGTACATTACGTTGGGAGAAGGTGGGAAGCTTGCTATTATTATTGGGATAAATACTACAGAAGTCCTAAAACTTGTCACGAAAATGCAATTGAGTCTTAAAATTTACAAAAAGTGCAACTGAGTCATAAAATTTATCAAATTGTTTCAATCGAGTCCTAAAGTTAATGCCGTCGAATTTTTTAACGGAAAATGCTGACGTGACATTTAAAATTAATTTTTATTTTACATGTGGCTTTTTTAATTTTTTTTATTTAAATTAGATTTAAAAATTAAAATAAGAAAAGTGAAAAATTATTTAAAAAAAACAGTTCAAAAAAAAAAAAAAAAAAAAATGGCAACCTTGTCGGAGGGGCCGGCAACCGTCGCCGGTGTTGGGCGCGGGTGGCTGCGACCCTCGCCAAGCTTGGGCGAGGGTGCCCAGATCTGGGCATGCTGACCCTCGCAGGGGGTTGGCTGCTGTTGCTTGGCCTAGGCGAGGCGTCGCCTGCCCTCACGGGGGGCCGGCGATCGTCACCCTTGCCAGCCCTGAGCGACGATTGACGAGGCGTCGCCCAGGCAGGGTGATGGTTGCCGGCCCATTGTGAGGGCCAGCGACACCTCGCCCAGTTTGGGTGACGGCGGCTAGTCCCCCATGAGGGCCGGCGTGCCTAGATTTGGGCACCCTCGCCCGAGCTTGGCGAGGGTTGCCAGCCCTTGCCTGGGGCCGGCGAGGCCTCACCCTAGCTGGGGGAGGGCCGGCTACCCGTGCCCAAGGCCGGTGATCGTCGCTAGCCCCTCCAGAGATCGGCGGCAGCAGGCGAGGAGTTGCTTTATCTTTTTTTTTTTTTTTTTAACAATTTTAAAAAATAATTTTTCTTTTCTTTTTAGTTTTTAAATCTATTTTTAAAAAAATAATTGAATAAAAAATAATTAAATAAGCCATCTGAAAAAATAAAATTTATTTAAAAGGCCACATCAGCACCACGTCAACATTTTTCGTTAAAAGAGCTAACGGTGTTAACTTTAGGATTCGATTGAAACAATTTGACAAATTTTAGGACTTGAATGCATTTTTTGCAAGTTTTAAGACTCAATTGCATTTTCGTGACAAGTTTTAGGACTTCTGAAGACTTATCCCATTATTATTTGGTTGTTACAGAATTATTCTGTTTTGTGGCGGGAGATACGAATTCTTTTTTTTCTTTTTTCTTTTTTTGGGCGGTGAATTTCAAGAAGTATTGCAAAGTGTAAAAGGCTTGTTGGTCCACCATTAATATATTTATGAAATTATCCAATTTTTTTTATAATTTATAATTTAGTAATTTCTTTTAGTCACACTTCAAATTTGCTAAATCACACATGAATTTATCAACCAACCTAAATTAGTGCCACTCACCATTTTTTTCCCGATTACATTATCTCTAATTGTTTTGCTAGTAACTCTCAATCAAGCTTCTTATTGACTTTTATTTGAGAAAATCGTTTACAAATTTTAATTTGTATTCTTAGCAATGCTTTAAGTTTACTGACCCTTTTTAGAGATTATTAACCCTAATTAGAATAATTTATCAACTTTCCTCCAATTAAGTAACTTTTTAATATGGGTCATCAACCTAGGAGTTGCTTACTAAATTTATTAATTCTTCTTTCATTATTATCAATTTTATTTGGTAACTACGTGCCAAATTTAATGACTTTGATAACGTCGGCAAACACAATAGGGCAAAAACAAATATTACGTAAATTTATCTTATTACGGGGCGGTAGAATATTCCATTTGGTCTTCGCCATATATCTAGGCGGGGCTCATTTGTTAGTCTCTTTCTCTTTCTCCTACAACTTGCACCACCCATGACAAACCCCACGACTTCTTCATCTGCATTCTAGTCATAGTTGCTTATCTTAGTCATTTTAGACAGCTCGGCAAGCACTAGCCCTTATATATATGTGTGTGAAGAGGGTCTCTCAGTTAAGCCATCTAGTGTACGTGTCATAAAGAGCCGGTATAAAGAGAGACAAGCCTACCCCACCACACATCGTTGACGCCTTCGACTTCCTAGACCACCTCTCTCTCGTTCTCGAGCTTTGCGATTGCTACACCCTCTCGGAACCTCAGGCTTGCCATGTCGTCAAACGGGTGCATTGCCATCGTCCATTGTGATGTGAAGCCCGAAAACATATTGATTGACTGATGGAACAACCTGTAGCTCACCGACTTCGGGACAACAATTGCTTAGTGTTGGGGAAAACTTAGGCAACAATTCATCACAAACTAAACTCAATCCAAGATCAATTTCTCCCCCCGAAACTAAACCGAGCAAAATCAACTTATCTCCATCAATAACCAGCCATATATAACTTCGAAATAAGCAAATATAATGTAGAAATGATAAGTAGACAAAGTCAACAACAATACCAAGATTTTAACGCGAAAATTCAATTTGGGAAAAATCATGGGCCGTCCAAAAACTTTCACTAATCACTAAGAATAATATGATACATAAAGTAGTTTTCTCCGGTCACACACTAGAGGCTCCACATAAATATTATAAGTTCATTTTCTCACTATAAAAGTGAATAAACATAAATGGAGCAACCATAACCATAATTAAAGAATTCAGAGGTGAATCTTGATGAACGAAAATCATTAACTCGTAGCTCTCAATCTCATGAATGACATTATAATTTGAGCCGATTCCGTCAATATTTGACTTTCGAGGGGAAGCTCCAAAGTTTTGCCTCTTTTTCTTTTCTTCTTCTCCACGCTCTCGGGTAACTCTCTCGGCTCGGGTGGGGACACTCTCTCCTTCTCTCTCTCCTCTGGTCTCGCCCGAGGCAACCACTTACTTTTCTTTTTGTTCTTTTCTTCCTTTTTCTCTTTTGTTTTCTTTTGTTTTGTCTTATGTTAGCTGGGCCCCACAAGAGGTGGACCCAGCCAACACTTATTGACGAGGGCTAGGACGAGGGTGTAGGGCGAGATGGGGATCCAGTTCTACGCTCCGCTGGAAGTGCTGCTTGGGAGGGAATTGCCGTCCAACAAATAAAGAAATCAAACATGCCTATCAAAATCTCCCTTCAAATCCTCAACCATTTGGGACCACAAAAATATTAGATTTTTCTGACCAATTCAAAACCAGAACAAGCAAAATCCTAATAGGAAGAAACCTTTTTTAACTCCATAAGAAAAAAAAAATCCAATTCACACATGAGCAGCGCCAGCGCTAGGTTGTTGTGGTTGGTGGTGGGGGTTTCATGGCCAATTTGATGGAATGAATAAAAGAAATGCAGGATGCAAAAGGGACGAGAGACTAATAAGTGGAGCTCACATGGCATGTGGTTGGTGGTGGGGGTTTCGTGGGCAATGCGATGGGATGAATAAAAGAAACGCGAGGTGCAAAAGGGACAAGAGGCTAATCAGTGGAGCTCACATGACAAGTGCTGAATTGAGTATTTTACTATCTATATGGCAAGACACACCTATATGATATTTTCTCAAATAGCGATGGCTTTGCAAGGTCTTCTTTAAATTATTATGAGATCATTACATAAATGGTTCATGAATTTACTATATGAACTCTAGTTCAATATATAATTTCATCCCTCAATTTTATTTTATTTTTGTGTTGAATGATTGATTCATGAACTTTTAGTATATATTCAATCTAGTTCCCAAATTATATGAAAATATTCGATATCGTCCGTGAAGTTGAATTAATAAAAGAACAATAAATTAAAAGTTCAATGACTAAGATACATATTAAGCTAAAGATAATATTAAATAAATGAGACACATTAGACTTAAATTTAGGGACTAACCGTGTCATTTTCTCAAACTTTTATCTTTTTTGTGTGCGGGATGAAGTCAACGGTAAGAGGAGGCAGCGCGGACTTCCATCTTCCCTAAAATAATGTTCTTGTGGGGCGGGACTTAGTGGCCAATCACGTTACGATGACGTCAGCAATGAAGTTCTTGACGCGGACAAGATACTACATGGTCAGAGCAGCGAGGTGTCGTTCTTATCCTTGATCATTATTTTGCACCACAGCCAGTACGGACAATTGAATATGCCAAGGCGGCTAAACGCGCTGAACTACAAGCGGCTTTTCAAAATCGGTGAATCTCACTAAATTAGTTCTCTGAGTTTCGCGTGGCGTTCCATATGAAATTATAAGGGTGTGCTGAGCAATGCTTCCTACTCCTGAGAATGGGAATGCAATGAATATTTGAGTACTGCAAAAGCAATTGAAGTAGATAATTTATAGTAACAATCCATGCTTATTATTCAACTTTTGTCGGTGAAAGTCAATTTTTTAATTGTCACGGACAACAAAAACTCATCTTAATATGAAAAACAAAAATAAATGGAGCAATATTCGAGCTCTACACCACATTAATGAGCATATTTTTATATTTTGTTTCTTCTAACTCTTTTGATTAGTTCTTCATCTTATTTGAAACTCCTTTACTTATCACTTTTTCGTTTAGATTTTTGTTTGTTTGCATATACGTGACTAAAGTAGCATCATAAGTAAATGTACTTTAAATGAATTCATAGAAAATATAAACAGCATAAAATATCATTTAATATCCACACATACCTTAGTTTCTCTTATGTTTTGTAGAAAAAAGGCGGGCGATGCTAGGGTATAAACCTAGCAATTTAAGATTGCAAGATACTTCCTCGTTACCTAAGGATCGTTGCCATAAGAATTTAATTTCTTTGGAACTTTTGATGATTTATGAAAAAATGAAATTAAAAAAGAAGCGGTGAAGGATGAAGTAATTGAACCCCGCCCGCCATACTGTTTGCCTATATAAACAAATGTTTCGACGTTCATATGTAGGCATTACCAAAATAGAAGTTGTAAGGTACGACAAAGGAAAACATGGGGGAGACCATAGTCCTCTATCCGTCGCCGTTGAGGGGTCACATCGTCTCCATGATCGAGCTTGGACGGCTCATTCTCAAACGCCACCCTCGCTTCTCCGTCATCGTCATCCTCTCCTCCGCTTCCGCCGCCGCCGCCGCCCCCACTCTGGTCGCCAACTCCTCTTCCATCACTGTCCTCCACCTTCCACCATCCGCTGCCGCCGCAGCTGAGGACAAGCAAACGCACTTCGATTTGGCCCGCCAGGACGCCTCCAACCTCCGCCTCGCCCTTGCTGCCATCGCCGCCGCCGCGGACCTCCAAGCCCTTATCATCGATGTCTTCTCAGATGCCGCCTTCCCTGTGGCGGCCGCACTTGGAGTCCCAACCTACTACTACTTCACCTCAGGTGCCGCTGCCCTCGCCGCCTTCCTCCACCTTCCAACCCTCCACGGGAGCACCACCAAGAGCTTCAAGGACCTTGGAGACGAGACCCTGAACATTCCTGGGTTGCCTCCAATCAAGGCCTCGGACATGCCGTCGGACGTGCTTGACCGAAGCTGGAGAATGTATGACTACTTCTTGGATGCTTGCAGGAACATGAGCTCGTCGTCCGGCATCATTGTTAACACGTGCGAGTCGCTTGAGAGTCGGATCATCAGAGTCATCAAAGAAGGATTGTGCGTGCCAGACCGGCCGACTGCGCCTATTTTTGCCGTTGGGCCTTTCATTGAGTCAAAGGTTGACGGCGACGAGGGCGGTGGCGACAAGAGAGAAAGAAGGCACGAGTGCTTGAGTTGGCTCGACTCGCAACCGAGCCGAAGCGTCGTGTTCTTGTGTTTTGGCAGCGAGGGAAGGTTCTCCGCTGCGCAGCTGAAGGAGATGGCCTCAGGTAAGCTTTCGTTTCGTGCAAAAATTACTTCACCTGCCGCAACTTAATTCAAATTCAATTGTCCTGTTTATTAGGTTTGGAGAGAAGCGGGGTGAGATTCTTGTGGGTGGTGCGGCCTCCGCCGCAGGATGCGTCCTCAAAATCAACATCGGGGTCAAACGATGGCGACGACACGAGCATAGAGAAGTTCATGCCGGAGGGATTTCTGGAGAGGACAAGAGAGAGGGGGATGGTGGTGAAGTCGTGGGCACCGCAGATACAGGTGCTGAACCACGGCTCGGTGGGCGGGTTCGTCACTCACTGCGGCTGGAACTCGACTATCGAAGCAGTGCACGCCGGCTTGCCAATGGTGGCCTGGCCTCTCTACGCGGAGCAGAAGGTGAACAGGGCGTTTCTCGTGGAGGACGCCGCCCTGGCGCTCCCACTGAGCATGTCGAACGAGGACGGGTTCGTGAGTGCGGACGAGTTAGCCAAGCGGGTCACCGAGCTGATGGTGGGCTCGGGAGAAGGAAAAGTGGTCAGAGAGCGGGTCTTGGCCGCAAAAGACGGCGTGGTGGAGGCCTTGAGCGACGGCGGATCCTCTCAGATTTCATTGGCCGCGGTGGCGGCACTATGGAAACGAGGCTGACACCCTAGTGCACTCACTGTCAATTGATTGGCTGATATGTCGAACTGTTTCCCATGAAGTACACCAAAAATAAACAAAAAACATGGAGCGGGTGTCTTAGTTTGTTAGCTAGATTTTCGATAAACCAGTTTTTCCATTTGGAAGTTCTGATGCTCACATTATGAAGGAGACGCTTGTTTTCAAGATAAACTGAGACCAATCTCGAGTTCAAAGAAAAAGGAGTTCAAAGAAAAAGGGACATCTTTGAACATGTTCAACTATTGTACTTTAGCTAGTACATTCATGATGGGGTGCGATTGGATCGCACCGTATCGTCTTGATACGTTACGAAGGGAGATGTATAAGAGTTTCCTGAAGACAACCGTTGGAACGGTTAGCAGAGCATACGATCAGAAAATCCTCTCTTTTGTTTGTTCCATTTCCATCAAAGGGAGAAGGCATTCCATTTCACTTTTACAAAAACAATCGGTATTTACGCTGTGAAAATTGGGTGCTTTCCTCGTGATTGCATTCAGACCAATGTGAGATAGTTTTGTTCATGATTCATTGACAATTCAACGTTCGTTTTAGGGTTAATCGTTGTTTGCGCATCAGATAGAGGTAAATCATCTTCCGCCGACTTGAAATTCAACATTGGTATCAGAGCCAGGTCGTGATTTCTGCCTTTTTTTTATCGGATTTTCTCGTTTACCATTTGATATCGAGATCAAGAGTATGAAATATGCACTGCTTGGATGTTCATTGCATGAAATTGCTAATCTGAATAGTTGAAATTGAACCGAAGCGAAGAACTAGTTCGGGGTTGTGTAGACCCGTATGGTTTTGGCCATTTTTCGAAACATTTTTCGACCAAAATAAATTTTCAAATATACAGGGTGACGGTACTTGTCAAGACGAGTCCGACGATGGGTAGATCGACGCCAGAGGATGCCGAACGCACCCACACACGTGGCTAGAAGCCGCTACGCATGGGCGTCACGCGCCTGAAGCGCTGAGAACGCCAACGCGTGCACAACACGTGCCGGTCGACGAACCAGCACGTGCGCAATGCGCGCCGGTCAACGAACCAGCACGTGCGCAACGCGCGCCGGTCAACGAACCGACGCGTGATGACGTCATCCAACGGTTGGTAACCATTGGGATGATGTCATCGATGACGTCATCGCCGGCAGTAGTTGGCCAGCCAGTTCCTGACCGGCGACCCGACCTGACCCAATTTTGACTCGCGACCCGACCCGACCCAATTCTAACCCGCGACCCGATCCGGACCCGACCCAGACGTTGACCGGTCAACCGATCCGGTGGTCAAACCAGTCGGACCGGTCACCGGTTGGACTGGTCGAACTGGCCAAGAGCTTTTTGGCTCGCTGGCACATGCGCCACACGCGCCGCGCACTCAAGTGGCGCGTGTAGGCGCGTGAGAGCTCCGATTGGAGTGTGGTCGACGGTATTTGGTTCGTATGAATGTTCTCTACACTGTGGTATAGTTATTTTGTATGTTTGAAATTTATAAATGTATGAAATTGTGTACGAAACCCTAAGTACGTGTATTTTTAAGGTATAAATGCATAGTTTATTCATTTTAGCTTGTATTTTCTTAAGTTTTAGGAAATACAATAGCTGGCCTGTATGAAAATGATATTAAATATGCTGTGTAGAGCTTGGTTCGTTGATAGCATGTATACAGTTACATGTTGAATTGCGTTTTTTCTAGTTCTAAGAAAATTCGAACAATGGTAGGAAATCTTAGTTTTTCTATTGCATGTTGAATTGCGTTTTTGATTAAAGTTTCAGCATGATTATTTTTGTACGTTGGTTCACATCATGCTATGTTTTTGTGTTAATGGAAAAATATATAAATTACATGACATCATGTAATTATTTTTCCTAGTGGGAGTTCGTAGGTTGATAGAATTCAATGGAGTTCTCACCTAAAACTTAAAATTTGTGCAAATTAAACTAATTAATGATAATAGAACAATCGTACATAGAAGTTGATTAGGAACATAGTGAACTTTTGTTTTTGTGTCTTTCGTTAAATTATCATTAATTTAGTTTGTTTTTGCTGCAAATTAAATATGTGTGTTACTCTGAAAGGTGTGCTAGTATTGATTCTGTATTTATTATGTCAATGTGTTATAGCAATTGATTATGGTTTCGACATCCAAGACCATTGTGGCTGACCTCAATAAGGGTGAGAAGCTGAATAGTGATAATTATGATATTTGACATTGAAAGGTTCAGTACATCTTTGAGAAGCAAGAGGTTTTGGAAACCCTCAACCACACCATGGATGAACCTGAGTATGGAACTTCAGCTCAACATAGGAGAGATCTAGAAGCTTATCAAGCTTGGAAAAGGAAAAATAGCATTGCTTGCATCACGTTGCTGAGCTGTATGCAAGATGATTTCATGTGTGAATTCGAAAGTTATCAAAAAGCTCAAGTTATGTGGGTTGCCTTGAAAGATAAATTTGGGGGCACATCTGCCACTAAGCTGAGGAGACTCACCATCAAGTTTGACACATTCCGAAAGCACCCAAATGTAATGATGAGGTAGCATCTTCGGGAGATGTCAAATATGATTTGTGACCTGAAGTCGGCAAGTCACTTCCTTACTAATGAACAGCAAGTTCAGGCTGTTATAAGGTCTCTTCTTGATAATTGGGAACATATGAAGATCAATATAACGCATAATGAGAATATTGTCACTTTTGATGATATTGCCCGTCATTTGGAATTAGAGGATGAGCGCCTAGAGGCTGCGAGATCCTCTACCCATGCTTATGTTGTTGAATCGAGTTCGCGCAAAGCTTCGGGCTTCAAGCGCAAAAGGAATTCTCAATTCAACAATAAATGGAAGAAAACTGATCAGGCACCTAAGAGGGCTAAGACCTTCCAACGCAAGAAGCGTGGTGGGAAGAAGGACAAGGCCAAGATGAAGCGCTATAATTGTGGCAAGATGGGTCACTTTGCTCGTGAATGCATTGAGCCGAAAGAGGTACCCTATTACTCCATTACTTTAAGTAATGCTTTTGTTTCTAGCACTGTAATGCTTGCTGAATCTCATCCAATGTGGATTGTAGACTCAAGAGCAACAGACCACGTAGCTAGAGACCGAAAATCATTTGTGGAGTATCGTCGGATTCAGTCTGGAAGAAGATGGATATAGGTTGGGAATAACTCAAGAATTGAAGTGAAGGGTATCGGCATATGTAAATTAATTTTACGTGGTGGTCGAAACCTATTCCTACATGATATCATTTATGCTCCAAATATTCAACGAAACTTGGTCTCCGTAGTTGTTCTTCTTAACTTAGGTTATGTATTTAATTTCCATAGTGATTGTGTTGACATTTCGTTTGGAACAGTTTATTATGGTTTAGGTCATGTATCGAATGGTTTTATGGTGTTAGACATTGACTATAATCAGTACAATATTAATGTCGATTGTTGTTTTTCTTTAATTACATCTTTTAATAATGTTGAGATTAATGCAAGTACTTGGCATGCTAGATTAGGTCACATTGGGTTTCAAAGAATGCTAGGATTAGCTAGAGAAGGCCTTTTAGGGTCACTCACTAATGTTAATCTACCCGTATGTGAACATTGTTTAGCGGAAAAAAACAACTAGAAAACCATTTGGTAAAGGGACTAGAGCCGAATTTCCATTACAACTCATACATTATGACATTTGTGATCCTTTGAATGTGAGGGCGAGGTATGGAGCCTCATATTTCATCACTTTCATAGATGTCTTCACGCGTTTCAGTTATGTCTTTCTGATCTCCCATAAATCAGAAGCATTAGGCTGCTTTAAACGATATATAACGATGGTAGAGAATCAGTTGAACAAAACAATAAAGGCATTGAGAACCGATCGCGGACGTGAGTATCTATCGGAGCAATTCAAGGCTCTTTATGATGAAAAGGGAATTGTACGTCAATTGACTATTCCTGGTATTCCACAACAAAATGGAGTAGCTGAGAGAAGGAATAGAACTCTATTGGAAATTGTTAGGTCTATGATGGCGCAAGCAAATTTACCTATCTCCTATTGGGGAGATATATTATTAACTGCTGCTTATGTACTTAACCGAGTGCCCTTAAAATCGATCACTTCCACCCCTTATGAATTATGGACTGGTAGGAAATCAGACTTAAGTAATCTATGTCCATGGGGATGTGCAGCTTATATTCATTCCCACAAATATGGCAAATTAGGTCCTAGAAGGAAGAAATGAATTTTTATAAAATATTCTGAACACTCAAAATGATACGTGTTCATAGATGAACAAGCTGATGGAAGTGTGACCAAAATGGAGTTACGAGATGTCACGTTCTTAGAGAACGATTTTCCTAATAGAGGTGAGATTGATAAAGATTTCTAATTATATGAGATAGAAGATCCTAATAACACACCCATTAATGTTGTGGAGGGAAATGAAGATTTACCTCAATACACAAGACCTAGTGGGAGTGTTGCATCGCCTGACGAATTGAATTCAAGAGAAATTTAATTGCGTAAAAGTAATCGTAAAGGTATTCACCGTCGTCGTTTTGAGATTGAAGGGGAAGCATTTATGATTGCTCAAAAAGACAATACCGAGCCTAAGACTGTTCAAGAGGCTCTCTCATCCTCTGATAAGGAAGAATAGAGAAAAGTTTTGGAAGATGAAATGGAGCCAATGAGGACAAATCATGTCTGGGACTTGGTTGATCTACCACCCAATCGCAAGGCCATTAGAAACAAGTGGGTCTTTAAGATTAAGCGAAGGGCGGATGGATCCATTGAAAAGTATAAGGCTCGTCTTGTGGTGAAATGTTATACTCAACAAGAGGGTATAAACTATGAGGAAACATTTTCACCAGTTGTAAAGTTTGCCTCAATACGCCTTATCCTAGCTATCGTTGCACATTTGGACCTTGAATTACATCAAATGGATGTAAAGACGCATTTCTCAATGGAGAACTAGATGAGGAAATTTATATGAAGCAGCCAATAGGTTTCATAGCTAAAGGTCAAAAAGATAAAGTTTGCAAGCTTCATCGCTCAATATATGGTCTTAAGCAATCATCTAGACAGTGGTATCTTCGTTTTCATCAAGCCATAACCACTTTTGGTTTCACGATAATCGAGGAAGATCACTGTGTATATGTCAAGCAGTCCGAAGATAAATTTGTAATTTTATCACTTTATGTGGACGATATTCTATTGGCTGAAAATGACAAGGTTTTGGTTATCACCATAAAAGAATTGTTGTCCTCCAATTTTGAAATGAAGGACATGAGAGAAGCTGCTTATATATTAGGAGTTAAGATCGAAAGAAATCGATCAAGGAAACTCCTTGCTTTATCACAAGAGTCTTATATAATGAAGATTCTTGAGTGTTTCAATATGCAGCATTGTAATCCCATTGATACCCCTGTCATGCAAGGTGAAAGCCTAAGTACTGAGATGTGTCCTAAGACTCCAGAAGAAATTAAAGTGATGAAAACTGTTCCTTACACTAGTGCGGTCGGGAGTTTGATGTATGCTATGATGTGTACTCGACCCGACATATGTTATGCCGTGGGATTAGTGAGCCGATATCAATCAAATCCCGGTCAAGCACACTGGAAAGCAGTGAAGAGGATCCTAAGATACTTGAAAGACACCATGGACTATCGACTTTGTTACCAAGGGAGTGATTTACGCCTATTAGACTATTCAGATGCTGATTGGGGTGGAAACCTAGATGAGCGTAAATCGACTTCTGGATATGCGTTCATGCTCAATGAATGTGCAATTTCTTGGAATAGCAAGAAACAAACATGCACGGTCTTGTCTACGATGGAGGCGGAATTTATTGCATGTTCTAATGCAGTGCAAGAAATAGTATGGCTAAAACATTTCTTGGAAAATTTAGCCACTATCACTGAGGTTCCAAGATCGGTGATAGTTTATTGCGATAGTCAAGCAGCCATTGCCTATGTGAAGGATCACAAGTATCATGGAAGAACGAAGCACATCGACATAAAGAACAACGTCATAAGAGATATAATAGCACAAAAAGAAGTGATCCTACAATACATTTCAACTAATAGAATGGTTGCTGATCCATTTACGAAGGCTATTCCTAGAGACATATTCTTGACCCATAGGATGTCACTAGGATTGCGTAGAATGTGATATGTGTTATTGTAGAGGATCATTAGTTTATGTATATGTTGACATATGTAATGTGCTTATTTGTTTATTAGTGATTTGATGTTTTATCAATAAGTACAAATCCAATGATTAGCTCACTCACACGAGCAATCGCCTCAAGTGCTATAGTTAGCACATTGAGATGAGACGTTATGTACAAATAAACACTGAAGAGCGAGTTTGGTGCATAAAATAATATGTCACCTTGATTGGAGTCAAGATGAGGTTTGTGATTTGTTTATAATAAGACCGAACATGATAGTCCCACAATCATGTATGCATATAAGATGCCGGATGCAAGTACTTAATTGGGCGCTATAGAAAGCGAGCTGATATAGCACTCGAGCTAAACATGAGTATGTGAGAAGCACGTGACTATGTTTAGGCTAAGATCTGTATAGTGGATATATTTAATAAATGACATACTCTCTTATAGAAAGAGTAATCCACTATAGTATGTAATTCATACTACATGTGCATTGTACGACCGACAATGGAAGGTGAGTAAAATTATCCCTACTTACTCGTCGTGTGAGCCCTTGAGGTAATTTATGATTTACCTCATTTTGTGTCCTATGTTACTTCTGACTATGTTCTCGAAGTGAAAGATCAATGTTGCTACTTTAGCATGTTATCGGCGGTCATGAATGGATATGGCCTTATGGGACGTGTCTAGGAAAGTAGTTGTTTTAAAATGGAGAGAGACATGAGTGCGAGGAAGACTATTGTTGTTTTACATCTATCACATGTATTTATTGGTCAACCAATTATATCGCCCCCTGTGGTTGCGGATATAATTGTAAATACATGATGTTTTTTGAGCATATTCAAGTATAGCCTTTAAGGGATAGGTATACTTGGATTGATGTAACAAAATATGTCTGGGGCACTGTGAGACATCGATTGTTTATTTCTTTTTGGGGTTGTAGCTATTATGTCATCCCTAATAGGTGCATAATTTGAGCTCACAAGTGTAGGTGTACTCACTGGTCGCACAGCTTACTTGCCAGTATGAATTGTTTTGTAAAGTTGATGAATGTTGAATGCCTTATATTCTTGATAGAGCGTTATTAAGCTCATTATGTTCGAGTGGGAGATGTTGTACTTTAACTAGTATGTCCATGATGGGGTGCGATTGGATCGCACCGTATCGTCTTGATACGTTACGACGGAAAGATATCCCTTGAAAGGGTACGAAGGGAGATGTATAAAAGTCTCCAGAAGACAACCGTTGGAACGGTTGGCAGAGCATATGATCAGAAAATCCTCTCATTTGTTTGTTCCATTTCCATCAAAGGGAGAAGGCGTTCCATTTCACTTTTACAAGAACAATCGGCATTTACGCTGTGGAAATCAGGTGCTTTCCTCGTGATTGCATTCAGACCAATGTGAGATAGTTTTGTTCGTGATTCATTGACAATTCAACATTCGTTCCGAGGTTAATCGTTGTTTGCGCATCGGATAAAGGTAAGTCGTCTTCCGCTGACTTGAAATCCAACATCAACAAATGCATATCAGACTGATTCAGTACAGTGGATTGCTACGTCTGAAACAGCAAGCATAGAGAACTAGTGCTAGAGATAAGGAAGAAAAGCGAGTAAGAAAGCATAACATCGAATTAGGAAGAGACCAATCATCAAGCATATGCATACCAAGCAACTAGAGATCTCAATCATCTTAAAGTCCAAGGCGACACTGACACACTTGTCGCCGGAAAATGATTAGAGAAGCTAATTCCCTCACCTACGCAGGGTGCACCAGTCCATACACAAGCCAATGATCTCCAGGAGCCTCACCGGTTACATGGAATTTGTTCAAGGCGAGGTGGGTAGGTTCCCCCGCACAAGCAAAGCTTATCCCAGTAAAAGTGCCCTTATCACAGCAACACAAAGATCGCTCTCGAAGATGCACAAGTGTCCGCCGTTGGGCACCTCGTGGTAACGAATCCATGGAAGTTTCTGTGCAATGTACTGGTTAATCTCACATGGAATTATGCGGTCTTCCATCCCTTGCCAAAGGTGGACCGAGCCCTGATTGTCGGGAAAAGGTTTTTCCAGTTCCAGGGGATCAAATTCCCAGCTCGCATAGCCTGCTATTAAATCCCGGTATAGAGATTCATGAACACCTTGGTGCTGTATCTTTTCCTGAATTCCAAAACATTGCAGTTACACAAAATGTTTCTAAATTTTTCACGCCCTGACTTTGATGACCCAAAAATGATCGTACTTTCCTTACTAAGTCGCAGATAAGAAATGGCTGATCAATTTATTTTCAAACACTATCCATCAAACAAAATCAAGTAAAACCATGAAATGGTCGACACGAGTTTACAGATCTGAATAAGAAATATCTCGACGAGGAGAATCATCTCTGTTGCGACAGAGGATAGTAGCATCTGTGTCAACATGTTCCGAAAAAATGGTTTTTCATCATTATGTTCTGCCAACGAAGATCTCCAGCCTTTAGTGCATCTGAGCATGAAATAGCTTTGCATTTGCAGCACTAGCTTTTAAAGTGAGACATCCCTCAGCAAGGAAATACTTCTGTTTGCATCAACATAATAAAAAGCGAACTGCTCTTATAAATGCATTAGAAAATACAGCTTACCTGACAAAGGTTAATTTTGTCCCCACAGCTCTTGATAATTTCCATATCTCCTGGGCTGAAAATCTTCATGTTTCCAGCCATCAGGCTTAGCGAGGTAAACCATTTTTGGGTCATCCACCAGTAAAGTAACAAAGGGGCATGATGAGCGACTCGAAATGTCCATTGATCGGGCACTTGCAATTTTCCAAAGGCCTCCCTTAATAGCCTGGAAGGAAATGAATGCCACCAGTAGTGCACAAAAGGGACAACAAGGGAAATTCCCGATAACCTACATGTGAGGACAGGTCGATAAACACGAGAAGTTCAAACAGCTGACTTAAGCGGGCAATCAAAATTGAAAAGCTAATGGCTAGAACAATGCTGGTGGGGTATATATCTGAGGCAACCCCAAGCCGGGTAGGCGCCCATTGAGATCCCAATCATGTAAAATCTGGACCCAATCTGTAACCGGTCAGCTAATTCTTCAATATCTGACGCCTCATTCTTCACAGTGCGAGATGGATTTGGATCACTTTCCCCATAACCTGCTCTGTCGTAGAAGAGAAAGTATATTTTTAGCTCCTCTATAAGTTCCTGTAAAAGAAAACACGATGATGATTGTACCATAATCCTCAAGACTTCTACCACATTTGATAAAGATGCAGAAATGCCGGCAATCAATCACCATTAGTAAAGGACTACACGCATCAGATTGGGAAGTCAAAAGGCATTGCTGCAGAGGGCAAGCTGAAAATCCATGATGCAAAGACAAATCATATTTTTGTTCAGTGCAAAATGCCACAAACAATTTGTAGTTTCCTTCACCCAAAACGACCTCAGTTCAACATCCTCGTATCCAAAGCTGTTATGTGATAGTGCAGTGACATTCTGATGCTGAAATAAACACACGAGAAAATGCAGTAATTGGATGCGACGCCCGCGACATGAGAAATAGGCAACAATTATTGGTCAGTCAAATCATACGATCTACATCAGTAAAGAAAAGCAGAGACGTTCCCTACTTGTGGAATTGGTAAATTGAGATCCTTGGAGCTGTTGAACCCATGGATTACAATAACTGTGTACTTAGCCTCTTCCTTCGGAGCGCCCATCTCCCTGTAAGCTAAATACCTCCCGTCACTGAGTTTGACCTTGGGGGACGTGACTGGAGGACCATTTCTCGAGCCACATATCTTTGGAGGCGGGGGCTTCAATGCCTGGTATGCCCATCCAAGAACACCTACCACCACTGCCACCGCAATAGGCCCCAACATCGCTGGAAACGAGAGTGGCCATTGAGTAATCTTCCAGCTTAGAAAGAGATAATGTTAATATGCCCTAGAAGCCACAGATAGATATGCATATATCAACAGCCTAGAGTACGACAGCAACCAGCATTCTCCACCAGGATCAAGATGATGTTTCAATCCTAATTAAAATGATAAATCCTCTGATAGTTGTATAATCACTTCTTTATCCTTTCCTCTTCCATTGATTAATATATTTGGCCACGGCAAATTAGACATTCAATCAAGCTCAGTCACTAATCTTCAACGATCGTTAAGAAAACCTGTCGCAAAATGACTCAGATGAGCAGAACAAGACTCGCAGAATGCCTGTGAAAATCTCATCCCGGGGATTGTAACCAATTAAAAAAGCAAAGGCAACATAACGTAGCCTGTGATACACAGTAAAGATGGTCGGAGAGCTTTATGTGAATCATATTGAAGCTTCCTTCATGCATTTACGTCGATCCGATTCACTTAAATCAACAATTGACTGCCATAAATCTGACTCAAACTCTACGTTTCACTCTTTAAAATTCCAGAAGCAGCCATCCACTTAGGACCTGCTAACCAATTACTCAAAAAAACCTTCTTTTTTTCTTTTTTTCCATCTTCTGATAAATCAACGCGTTTCCCGCAGGCGTACACAGTTGAGTTAGAAGTAGAGCTCAATCAGCTTAAAGAAGAGAACGAGAAGCTCAAAAGGATTGTGGTAAAAAAAAAAAAAAAAATATTCGTTCTATCTCAAAACTGCCACTGCACTCACTTACTTCACTGCATAATCTGACTATCCTCTACTTCTTGCCGTTTTGGGCAGGCGGAGAGCGAGCAGAAACGCAGAAAGGAGGTAAAATTTAGTCTAAACATTCATCTACATGCATGATCTCGCATCAATTCAGACCCGACCGCTGCACGTGTCAAGTGAACTTTTTGAGCGCTAACGTTGTATCCATGACAGATGATGATGAAATGGAAACTGCCAACCAAGGCGGAGAAGGCAGCTGAGAAGTTCAAGTTGATGAGGAGGACGGCGAGCAATGCTTGGTGAAGGAGACGCCATGTTCGAAGCAGACCGAGTTCACAGTTCTTGTTATATATATTTATATATACAGTACATATAATCTGATAGCTAGTTCTATATATGATGTCGTTGCGATTTGCATGCGTGCATAAGCAGATCAAAAAATAAAAAATCAGGTAATAATAACAATAATATGTATGTTAATAAGGTCGACTTTCGCGTGGGGATTGAAAGGGTATGCATGTACTGTCGGACATTTGACTTATATATATGTATATGTAATATATAGCAGACAGATGTATGATGCAATCTTTCTGGGGTCCTCCTGATTAGTCTCTCTCGTTATTTACTTGTTGAATCTTTTGGAAGCTGGAATTATGTGATGCAATCTTGCCAAAATTTTCAAATAATTTCAATGAGAAAAGGAGAGACAATGGTACTGAAAAATTGGCAAATGCAAATTCAACGCGAAAGCTACTTTTGTTTGTGGTTTCCTTTTTGAGTGTTTGAGCATTTTATTTGTTATCAATAGTAAGTTAAAATAAAAAGATGTAACTTGATTTATTTCCTTTTTGTATGTACATTACGTTGGGAGAAGGTGGGAAGCTTGCTATTGTTATTTGGTTGTTACAGAATTATTCTGTTTCGTGGCGGGAGATACGAATTCTTTTTATTCTTTTTTCTGTTTTTGGACGGTGAATATCAAGAAGTATCGCAAAGTGTAAAAGGCCTGTTGGTCCACCATTAATATATTTATGAAATTATCCACTTTTTTTATAATTTGTAATTTAGTAATTTCTTTTGGTCACACTTCAAATTTGCTAAATCACATATGAATTTATCAACCAACCTAAATTAGTACCACTCACCATTTTTTCCCGATTACATTATCTCTAATTGTTTTGCTAGTAACTCTCAATCAAGCTTCTTATTGACTTTTATTTGAGAAAATCGTTTACAAATTTTAATTTGTATTCTTAGCAATGCTTTAAGTTTACTGACCCTTTTTAGAGATTATTAACCCTAATTAGAATAATTTATCAACTTTCCTCCAATTAAGTAACTTTTTAATTTGGGTCATCAACCTAGGAGTTGCTTACTAAATTTACTAATTCTTCTTTCATTAATATCAATTTTATTTGGTAACTACATGCCAAATTTTCTGACTTCGATAACGTCGGCAAACACAAAAAGGCAAAATATATATATATATATATATATTAGATGGATTTATCATATTACGGGGCGGTAGAACATTCCATTTTGTCTTCGCCATACATCTAGGCGCGGCTCATTTGTTAGTCTCTTTGTCTCTTTCTCCTACAACTTGCACCACCCACGACAGACCCCACGACTTCTTCGTTTGCATTCTAGTCATAGTTGCTTATCTTAGTCATTTTAGACAGCTCGGCAAGCACTAGCCCTATATATATATATATATATATATGTATGTGTGTGTGTGTGTGTGAAGAGGGTCTCTCAGTTAAGCCATCTAGTGTGCGTGTCATAAAGAGCCGGTATAAAGAGAGACAAGCTTACCCCACCGCACATCGTTGACGCCTTCGACTTCCTAGACCACCTCTCTCTCGTTCTCAAGCTCTGCGATTGCTACACCCTCTTCAGCTCATCACCAATCACACTCTCTCGGAACCTCAGGCTTGCCATGTCGTCAAACGGGTGCATTGCCATCGTCCATTGTGATGTGAAGCCCGAAAACATCTTGATCGACTGATGGAACAACCTGTAGCTCACCGACTTCAGGTCAACGATTGCTTAGTGTTGGGGAAAACTTAGGCAACAATTCATCGCAAACTAAATCCAATTTAAGATCAATTTCTCCCCCTGAAACTAAACCGAGCAAAATCAACTTAGCTCCATCAATAACCAGCCATATATAATTTCAAAATAAGCAAATATAATGCAGAAATGATAAGTAGACAAAGTTAACAACAATACCAAGGTTTTAACGCGAAAATTCAATGTGGGAAAAATCATGGACCGTCCAAAAACTTTCACTAGTCATTAAGAATAATAGGATACATAAAGTAGTTTTATCTAGTCACACACTAGAGGCTCCACATAAGTATTATAAGTTCATTTTCGGGAAAATGTCACAAATAGTTCTTGAACTATCAACAAATGTTCAATTTCGTCCCTAGACTTTTGATTTACTCAATTTAGTCCCTGAACTATCAACAAATGTCCGATTTAGTCCTTCCGTTTGTTCAAACTGTTAAATGATGACGTGGAGCGTTAAATGATGACATGGAGCTGAGTTGGATTATTAAATTTATAAGTTAATATATACTTTAAAAAAGAAAAACAAATTAGGGCTTCCAAAGCCCTCTTTTTCAAAGGGACCAGATCTGAGCATAATCACAAAAGCTTTTAGTGTTGGAATCTAGCGACACTGAACAGACGGAAGAAGAGAGAAAGCAAACCACCGAAGAGTGGTTCCACGAAGCTCAACATCAACGGATCCATCCTTGAGGGAGAATCGGAAGGAAACACCGCCGACATACATCGTGATTCCACAGGGGAATTCGGCTGCCAGGTTTGCAAAATCGATCTGCGTGTCCTCGACCGAGTGCATCGAAGCCCTAGCCCTCAAAGAAGCCTTCTCTCTCATGGCGACACAATTGTATCGGAAGAGATGAACTGATTCGAGGGGGGAAGTATAAAGCATAGCTTATTCATTTTTTATTTAATTTCTTTTGGTCGGAATAGCTTATCCGTTTGCGATCCTCTTTTTCACATCGACGATTCTTCTTCCTTCCCAACATCAGACTTCTCAAAATGCTTGGATTGAGACTGGAGCGAAGATGGTTGGGTTGAGATTGACGCTGGCGACGACTCGGATCTTGGGGTCTTGGTGGGCGCGCCATCCCTCATGCAGGTGAAACTTCGAATTTGCTCAATCAGAATTCAAAAAGAGAGGAATAAGTGAAGAATGGTGAGAGCATCGTAATTGAAAACTTTGAAGAGCTCGTGTTTCATCTACCTTAAACGTGGATGACCCAGGAATTGACCAATGGGATATTGCTCATAATTCGGGAATTGAAGGACTTGCTTCCTAGAAGCAAATAAATTGGTTATCTTTTGAGTCGATTTTGACATTTTCACGTTTGTATACTGATTACACCAGATCCTCCCCGAAGCAAAATTTCAGAACTAGAAAAGCAAGAAGACGTGCAACAATTGAAGAAAGAAAGAGAGCAAGAAGTGGAGATGAATATATTCAATTGACACCTGAAGCTGAGACCCTATGGCAAAAGTGGCATAGGTTGGACATCCGTGTAGTTCAGTGAACTGACACTGAGCACTCACTGAAGGAGAAGGAACAGAGGAGGCTTGACCATACTAGTGTCAAGGAGCAAAAGCAGATGATTTTTGAATTCAATCCATGATTCTTCCCTCCATCAACTTCTCTGTGGTCTCGAGCTGTTTTACTGACGAGACATATAGCGAAGGAGGAGAAATTAGCAAATAGCAATAGGCCTAGTGATCATGATTGGTTGCAATAAAAAGTTGTTTTTTGAGGAACGACAATGTTAAATTCATTCACTGCTGGTGTTTGCAATGAAAAGTGATGTTCTTACAATGAAAATTCATTGAAGTTGTTACAAAAGAATTTTCATGTCTGCCTCTCGAATAAGATTGGCTTGTTATTGTTGACAAAGCCTTACCATAATGGTCATGAATTCACCTGCAAAAGTTGAAAGATGGAATTGATAAACATGCATATGGCTATCAAACCATTTGAGAATGGGGATCCGACTGAAATTACCTTTATTTAGATCTCTCTCTTTTTCATAAACCTTCATTGAGACATGTTTCGCTAAAGTAGCAATCAATGAAACACTCTTTTATAGGATAATATATTCTACTCAAGTAAAACACCTAAATGAGCTTGCAGGCATAAATTTCAAGATGCAGCAACCGAGTGTCGCAAAAAATACGAAGAATAAACTAAATGATTTCAAGTTTTCAAACCCATCGCCACTGCATTAGGTGTTCGCACTCAGAATTGCATGCCGGCTGTAAAAAATTAAGTTTCACAGTTGCACTTTCCTCGTCGACGTGGCCACCTGTTACCATTTAGACCCGATATCTACCAAAAAGCATGCATGATTGAAAGAACTAGTAGAGCTCCTCATAGCAGAGTTGGCTGTCAAGTGTAAGCTGCAAACACTTCCTAAAGTAGGATAGTGCTTTGGTTTTTTCCTACTAACATACGAAGAGCAGAGCAAATAAAAAATTAACTGGAACGTGTGAAAAGATAATGCATATAGATAGAAGAACAATAGTCTCTGCTCCTTGGGGATCCTTGAAGGTAACATACGCAACTTGAGAATGCTCATTGCCACTGAAAGAGGAAAAACATAGCGTGAACCTCCATGGGAATCTAGTATGTTCTAAAATCGCAAAAAGTCTTCACTATCATCAAAGGGGAGACCGATATGCAATGGAACAAAAAATTAGAAAAAAACAACGGTTTTAGAGTCCATTCTTTAATATCCGGTAAATGAGCACAACAAATACAGAAAGAAGGTAACATCAGATAATAGCATCATGAAAATGAAAGCTAACCTTTGCATTTTAACATGTTCGATTTCACCTAAAAACAAAAAGAACTCCTCTATATCCAGCTCGAATGCACTGAGAGAAAGATTGCTGACTTTCATGGTCCTTATTTGGGAAGGAACAGCAGAAAGTAAAACACCAACCTTGTTTAGAGAGATTGGGAGACTCACAAACAAACAGCCGCAGGCAAGCCAACTATTCAAAGTATTGAGTGTAATCTTTAACACCAACAGATTCGACAAAAATAAGGCCATTTGCATTTCTTTTCATATATTGAATGTACTATCAAAAACAACCCAGAATGCTTGTTCTCTTAACAACATTGCCACATCTTAAACGCTTCCTAAATTACCAAAAAGAAAAAAAAAACATATCTCTTGGTCTTAACTACAAGAGTATCATATCAACAAAAAGTACTAGAGCATGTCCCATTTCCAACTCTTCAAACAGCTACTTCTAGTCAATTTGCCTCTATCTTGGAGATCTTATTGATCCAACACTTCCAGTATTGTTCAAATGCTACTCAGCTTGTTTCCTTTCTTCTTGCTTCTTTTTCATGATGTTTGCCTTTTGCTGCTGGACAAAAGAAATGCATCAAGCAATCAAATAATCAAATGTCAAATCTTTACATAACAACAATTTTCTATTATAAAGTTATACCTCTAGTCCCGTTATAGTGATAAATTTGCATGATGGGCTCTCCACCTTCTTCACATTGACCACATCGTGGTCAGTATTTCTTAGTATAGAAATGGATTGACTACCTTCTAGTTCAGGCTATTAAGAAGATCAACTCTCAATTTAAAATGACACTTGTAATTATTCGAGCACATAATCACTTACTTAAAAGTAAGGTCAAGAGTACCTCTCGAGTGGTGGCATTGTTATGATGCATCTTTGTAACAAGAGGGTTGGCTTCTCTTTGTCCCAGTATTTCTTCATCCTGTCCATTAAGAAAATGAAGTCAAAAAATATGGACACAAACAGAGACTAAAGACACAGAGTAAATAAACCTTACCTTTTCCTTTTGTTTCAATGGACAAGTTCTTGAGTTGTGGCCTCGTTCGAAGCACAAATGGCATGTGAGTTTTTTGCCTTGTCTTGACACTTTGAACCCATTTCTAGATTCTCCTTCCTCTCTTATCCTTTTCCGTTTAGGCCTACTAGGCATAACCCGAGGCATTGGTGCCACTAAAGGTTCTTTATCACTAGAAGGCCAAAGGTTGTCACCATTCATTGCTTCCAAGTAGTGACTATATGTCTTTAAATAGCTATCCTTCTTGTACCAGTGGGCGACAAAAGTTTCTATCTCCTCCCCTTTGAATAGAATGACACAGATTGCATGAGGGCATGGAATGCCACTCAAGTCCCACGCCCTGCAAGAACATGAGTTGTTTTTTATGTCCACTACAAATTTGTCATTCCTATGGCGCACTTCAAATCCGTCTTCTCCATTCCAAAGCACATGACAAAAGGCACTTTCCTTTTTATTGCCTTCTATTTTCTCTAATATCCTAGGTGCAATGTCTCTTTTCCATCTTTGACATGCACCTCTTTTCTCATGCATTCTTGTGACAATTTTTTCTCTAATATCCTCAAGCATGGATATGATAGACATGTGTCTAGCTTCCAATATTGATCCATTAAATGCTTCTGACAAGTTATTATCCACAATATCTGACTTGCATATAGTTTTAAAGAAAGCCTTGCACCAATATTTTGGAGCAATCCTCATCAAGTCAGCTTTTCCTGTCTTACTCATCTTACCCAATTCTTCAAGATGCTTTTCAAATTGAGGAATTGTAGTTGACTTTGCACACATCCAGAATTGCTTGCGACAATTGTTACCCCCATTCTTTTTACGCCAATTCGCATAGATATGTCTTGCACATCGTCGGTGCTCAGCCAATGACATCTCCTCCTCGAGTACTTGCACAAGCCCCTACAATGAATCCATGATATTATCATTTATATAATGAATTTACAATATGTCACACATGAAAACTACAAAATGAAGGAAGAGTAATAACATTACCTTTTGTTGATCTGAGATCACGGTGTATCCCACATCGTCCGTTGTGCCAAGGTCATACTTCAAGGCCTCTACAAACCAGCCCCATGAATCCTTATTCTCGACCTCCACAATAGCCCATGCGATAGGGTACATTTGATTATTTGCATCCCTCCCAACGGCAGTCAATAACTCGCCCTTTAACATTCCTTTTAAGAAACATCCATCCAACCCTATCAAAGGTCTGCAACCTTTAAGGAATCCATTTCTTACGGCATCAAAGCAAACATAAATTCGTTGGAAGATGGGTCTTGAATTTGGGGATTCTCTTAGAAACTTGACCTTCACGGTATTTCGAGGATTTCTATGAATAATTTCTTCACAATAACTCCACAACCTGCTGAACTCATAGGAATACATCCCATTTAGTCTTTCGATTACCTTTTCCTTAGTCCTTCTACATTGGCTGATAGTAACATCTAAGCTCATTTGCTCTCTCACAATTCTCTTGAACTCCTGCAATTTCATTGAAGGAGCTGCCCTCCATAAACTTAGATAATGCTTCGCCATGTATGTAGATGTGAACCTCCTCACTTGGAAAGACCAGGAGCATGTGTGTTCATCCTTGAAAGTTTTCACTAGAAACAAGCCAGTCTTGTTATCTCTAGCCGCATAAATTAACCAATCACAATTTTTAGCCTTACATTTTGCCCTTACTCGCACCTTGTCATTCTTGATAAAATCAATATTAACTCTTTTGGTAGATGCATATTTATTGATAGCTTCCTTAAATTGCTTAGGGCCATCAAACACCATATTCAGTGCAAAGTGAGGTATTTTTGTGGTTTCATCATATTGCACATGTGTGCTCTTCCTTCTAGCAGCCTCTTCTACCTCTAGTTCTTCCTCATCACTTGTGACAAAGCTCCAATTAGAGTCACTTGAGTCAAAGCATTTAGTCTCAAGCTCAACGTTATCTTCACAATGGATTGCTATAGCCTCTTTCCTCCTCCTTTTTTGTTCTACTTCTACATTTATTTCACTAGGTATCTCTACCAACCTAGCAACACCATATGCATTATCTCCCTTAAAAGTTCTAATTTTTCCCCTAGCCACTTGAAGTTCTTCTTCTTCATTGTCAGATAACCATGGCACCTCAACAAGCTCATCATCATCTTCAATAAGCATTGCAGCTCCCTCATCTTCTTCTACATTCATTAATCCCTTCGCTAACCCATCACCAATGCCAACACTCATGTCTTTGCCATGTTCAATAAATATCTCACATGTACCGAAATTTTTTTCCCAAAATCCTATCATTTCTTGTACTGAAGTGTCATCTTTAATTACTCTTAAACCATTCTCAAAATTCTTTCCCGGCATTAAGTAGTGGAGTTTCTCAATATTAGAGTAACCCATATCTTGTACCAAGTGCAAAATCTCAAAGTAACTTAATTTGTCTGGATCATAAAGCCACTCGCTGCTATAACCTTCAACATACTCTATTATTCTATCACGAATAAACCTACCTCCAACCCATAGAGTAATCGGAACGTCTCATCAGCCATGTAAATCTGCAAAAAATTACGCATAAAAATCATCTAATCTAAAAAAGGAAAAGGATACCAATCAAAATATTTATATTGTTTATACAATAAGAACAAACAAACATCGAAAGTATAATCTAAAGACAACAAAACAAAGACAAATGGGGGTCATGTCTAAAAATCCATGAAAAAGCTACAACCTAAAACTATGGCAAGTTGGGACCACTGTAAATTGCATAACAGTAGTCCCATCCAGTGATCCCAACTGTTATATTTCTATTGTTTAATAAAGCAAAACTTGTCGTGCATTCACTATTGTTTCAATGCTCTTATAGGGTATTGCATAGCACAACATGCTCAAATAAACTATTCACACTTTATGTCATAACCACGCATTGTTCAAGTCAGATAAACCGTGCATTATCATCTTCGAGAAAGCCTCGATTAACCCATCCTTAAAGAAAGCCCTAATTAACCGTAAATAACAGACATGGAGGAGCCATCAGGACACTTCGTCCTTATAGAACCCCCTCACGTATAGAATCGAGTCTTCGTTGGAAACATTATGCCCGAGACAACACTCCAGGCAAAAAGGAACTTATCTTGTGCGACGAGATAGAGTCGCTGCTCAACACAAGCCGAACCCTAAACCTACGTGTTGCCCTAAAAAAACCATGATACGATACTTTTAATGGACTATAACCCTTACCTCCTCCTCCTCCTCCTTCGTGTCTTGATCTTCTCCTTCGTGTCTTGATATAGGTTTTGGGACCAGCTACAGAGGAAAAAACCAATCGCAAAAGCAGAGAGAGAAGCGCTCCTGTGTTTCTCTTTTTTGGACGGTGAGTTATCTTGTTTTAATGTTAATTTATCTTGTTTTAATGGTAATTCCCATGTGGATTTTCCACATGTCATTTCTATTTTATACTTAAGAGACTAAAAGCCACGTAAGCTAATTCCGTTAACTTAAACTAACAGAAGGACGAAATTGGTCAATCTACAAATAATATAGGGACTAAATCAGACATTTGTTAATAGTTCGGGGACTAAATTGAGCAAATCGAAAGTCTAGGGACGAAATTGAACATTTGTTGATAGTTCAAGGACTATTTGTGACATTTTCCCTTCATTTTCTCACTATAAAAGTGGATAAACATAAATGGAGCAACCATAACCGTAATTAAAGAATTCAGAGGTGAATCTTGATGAACGAAAATCATTAACTCGTAGCTCTCAATCTCATGAATGACATATTATAATTTGAGCCGATTCCGTCAATATTTGACTTTCGAGGGGAAGCTCCAAAGTTCTGCCTCTTTTTCTTTTCTTCTTCTCCACGCTCTCGGGTAACTCTCTCGGCTCGGGTGGGGACACTCTCTCCTTCTCTCTCTCCTCTGGTCTCGCCCGAGGCAACCACTTACTTTTCTTTTTGCTCTTTTCTTCCTTTTTCTCTTTTGTTTTTCTTTTGTTTTGTTTTATGTTAGCTGGGCCCCACAAGAGGTGGACCCAGCCAGCACTTATTGACGAGGGCTAGGACAATGGTGTAGGGCGAGATGGGGATCCAGTTCTACGCTCCGCTGGAAGTGCTGCTTGGGAGGGAATCACTGTCCAACAAATAAAGAAATCAAACATGCCTATCGAAATCTCCCTCAAATACTTAACCATTTGAGACCACAAGAATATTAGATTTTTCTGACCAATTCAAAACCAGAACAAGCAAAATCCTAATAGGAAGAAACCTCTTTTAACTCCATAAGGAAAAAAAATCCAATTCACACTTGAGCAACGCACGCGCGAGGTCGCTATGGTTGATGGCGGGAGTTTCGTGGGCAACGCAATGGTTGAAAGGAAGAAAGGATGATGAAGAAAAGAAATGCAATGTGGGAAAGGGACAAGAGACTAATCAGCGAGCCCCACTTAGACATGTGGCAAGTGCTAAATGGAGTATTTTACTACTTATATGGCAAGATAAGCCTACCTGTTATTTTCTCGAGTAGCAATGGCTTTGCAAAATCTTTCGTAAATTATTATGAGATCATTACACAAATGATTCATGAATTTATTCAATATAATTCATAAACTTTAACTCAATATATGATATCATTCCTCAACTTTTTTGTGTTCATTATGATTTATGAACTTTTGGTATATATTTAATCTAGTTAGAATTATATGAAAATATCCGATATCGTCAGTGAACTTGAATTAATAAAAGAATAATAAATTAAAAGTTTAAGGACTACGATACATATTAAGCTAAAGATAATATCAAATAAATTAGAATTTTAGGGATTACAATACACATTAAACTAAAATTTAAGGGTTAATCGTGTCATTTTCTCAAATTTTATCTTTTTTCTGTGCGGGATGAAGTCAACGGTAGAGGCGGCAGCGGGGACTTCCATCTTCCCTAAAATAATATCCTTGTGGGGCTGGATGAACTCAACGGCTCCCATTCGACCAAAAAAAAAAGAACTCAACGGTTCCCTAAAATAATATCCTTGTGGGGCGGGATGAACTCGACGGTACAGGAGGCAGCGCGGACTTCCATCTTCCCTAAAATAATTTTCTTGTGGGGTGGGACTTCGTGGGCTGTCATGTTCCGATGACGTCAGCAATGACGTTCTTGACGCGGATAAGATACTTACTACATGGTCAGAGCAGGAAGGTGTCGTTCTTATTCTTGATCATTATTTTGTACCGCAGCCACTACGACCAATCAAATATGCCAAGGCTGCCAAACGCGCTGAACTACCAGCGGCTTTTTAGAATAGGTGAACCTCACTAAATTAGTTCTCTGAATTCCGCGTCGTGTTGCATAGGAAATTATAAGAGTGCGCTAAGCAATGCTTCCTACTCCCCGGAATGGGATTGCAATGAATATTCGTGTACTGCAAAAGCAGTTGAAGTAGATAATTTATAGTAATAACCAATGCTTATTATTCGATTTTTTTTCCGTGAAAATCAACTTTTTAATTGTCACAGAGAACAAAAACTGATCATAATATGAAAAACAAAAGTAAATGGAGCGATATTCGAGCTCTACACCATATTAATGAGCATATTATTATATTTTGTTTCTTTTAACTCTTTTAAACTCCTTTACTTAGCACTTTTTCGTTTAGATTTTTTTTTTTTTTGGTTTGCATATACATGACTAAAATAGCATCATAAGTAAATGTACTTTAAATGAATTCATAGAAAATATAAACAGAATAAAATATCATTTAATATTCATACATACCTTAGTTTATCTTATATTTTGTAGAAAAAAGGTATGCTAAGGTATAAACCTAGTAATTTAAGATTTGCAAGATGCTTTCTCGTTACATAAGGATTGTTTAAGATTTGCAAGATGCTTCCTTGCTACTTAAGGATTGTTGTCATGCGAAATTAATTTCTTCACAACTTTCGATGATTTATGAAAAAATGAAATTAAAAAAGAAGCCGTGAAGGATGAAGTAATTGAACCCACCCACCATGCTGTTTGCCTATATAAACAAATGTTTCTGACGTTCATAAATGGGCATTACCACAATAGAAGTTGTAAGGTACGACAAAGGAAAACATGGGGGAGACCATAGTCCTCTATCCGTCGCCATTGAGGGGTCACATCGTCTCCATGCTCGAGCTTGGACGGCTTATTCGCCAACGCCACCCTCGCTTCTCCGTCATCGTCATCCTCTCCTCCTCTTCCGCCGCTGCTCCCACCCCAGTCGCCAACCCCTCTTCCATCACTGTCCTCCACCTTCCACCATCCGCGGCCGCCACAGCCGAGGGCAATCAAACGCCCTTCGATTTGGCCCGCCGAGACACCTCCAACCTCCGCCTCGCCCTCGCTGCCATCGCCGCTGCCGCGGACCTCCGAGCCCTTATCATCGATGTCTTCTCAGATGCCGCCTTCCCTGTGGCGGCCGCCCTTGGCGTCCCAACCTACTACTACTTCACCTCGGGTGCTGCTGCCCTCGCCGTCTTCCTCCACCTTCCAACCCTCCACGGGAGCACCACCAAGAGCTTCAAGGACCTTGGAGACGAGACCGTGAACATTCCTGGGTTGCCTTCAATGAAGGCCTCAGACATGCCGGGGGGCATGCTTGACCGAAGCTGGAGAATGTACGACTACTTCTTGGATGCTTGCAGGAACATGAGCTCGTCGTCCGGCATCATTGTTAACACGTGCGAGTCGCTTGAGAGTCGGATCATCAGAGCCATCAAAGAAGGATTGTGCGTGCCAGACAGGCCGACTCCGCCTATTTTTGCCGTTGGGCCTTTGGTTGAGTCAAAGGTTGACGGCGACGAGGGCGGTGGCGACAAGAGAGAAAGAAGGCACGAGTGCTTGAGTTGGCTCGACTCGCAACCGAGCCGAAGCGTCGTGTTCTTGTGTTTTGGCAGCCAGGGAAGGTTCTCCGCTGCGCAGCTGAAGGAGATGGCCTCAGGTAAGCTTTCGTTTCGTGCAAAAATTACTTCACCTGCCGCAACTTAATTCAAATTCAATTGTCCTGTTTATTAGGTTTGGAGAGAAGCGGGGTGAGATTCTTGTGGGTGGTGCGGCCTCCGCCGCAGGATGCGTCCTCAAAATCAACATCGGGGTCAAACGATGGCGACGACACGAGCATAGAGAAGTTCATGCCGGAGGGATTTCTGGAGAGGACAAGAGAGAGGGGGATGGTGGTGAAGTCGTGGGCACCGCAGATACAGGTGCTGAACCACGGCTCGGTGGGCGGGTTCGTCACTCACTGCGGCTGGAACTCGACTATCGAAGCAGTGCACGCCGGCGTGCCAATGGTGACCTGGCCTCTCTACGCGGAGCAGAAGGTGAACAGGGCGTTTCTCGTGGAGGACGCCGCCCTGGCGCTCCCACTGAGCATGTCGAGCGAGGACGGGTTCGTGAGTGCGGACGAGTTAGCCAAGCGGGTCACCGAGCTGATGGTGGGCTCGGGAGAAGGAAAAGTGGTCAGAGAGCGGGTCTTGGCCGCAAGAGACGGCGTGGTGGAGGCCTTGAGCGACGGCGGATCCTCTCAGGTTTCATTGGCCGCGGTAGCGGCACTATGGAAACGAGGCTGAGACCCTAGCGCACTCACTGTCAATCGATTAGCTGACCTCAATTGGGAGGTGTCACAACGACCAAATTAGAGTACTATGTCATGAGGGTGAGCATCCGTCGAGGATTACCCATGGACCTGGATCAGCCTAATTCAACTAATCTTGATCCGGTTTTTAGGGAAACTAGGGGGACCCATAGACCATGTATTGTGTGCATTGATTCTCGGTTTTGACATTTTAGAACTGATCCAACCCGGACCAATTTTATATATATATACTCTCTCTATTCTTCTTATTCTTATGTGGTTCTACTAGGTAGATTAGGAAGTAAAAATCCATCCCTGATTCAATCAAAAAAATAATTTTAAAAAACCCCTCTTCGCTCACCTCGCAACTCATCTCATGAACGCTGCTTACTTATGAAATCGCTCACCTCTCTCAGCCCGCCTTACAAACACAGCTCTCTCACCTCTTAAATTTCACATAATTATTTTTTATGATTTGTTGCTTTTAGCAAATGACGAACTATGTGGTGCAATCTTGCCAAGTTTTTTAGACAATTTCAATGTGGAAAAGATGAGACAATAGCACTAAAGAACTGGCAATTACAATCTCATGGCGAGAGTGGCTTTTGCTCCTGGTATCCTTTTTCAGTTTTAGAGTATTTATTTTGGTATCACTAGTAACTTGGAGAAAAAAGATGTAATTTGATTTATTTCCTTTTTGTATTTACATTAAGTTGGGAGAAGATGGTGAGCTTGCTATTATTATTTAATTGTTACAGAACTTTCTTTTGTTTCGTGGCGGGAGATTGCGAATTTTTTTTTTTTTTTTTGGGGTGCCGGTTAAATTCAAGAAGTATTGATGAGTGTAAAAAGCCCATTGGTGGACTATTAGTATATTTATGAGATTATCAATTTTTTTAATTTTTAATTTAGTAATTTCTTTTCGTCACACTTCAAGTTTGCTAAATTTTATATGAAATTATCAACCAACCTAAATCAGTGCCACTCACCATTTTTTTTCTGGTTACATTATCTCTAAATGTTTTGCTAGTAACTCTCAATCGCGCTTCTTATTGAAGTTTATTTGGTTCTCTTTTGACTTTTCTTATTGTTTACAAATTTTTATTGGATTAATACCTTGAAAAACATTTATCTCAAATTAATTTTTTTATTATAAAAAATCCCAAACTAATACGCCTGTGACAAACTTACCTAAAACCAATTTTTTGACCATCAAAAATCCTAAACGGGTACACTTGTAATAAATTTATTCTATATTAACTTTCGTCAAATTTTACTCTTAAATTTGCTAACTGGATGACACATGCTGACGTGGCAAGTCCACGTGAAAATCCATAAGATTAATGTCACGAAAAATCCCAAATTTGTCACGAGGGTATCGTTAAATTTATTATGAGAGTACTGTTAAATTATTACAGAAGTATTGTTAAATTTGTCACAGATGTACCGATTTGAGATTTTTTTTTTTTATATTTACCATATGGATTTCCACGTAGACTTGCCACATCACTACACTACGTTACCATGTGTCATCTAAGTCGGCAAATTTAACGTTTGAATTTGACGAAAGTTAACAAAGGGTAAATTTGTCAAAAGTATACCAATTTGAGGTTTTTGATGGTCAAAAAGTTAGTTTTGGGTAAATTTATCATAGATCTATTAATTTGGGGTTTTTAGTGGTCAAAAAATTAGTTTTTGGTAAATTTATTACTAATGTACTGATTTGAGGTTTTTTGTCATCAAAAAATTAGTTTGGAATAAATTTATCAAAAGTCTACAAATTTAGGATTTTTCAGAATATTAACCCATTTTTATTTGTGTTTCTAGCAATTCTTTAAGTCTATTGACCCTTTTAAGAGATTATTAACCTTAATTAGAATAATTTATCATCTTTTTTCCAAGCAAGTTACTTTTTAATTTG
Organism: Eucalyptus guilfoylei; assembly: GCA_016097605.1. NCBI lineage: Eukaryota > Viridiplantae > Streptophyta > Magnoliopsida > Myrtales > Myrtaceae > Eucalyptus > Eucalyptus guilfoylei. Next base: position 49,981,215 of record CM027861.1, read on the forward strand.
GGTTATCAACTTATATCTGAGTTGCTTACTAAATTTATTAATTCTCCATCAATTATTATCAATTTTATTTGCTTTTCGTTAATTACATACCAAATTTACCTACTCCAATGACGTCAACAACCACAATGGTGTGAAAAAATATTAGCTAAGTCTATCTTACTGTTTGGGCACTAGGACACTCCATTTAGCTTTGGCCATGTATCTAGGTTGGGCTCACTGGTTAGTCTCTTTTGTCTCCCTCTTCCACACCTTGCACTAAACATGGCCAAGACACCCACCCACGACAGACCGCACGACTTCTTCGTCTGCATTGTCTCCCCACCACACACCATCGATGCCTTCGATTTCCCAGACTGCCTCTCTATCGTCCTCAAGCTTTGCAAGCGCTGCACCCTCTGCGATCTCATCACCACTGCCCCCTCTCAGAGCCCGAGACTTGCCATGCCGTCAAACGGGATCGCTGCCACCGTCTCCGTGGTCGTCCGCTGTAACGTGGAGCCGAATGGCATTCCGATCAACTGGTGCAATGACCTGAAGCTCGCGGACTTCGGGTTGGCAATCTAGCTTGGTGTCAAGGATTAGGGCGATGGTCGACGGTGTGATGGAAACGCAACTCTACGTTTTGCTGGAGGTGTTGCTGAAGAGGGAATCACCATCCAACAAAGAAATCAAAAGCTCCTTTTTAATTCCACGAACATCTGAAACCCCAAAAATATCAAATTTTTCTCGCCAATTCAAAACCAGAACAAGCAAAGTCCTATTAGGAAGAAACTCAAGACGAGCCCTCTTTTAGCTCCATAATAGGAAAAGCAAAAAAACAAATCCAACTCATAGTTAACTGAGAGAAAGCGTGAAACTCCTAGTGCGGATTTCTGGTATCAGCTTTCCCGTTTAAGTCGTTGCCATCGATCTTTTTTCTTGGGTCGGGAGCTGTCCCCTTAATCGAAGAGCTTTCGACTCGGGGCATTCTTTCGGCCCATTTCGATTTTGGTTGATTTCGGGCTTTTTGATTGACAGGTCCGCTAGAGAGAGATTGGACTCGGGTCTTGCGATCCATTTAATGTTGCCGGCCCACCAACTTTTCGACATTTTCAAATTACAAAACAATTTATCTTTTCTTCTTCTTTTTAATGCGACATTGACATGCATCATAGCATGGTCTGCAATTTTATTTTCTTTTAATGTTTTGTGACTGTTTTTTCTCATGGAGATACAAGTATTTTACGATTTGGGTAAGGTTCTCTCACAGATAGTGCATGATCAGGTGACAATTTGGGGTACAACCTTGCAAGCTAGTAATCACACCATTTGCAAATAGAAGGAAATGGCAACCGGTATGATCTGATTTTTGTATACTTTGAATCAGTACTCTCTGTCTGTTGCTAGCCCAGTACTAGCATTGACCTCACTCTTCAATCTCCCGTAATTCAATCTATAAAGCATTTTAATAGAAATTGATGTTGCTATAGCTAAAGTTCTAAGATTTGTTGAAATGATGTCATGGGAGGACCAGCCAATTTTGTTTGTTCTTTCAAATAATTCTGTTGCTTACATGTACCCTTTTCTTCCATGCAGATGCTGGAACCTGCCCATGTAGTAATTAGCATCAGTCCCATAAAAAAGAAAAAAATTGTGCAATTGATTTAAAATGGAAGTCGCGGAATTGGAAAATGCTGGCCGCGACGACCTTAAATTGGAACCACCATTCGCAGGGCAACTGCCGCCGGGCGAGCCGCTCAAGGAGCAGCCGCCGCCATCATCTCTCAGCAAACAGAACTCGATCCTCTCACTCACCCTCGATGAAATCCAGTACCGAAGCTGCAAGAGCTTCGCTCGATGAACATGGACGAGTTCCTAGCAAGCATATGGAGCGTCGAGGAAAACCAGTCGTTGCCCTGCCAGAATGAGCCCCCTAGTGCTAATATAAATACGGCGGGCCAGTCGTCTCTGGCGAGACAAGGCTCGTTCTCAATCCCGACTCCACTTTGCAACAAGACTGTGGACGAGGTGTGGGAGGAGATACACAAGGACCACCGCCAGTCCCCGAATAACGAGAACAACACCAACCTCGCTGATCATGAACCGCCTAGGCGACAACAAACCTTTGGCGAGATGACCTTGGCGGACTTCCTGATCAAAGCCGGGGTCGTGCAAGAGTCTCCCCTGCCTAAGGCGACTCCACCGCCGCAGCCGCCTGTTCACAAGCCACAGAGGAACTTCATGGATCCCACTCCATCTCTGGACGCGGGGCTCGGCATGAGAAGCGCGAGCACAAGCGTGAGCGGGTATGGATACACCAACGCTCCTCATGGCAGCGAGAACAACTTGGTGGGAAATGGGTACCCGGGGTTCCAAATGTACGCGCACAACAATCGGTACATGGGAGAATGCTCAGGTGGCATCATGAACGAGCGATGCCAGAGCTTGGCGGAGGCAGTGGGGCTGAAGAGTCGAAGGATAATTGACGGCCCTTCGGAAATCGTGGTTGAGCGGAGGCAGCGACGGATGATCAAAAACCGGGAATCGGCCGCGACATCTCGAGCCAGGAAACAGGTGACCTTTTTTCTTTATCCCAAAATCCCCCACATCGAAACTATATAGGGCGAAATTGAGAAGCATGTGTCTCTGATAAATCAACGCGTTTCCTGCAGGCGTACACAGTTGAGTTAGAAGTAGAGCTCAATCAGCTTAAAGAAGAGAACGAGAAGCTCAAAAGGATTGTGGTAAAAAAAAAAAATCGTTCTCTCTCAAAATTGCCACTGCACTCACTTACTTCACTGCATAATCTGACTATCCTCTTACTTTTCGCCGTTTTGGGCAGGCGGAGAGCGAGCAGAAACGCAGAAAGGAGGTAAAATTTAGTCTAAACATTCATCTACAAGCATGATCTCCCATCAATTTAGACCCGACCGCTGCACATTTCATGTGAACTTTTCGAGGGCTAACGTTGTATCCATGACAGATGATGATGAAATGGAAACTGCCAACCAAGGCAGAGAAGGCAGCTGAGAAGTTCAAGTCGATGGGGAGGACGGCGGGCAATGCCTGGTGAAGGAGACGCCATGTTCGAAGCAGACCGAGTTCACAGTTCTTGTTACATATATATAAATACAGTACATATAATCTGATAGCTAGTTCTATATATGATGTCGTCGCGATTTGCATGCATGCATAAGCAGATCCAAAAATAAAAAATAAAAAAATCAGGTGATAATAACAATAACATGTATGTTAATAAGGTCAGCTTTCACATGGGGATTGAAAGGATATGCATGTACTTTCGGACATTTGACTTATATATATATATATATATATATATATATATATATATATATGTCTATGTAATATATAGCAGACAGATGTAATTTGCATTTCCTTTTTTTCTTTCTGGGGCCCTCTTGATTAGTCTCTCTCGTTATTTACTTGTTGAATCTTTTGGAAGTTGGAATTATGCGATGCAGTCTTGCCAAATTTTTCAGACAATTTCAATGAGAAAAGGAGAGACAATGGCACTAAAGAACTACCAAATGCAATTTCAACGCGAAAGCTACTTTCGTTTGTGGTTTCCTTTTTGAGTTTTTGAGTATTTTACTTGCTATCAATAGTAAGTTAAAATAAAAAGATGTAACTTGATTTATTTCCTTTTTTTTTTTTTATGTACATTACGTTGGGAGAAGGTGGGAAGCTTGCTATTATTATTTGGTTGTTACAAAATTATTTTGTTTCATGGCAGGAGATACGAATTCTTCTTTCTTTTTTCTTTTTTTGGACGGTGAATTTCAAAAAGTATTGAAAAGTGTAAAAGGCCTGTTGGTCCACTATTAATATATTTATGAAATTATTCACTTTTCTTATAATTTGTAATTTAGGGGCTGTTTGGCAACGTGTCAAACAGTGTTTCATGCCAAATAGTATTTGTTTATGTTCTTTTGTTACCGGGAATAGATTTGGAATAAAAATGCGTTTGGTAAAACTTTTGCTCCTGAGAACAAATTTTTATTTTTTTTGTTCTGAGAGGTAGATTTGGAATAGAATTAAGAATAAAAAAAAAAGTCGATTCTTGTTTCCGAGAACAATTCTATAATCAAGCCCATATTTTCTCTTTTTATTTTCTTTTTTCTTATTCTTCTTCCCTTTTCTTCTTCTTCATCTACTGCCACCACCATGGTTGCCGTCCACTGCCGCTGGTCACTGGCAACCAGTTTGGCGAGCTTGCCAAAGGCAAGCATAGCCACCGACGAGGCTTGGCCTTGCCAGATCTAGCGAGGCCGCCGGTGAGGCTCGCCGGTGGCTAGGCGGGCCTCGCCCAGCCATGGCTCAACCGACGAGAGCTAGCCTCGTCGAGGGCCGGCAACGCTCCAGTGAGGCCGCCGGCCAAGAATAGGAGAAAGAAAGGAAAAAAAGAAAAGAAGAAAAAAAAGGAATAAAATTACTTAAAAATTAAAAGAAAATGATTTGAAATAGAAATTTAGCACGGTACCACGCAATTCTATTAAGAGAATTGGAATTTCGGACAATTACCAAACAGCTTAAAATGCTTAGAAATTAGTCCTGAGAACAGAATAAAAAAGAATTATTTCTGATCAGAAATTGTTCACGAGAACCGAAGCGTTACCAAAGCGCCATCAGTAATTTCTTTTAGTCACACTTCAAATTTGCTAAATCACATATGAATTTATCAACCAACCTAAATTACTACCACTCGCCATTTCTTTTTTTCCCGATTACATTATCTATTGTTTTGCTAGTAACTCTCAGTCGAGCTTCTTATTGACTTTCATTTGAGAAAATCGTTTACAAATTTTAATTTGTATTCTTATCAATGCTTTAAGTTTATTGACCCTTTTGAGAGATTATAAACCTTAATTAGAATAATTTATCAACTTTCCTCCAATTAAGTGACTTTTTAAATTTGGGTCATCAACTTATGAGTTGCTTACTAAATTTTTTAATTCTTCTTTTATTATTATCAATTTTATTTGCTAACTACGTACCAAATTTACTTACTCCGATAACGTCGGCAAACACAATAGGGCGAAAAACTATTAGGAGGGTTTATCTTGTTACGTGGACAATAGAACATTCCATTTAGTCTTCGCCATATATCTAGGCGAGGCACACTGGCTAGTCTCTTTGTCGCTTTCTCCTACAACTTGCACCACCCACAACAGACCCCACGACTTCTTCCTCTATATTCTCTCCCTACCACACATCATTGACGCCTTCGACTTCCTAGACCACCTCTCTCTCGTTCTCGAGCTCTGCGATTGCTCCACCCTCTTCGGCCTCATCACCAATCACACTCTCTCGGAGCCTCAGGCTTGCCATGTCGTCAAACAGGTGCATTGCCATCGTCCATTGTGATGTGAAGCCCGAAAACATCTCGGTCGATTGATGCAACAAATTGTAGATCACCGACTTCGGGTCGACTTTTTCTTAGTGTTGGGAAAAACCTAAGCAACAATTCACCACTAACTAAACCCAATCTAAGATCAATTTCTCCCCCCGAAACTAAACCGAGCAAAATCAACTTAGCTCCATCAATAACCAGCCATTTATAACCTTGAAATAAGCAAATATAATGCAGAAATGATAAGTAGACAAAGTCAACAACAATACCAAGGTTTTAACGTGAAAACCCAATATGGGAAAAATCATAGACCGTCCAAAAACTTTCACTAATCACATAAAGTAGTTTTCTTCGATCACACACTAGATCCTCCACATAAGCATTATAAGTTCATTTCCTCACCACAAAAATGGATAAATATAAATGGGGCAACCATAATCATAATTGGAGAATTTAAAGGTGAATCTTGATGAACGAAAATCATTAACTCGTAGCTCTTGATCGCATGAACAATCTACACTAATTTGATCCAATTCTGTCAATATTTGACTTTTGAATGGAAGCTCCAAAGTTCTGCCTCTTTTTTCTTTTTCTTCTTCTCCACGCTCTCGGGTAACTCTCTCGGGTGGGGACGCTCTCTCCTTCTCTCTCTCCTCTGGTCTTGCCCGAGGCAGCCATTTACTTTTCTTTTTGTTCTTTTCTTTGCTTTTGACTTTTCTTCCTTTTTCTCTTTTGTTTTGTTTTATGTTGGCTGGGCCCCACAAGAGGTGGACCCAGCCAACACTTATTGAGGAGGGCTAGGACGATGGTGGAGGACGAGATGGGAATCCAGTTCTACGCTCCGCTGGTAGGGAGTCACCGTCCAACAAAGAAAGAAATCAAACATGCCTATCAAAATCTCCCTTTAAATTCCTCAACCATTTGAGACCACAAAAATATTAGATTTTTCTCACCAATTCAAAACCAAAGCAAGCCAAATCCTAATAGGAAGAAACCTCTTTTAACTCCATAAGGAAAAAAAATCCAATTCACACTTGAGCAACACTAGCGCGATCGTGGGCAACACGATGGTTGAAAGGAAGAAAGGATGATGAAGAAAAGAAATGCAAGGTGCAAAAGGGACGAGAGACTAATCAGTGAGCCCCATTTAGACATGTGGCAAGTGCTGAATGGAGTATTTTATTACCTATATGCCAAGACAAGCCTATCTGATATTTTCTCGGATAGTGATGGCTTTCCAAGATTTTCCCTAAATTATTATGAGATCATTACACAAATGGTTCATGAATTTATTATATGAACTTTAGCTTGATATATAATATTATCCCTCAACTTTTTTGTGTTCAATATAATTGATGAATTTTTTGTATATATTTAATTTAGTTACTAAATTATATGAAAATATCGATATCATTCGTCAAGTTGAATTCATAGAAGAACAATAAATTAAAAGTTCAAGAACTACAATACACATTAAGCTAAAGATAATATTAAATAAATTAAAATTTTAGGGATTACATTAACATATTAGACTAAAATTTAAGGATTAATTGTTTCATTTTCTCAAATTTTTATCTTTTTTTCTGTGCGGGATGAAGTCAACGGTAGAGGAGGCAGCGCGGACTTCCATCTTCCCTAAAATAATTTCCGATGACCTCAGCAATGACGTTCTTGACGCGGAGAGGATACTTCCACATGGTTAGAGCAGCAAGGCGTCGTTCTTATTCTTGATCATTATTTTGTACCACAACTAGTACGAACAATCGAATATGCTACACCACCGCCTTGGTGGCCGAGATGGTTCGAGCTTTCTCCTTCTCACGAAAGAGAGAAGTTCGAATCCCCTCTTGGTCGCTTCGGGTTTTAAGCGTGACGTTGGGGCGGTAGGTCCTCCGCTAGCATCACCCCAGGTTTGCTCCGCTGCTATCGGCTTATGGGGGTTCCTGAGTCATCAAGAAAAAAAAAACAATCGAATATGCCACGGCTGCTAAACGCGCTAAAGAACAAGCGGCTTGCAATGCTTCCTATTCTCGAGAATGGAAATGCAATGAATATTCGAGTACTGCAAAAGCCGTTGAAGTAGATAATTTATGGTAGTAACCGATACTTGTTATTCGACTTTTGTCTGTGAAAGTCAACTTTTTAATTGTCATGAAGAACAAAAACAAATCATAATATGAAAAATAAAAGTAAATGAAACGATATCCGAGCCCTACACTACATTAATGAGCATATTATTATAATTTGTTTCTTTTAACTCTTTTGATTAGTTCTTCATCTTATTTGTAAAATAGCATCATAAGTAAATGTACTTTAAATGAATTCATAGAAAATACAAACAGCATAAAATATCATTTAATATTCATACGGACATTAGTTTCTCTTATATTTTGTAGAAAAAAGGGTGGGCAATGCTAGGTTATAAACCTAGCAATTTAAGATTGCAAGATACTTCCTTGTTACCTAAGGATTGTTGTCATAAGAATTTAATTTCTTCGGAACTTTTGATAATTTATGAAAAAATGAAATTAAAAAAGAAGCCGCGAAGGATGAAGTAATTGAACCCCGCCCGCCATATTGTTTGCCTATATAAACAAATGTTTCGAGGTCCATATGTAGGCATTACCAAAATAGAAGTTGTAAGGTTCGACAAAGGAAAACATGGGGGAGACCATAGTCCTCTATCCGTCGCCATTGAGGGGTCACATCGTCTCCATGCTCGAGCTTGGACGGCTTATTCGCCAACGCCACCCTCGCTTCTCCGTCATCGTCATCCTCTCCTCCTCTTCCGCCGCTGCTCCCACCCCAGTCGCCAACCCCTCTTCCATCACTGTCCTCCACCTTCCACCATCCGCGGCCGCCACAGCCGAGGGCAATCAAACGCCCTTCGATTTGGCCCGCCGAGACACCTCCAACCTCCGCCTCGCCCTCGCTGCCATCGCCGCTGCCGCGGACCTCCGAGCCCTTATCATCGATGTCTTCTCAGATGCCGCCTTCCCTGTGGCGGCCGCCCTTGGCGTCCCAACCTACTACTACTTCACCTCGGGTGCTGCTGCCCTCGCCGTCTTCCTCCACCTTCCAACCCTCCACGGGAGCACCACCAAGAGCTTCAAGGACCTTGGAGACGAGACCGTGAACATTCCTGGGTTGCCTTCAATGAAGGCCTCAGACATGCCGGGGGGCATGCTTGACCGAAGCTGGAGAATGTACGACTACTTCTTGGATGCTTGCAGGAACATGAGCTCGTCGTCCGGCATCATTGTTAACACGTGCGAGTCGCTTGAGAGTCGGATCATCAGAGCCATCAAAGAAGGATTGTGCGTGCCAGACAGGCCGACTCCGCCTATTTTTGCCGTTGGGCCTTTGGTTGAGTCAAAGGTTGACGGCGACGAGGGCGGTGGCGACAAGAGAGAAAGAAGGCACGAGTGCTTGAGTTGGCTCGACTCGCAACCGAGCCGAAGCGTCGTGTTCTTGTGTTTTGGCAGCGAGGGAAGGTTCTCCGCTGCGCAGCTGAAGGAGATGGCCTCAGGTAAGCTTTCGTTTCGTGCAAAAATTACTTCACCTGCCGCAACTTAATTCAAATTCAATTGTCCTGTTTATTAGGTTTGGAGAGAAGCGGGGTGAGATTCTTGTGGGTGGTGCGGCCTCCGCCGCAGGATGCGTCCTCAAAATCAACATCGGGGTCAAACGATGGCGACGACACGAGCATAGAGAAGTTCATGCCGGAGGGATTTCTGGAGAGGACAAGAGAGAGGGGGATGGTGGTGAAGTCGTGGGCACCGCAGATACAGGTGCTGAGCCACGGCTCGGTGGGCGGGTTCGTCACTCACTGCGGCTGGAACTCGACTATCGAAGCAGTGCACGCCGGCGTGCCAATGGTGACCTGGCCTCTCTACGCGGAGCAGAAGGTGAACAGGGCGTTTCTCGTGGAGGACGCCGCCCTGGCGCTCCCACTGAGCATGTCGAGCGAGGACGGGTTCGTGAGTGCGGACGAGTTAGCCAAGCGGGTCACCGAGCTGATGGTGGGCTCGGGAGAAGGAAAAGTGGTCAGAGAGCGGGTCTTGGCCGCAAGAGACGGCGTGGTGGAGGCCTTGAGCGACGGCGGATCCTCTCAGGTTTCGTTGGCCGCGGTAGCGGCACTATGGAAACGAGGCTGAGACTCTAGCGCACTCACTCAATGTCAATTGATTAGCTGACCTCAACAGGGAGGTGTCACAACGACCAAATTAGAGTACTATGTCATAAGGGCGAGCATCCGTCGAGGATTACCCATGGACCTGGATCAGCCTAATTCGGCTTATCTTGATCCGATTTTTAGGGGAATTAGGGCATTTCTTAATGGGACCCATGGACCATGTACTGTACGCATTAATTCTCAATTTTGACATTTTAGAACTGATCCAACCAGGGCCAATTCTATATATATACTCTCTCTATTCTTCTTATGTGGTTCTACTAGGTAGATTAGGAAGTAAAAACCCATCCCTGATTCAATCAAAAAAATAATTAAGAAAACCCCTCTTCGCTCACCTCGCTACTCATCTCACGAAAGTTGCTCAACTAGTGAAATCGCACACCTCTCTCGGCCTGCCTTACAAACACAGCTCCCTCACCTCTTAAATTTCAAATAATTATTTTTTTATGGTTTGTTGCTCTTAGCAAATGAAGAACTATGCGGTGCAATCTTGCCAAATTTTTTAGACAATTTCAATGAGGAAAAGATGAGACAATAGCACTAAAGAACTGGCAATTACAATCTCACGGCGAGAGCGGCTTTTGCTCGTGGTATCCTTTTTGAGTTTTAGAGTATTTATTTGGTATCACTAGTAAGTTGGAGAAAAAAGATGTAATTTGATTTATTTCCTTTTTGTATTTACATTGAGTTGGGAGAAGATGGTGAGCTTTCTATTATTATTTAATTGTTACAGACCTTTCTTTTGTTTCGTGGCGGGAGATTGCGAATTCTTTTTTTTTTTTTTGGGGGTGCCGGTAAATTTCAAGAAGTATTGATGAGTATAAAAAGCCTATTGGCGGACTATTAATATATTTATGAGATTATCAATTTTTTATAATTTTTAATTTAGTAATTTCTCTTTGTCACACTTCAAGTTTGCTAAATTTTATATGAAATTATCAACCAACCTAAATCAGTGCCACAGTGCCGCTCACCATTTTTTTTTTTCTGATCACATTATCTCTAAATGTTTTGCTAGTAACTCTCAATCGCGCTTCTTATTGACGTTAATTTGGTTCTCTTTTGACTTTTCTTATTGTTTACAAAATTTTATTGGATTAATACGTTGAAAAACATTTATCTCAAACTAATTTTTTTACTATAAAAAATTTCAAACCGATACACCTGTGACAAACTTACCTCAAATCAATTTTTTTACCATCAAAAACCCCAAACTGGTACACTTATAATAAATTTATTCTATATTAACTTTCGTCAAATTTTACCCTTAAATTTGCTAACTGGATGACACATGCTGACGTGGCAAGTCCACGTGAAAATCCATAGGGTTAATGTCACGAAAAATCCCAAATTTGTCATGAGCATATCGTTAAATCTATTATGATAGTAGTGTTAAATTATCACAGAAGTATTGTTAAATTTGCACGAATATACTGATTTGAGATTTTTTTATGATATTTACCAAATGGATTTCCACGTAGACTTGCCACATCACTACACTACGTCACCATGTGTCATCTAAGTCAGCAAATTTAACGTTTAAATTTGACGGAAGCTAACAAAGGGTAAATTTGTCATAAGTATACCAATTTGAGATTTTTGATTGTCAAAAAGTTAGTTTGGAGTAAATTTATCATAGATCTATTAATTTGGGGTTTTTAGTGGTCAAAAAATTAGTTTTTGATAAATTTATCATAAGTCTACAAATTTAGGATTTTTCAGAATATTAACCCATTTTTATTTGTGTATCTAGCGATTCTTTAAGTCTATTGACCCTTTTAAGAGATCATTAACCTTAATTAAAATGATTTATCATATTTTCTCCAATCAAGTTACTTTTTAATTTGGGTTATCAACTTATATCTGAGTTGCTTACTAAATTAATTAATTCTCCATCAATTATTATCAATTTTATTTGCTTTTCGTTAACTACATACCAAATTTACCGACTCCAATGACGTCGACAACCACAATGGTGTGAAAATAAATTTGCTAGGTCTATCTTACTGTTTAGGCACTAGGACATTCCATTTAGCTTTGGCCATGTATCTAGGTTGGGCTCACTGGTTAGTCTCTTTTGTCTCCCTCTTCCACGCCTTGCACTAAACATGGCCAAGACACCCACGACAGACCGCACGACTTCTTCATCTGCATTGTCTCCCCACCACACACCGTCGATACCTTCGATTTCCCAGACTGCCTCTCTATCTTACTCAAGCTTTGCAAGCGCTGCACCCTCTGCGATTTCATCACTCACTGCCCCCTCTCAGAGCCCGAGACTTGCCATGAGGTCAAACGGGCGCGCTGCCACCGTCTCCGTGGTCGTCCGCTGTAACGTGGAGCCGAGTAGCATTCCGATCAACTGGTGCAATGACTGAAGCTCTCGGACTTCGGGTTGGCAAATCTAGCTTGGTGTCAATGATTAGGGCGATGGTCGAGGGTGTGATGGAAACGCAACTCTACGTTTTGGTGGAGGTGTTGTTGAAGAGGGAATCACCATCCAACAAAGAAATCAAAATCTCCCTTTTAATTCCACGAACATCTGAAACCCCAAAAATATCAAATTTTTCTCGCCAATTCGAAACCAGAACAAGCAAAGTCCTATTAGGAAGAAACTCAAGACAACCCCTCTTTTAACTCCATAAGGAAAACAAAAAAACAAAATCCAACTCATAGTTAAGTAAGGCCAGAGTGAGGTCATGGTGATTGGTGGTGGGGGCTTCGTGGGCATGGTTATTGACGTTGGTGGTGGTTGAATGGAATAAAGGAGGAGGAAGAAGAGAAATGCAAGGTGCACAAAAGACTAGAGACTGAGGAGTGAACCCCACCTGGACAAGTGGCTAGCTAAATAGAGTGTCATATAAGATAGGCCTACCTAATATTTTCTCGGATAGAGATGGCTTTGCGAAGTCTCATTATGGTACGGTTACACAAATTAGGAGCGAACATGATTATAGGATAGAATCTGGAACCGGTAAAAATCCGTCTGGTTTCAGGCTCTAAAGCATGCAAAATAGGTTCCAGATTTCAAAAATTTGGAAACTTATTTCGACTGATAAGTTCCAAGTTCTAAGTTAGTGAAACCTAGAACTTAAAACCTAAAATAAGTTCTTGTGTTTTTCTCAATCTATTTCTTCAAGCGATCTTACGGTATTCCATGACGTTGGATGATGAGTATATAATCTGAAGCTACTAG